>CM066032.1:547859413-548459413 GCA_033557465.1 Ichthyophis bannanicus
GACCTGTAGGAGTTACTGTTTGTAAAGTGTATATCCATCTTTGCTCACGACGAATCAGTGTTTGATCTACAGTTTTTCCTCCGATCCCCTTATTCACTTTATCAATGCAAAAGCATCGCAATTCAGTAAAAGTATGTTGATGCAAAAGGCAATGCTCAACAATTGGGGCTGATAGAGTTTTACATTTCAATTTGCTTTTATGTTCCGCTAATCGAACCTTAAAGGAACGCATCGTTTTACCAATATATAATAGTTGACACGGGCAGCGTATAGCATAAACTACCTGTGCAGTGTGGCAATTGGTTGTATGTCGCAAATGGTATTTCTTATCATGATATTCAAAAGAAGTTAATATTTCATTAGAGTCACACATTGAGCAATCTCCACATCTTGAATGACCCACTGATGTAGTGATTGCCTCGTCAGTGGATGGGTGAAGGACTGTAGGACATAGCAATTCCTTCAAATTCCTATGGCGTGTCCATACGCATCTAATTTTTTCTCTCTCAAAGCTGGAATACTCTGTATGACATTTGTATGTTTTTGTAGAATATTATTAATACCTTTGCTACACGTTGAAAATTGAGAAACCAAATTATTGATGGAATCTTCTTTCGATGCCTCCATAGATCTGTTGGTGGATGCAGGATGTAACAGCAGGTCCCGATGATTAAACAAAGCGCGTTTATAAGCTGTTTCTATAATATGTGCAGGATAACCTCGCTGCAAAAATTTCTCTTTTAGATGACGCGCTTGTTGTTTGTATTGGTGAGTGTCAGTACAGTTTCTCCTGTAACGGAGAAATTGAGAGAACGGCAAACCCTCCTTCAATCTTCGAGGATGTAAACTGTCATAATGTAGAAGGGCGTTCCGATCCGTGGTTTTGCAAAAGACATTAGTGTTCCAGCTGTTAACTCCCCTCTGTACTTCCACATCCAAGAATGTTACTTTAATTTGACTACAAGTGTTAGTGAACTGAATTGTAGCTTCTCTGGTGTTTAACCAGCCCACAAACTCATTAAGCAGTGCCTGTGTGCCTGTCCAAATGACAAAAATATCATCTATGTACGCTGGTTGGAAAAATCGGAACATTATTCCCAGGTCCGATTGTGGTGTAGATACATAGATGATATTTTTGTCATTTGGACAGGCACACAGGCACTGCTTAATGAGTTTGTGGGCTGGTTAAACACCAGAGAAGCTACAATTCAGTTCACTAACACTTGTAGTCAAATTAAAGTAACATTCTTGGATGTGGACGTACAGAGGGGAGTTAACAGCTGGAACACTAATGTCTTTTGCAAACCCACGGATCGGAACGCCCTTCTACATTATGACAGTTTACATCCTCGAAGATTGAAGGAGGGTTTGCCGTTCTCTCAATTTCTCCGTTACAGGAGAAACTGTACTGACACTCACCAATACAAACAACAAGCGCGTCATCTAAAAGAGAAATTTTTGCAGCGAGGTTATCCTGCGCATATTATAGAAACAGCTTATAAACGTGCTTTGTTTAATCATCGGGACCTGCTGTTACATCCTGCATCCACCAACAGATCTATGGAGGCATCGAAAGAAGATTCCATCATTAATTTGGTTTCTCAATTTTCAACGTGTAGCAAAGGTATTAATAATATTCTACAAAAACATACAAATGTCATACAGAGTATTCCAGCTTTGAGAGAGAAAAAAATTAGATGCGTATGGACACGCCATAGGAATTTGAAGGAATTGCTATGTCCTACAGTCCTTCACCCATCCACTGACGAGGCAATCACTACATCAGTGGGTCATTCAAGATGTGGAGATTGCTCAATGTGTGACTCTAATGAAATATTAACTTCTTTTGAATATCATGATAAGAAATACCATTTGCGACATACAACCAATTGCCACACTGCACAGGTAGTTTATGCTATACGCTGCCCGTGTCAACTATTATATATTGGTAAAACGATGCGTTCCTTTAAGGTTCGATTAGCGGAACATAAAAGCAAATTGAAATGTAAAACTCTATCAGCCCCAATTGTTGAGCATTGCCTTTTGCATCAACATACTTTTACTGAATTGCGATGCTTTTGCATTGATAAAGTGAATAAGGGGATCGGAGGAAAAACTGTAGATCAAACACTGATTCGTCGTGAGCAAAGATGGATATACACTTTACAAACAGTAACTCCTACAGGTCTAAATGCACAAATAGATTGGAGTATGTGCAGTTAGATGATATCCTTAACAATTGTTAACAGCTGAGTATGGTACTAGGGGTTCCAAGATTTAAAGAAGCTTTCGTTCCTCCAGTCCGCATGCACGGCGTTTATATTCAGGGAGATACCCGCTCTAGGCTGGAACTGTCGGTAAGCCCCGCTAATCATTTTTCTGCAATGATCTTTACAATTTTGCATATATAATCTGTTTTAATTTTTTATTAAAAGATAGTTTTGAACGAGATGTTTTCCACTCTTCCAGGAAGTACTGTTATTGGAAGCCAAGTTTATATGCCCCTGAAGAAACAAGTTCAATGTGAAACGCAGTGGCGCCAAGTCTGGCGTTGGGATACTACTGAAAAGATAAGCCCGATTTTCTTTATAAGTCTATTGGCTACTTGAAAAATAACTTCTTGTGAAACCATTAGAATAACGGAAAAAGTATTTTCTATATACCTAAAAAATGGGTCATTGATGCAAATAAGGGAGTTATAAGTGATGAATATCACAAGTCCCCCTAAAAGTCTGAGACCCGGTTTAAAAAAATAACACTTTCATAAAGAGGTTCCCTAAACGGAGCCTATTGGAGGAAATTGTCGTAGATTGGAGTAATTTTTTACATAGCAACTCAACAGTTATATTACTCTGAAGTCACTGACCTGTATAGATTGTGTACCACAGTTATATTTTGAATACCTTACAGGCTCTGTTGGGTACATAAGGATGCATCAGCAAATAGCCCTGCAAGTATGAAAGCCAAATTTCTCTGATGCAGATACCCAGCTCCTCACTGAGCTCATTGCTAAGGATGTAGAATGATTCTTCTCAATGCCAGGTGCTTTGAGGAAATGAGGGTGCATGAGACTTGCTTGGCAGGTTGTCGCCTGCTGGTTCAACCACCATGTAGCACTCTGACAGGAAATAAGGGCCTGTGAAGGGTTTAGCTTATGAGCCACTGGGCAGGCCTTCAGAAGTTAGGTGAGGGAGGGTGCAACATATGGAATGGGTATATCTCCTTAAGATGCTACAGTAAGAAGGAGGAAAATAAAACAACTTGCATGGATAAGGGTAAGTCTGGGCTTGTCAACACAGAAGTATCACAAAGACAGTGAAAATGCAAGGCCAGGCCAGATTAGAGGAGCAAGAAAATCCTTTGTAGTTGTTATGCCTTTTGCGAAAATCTATGTATTTGTTTTATTAACAGCCAATCTAATAAGGCTCAGTTCAAGGAAAGGGTGGTAGGTGGTTGTAAAGTGGTGTGAGGGCCTTCACTAATTAAAAAGTTTCCCCCTGCTTCCAAGATTACCTGAGTTGTTACTGGGTCCAGCAAAGTTTCTAGCAAGGACAAGATACCTGACTGCAAACTAGAAAAGACAAAAGCTGGAGTTAACCTCCCCTCTGTCATCTGGCAAGAAGGGTGGGGTTCCATGTGATGGACGCTCAGGGTGTCTATCCAGAGACAAAGAGCTGCAGCAGCTAGTGCAAAGGCCTCTCAAAGCACAGAGGACAGATAGATTCTCTAACAGCTTGTACCATATTACGGCCTTGGAGAAAGTAACAGTTGAATGTAGACAGCAAAGCCTGTGAAGGTTAGAATCTTCCAGTGACAGAGGAAATACTTCTACTGCCTAAACTCTGAGTGTAGCCTGTTGAGTAAAGCCCAAATGAGAAAGAGGAAAAACAGGCTGGAGACAAGCAATGATCGCTAGTTAGCCAGTTACCAAAGCGTTCAATTGCTTATCTAAAGATAATACAGGGGAAAGTTCTAAACTTTTCTTTTCCTGCGAGGAGGTTAGTCAGAAATGAGACTTACTAAAACAATCAATTGGGGCCCCCACTGTTTTGGGACACTTTTTTGTGGCATTTTACTTCTACCGCTGTTTTCTTTATTTTTTTTTTCTTTCAAAATCTGAGACTTCCAGAGGATTCTGTTTCATTTTCCTTCCTTATATTTTTGGTAATTCATCTGTGTTTTATAGTAGTGGAAAGATAACCATGGAATCCTTGCTTTTTCCATCTAGTTATTTTCTGCGTATTAGCCTATGCATGTTTAAATGGTTTTGTTTTAATTCTTTATGCTTTAAGAGCTTAAGTAAAGGTGGAGGTTTACTGCACAAATCTGCCTGTGTGCTGTTTACTTACTATTGTTGGTGGAGCTGTTATTATTCGGAGAAAGGGCCTAAACCTAAAATCAAATACCCAAAGCTTACCAACCTCCCAAATTTCCTAGAGCCCAGAGCTGGTGTTATACTCCTGAGTTGATCTGGGAGCCTGAAAGTATACCATAGTTCAGCTGCTGCCAGTGGGGTACTGGTTACAGGCAGATTGGGCCCTGAAGATTACAGCAATTTCAAGGGAGGTGGTATAGCTAGAAATGGTCATGAACTGACAGAATGCATGGGTGATGTACATATAAGAAAATAAAGGAAGGCATCCCAGACAGCTACATGTGTTTGTATTATCTTTGTATTTAGTTCTCTCCACTGATAGCTCAACTTGTGTTCCATTCAGATACATAAGGTATTGCCTTGTCCCTGGAGGTCATTGCAATCTAAGTTTGTATTTGAGGTAATGGAAGGTTAAGCAACTTACCCAAGGCTACAAGCAGCATCAGTAGACACTGAACCTGACTTCCATAGCTTCTAGGCTGCTGCCCTAACTACTAGGCTATGCCTCCACTCCACAAAAAGGGGATAGTGCACACTAGATGGGCACCATGATACCTATATGATCTCATTAAACATCTTTCTATCTCTCCTTGTTTCTAGGTTGATGATATCAAAAAGAAGGCCCAGCACCTTCAGCTGCACGAGACTGGAGAAGGTGCATAAAATCTGGCGTGGTGCCAAGGTGTGTATTTCTAAGGTAGGTCTTTGAGAAGGCACATGCACTTCCTTATGTGCCTCTTTTATTACACAGACACTAATGTCGATTTCACTGTCACACCTCCATAGAAGACAGTTTCTAAAGGCTTCGGTCCATGCATGCCTACTGAGATGATTCTTCCTTTTAAGGCTATCAGAACAGACAATGGAGAAGACCCCAAGAATTTATGTGGAAGGAATATTTTCCAAATATGCATGCCAGAACCTGTAGCCAATGTGAAAGCTATGGCTTACTCTAGCAGTATTTGTGAACTCTCCAAATATGCATTCTAACACATAGATATCATTCATAAAGGTCACATTACCATGTGGCCTCATAGTCATCATAATCACTAAGGAATCAAAGGCAGCTTTCCAAAGTGACCACTTCACACTAGCTATTCAATTTCAGACTCTCTCTGTACTGTGCACATTAGCCTCATACAAACCTAATGACTTTGTACTACTCATTTGCAACATTGGAGTCCAAGCTTAGTGCATTTTAACCCACATTTTTCTTGCCATTCCCTTGCCACTAGCCTTCTTTTAGGACAACCCCACGCTTTGGGGACAGAACTTATTTATCCCACTGAACTAATGCTTACACTGCCATTCATGCTACTTCACCCACTTCTTTATCTTTTTCTAAGTGACCAACAGGATCTTCTAGTGCAGTGGTTCTCAACCTTTTTTGTACCATGACCCCTTTTACCATTGGTCAACTTGTGGTGACCCCCAATGATAAAATCGAATGCATCTCTCTTCCTTTACCGTTAATGCATTGTCGCTGTAATCATTTGTTGAATTATTAATATATTATAGGCCTTTGCAATATGTTTTTATTTATACAATTTACTTATTTAAACCACAATAATTAATCACAATAACAAGTAACAATATTTGATTTCAAAATTATTATGATTTTGTAGTCAAATCACTAATATGAAATAAAATTATTTTTTCTACCTTTGTTGTCTGACCAATTTATTCTCTGATCATGCTGGTCCCGATCTGAGACTTCTGCTTTCCTGTCTTCTCTTAGCTCTCTTTCTATGGTCTATGGTCCATCTGCCATTTCTTATCTTTTCTTTTGTTTTCTTCACTTCTTTCCATCAGCCTATTTCCAGTCCCAGTAACCCTCCCCAGTATCAGCCCCTTTCCAATCCTCACTCCCAGTACCTTCCAATGTCAACTTGCATTCCCATTACTGCCACTGGTGTCCATTCCCTTCCAGTCCCCTTCCAGTCCCCCTCCTTACCCACTGACCAGTCCCTTCTCATACAAATACCATGGCAGCCCCTCTCAGATCCACTCCCTTCCAGTTCCATTCTCCCATCCCCTCGTATAAGCCCATTTGTAGCCTTAGCCCCAAGTTTTCTTCCAGGGCCAGCAGCTCTATCCTCCCCTCCCCACCATCAGCCCATTCCCAGTCAAAGCCCCCCAATCAGCTCACTTCTAGTGCTAATCCCCCCTTAACCCCATTACCAGTCCTAGCCTCCCCTAATCAGCTCATTTCCAGTGCTAGTCCCCCCCCCCCTCAACCCCATTACCAGTGCTAGGCTCCCCTAATCAGCCCATTACCAGTCCTATACCCCCCCATCAGCCCATTACCAGTCCTATCCACCCATCAGCCCACTTCCAGTCCTAACCTCACCGATCAGCTCATTTCCAATGTAAGCCCTCCATCAGTCCATTACCAGTCCTACCCCCTATCAGCCCATTACCAGTCCCAACCACCCCTTGATCAGTCCATTCCCAGTCCTAGCCTTCCCTAATCAACCCATTACCAGTCCTAGCCCCCCCATCTGCCCATTACCAGTGCTAGTTCCCCCATCAGCCCATTATAATCCTAACCCACACTATCTCTCGCCTCTGTCCAGCATTTATCCCGTCTGTCCAGTATGTCCCCCTGTCTCTCCCCTTTGTCCATGCCAGCCCCTCCCTCCATGTCAGCCCCCCTCTGTCCATGTCAGCCCCCCTCCCTCCATCCATCCATCCATATCAGCTCCCTCCCTCCATCCCTCCATCTCTCCATGTCAGCCCCATCCCTCCCTCCCTCAATCCATGTCAGCCCCCTCCCTCCATCCATCCATATCAGCCCCCTCCCTCCCTCCCCCCCTCTGTTCATGTCAGCCCCCCTCCCTCCATCCATCCATCCATCCATATCAGCTCCCTCCCTCCATGTCAGCCCCCCTCTGTCCATGTCAGCCCCTTCTCCCTCCTCCCTCCATCCCTCCATGTCAGCCCCCGCTGTCCATGTCAGCCCCCCTCCCTCCATCCATCCATACCAGCCCCCCTCCCCCCTATCCATGTCCATGTCCATGTCAGCCCCCCCCTGTCGATGTCAGCCCCCCATCTGTCCATGTCAGCTCTGTTGCAGGTTCCCTGCCCCCTCATCCCCTCTCCCCATATCTGCCTCCCTTCTAATGCAGCCGCGGCTCCCTGCCTCTTAGGGAACCGCGGCTGTGCCTGTAAAATCATTGCAGAGCCTCCCTGTCTCTCGATGGGCTCCGTGCAGCATTGTCCTACCTCCAAAGGAAGTTCTTTACCACTTCCTTTGGAGGCGGGACAATGCTGCACGGAGCCCGTCGAGAGACAGGAAGGCTCTGCAACGGTTTTACAGGCACAGCCGCGGTTCCCTAAGATGCAGGGAGCCGCGGCTACATTAGACGGAAGGGGGTGAGTTTTCCGCTGCCGAGAAGCAGACTCGGCCGCGGCAGCAACTTGTGTGCATTTAAAAAATTTTTTTTAACTTGGTGGAGATGAGGCGACCCCTGCTAAATCCTGTGGCGACCCCCGTGGGGGTCGTGACCCACAGGTTGAGAACCGCTGCTCTAGTACCTGATCAATCTACCACACCTCTTGCAGCTACAAGCCTGGACCAGGAGCTCCATCCCCACCAGTGGAAGCAGTGTCTGAGGGTGCCCCAACAACATCCCCATAAGTGACAGCAGCAACACCTGAGAGTACCCCAGAACCGTCATCCCTATCAACAGCAGCTCTGAATTTGGAGGCTCCCCCTTTTGTTTTCCCCAGCTTCCTTTACTGTAGATCATCCTTGGAGAACTGAAGATGAAGATCCTTGAGTTCTCCTTTCTTTGGTGTGAGTTCATCTCCCTGAGGGTAGCCAGTAAGTCATATATGCACTAGAGCCTCCTCCATCATCAAATGCCAGGCTGGATCAAGCTCTGATATAGCTGTGGATGCAGCTCTGAAGCAGATGGGTTATCATATGGTAGCCAGCTTGCAAGGGGACATAATGGGAATGGGGACATAGCTGGAGAGAAGTTGATCAACCTTCAGGAGCCGTTCATTGACATCTTCATGATATTCACTGCAGCTCTTGAATTCTCTGCCCACCTCACCTTCTCTGAGTCCCCTTCCCTGAGGCCTACACCACCTGTGAGAATTGTCCTCCTTAGCTCTGTGGGGTTTTCTTTCCATTCTTTGTTTGCCTCCTTAGCTTGTTGTCCTCCCACTCCCCAAATTTTATTATTAAAAATATTTATTCCAAAGTTGCTGTCTTGTGCATTTTGTGCATGCAAAGAACCCAGTCAGTCTTCATCTAAGGCTGCCACTGCATTTTTTAGGCAACATAAATACAATATAAGGAGAAGGTCAAAATTTCCAAGAGAGAGAAAAAAACCCTAGTCATCATCTCGCTTCTGGATGGGGACCTAGGGCTGGTGACCTCTACATCCTGAGATCATGGCAACACCACCCCACAAAAGTCCAGTAAAAATGCATAACTGGGCATCATACTTTTAAATACTAAGCTTTGCTTTGTATATATGTGTTTGCTTGCTCCCTGTGCGGGTAAAAGAATGTTTTGAGGCTCTTTGTGTGGCTGTCAGGATCTATAATTAAATTTTGACTGCTTCTGTTAATTGTCATGCCTCAGAAGCTGCTGCCCTAAGGTGGTTTCCTACTTTTGCTTGCTGCTACTCTACCAGATAAAGCTGCATATTAACCTTTAGTTTTACTTTTAGGTTTTCATCTACTCTCTTGTGTACTTCTTTTGAATTTATACTGCACTTATATTTCTGGTTATCTTTGTCTAATTAAAGTGGTGTGTCTGTCTGCTGTAACTCTCTGGTTTAATAGCATTGTTGACCTTGAGCTCTCACCTTCATTGCTAGCTTAACTTCTATTATTTTTTTATTTCTTCAGGCACTGCTGCCTGGCTGCCACTTCAGATTGTGGCTCTCTGGTATATGATCTTTGCAAACTTTCAAATTGTGTGTTTTACTTTGGTTGCTAGTTTTAACCTTTTAGAAGCAACATTTCCAGCCCCCTTTGTACCTGGGGTGGGTGCCCCCCTTGCAGCCAGTGCCCTCCCCTTGCGGTCAGTGCCCTCCCATGGTACACCATGGCAAAGTGTGGTACACCCTCCTCCTGCTGGTAGACTTCAGCCAGGAGACAAGATCCAGCAGGCTTGCACTGGAAGTAGCACAGCAAACCACCTATATTTAAGTTTGCCATGCTGCCTTCAAAGTGTGGGCTCACCAGGGGTGCACCCACTCCTGGCCGGCACCCGGGATGGGCTGCACCCATGCCCTGCCCTTGGTGCATCACTGCCTCTTATGTATTTCTTTGTATTTAATACTTGTTTATTCAAAATCTCTTTTACACACATAGTTGCATTCTTTTCCAGTCCTCCCAGTCTTCCATTATTCCCCAACCTTTCTAACGCCTAGGTCTTCCCACAGGTAGTAAGGCACTCTTTATTTATTTATTTAGCTGCATTTATATCCCGCTTTTCACCTGGTCAAAGCGGTTGGGGGATACATTTAACACGAGGGGATATGAGACACATACACCAATACTTACAGGGAATATGGGCAATGGAGGGTTAAGTGGCTTGCCCAAGACCACAAGGAGCACCTGTGGGACTAGAAACCCCAGTCCTTCCGGCCCAAGGTTGCTATCTTCTAGTGGGATTTGAACCACCGACCTTCCGGCCTGTAGTACCTTGCCCCAACCACTAGGCCAATCCTCCTTTTTCTACTTACAAATGTACTGTCAACATTGTATAAGAACATAAGATATGCCATACTGGGTCTGACCAAGATCCATCAAGCCCAGTATCCTGTTTCCCACAGTGGCCAATCTAGGTCATATGTACCTAGCAGTTTCCCCAAAAGACACAGGTTCCACAATGCTTGTATTGGGTCAAGCATTGATATCCTGGGTCCCTTTTTAATAATGGTTTATGGACCTTTCCTACAGGAACTTGTCCAAACCTTTTTTAAACCCAGCTACACTAACAGCCTTTACTACATCCTCCGGTAACAAATTCCAGAGTTTGATTACACGTTGAGTGAAAAAATATTTTCTCTTATCAATTTTAAATAGTTTACCCTGTAGCTTCATTGCATGTCCCCTAGTCTTTCTATATTCTGATGACGTAAACAATCGATCTACATTTACCCATTCCACTCCATTCATTAATTTATAGACTTAAATCATATCTCCCCTCAGCCGTCTCTTTTCCAGGTTAAAGAGCCCTAACCTTTATAGCCTTTCTTCATAGGGGTATCCTTCCATCCCCTTTACCATTTTGGTGGCTCTTTTTGGAACCTTTTCTAATAATGCTAAATCCTTTTTAAGATATGGCGACCAGAATTGCACACAATATTCAAGGGGTGGTCTTACCATGGAACGATATAGAGGCATTATAATATCCTTTGTTTTATTTTCCATTCCTTTCCGTATGATACCTAGCATTCTATTTGCTCTCTTGGCCGCCGCTGCACACTGGGCAGAGGGTTTTAACATGTTATCCACAATGACGCCTAAATCTTTTTCCTGGGTGGTGGTTCCCAATGTGGAACCTTGCATCGTGTAACCATAGTTTGGGTTGTTCTTCCCTAGGTACATAACTTTGCACTTGTCCACATTAAATTTCATCTGCCATTTTTATGCCCAGTCTTCCAATTTATCAAGATCCTCTTGCAATTTTCCGCAATCCTCATGGGTTTTAACAACTTTAAATAGTTTTGTGTCATCTGCAAATTTGATAACCTCCCTCGTTATTCCCTTTTCCAGATCATTTATGAATATGTCAAAAAACAGCGGTCCCAGCACTGATCACTGGGGTACACCACTATTCGCCTTTCTCCATTGGGAAAATTGACCATTTAGCCCTACCCTCTGCTTTCTATCTTTTAACCAGTTCCTGATCCACAATAGTACACTGCCTCATATCCCATGACTCTTTAGTTTTGCCAAAAGTCTCTGATGAGGGGACCTTGTCAAAGGCTTTCTGAGAGTCCAAATACACTTTATCAACAGACTCACCTTTGTCTATGATGCCCTCATTATAAAAGTCCATAATTAAACATGTCTCACGATTCAAAAAATTCAAAACAATTGCTACTAAAAACCACTTTAAAAGCCCAGTTGACAAAATTACCACAAATTGCATACTTAGCTTATTTCAGATGTCACCATCCGTTATTCCTGGTGTTTATGCATGCTTTCTAACTGAAAGGGCAGACCTTCCTGAACATTTACAGGTCTCTCACAATACAACTTTGGTAGAGTTGGCCAAGTATATCCCACAGCACAGATACAGTAAGTTTACTTTGCTACAACACGTTAATGCTAACAGTGCCAAAGACCCTGCATTGTCTTTTAGATGTGGGCATTAACCTTTCTGGTGGTGTGAAACAAAAAGACCATTGCTCTTGTTTTGCCAAGTTACCCAGCTCCATGAGAGAGATTTTAAGCCAGTCCTGAATTTCTGACAATCTCATGCTGATGCATTATGGAACATGCAGCATTGATTTCAATGAGTAAAATCAGGGACTACAAATACCATACTGCATTATACGGCAGACAAAATCAGAAATGGACAGAAATCTCACTCCTAGATCTGAGTAACTTGACCTTTCTGTATGAGTCCTTGAAAGCAATGAGATACATGTAGCACAGAATCAAACAGTCTTGAAATACTGCAGACTGCAGTAAAAGTAGTGAAACTGAGAGCTGCCGGCCCAGCAGGCAGGTGCTTTAAGCTGCAAGCATACAGCTTACAGGTCATAGCTATAGGTCAGGAATCTGTCTGAGGAAACACTGCTGCCCTGCCTGCTTCACCTCCCAGGTAGAACATGTCACAGATATCGGTAGCAATATGCTTAAGACACAGAAAAGCCCTATAGCGGCAACACAAATACAGCAGATGGCTAATTGGCAGCGAGACGCAGTAGCTTTGATCTTAAGGATGCTAGGAGAGAGATATCACACAAATAGGAGGCCAGGCACACAGTTTGCAGATGTACAGTATTTGTAGTAACTTCATGAAGCTTCGTAGAGCTGTGTTGGCTATATGGTCATATATTCCAGGAAGGTAACATAAGAAGTATTGTACTTAACAGTAAACCATACGTACTAGGTCACTGAAGACTAGGTTAGGAGCTAAATATGCCTGAAACTCTAAGGAATCAGTAACCAGGCAGACAAAACTTAGGAAAGAACAGCTGCCAAGGTGGAATAGTGGTAAAAGTCTCAAGCCCTGGAAATATGTCACCAACCAACAGAGAAATAGCATTGGTTGTTTGTATGGAGAGTCTTAGTCAGGGACAGCAAGGGGGTCGAATAGCAGTGATAGATGTCCCAATGGGATGTCCATCCCTGCTATTTGTAGGACAGAATAGACCTCCAAGTGTTCAGTACAAATCTTTCAGTCAGGTGCACAGCTAATTAAAAGTAGGTAAATAGGCACAAGAGAATAGGTAGAAGTTGGTCCTAACAGGTGGGCTGCATAAATGTTATGCTAGTTTTGAGTGGAGGAGTAGCCTAATGGCTAGAGTACTGATTTGGGAACCAAAAGACCAGCGTTTGATTCCCACTAGCACTCCTTGTGTCTTGGGCAAGCCACTTAACTCTTCATTGCCTCAGAAAATTCTAAGCTACCCTCAAAAATACCGTGCCTTAAATTCTCCATGTTAAGTGTTATAAAGCTGCAGTTTTTTAGGTATATTTTTTGAACCAAGGTATCTCACAGATTTCATGGTTACCAGGGCAATTTTTGGTTCACTGATGGATTTGTCCTGCTATTCATCTGGCAGCTTTTAGGTTTCTTTGTAGCCCTTAACTGCGGTAAGAAGTCTGTTCAGCCATCTTATTGATTGTCTGTTCCATTGCCTCAAAATAAAAAATAAAAACAAAAAACAATTAAAAATCCCAAATAAAACAAAAAATCCCATAAATGACATGGGAAACTAAACAAAACAAACATTTTTGCTCAGTTAAACCTTGGCTGGACAAAGAACATTTTAGATGAATGGGGTGCAAAACACTGAAGTGAGAGTACCCATGGGTGACGGAGTCCTGAAATAATCTTCCCTGTCCCATACTCAAAGGCAAAAGAAGAAAGCAGATGCCCTATATCCATGCTGTGCCCTGGATTCTGTGGAAAAAGGCACATGAACATTCAAATTCCTGCTTTTAAAGCCATCATAAATAAGTGAGTGTTAAATTAAATATTTACCATCTAAATGGTATATGGCTTTGTATGTCACTGTATGCAGTCTGGACTCGGTCTTTTGCCTGGAAAATAAAACTGATGCCTGGAAGTCAAAATACTATCAGCTTACCATGAAACAAGATCTCGTTCTTTGTAAGAACTGGCAATCGCTTGCAAGATTTACATGTTCAAACACTTCATTAAACTGAATAAAGGATGAGAAACAATAGGACTAGCATAGGATGACCTTAGTGGAATGGTCTATGAAGACTTTTCTAGTATCAAAATATGTACTGTAATACCATCGCTTTCCCCCTCCCCACCACCACACACTATTTCTCAGAGAAAACATTTATTTTGTAAGAAGTGGTTGCTTTCCAGTTACACAATACCACATGTTTGTAAAATGTAGAAATAAGAAATGAAAAGTGGCCTCCATAGGCCATCATTCACGATTCTAAGTCATGGGAAAAACAATTTATTATTTTATTCATTTAACAGTTTTATAAATCAACTTTACAATTAGGCTATGAGGTGCTTTGCAACTCAACAAACATCCAGACATAAAACTAATAATTTAAACCTAATTAAGCTAAAATAAAGACACAATATATCCAAAAATTTAATCATATCTTGTTGCCACTAGAAATCTCTCTTGTAGTCTCCTCATCCTGTCCATTTCCATGGGAGTGTCCTGACAGCCCACCAATTGGGATAAGGAAAGGGGCAGAACTTTTTCCTGAAAGTTTGGAGTTTAGGGAGGCAAAACAAGGTATGGCACTCCAGCGAGTGTCATTGAAGTCCCAGGCATGTGGTGTTCTTGGAGACGAAGAGGATCGTGTAGGATACGGGGAGCAAAATAGACCCCATGCTTCAGAGGAAAGTGATGTTCTCTTAAGCACCCATCCTCCTGCTGGCTTCAGGAGTTCATCTCAGGTAAATTTAAAAAGCTTACTCACTGCCCATTGCCGTTTTGCCACCTTCAGAATGATGGCACTCAGGCGACTGCCTAGTTCACCTAATGGAAGTGCTGGCCGTAATCTCGATGTTTTTCTGGTACAGCAATGTTATAGTGCTTTCACAGTTTCCAATAGATGCTTGGTGCCATCCTTTTGTACCTTTAACTATAGATGATCTGTGCTACTCTATTGTGCCTTTCTGTGTAAAGGCTTGCTGATATCAACACGATAACACATAATAGCTAGTAGATATGTAACTATTTTTAGTTCTATCTAACAGTATTTGTATTTGTCTATTTTACAATTTTTTTCTATTCTTAATGTGAACCATATTGTCCAGCATCCATTATCCTCTACTGCATAGGTAGCAGAATGGAGTGGACCACAGATACCCTCGTCCCAGCAATATTTTGCCAAACACAGAATCAGTAACCAGAGAGCTTGAGAGTGAGGCTGAAGGTTGGCTTGTTTAGCCCCTCCAACTAAAAAGATGTTCCACTGCCCCTACTGTGCTGCAACTATCTCACATCTATCTGTAATAGAGTAGACACCCATGAAGGTATAGATAACATGAGGAGGGATCTGGGGAAGCTTGAAGAATGGTCTAGAATTTGGCAGCTGAGATTTAATGTTAAAAAATGTATGGTCATGCATTTGGGCTGCAGTAATCCAAGGCAGCGATATAGTATAGGGGGTGAAGTACTTTTGTCCACTAAAGAAGAGCGGGACCTAGGCGTGATTTTGTCTGATAATCTTAAAGTAGTTAAACAGGTAGAAAAGGTGACAGCAAAAGCTAGAAGGATGCTTGGGTGCATAGGGAGAGGAATGGCCAGCAGAAGAAAGGAGGTGATAGTGCCTCTGTATAAGTCTTTGGTGTGACCTCATTTGGAGTATTGTGTGCAATTCTGGAGACTGCACCTTCAGAAGGATATAAACAGGATGGAGTCGGTACAGAGGGTGGCTACTAAAATGGCTATTGGTCTTCATTATAAAGCATATGAGGACAGACTTAAGGATCTTAATATGTACACCTTAGAGGAAAGACAGGGTAGAGGTGATATGATTGAGACGTTTAAATATCTCCGTGGCATAAATGCACAGGAGGAGAGTCTCTTTCGATTGAAATCAAGCTCTACTAAAAGGGGGCATGAGATGAGGGTAAAAGGGGATAGATTCAGGAGTGATATGCGGAAATATTTCTTTACGGAAAGAGTTGTGGAACCGTGGAATAGTCTCCCAGTGGAAGTGATAGAGATGAGGACAGTATCTGAATTCAAAAAGCATGGGACAAACACAGAGGATCTCTAAAAGAAAAAAAGGGGACTGTTGTAGTTGTTGATATGGAAGGACAGACTAGATAGGCCATGTGGTCTTTTTTTGTCATCATGTTTCTATGTTTCTTTGTTTCCTTAGGTTTACACTCACCTCTCTTTAACCATTGCTGTGAAATATGATTTCTGAAGTAATCCTTTGTATTTCCCACCATCTTTGTTCATTTGCTGTAGTTCTTGATCCATGTTTGCTGCTATAATTATTTATAGAAACATAGAGAAATGATGACAGATAAAGACTATACAGACTATCCAGTCTGTCCTTCCACACCAACTACTAAGCTTTTCAGTCCCTTTTTTTCCTTCAGAGTTTCTCTGTGTCTGTTCCATGTTTTCTTGAATTCAGTTATAGTCCTTGGGTCTAATATTCAGCACCGGTGGCTAGCGTGATTACAGTGGCTAGCTGAACATTAAACCCGGATATTCAATGCTGTGGTCGCCTCAGAGTCCAATCGCTAACTGGGCAGTGGTGATATTGAGCTACTGACTGGTTAGCGATATGCAGTGAAAGTTAGACCAGGGTTTCCTGTGCCTGGTTTTCACCGCAGATTACAAACCGGCTCAGTATCGCCACTGACTGGTTTGCAATTGGCTCCATTTACGCTCCACCCTGGAACTCCCCTGACACGCCCCAATGCTAAGTAGTTAGCTTTGGGGCATAGAGCGGCATTATTCAGAGATATTCAGTAGCACTAACTGTCTTAGTGCTGCTGAATATCCCTCTTAAAGGCATTTGCATGGTTTACAGGTCTGTAAACCGTGTAGAAGCCTTGTGAAATTGAGCCTCTTGTCTCTACTACCTCCACTGGGAAACTGTTCCATGCATCTACCAATTGTTTTGTAAATTCTGTTGCTTTCTTCTACTCTACAGTTTGGGATCCTGCCAAGTACCTATGACCTGGATTGGCCACTGTTAGAAACAAGATACTGGGCTTGATGGACCACTGGTCTGACCTAGCATGGTAAATCTTATATTCTTATGTTCTTTGCCTATTCTCATGGATTCTCACTCATGCCTTGTAGTCTTCAGAATTATTGCCCAAGTTTGAGGATGGAAACTAAATCTGGATATTTGCCTTCATAATTAAGAACTTTTTATGTATTTGGGTCTGTTGATGCTATTAAGTATTGTGATGAGGAGAGTATGGCTGAGTCCTTGGAATTGGAAGAAAATCAGACATTTACCTTTAAAGAAAGAGACAGGCAAGGAATCAGTAGCTCTCAAACTGCAGGCAGGGAAAAAAAACACACAGCTACTGAGGACAAGACACACCCAAGCTCTGCTAATCCAAGGGCAGGCTTGGAAACTAATGAGGGACACCTGGGTGAAGGGGAGTGCACGGTAGTTCAGAGACACTCTTATAAACCCAGGGAAATATTGGAGGAAAGGAAGGACAGAGAGAACAACCAGAGAGAGGGCAACAGGAACAGGAGTGCCAGGACGAGGCAGCATACGCAGCAGCACACTGGAAAGAAAGATACAGGAAACCAGCACTCGAGAGAGCTGACCAGGGAGAACACTGGAGAATTCAGTGGGGAGAGAAGCACCAGAGAAACTCCCAGAGAGTTCACCGTGGAGGAGAACGGTGGAGACTTCTGAGGGAATCTTAGAGGTGAAAGCCCTAGTCAGAAGGAAAGCCAGGATTGCAGGGAAACTGCAATTGGTTTTAAAACTAGGAGAGCTGTGCCAGAGAGAAGTGCTGATAAGGGTCAGGCTGCAGTGCCAACCATTCCTGAACCAGCTAAAGAGCTGCAACTTCCAAAAAGGTGGGTGAATAAAAGGGTAGCCAAAAGTGCCATAAGCCAGTTAGAGGCATTGTGTCATTTGATGCAAGAAAAGAATCTCCACGTTCCTGGTGGAAACCCTGTGCATAGGGAAAAGCCTCAGTGGAAAAAGGTTCTGGAACTTTTGGAGAATATTAAGCCTGAAGTTTTTCATGCTGGCTTAAAGCCAGATTTACCGGACACAGGTCCTGAGGAAATGCAGATAGACTATTATGAATCTGACGAGGGGTCTGAAGATTCAGTAATGGATTGTTCTCTGTGCCAGAAGGCAGAATAAAAAGCTCTTGGATAAAAGAAGGGAAAAGCCTATAACCTGAATGTCCTAGATGGCAGTGTGAAAACAGGGAGAAATGTGTTTAGCCAGGAATGCTAAAGAACCCTGTTGCTGACGAAAGGATATTTCTTTTGGGTTTGAAGAGAAGAGAAACCTTGCTTGATTACTGAATGATTTGAAAAACAGCGACACATGTTAAAAAGCTACATAAAGCAGTTTCATTGTTTGGTTTGGTATAAATGCCTATGGATTATTGTTTGGAGAAAGAATCCTGTTTGTTTTGCGTTGAGCCTTAATGCTCTTTAGAAAAATAAATAAATTCCTGTGTTTTGCCTTGTAAACCCTCGGTCTCCACACTACTTGTTTTTTTTAAACAACACAACTATAAATTCCAGCAGCCCCGGCGCTGGATGAGGAAGAAAACTCTTTAATTAAAGGACTAACAAGTGCAGCCCTAGGCTTATAAGCTGTTGACTTGGCCAGGGGCCTCCACAGTATTCTTTTAGGCCTATGATAGCAGCTTTGTATATATAGGAAGCCCTTGCTTGGTTTGTGGTTTGTCATTCCTTGAAGCTTGTTGTTTTCCTCCTCTATTTCCTATCCTAGAAAGAAGGCTGGTATTTGAAGGTAGTGTTCCCAGAACTTCAGGAGTTGGGAGTATCTTGGGTCAAATGATATCCAGAGAGAGAAAGAGAGAGAGAAAGGGCCAGGGATGGTAGTGCTGAAAAGCAGAATTAGAATGCTAGTACAGTATAAGTGGTGTTAAGTTAAGGTGCAATCACTTACTTCCATCCTAGAGCTGGTGTAAGTGCCCATGTGTGTATTTGTGCATTTCGCCCATATCCACCCAAACTCTGCACATGCACACACCCACAGTGAAAGTATGTGCGAGTTCTGCATGTAAATGTTTCTTTGTGTGTGCTTAGGATGTGCAGGGCTGTGGGTGTTGGTGGTTGGAGACATTGGGTGCTGGTGAAGGGGGGCAGGAACCATGGATGTTAAAAAACATGGTTCATGCTGACCATGTTGATGAGGACCACAGGGAGCACAGGAGAGTCACTAGGAAGCACCCATATCAGAGGGTCTAAAAGCCCAAGACCCAATTTATGGTCCTCACGAATGAGCAGTGCCTCACCAGATTCTGCTTTGACAAAGCAGCCATCCACCATCTCTGCCTGGAGCTAGAGACACTCTTCTGCCCACCACACAGAGGGGCCTGCCTCAAGACCACCACAGCCCTCACCTTCCTAGCCACTGGCAGTTTCCTTCTCTGTTGGCCACCACTGTGAGTCTCAACCTATCAGCCATTTCACAATGCATTTTACAGTTTGTGAAGGCCTTTATAACCTCACTGTACAATATGTAACCTTCCCACAGACTGTGTGCTTCATTAATTAAACTTGTGTGGCCCTCAGGCCCAAACAAGGGAGGGAGGCCACCTACCATAACAGGAAGGCATTTCACTCACTCAACATGAAGGTAGTCTGAGAAGATAACATATCTTTCCAAGGTTTTTGGGTTCTTGACACTACCAATATATCCTTACCTACTCTTGCATCTATGAGAGATTTGATAGCATAGATATCACCAGTAGATGGCTGCTAGGTAAGCCATGCACCAGTCCACTCCATAAGATAGACATATGCATGCCTGGAGGCTGTGCTGTATCATGGTAGCTTTACCAGTTGCCAAACAGCCAATGCTAGCACATGAAACACCCAGGTACAATACCCTAATATACGAGGTGCAGAAAAAAGAAAGGAGACTATGGCAGTCACACCCATGACTCAATGCCAATTGGCTAACCGCTTATGTCACTATGTTGTGCAACATCTCACCACTATTCTGCTATAATATTTTTCATCTCTCTCACTGTTTTTCTTTTTCAGAAATATAGAGCAAAGAATCAACTTGAAATTTCTGGTTAAGTTGGAGAAGGGCCCAACTGAGTGTCTCCAACTTCTCCAAAAGGCTTATGGAGAAGATGCAATGTCAAGGCCGCGAGTCTTTGAGTGGCACAAACACTTCGAGACTGGCCGCGAGGAGGTGGAGGATGACCCCAATTCAGGATGGCCTTCCATGACAAAAATGGCTGAGAACATTGACAACATGATCCAGCTGGTGCTGAGTGATCACAGATTAACGGTGCAGATGATAGCTGAGGAGCTCAGCCTGAACAGGTAGTCAGTGCGGACCATCTTGGTGCAGGAGATGGGGATGCGGAAGTTGTGCACCAAGATGGTGCCCAAGCTTTTATCGGATGACCAGAAGGAGCACCAGGTCAATGTTTGTCGAGACTTGCTTGAGAAGATCGGAGAAGATCCAGAGTTCGTTGGCCGAGTCATCACAGGAGACAAGACTTGGGTTTTCCAGTATGACCCTGAAAGCAAGAGACAGAGGCTGCAGTGGAAGACTTGACTGTCACCCAGACCCAAGAAGGTGCGCTTGTCCAAATCAAGGATCAAGGTCATGCTGATCACATTCTTTGACCATCATGAGTTTGTGCCTGAGGGTCAGACAATCAACCAGCACTTCAACCAGCAGGTCCTCAATCATCTCCATGACCAGGTTCAGCGCAGCAGGAGGGCTCTGTGGAGAGACAAGTTGTGGCTGCTCTACCACGACAACACGCCTGCACACACCGCGCTCAGTGTGAGGCAGTTCTTGGCCAACAAGCAGATCACAGCTCTCGCCCACCCTCCTTATTCCCCAGATCTCACACTGTGCGACTTCTGGCTCTTCCCCAGGCTTTAGACTGTGCTCAAAGGAACTCATTTCACCTCTGTAGAAGAGATCAAGGCCATTGTGATGAGGGAGCTGAGGGACCTCAAGGAGGAGGACTTTACCGAGTGCTTCCCTATGTGGCAGAAGCGAATGCAGAAGTGCATTAACTTTTGGGGGGATTACTTTGAAGGGGACAATGCATAATTTCTCTGTAGATTTTGTAATAAAACATTTATGGGACAGTCTCGTTTCTTTTTTGTCACACCTCGTAGAATGGGAGACATGTATTGCATTGATCGCCGAATGGGAGACATCTGATATGGGATTATAGTATGTTCAGTGCTGTCAAGTCTGTGAATTCTGAATGGTATGGTTATTTATAGGTTGGGGTGTTGTGTCTGGTTGATGAGTTCTTTATAAAGCTGCATTCATAGTTTTTGTGAGTAATTTTCCTTGTGAATGGCAGGTGGGCGATTGCATTTAGGTTTTGTTTTATTATGAGTTTGTCTCTAGTTAAGCACTGCTTAATGTGATTGCAGGTGTGAGAGTGGTGCGTGGGGGGGGGGGGTTGGCTGGTGTTGTTAAGGACTGTTTAACATGTTAGCACGGTGGGGGATATGTCTGTTCAATTTTTCTGGGTGAAACTACAGGGTTGTGTGATTTGCAGGGAGGGTTTAGTTGGTATGATTGCTGAGGATATTTTTTATTGTTTTTTTGTTTTTCTCTAGTGTTTGTGAGTGGCATGGATACATGATGCAATTATGTCTGCTATAGACTCTGCCTACTCCTGACAAAGCAATTTTGAAATGCTATAGGGCATCCATTGTGGCGTTGGGTCAAGTCAGATGTGCAGGGATAAGTGTTTTGCCCTAAATGTATATGAATGTTGGGGTGGGGTGGTTATATATATAGTGATAAACGAAAGAGGAACGTTGAGTTTAGATATACGTATATTTGTATATTCTAGTACAGCAATGAATACATCTTGCAGTACATATTCTCTAAACAGAGTACATATTTCTTAAACAGGCCACTCTCCCACCCTACATATATAACTCCTATTCTATTTCGGCATTCAGACCCCCAGGGACCACCGTTCTAAGCCGAAAAATGCAACATTGTTCACAAAGGGAAAACAGCATTACACAATTAGGAAGTTCTTCATCAATCTGATCTATACAGAAATACCCCATAAGTACCTAGCTGTCTCCTCAAAAGACACAGGTTCCTCAGTGCTTGTATTGGATCAAGCAATGATATCATGGGTCCCTTTTAATAATGGTTTATGGACCTTTCCTCCAGGAACTTGTCCAAACCATTTTTAAGCCCAGCTACACTAACAGCTTTTACTACATCATCCGGTAACAAATTCCAGAGTTTGATTACACGTTGAGTGAAAAAATATTTTCTCTTATTAATCTTAAATAGGTTAGCATGTAGCTTCATTGCATGTCCCCTAGTCTTTTTATATTCTGATGACGTAAACAATCAATCTACGTTTACCCATTCCACTCCATTCATTAATTTATAGACCTCTATCATATCTCCCCTCTGCTATCTCTTTTCCATAATAAAGTAGTGTGCCTCATCCATTGGAAACTCTGTAAACACTACAACATCACTGTGCCCAAAAAGCACTGGGATCATGACCCTAACAGAATTACAGAGAATGAGGAGGTTATGATAACCTGGGATAATCCCATTCCGACCGATAAAAAGCTGGATGCGAGGAAGCTGGATATAGTGGTTAAGGAGAAAAACACCAGAATGGCATTGATAATAGAGGTGTCAGTTCCAAGTGACTACTCTGTGAATCACGTGGAGAGGCAGAAGATCCTGAAATACCAGGAAATGCAGTCAGAGACCAAGAAAATGTGGCAGAAAGATACAGAAATATTTCCCATTGTGTTGAGTGTCACAGGCTTGATAAAGAATTTCCAAGCTCATCTTGACAAACTACTCATACATATTATATCTTATGAACTCCAGCAGGAGGCTTTCTTTGGCACGATGCAAGTATTACACTGAGCCTTAGCAGTAAATTTGAGAGACTGAGATCATACTCCCCATCCCCTTGCTTAGAAGTGAGGTTCACGACTGTCATGGTTTGCACAAAACTAACCCAGTTGAAGAAGCTGCCCCGAGAAAGAACCCTCTATTCTTCATCCGCTGTGACACTAGAGACTTTAAACAAGAACACAAAATTTCCTTCAAGTTTCACCCTCAGGACCACACCATCCAGGCCCTTTTAACCTGTAGCCCTTGAATTGTTTGCAAAACAGAAAAATGCTTCTTAATGATGCTCTGTATATCATGACTTAACGGGTCACAAAATGAACATATCCTGATTTCTTCACTTCTTGACCAGTAGTACGTGCCTCTAACAGCCTTCTTTGATCATTATACTTAATATGAATATATGCCCATTTCACCACAGTCAGAGGATATCCTCTAGACATGAATTCTGTCCCTAAATGTTTTGCCTTAATTTGATTCTTTTGAAGAGAACAATTCTTCTGATATCTAATAAATTGGGAGTAGGGTAAACTGTCCTCAAGACGCAGCGGATGAAGGCTAGAAAAATGCAAAAAAAGTATTTTTATCAGTAGTTTTTTTGAAAACTGTAGTAATCCAATTATCCACACTCTTCCTAACAAATACATCCAGGAATGCTATCTGTTCTTTATCATACACCATAGAAAATTGGATACTGGCATCACTGTCATTCAGCCACTGATGAAATTAAAGCAAAGGTTCTACAGACCCTTCTCACAACAAAAAGACATCGCCAATATAATTGCATCCTAATATGCTGCACATAGGCGGAGGCAGAATCTAATCATTTTAATTCATAGGTTTCCATAAACAGGTTAGCAATCGAGGGCCAAACATTGCTCCCATCGCTATCCCTTTCAATTGATGGTATAAATGTTCAACAAATCAAAAATAAAATGCTTTCTCAGGGCTAGATCTGAATTTCTGAATAACTAGACACTAGTATATAGGATATGATTATTATTGGCACCCTTATAAACAATTCTAATCATTTTGAAGAGAAGAACCACATTCTCATTAAAGTAAAATTAGACATACCTGTGATCAATTGTCAGTACTCACATGACTTGAATGATGTCTCTAATGCTTAAAATGTCTACAGTCACTCCCTGTTCCATTTTCACAATGGTGAAGACAATGATGAAGAAAAGCCATCATCACCAAACATCAAACTTCAAAGGAGTACAAGGCCATCCCCAAAGACCTTGGGATTCCTGTGTCTACAGTTCGCAATGTTATTAAGACGTTTTCTGCTCATGGAAATGTCAAGAATCTGCCAGGATGTCCTGGTAAGAGGAAAATTAATCCAAGAGGTCTTCAAAGGTTAGTGCAAACTGTTGGAAAAATATCACGTACAACATCCAAAGAACTTAAGGCTGACTTGGAGCAATCTGGAGTGGTGGTTTCAATCCACACCATATGCCATGCACTAAACAAAGAAGGACTTTATGGGCGAAGGCCAAGAAGAACCCCACTGCTCAAAGACAGACATAAAAAGGCATACCTGATCTTTGCCCAAACCCACCTTGAGAAACCACAATCCTTCGGGAAAAATGTTCTGTGGACAGATGAAACCAAACTTGAGCTCTTTGACAATGCAGACCAGCGATAAATTTACAGGCAAACAATTGAAGCTTATAAGAAAGAAAATACCTTTCCTAAAATTGGTGGAGATTCCATAATGTTGTGGAGCTGTCTTGCTGCCTCAGGAATTGGAGGCCTGGAACGTATTAAAGGAATCGTGAAGTCAGAGGATGACCAAGGTATTTTGGAGCAAAATGTGCTACCTAGTGTCAGAAAGCTAGGTCTGGGTCAGAAGTCATGGGTCATCCAGCAGGGCAATGATCCAAATCATACATACAAAAGTACCAAAGAATGGTTAAAAAGGAACAAATGGACTATTTTAAACTGGCCAGCAATGAGTCGTGATCTCAATCCAATCAAGAACTTTTGGAAAGAGCTGATATCTGTCTTTGGTAAAAGGAATCCTGTAAACATTCATGAGCTGGAACAGATCGCAGTTGAAGAGTGGGAGAAATTACCAGCAGACAGATGTAAAAAACTTATACATTGCTGCAAGAAATTTTTGGAGGCTGTTTTCACTGCCAAGGATTGTGCAGCCCAATATTGGTGAAGAATGCCATTAATCCAGTCCAGGTCATATTTTGTTTTTTTCTCAGAAATTACTACATCTAAGTTGCACAGACATTTTTTTTTTGTTATTTACCTTTGAACATACTATTAAAATATAAAAATACAGTTGGAATATTTACGATTATTTCTCAAGTTATTGTACACAACATACCTAAATTGCAAGGGTGCCAATAACTTTAACCACAACTGTATATCTCACTGGCCTCCGAGGAGCTGTTGGAGACATCCTCTAGCATATTGGACTGCTGGGAGGCCTAATGTAAGAGGTTCCCCCCTACCATGGGTCCTAAAATGAGGGGGATGATGGATGGACAGATGATGGCATCAATGTGCCAGAGCTAGAGGCAATGGTGGAGGTGGTTGTGGTAGATGTAGTGGTGGACAGTAGAGGTGCCTTCATAGTTTGTCATTCAGATGGGAATACAAGTGGCACATATGGCACTGTGGTGGCATCCAGAGGTGAAGGGGGAGGCCATGGCATGTTGTCCCATGAATTTCTGCAAGTATCTGTGCAGCTCTAGGATGCACTCATTGAAGGTCTTTGTTGCTTACAGCCATCTGATCTCTAGTGGATATTTAATTCCTTCAGGGTGAGTGATCATCTCAGTGGCTTAGTCTTTTCAGCATTCTGTGCCTAATGTTGGACATTGTGCTGCAGTAGATGCTCTGCACAATGCAGAAATTGGTAACTCTGGCGACTAGTGCTAGGATGTCCTGGCTTTCACCTGCCTCTGCACTCTTCCCAGATACTGAACCTGAACATCATCAAAAGGAGAAGGAAGTGGAAGCTGTAGATCTTCCTCCTTGACATCCTCCTCCACTTGAACAGTGGCATTGTCTTCATCTTTTGTGCCCTGATGTTCTTGGGCTCTGGATTCCTGCTTCTCTACCCAGGCTGGGCTGCCAACATCATCCCTGGTTGGAATGGCCTATGGTGCGGGGCCCTCACCAGAAGGTCTCATTGTTGGGGTCTGTGCTGCTTCTCTCCAATGCATCAGCATCGGAAGTCACTGCTACCCACTTAGCCCTTTCCTCCTTCCCCACTCCGCCCCAGAACGCCCCGACACACGTCGATGCTAACTGCATAGCATCGGGGCACATAAGGGACAAACCAGGGCATTTTCAAAAGCACTACCTGTGTATGTGCCTTCAAAAATTTCCTGTTAAGGCATTTACATGGGTAACTAGGGCAGTTACCTGTGTAAATGCCTTCAAAAATCAGGCTCTATGGAACCTGTGTGTCTTTTTGGGAAACTGTTAAGTACTTGTGACTTGGATTGGCCACTGTTGGAAACAGGATACTGGGCTTGATGGACCTTGGTCTGACCCAATATGGCATTTCTTATGATCTTATGTTCTTATCTCCTGTAATTAGGACATGAAATGCACTCTTTCGCCATATTACAGATGTCTACCCACCCCATATCATGTTAGTGGTGAACGCCCTTTCCATACACATACATACCTTCTCTTGCAGTGTTACACAGTGTGTGACAGAGGATGGCACTCTGAGTGGGAGCCATGGCCCTTATTGCATCAGCCCTGGCCTTAGCAACCTGCAGCATACATGTGAGAGGCCATGGTCATGGGCATAATTGACATTGGTAAGATCTAAAAGCTGCACCTTCCAATGTCACACACTGCATGTCCACAGCAAAACACATGTTCAACAGTGCACATTGGGAGTTGGTGTTGGAGGGATGCAGGATCTGAAGGTGTTGCATGCACACAGTCCATCACCACACCAACAGAAAAGCACATACACCAAAATTCCACATGCCCAGAGATGTGTGCTGGCCCAACCTAAGGAAAATGTAGCAACTTGTAGTGGGATTGGAAAGTTGTAAGACAGCAGTTAGCCAAGAGAGTGATGATGGGTCTGGTACAGGGCTATGGACAGGCCCAAATAGTAAGGGCTAAGGTCAATACTGGTCATGTACCCCCACAGCAGAGGGTATGTGTCCCTTGGAGGTTCTTTTCAGATGCTCTGATACATGTATAGTGGCAGTAAGGTGCTGTCAGAAGAAGTGCCTAACCACTGCAGATAAGCTGTGGGAGACATGAGCTCTGCACACAGAGTGGACTGGAGCTGAGCTTACCAGAGCAGAAGGCTTCCAGTGCAGCAATCCAGGCTCTGGGCATGGCAACAACCTATATGCATGCCTGTTCTACACCATCAGTGATCCAGGCCTCTCCCGCTGCATGTAAGGTCTTGAGGCAAATATTTCAGTAATGGGTGTTGATGGTGGGTTAGGGTGATAGGTGGCTGCATGCTCACACATAGCACCTTGGTTAAGGGGAATTATCAATAAGAAGTTGCAGAGCATGAAGGGAAAGGGAGGACACATATAAGAAGGTGTGCTATAGATATGTATTGAGTTTCTGGATGGCTCTTGAAGTGTTTAGGTCACCAATTCCCCTGACAGTCTCCTCATTTATTGTTTTGAGAACCTATTGCTCCAGAATGGTAAGGGGCTTAGACTGGCCATTTTGTTCTCTCTCTATGGCCTTTGCCTTGGTCTTCATTTTGACCTCCGTCCACTTATGTTTCAGGTCCTCTGCATCTCAGTTGCAGTGGCAGATGGCATTCAGGTGCTGACAAATGCTCAGAGTTTCTGTTTTTGATAGACACTCACATGGACTCTTTCTTGGCCAAGAGCAGTCTCTTGCCAGTGCTTAAGTTGTTTCCCGTTTTCATCATTTGGTTCCTTTTTCCATTTCCTGAAAGAAGCTTTTTTGGCTACAACAGTCTCTCTGACGTCATCTTTAACCATGCTGGCAGTTTTTTGGCCTTCCTTCCACATTTCTTAAAGTGAGGAATACATCTGCTCTGGGCTTCCAAGATAGTATTTTTAAATAACGTCCATGCTTGAAGGAAATCTTTAATATTTACAGCCATTTATTTTAGTTTTTTCTTAACTATTTCCCTCATTTTATCAGTCTCCCTTTTGAAAGTTAAAGGATTTCCTTGCCATCCTTCTTCCTTTATTAAATCAAATGCAATCATGCTATGATCACGTTTGCCAAGTGGCCCCAAAACCCTTAACTCTTGCACCAGATCCTGGGTTCCACTAAGGAGTAGGTCTAAAATAGCTTCCCCTCTTGTCACTTCATGAGCCAGCTGCTCCAAGAAGCAGTCATTTATGTCATCCTGAAACTTTTTCTCCCTAGGCTGCTGTGACACTGACCCAGTTAATACCAGGGCAATTGGAATCACCCATTTTTACTGTGTTGTAATTTTTGTTAGCTTCCCTGATTTCTTTTAGCATTTTATCATTCATCTGTTCATTCTGGCCAGGCGGTCAGTATCAGAACTCCATTGCTATCGCCTTCCTCTTTTTACATGGTATTTCTATCCATAGAGATTCTACAGTGTATTTTGTTTCCTGTAAAACCTTAATCCTGTGTGACTCAATGCGCTCTCTAACATAGAGCGCAACACCTCCACCAATTTGATCTACTCTATCATTGCAATATAATTTGTATCCAGGTATCACAGTATCCTATTGGATGTCCTCCTTCCACCAGGTCTCTGAGATGCCATTCAGATCTAACCTTTCTTTTAGTGCTAAATATTCTAACTCTCCAATCTTATTTTTTAGACTTCTAGAGGTTGTATTTTATTCATATGAATTTGGTTATTAATTGATAGGGGGTAATTTGGAATTTTTCAGCTCTGTCTGCTGTCTACTGAAGGGCAGCTGGGTTACTTTTATCTTTATTGTAACCTCTCTGTCAGAATGCCCTAACTTCCCTCTTTTGGCAGTATCCTTCAAGGATACATCCTTTCGAACCATGTGCTCTTGGGCGACTGTCGTCTTTCCCTATTATCTAGTTTTAAAACTGCTCTATCTCCTTTTTAAAGGTTAATGCCAGCAGCCTGGTTCCATCCTGGTTAAGGTGGAGCCCATCATTTGGAAAAGCCCCACATTCCCCTAAAGTGTTGCCCAGTTCCTAAGAAATCTAAAACCCTCTTCCTTGAACCATTGTCTCTTATACACATTGAGACTTCGGAGCCAGGCAGGCATATTATTGAGTGATCCTCATGTCTACCAGCTTCCCAGCTATCTGCATGCTTAATGCTGGAATTGCCAACTATAAAAGCTATCCTAACCCTTCCTCATGGGCGCATGTCCCTGAAGAAACCTCCTCAATGCGAGAGAGCTTTATATCTCCTGGAGGACATGTCCTAGCTACAGGATCACTTCCTGCTACACCAAGGTAATCCTCTCCTTTTATGTGACTGCTTTCCTCCATGGCAACAGAGAGACTGCCAGTACTATATCCTTGTAGGTCTTGTCTATATACCCCTCTGTCTTCCCTAGGTCTTCCAAGTCTGCTACTCTGGCCTCCAGAGATTGGACTCATTCCCTAAGGGCAAAGAACTCCTTGCACCTAGTACACACATAAGACCCCTCACCAACTGAGAAAAAATTGTACATGTGACATTCAATGCAAAAGACTGGATAGCCCCCCATCTTGCTGCTGGACTGCTGTCTGCATTCTTTGTTTTGAGGTTTTGTTTAGCTATTTAAGTTGTTTTCTTACTTAAGGTTGCTAGAGATACTTGTACTTATACAACTATACCTAATAAGTTTAAGGGACTTTGTTCACTTCAAGATTAATTAATTTCAGGGCCTTAATTAATCTATTCCAGTTGAGAATAATCATCTAAATCCAAAAGTGAATTTGACCACCTCTTCCCCTTTAATAGGTTAAAAGCCTATAAAGCTAAGATTATTTCTGGGGTGGGTAGGAGTTTTGGTATGTGGGAGGGAAAGAACATTTAGGGCCCTGTTTACTAAAGGACTTCTCCCATTTTGTGTCTATGGGAAAAATGCTTAGTAAACAGGCCCCTTAGTAAAAGTTGATTTGCTACACAGTGCCCTGATCAGTGCTTCTAAAGTAATCTCTTAACAATTTCTTGGGTGATTCACACAGCCTTTGGTTTGATAGATGGAGCCTTTCAAATTGCCCCTTTGATCTGTCACTTGGCTTTATACTGTACCTATTCCATGGGTCTTTTGCTTTCTAATTAGAAGGCCTCTTTGTAAAGGTCTCTAGAAGCAATTTCTTTCTTTCTACTCAAAGAATATTTATCCTATTCTTCCTTCTTGATTTCATTTAAATTAAAAGCTCTCTAGTGGTACTAAACCCCAACTGAGTTTAAATTTAAATTAAAGTTCTCTGGTGGTACTAAGCCTGACCGAGTTTAAATTTAAATGAAAGTTCTCTAGAAACAATTTATTCCTTTTTACTCAAAGAATATTTACCCTATTCTTCCTTCTATGCTAAGCTCTACTCTGATGTGATTTAAATTAAAAACTCTTTGATGGTACTAAACCCTGACTGAGTTTAAATTTAAATGAAAGCTCTCTGGTGGTATTAAGCCCTGAAGGACTTAACAAATACACTGGATTCTAAAATGCACAGGTTTATCAACTTTAACCCAAAGAATTCCCTTTTCCCCAGATTTAGAGAATCTCTCAGAAGGTAAATACTTACAAGTGCAGATTTCTTCCCAGAAGTAACAGTCCCTTTTGGTAGTTCTTCAAAACTCTTGGTCGTCCATCAGGACTGAATGTCTGAATGTCTGTGACTGCAGAAATCAAAATCTGCATCTGAATGTCTGTGGCCACACAAATCTATTGCATTGCTTTTACTGCTGCTGCTCTTGGCAGACCCTCAGAGGAGGATGTAGTAAAAGCTGCTAGTGTAGCTGGGTTTAAAAAAGGTTTGGACAAGTTCCTGGAGGAAAGGTCCATAAACCATTATTAAAAGGGACCCAGGATATCATTGCTTGACCCAATACAAGCATTGAGGAACCTGTGTCTTTTGGGGAGACTGCTAGGTACTTATGACCTAGATTGGCCACTGTTGGAAACAGGATACTGGGCTTGATGGACCTTGGTCTGACCCAGTATGGCATATCTTATGTTCTTATGAGAATGATGCCCTGGATGACTTCCCTATCTTGTCTGATGTTTGGATCAGCCCTACCTATTGTACTCCCCTGTCTGCACATTACTTGTCTGCCAGCATCTAGGTGTCCCCTAGAGATATGCCTATAGGTATACAACAGTTGACTCATTTGGTCATGTAGATGGTCTCCCAGACCCTCCTTGCTGAAGCATGTAATAGCTTGCATGATCCAGGTGGGCCTCCTTGTCCACCAGTACTAGCCTGCAGAGCATAAAGGAGTCTGCTCTTATAAACCTGGGCCGCCACATGGCTGCCATAACGTTCTCCCATGCTATTCTGCATGGGCCAGGAAGCAAGTGTACATTTTCTTTGTGCATTTGTGTAGGGGGAGGGGCATGTTCCATACAAGTGTGCACATACTAGTCCTGTATGCTGCCGTCAGCGATCGTGCATATGCAAATTCCCTCCCAAGAAAACAAAATCCTGCACATGAATCTTTAATTTGATACATAGATGCATGTCACCACAGTCATTGCTCTCTCTGGGAACTATGCCTGTGTGCAATGGTCCATTTTCCACTGTGCACATGTGCAACTCCCTGCTGCACATTTTCTTTTAAACGTGTATATTTGGGGGTGGAGGATGTGCTGATTTTAGAAGGCCTGTACATATGCACAGTGCCTCTTCTAAAATCACCATTGATTTTCACACATTTTGCTTTGCACATCCCTGTCACCACCTTAATGGCTTTTCTACAATGTGCCTTCATGAGTCTTAGTTTTGAGTCAGAAAGAGGACTTCCAGGTTTGTGAAGCTGCTACAGATGTACTGTTTGAAAGTAGTGTCAGCAGGAGCTCATCTACAACTGTTTCGAGGAAGTATCCTAGTTTTCTATTGGAGAAGGAGATCTAAACTATATTGATTAGATACTAATAAGGGAGGGGCCCTTTTACTAATCTGTTCTGTGGTTAATGTGGGAATTAATGTGCTGTAATTGTTAGCACAGGCATGCACTGTTACCATGCTAGCATGACAGTTGCTGCATGTTAATTCTCGCTTTAATTGCACATCGCACAATGGAGCAGTGAGTGGGCAGGTTTGGGCTGGAGAGTGGGCATGTGCTGCACATTGCAGTTAGCATGGTATACATACCACATGCTGCTAATTTTGCAATTAGTGAAGGTGCACTTAATATCACCTCAATGGGTGGTACTAAGTGCACCTACATTAATCGTAAATGCCTCTGTTACACATGCTGGGCATGCCTCTGATTGCTAGCGTATAACTTTTACACTTACTGCACACTAATTTTTGCTCAACATGCACAGTAAGTGCAAAAATCTACCTCACTGTAGTATTGGACCCAGGAAATCTAGAGTATCTTTAAACAGGGCAAGGGATTTCTCTGTTTAACATATTTCTGAGACTAACATTTCTATATGGATTGCGCTAGAAAAAGGTGCACCATATGATTTGTAATTTTTTTTCCACACTGTTCACCTTTTCTCTACATGTAATTTTACATTCCCGAAGCCATTTGTAAAAATTATAGAAAATTGCTAATCAGCTAAAGAATCGATGCAAATCAGTAAAGTGCTGCTTTCTCATCAGCAAAAGTGGATGTGAAAATATTGTGAAAACCTTTTTTTTTTTTTTTGCAAACCTTAACTTTACCTCAAGGATCCCTGGATGTTCTAGATTTTATTATTGTACTATGGAATAGCCTAAAGAAGAACAATACACTGTTTCCATTCTCGTTCTGTTGCATGCATGATAGAGCTTTAAGCCTAGTTACCCAGAAACTAAAATGTGAATGTAAGTGCTGTAAATATACCACCAATTCATGGTTTCTTGAATTCCTCTTTCCTGAACTATCATGCCTATGTACTTGTGAATTCAGAAACAACATTGTTGACTTGATCTCACGATCCATAACTAACTGGTTTAGTGGTTAGAGTACTGGCCAGGAATTTAGGGAGTTTCTGAATGCTAGTACACTCACTGCCCACAAGAACCCCTCTCAGGAACAGATGTCCTGCAGTAATCCTTACTGTTAGTCAAAATGCACACTCCCTTCTTTGTCTGAATCCACCCAGTGCTATACTCAAGCTGGCCAGCAGGTATCTACGTAAGTCACCTCCTTAAGGCTTTCAAGCTATGTGAAATGCAGGAAGTCAACACTGTATGGTAATATATAGAGATGACTGTGGTTCCTTGTATAGTAATAATAAGAGCATAATTTGACTACTCTAAAAACACAGGTAAGTAAAATAGTATAACTGGGTCAGTATGTATATGAACAAATGCTATGATCAGAGGTAACAGTGTAACACTCTCCCCCTTTCAAGGATAATGATAGTGCTCCCTGGCTGGAAGCAGCCTAAGGAAGTGGTCAACAGCAGGTGTTACCTTTCAGTGCCATAGCTACAGTAACATGCAGCTCAGTGCAGGGACTGTGCTGTTAGCATCACTATGTTGTTCAACCTTTCGATATACAAGGTTTACAAATTGCTTGTGATTTTTTTCCAGTACAATGCTTTCTCTTTATGTTCCACTGACTTAATGATCAAAGAGGAGAATGCAAGAACAATGAGGGAGCTATTGGCAAGCTGAACTTTCTGGCAAATCTGACTCATGCCTGAAATGTTAATACACAGGAAGGGGCTTCTATTACTAGATCTGGCTGTTGCTACCCGACAACTGTTGCACCAAATGAACAGCTTCGTAAGAACTTCCTTTTAATCAAATAATTATTATGATTAAGAAATCAGTAATACATGTGGCAGTAAATATGATTTGCATAAATAAGTCATCAGTAAAATTCAAGGAATAGATAACCCATAACACTGAATCCATCAATACTTTCATTCTCACTTTGTGGAGGCAATTGATCAGCTGCTGATGGGTTAAGAAGGGTAAACCCCCCCCCCCCCCCAAAGTTCTAGAAGAGTACAATTAATAATTCTTTAATGACTCTTCCTATTAAGGTCTTCATTGTACAAAGTTAGATCATCATACAAACAACTATGAATCTTTATTTATTTATTGTTATTTATTTAACATCTCTATACCATCTTTCTACCAGTCGAGATGGTTTACATATAACTCTGTGTATCTTCCTAAACATGTTATGATAGACTTTCTGTATTGGTTTCAAATTCTTAATCAGCACAGAAATTGAGTATCAAATTCCTAAAGTTCATAAGTGTGCAACTTGTAACCAATGCTGACACATTGCCAGGGCCGCATTTACCTATACGCCATGTACGCCATGGCATAGGGCCCACATCTGGCAAGGGCCCACAAAAATAGAACAAATTAGCTTTTTTTAAAAAAATAAAATAAAAAAAAAACTGCTGGCTGCCGCCGCGAGGCCCCCTCTGCTGCCGCGGCAGCATGGACTGACCCACAGGGGCCCCCTCTGCAAGCTGAATCCGTCGGTCCGTCGGTCCCTCCCTCCCTCCGTGCAGGCTGTGAGAGGCGCGAAGGGAGAGTGTCTCCCTCGCGTCTCTGTTAAGCCCGCAGGGGCTGATGGGAAATTTCCCATCAGCCCCTGCGGGCTTAACAGAGACGCGAGGGAGACACTCTCCCTTCGTGCCTCTCACAGCCTGCAGGGAGGGAGGGAGGGACCGACGGACCGACGGACCGACGGATTCAGCTTGCAGAGGGGACCCCCGCGGGTCAGTCCATGCTGCCGCGGCAGCAGAGGGGGCCCCGCGGCGGCAGCCAGCAGTTTTTTTTTTAAATTAAATTTTACTTTAGGCTGACGGGGGGGGGGGGGGGTAGGAGTGGTAATGGGCTATTGGGGGGGGGCTGGGGCTGGGGCTGGGACTGGAAATGGGCTGGGGGGGGTTAAGGCTGGAGGTGGGCTGATGGGGTTAGGACTGGTAATGGGCTGTGGGCTGTTGGGGGTGGTGTTTAGAACTGGTAATGGGTTTTGGGGGGGTTAAGACTGGTAATGAGCTGTGGGCTGATGGGGGCTGTCTGGTAATGGGCTATGGGGGGGCTAGGACTGGAAATGGACTGGGGGGGTTAAGACTGGAGGTGGGCTGATGGGGTTAGGACTGGTAATGGGCTGTGGGCTGTTGGGGGGGGTTAGAACTGGTAATGGGCTTTGGGGGGGTTAAGACTGGTAATGGGCTGTGGGCTGATGGGGGCTGTCTGGTAATGGGCTATGGGGGGGCAAGGACTGGAAATGGGCAGGGGGGTTAAGACTGGAGGTGGGCTGATGGGGTTCGGAGTGCTAACGGGCTGTTGGGGGTTTTAGAACTGGTAATGGGCTTTGGGGGGGTTAAGACTGTTAATGGGCTGTGGGCTGATGGGGCTGTGTGGTAATGGGCTATGGGGGGGCTAGGACTGGAAATGGGCTGGGGGGGTTAAGACTGGAGGTGGGCTGATGGGGTTAGGACTGGTAATGGGCTGTGGGCTGATGGGGGGGTTAGGACTGGCAGTGGGCTATGGGGGATGACTGGAAATGGGTTGATGGGGTTAGGACTGGAAGTGGGCTGATGGGGGGTTAGGACTGGTAATGGGTAATAGGGGGGGCTTAAACTGAAAATGGGGTGATGGGGGATTAGGACTGTAATTGGGTTGATGGGGGGCTAGGACTGGTATTGGGTTGGGGGGTTGCTAGGACTAGAAATGGGCTGATGGGTGGCTAGGACTGGAAATGGGCTGATGCAGGGACTAGAAGGGAATGGATGCTGGGTAAGGCTGGAACTAGAAGGGAGCTGATGTTGGGGGAGGATTAGAATGGGATGGGGCTGGAAGAGTAAAATGGAGAAGGGAAAAATATTTTGTGTGGGAGGGATAAAAAATCTACAATTGGCCGGGTATTGGGAGAGTAAGTGGGGATTGAGGATGGAGGGGTAAAATTTGAGTGGATGAAATAGGAATGAGGAAAGAGCAAAAGGAGAAAGATTAGTATGTTAAAGCAGATGTAGAGAGAGAATGGAAAAAAACTAGAAGAGAGAGAAGAAAGCACAAATGGACAGCAGACGATGGAGAGTTAGCAGAAGACACGAAGAAACCAGAAGAAAGTGTCTGGAGCAATTGCAGCTGAAAAAAATGCACAAAAGGTAGAAAAATATCTCTTTATTTTGAATTTATTAATTGGAATATGTCTGCTCTTGTTAATGTGCATCATTAACGTCTGCGCTTTGTTTAGTACAAGAGCAAATTAATGTATAGTTTTATTTCTACAGTGTTGTACATTCCAAGTTTGGCTTTTGGGATTCCCAGTTTAATTATTGTCTTCCTGTTTCTAAATTGTGATTACTTGTTTGGTGATGGTCTATGTTCTGCATGTGTAACTGAGCTGAGGTGTTCTGTTTATATAATTCCTATTTGACATTGCCACTTGTTCTCTTTCCCCAGTAGGTCATGTATTGTTGTTCTCTGAAATGTATTGGTTTAATATTTGCAGTGTTGCCTTTTGATTGGTAGAGTATGGTGCTTTGTGAGTCCTGGTAATGCTGTCAGGAAACGGCGGGTTTGCTATGGGTTCTAAATGGGCAGTGTTTGTAGTAGTTCCTAATGTGTCTGGCAGTTGGCACTGGATTATAGCAATGTAGAAATCTTTTAGTCTTTCTTTATCCATACACTCATTAAGAGGCACGTTTACTAAAAGTTAGTATATGGTAACATTATGCAAATATTTATGCAAATGAGGCCCCTTATGCAAATGAGGCCCCGCACCCCCCTTGGGCCGCCCCTGCTGGGGGCCCACAATTTTTGTTGGCGTAGGGCCTCACTCAAGGTAAATCCGGCCCTGCTCATGGCAACTCAGCTCCTAGGTTTCCTTAGCAAGGTTCAGCCAGAGCTAATTTGCTAGGCCTTTCTTTTGTGCAGTATGTCCACAGTACCTGATATTGCAAGATAGTCAGTCACCCATCCAAGTACTAGCGAAGTCCTATCCTGTTTAGTTTCTGAGATTAGTGGAGAGCAGGCTCATTCAGATGCAAACCTGTTCAGTACTGATGTCACATCAGCAAAAGTGGATGTAAAAATATCTTGAAAACCATTTTTTCCCAGTTTTGGTTTATTTCTGGAAGTTTTCCCATTTTTTTTCTACTATATTTTTTATCATTTTGTTTTCCATTTTAGCACATGCTGTTTACCATAATCTGCATGATTGACAAATAGTATATGCTAAATGCAAATAGTGCATGCTAAAATGAAAAACAAAATTAAATTTAAAAAAAAGATTTACAGTGGGATTTTCCCATTTTGTTTTGAAATGCAATGAAAATAGTTTATTTCATTGAGTTTGTTAAGTCGCTCTTGTTTTTTTCACAGCCTTACGCTGACAGAAAACATAGCAGCTTGACACCTCAAGGGTATTTTATAAAAAGTTGGCTAGGTGGAAGAAGCAAGCAGGTTTCCTCCTGAATCTATCCCCTTTTACCATCATCCTATGCATTGCATGACCCCTAGTTCCAGAGCTTCTTTTCAACTGAAAGATGGCCACCTCCTCTCTCTCTCTCTCTCTCTCTCTCTCTCTATATATATATATATATATATATACCACAGAAGTATTTAAATATCTCTATCATATCACCCCTTCCCTGCATTTCCTCCACCCCTCTCCCACCTTTCCTTCAAAATATATATGTTGAGAACTTTGTCTATCTCCATATGCCTTATGACAAAGACCACTGACCATTTTAGAAGCTGACCTCTGGACCGGCTCCATGGACTTATAAAGAGGCACCATCATCTCATTTCTCCTGCTGGTCTTTTCTCTCCCTATACACCCAAGCATCCTTCTGGCTTTTGCTGTCACCTTTTCTACCTGATTGGCCATTTTAAGCTCATCCAACATAACAGAGCTTGACAAATTCCAGGCACCAGGTCACCATGGCACCTAAAAATTGCAGCATGGAATCCAGGATTTCTTTCCCTCAAATCTTGTGGAACTTTTGGTCCTCTGCCACAGTCAGCCACATGGTATAGGACGTTTGGGTTGACCTCATGGTTTTAACTCCCACAAGAGTTGAAACCACAGGACCAGTCTGAACTTCTTGCACCTCGCAGTTCACACTTGCACAGAACTGGATTGCAGTGGACAAACAAGTTTGTTCTCTTCAGAAACTGCAAGGTAAGAGGAACAGGTGGCAACCCCCAGAGAGTGAGAGAGACCCAGTAAAGGCAGGGGGGGGATATATATGAGAGAGAGAGATACTGGGTGATGGCTGGGGCGTGCTATGAGAGAGAGAGAGAGACACACACACACACTGGGTGATGACTGGGGGGGGGCTTATGAGAGAAAGAGAAAGACATCAGGTGATGGTTGGGGGGTGCTATGAGAAAGAGATAATGGATGATGGTTGGATAGGCTATGAGAGAAAGAGACACTGAGTGATATTTGTTAGGGATGGCTATGAGAGAGACCGAGAGAGAGCAAGCAAGAGAGACTGCACATGCATGGGTGAAGACAGAGTGCAGCAGCTGAGTGGGTTTTTTTTCTTTGCGTCTTACCAGGTCATGGTGATATGTGGAGCAAAAAAGGAAATTGTATCAGGTGTAGCCACAAAGGGTCACAAATATGCTGTTGACAATGTACTATTGGGGTTGGTTGGGGGTGGGGAAGAAAGGTTGCTGCCTTCTGTTTGCACTGAGGCACATTCAGGTTTGTGTGTCCCCAGGCTGTTCAGACATTTAGACATTGGGATGGCCAGGAGATGCACCTGATTCTGCTCCCACGAGGGTTAGACATCCCTACGGGAGCAGAATCACATCACAGTGGCTGGATGTCCAGGAAGTACCCCATTTCAGGCACCCTGGATGTCAAGCCACTTGTCCCGCTAACTCAGTCAAGCTCCCTCATGGAGCCACAGTGCCATGGCATCTCATCACCATGGTGCCACGGCTCCATGAAGGAACCACGATCACCAGCAGCATCGGTTGTAGGCCTGTTCCCTGCAGCCTGACCCCTGATCAGGCTGCAGGGAACCCCCTCCACACCCTCACCTCAAGCTTGGCCCTATGCGCTGCCGTCCCCTGTGTAACTGTGTGACCCCGGACGTTTTGGGCCCTATATGTCTGGGGTCACATGATGCTTACTGCCTGCCCTTGCTCCTCTCCTGGCCCACCCCCTTCTGCCCATAAACAGAGCTCCCCGCACAAGTAGCCTCTATGTGTGGGGAGCTCTGCAGCTGTAGGAGAGATCCAGTCATTTAGCAGGTTTGGATGTCCGGATCGGGCGTCCAGACCCACTAAACAGATTGGAATGACCCCCACTGTGTAATGTCATGTTAAGAGCCTAAGTTGTCATATTGGGTCAGAACAAGGTCCATCAAACCCAGTATCCTGTTTCCAACAGTGGCCAAACCAGATCACAAGTATCTGGCAAGTTCCCAAAAACATACATATAGTAGGTTCCACAATGCTTGTCCCAGGGTAAGCAGTGGATTTCCTGGGTCCTTTTTAATAATGGTTTATGGATCTTCCCTCCAGGAACTTGTTCAAATCTTTTTAAAACCCAGCTCTGTTAACAGCTTTTACTACATCCTCCAATAACAAATTCCAGATTTTGATTATGTGTTGAGTGACAAAATATTTTCTCTTATTTTTCTTAAAAGGGTTACTTTGTAGCTTCATTGTGTGTCCTCTGGTCTTTCTACTTTTTGATGATGCAAACAACCGATCTACGTTTAACCGTTCCACTTGTCACACCCCAGCCCTCCGCCAAAGGCTTAGAGGGCTAGGGTTGCCATTAACTTCTCTTATAAATGGTTGAATAAACTATTTTTCTCCAGTGAAGCATGCTGGGAGTTGTAGTTTTGGCCTTCTAAGATGAAGTGTAGTCATGAAACCGAAAGTAAAGGCAAATGACAAAATTTATTCCCCAAACGCAAACAAAGTCCATGTAGATTGTAACAGGATACTTCTCCATTCATTCGCTTAAGGTTATTTACAACTTAGGCTGGATGAGCTTCACAGTCATTAATTATATGCAGCTGCTTAGCAATATAACGGATAAACAAAACACAGCTTCTTCATTCAACAAAGCAAAAATATCTTCTTTTTACCTTTGTCTTCATTAAGCATTCCAATGTACATGCAACAGGTATCTTCCCCTTAAAAAGAGCAAGTTCCTACCTTCAGTTCAGGCTAGGTTTCATTACTCTACTTTTCAGGAGACGTTATCTTTTCAGCTATTCTTTAGCAAAGGGACGCATAAGAACATAAGAACATAAGATATGCCATACTGGGTCAGACCAAGGTCCATCAAGCCCAGTATTCTGTTTCCAACAGTGGCCAATCTAGGTCATACGTACCTAGCAGTTTCCCCAAGGGACACAGGTTCCACAATGCTTGTATTGGTTCAAGCATTGATATCCTGGGTCCCTTCTTAATAATGGTTTATGGACCTTTCCTCCAGGAACTTGTCCAAACCTTTTTTAAACCCAGCTACACTAACAGCCTTTACTACATCCTCCGGTAACAAATTCCAGAGTTTGATTACACGTTGAGTGAAAAAACTATTTTCTTTTATTAGTCTTAAATAGTTTACCCTGTAGCTTCATTGCATGTCCCCTAGTCTTTATATATTCTGATAAGGTAAACAATCGATCTACGTTTACCCGTTCCACTCCGTTCATTAATTTATAGACTTCTATCATATCTCACCTCAGCCGTCTCTTTGCCAGGTTAAAGAGCCCTAACCTTTTTAGCCTTTCTTCATAGGAGTATCCTTCCACCCCCTTTACCATTTTGGTGGCTCTTCTCTGAACCTTTTCTAAAATCACTATATCCTTTTTAATATACGGCGACCAGAATTGCACACAATATTCAAGGTGCGGTCTCACCATGGAACGATATAGAGGCATTATAATATCTTTTGTTTATTTTCCATTCCTTTCCTTATCATACCTAGCATTCTATTTGCTCTCTTGGCTGCTGCTGCACACTGGGCCGAGGGTTTTAACATGGTATCCACAATGACGCCTATATCTTTTTCCTGGGTGGTGGTTCCTAATGTGGAACCTTGCATCGTGTAACCATAGTTTGGGTTATTCTTCCCTAGGTGCATAACCTTGCACTTGTCCACATTAAATTTCATCTGCCATTTTGATGCCCAGACTTCCAATTTATCAAGATCCTCTTGCAATTTTCCACAATCCTCTTGGGTTTTAACAACTTTAAATAGTTTTGTGTCATCTGCAAATTTGATAACCTCACTCGTTATTCCACTTTCCAGGTCATTTATGAATATGTCAAAAAAGCAGCGGACCCAGCACAGATCCCTGGGGTACACCACTATTCACCTTTCTCCATTGGGAAAATTGGCCATTTAGCCCTACCCTCTGCTTTCTATCTTTTAACCAGTTCCTGATCCACAATAGTACACTGCCTCCTATCCCATGACTCTTTAGTTTTGCCAAAAGTCTCTGATGAGGGACCTTGTCAAAGGCTTTCTGAAAGTCCAGATACACAATATCAACCGACTCACCTTAGTCCACCTGATTATTCACTCCTTCAAAAAAACATAACAGATTAGTAAGACAAGATCTTCCTTGTCTAAAGCCATGTTGGCTGTCTCCCATTAGGTCATGACTATCTACATGCTGAGTAATTTTATTCTTTAGGATGGTTTCTACCATTTATACCGGTACTGATGTCAGGCTCACCGGTCTGTAGTTTCCCGGATCACCCCTGGAACCCTTTTTAAAAATTGGTGTTACATTGGCGATCCTCCAATCTTCAGGTATTAGAGATGATTTTAATGATAGTTCACAGATTACTAATAGCAGGTCTGCAATCTCATATTTCAGTTCTTTCAACACACTTGGATGTATACCATCCGGCCCAGGTGATTTGCTACTCTTCAGTTTATTTAATAGTTGTAATACATCTTCCTGATGTATCGATATTTCCTTCAATTCTTCCGCACCTTTAAATACCACTTCAGTCATGGGTAACATCCCTACATCTTCCTCAGTAGAGACTGAAGCAAAGAATTCATTCAATCTCTCCACTATCGCCTTGTCACCTCTTAGTGCTCCTTTAACCCCTTTATCATCAAATGGACCAACTGACTCTCTCACAGGTTTTTTGCTATGAATGTACTTGAAAAGGTCTTTACTTCGCGTTTTTGCTTCCGCAGCAAGCTTCTTCTCAAATTCTCCCTTTGCCTGCCTTATCAATGCCTTGCATTTGACTTGCCAGTGCTTGTGCTGTTTCCAGGTTTCGTCATTTGTCTCTTTTTTTCCATTTCCTGAAAGATGCTTTTTCAGCAACAACAGCCTCTCTGACCTCACCTTTAAACCATGCTGGCAGTTTTTTGGACTTTCTTCCACTTTTCTTAAAGCGTGGAATACAGCTGGTCTGGGCTTCCAAGATAGTATTTTTCAACAACAGCCAAGCCTGATGTACGTCTTTAACCTTTGCAACTGCTCCTTTTAGTTTTTTCTTAACTGTTTTCCTCATTTTATCATAGTCTCCCTTTTGAAAGTTAAAAGGTAGTACTGTGGATTTCCTTACTATCTCTCCTCCACTAATTAAATGAAAGGTGATCATGCTATGATCACTATTGCCAAGTGGCCCCAACAACCTTATCTCTTGCACTAGATCTGGTGTTCCACTAAGGACTAGGTCTAATATGGCTTCTCCTCTGGTCGATTCATGAACCAGCTGCTCCAAGAAGCAGTCATTTATTTCATCTAGGAACTTTATCTCCCTAGCATGTCCTGATGTGACACTGACCCAGTCGATACCGGGGTAGTTGAAATCACCCATTATTATTACTGCACTGTAACTTTTGTTAGCTTCCTTGATTTCTTTGAGCATTTCATCATCCATTTGTTCATTCTGGCAAGACTCAATGCTAACAGCTTGACATAGGGTACAGTCCATGAGTACTTCTGGAGGCAATAAATCCTGCTCAATAGGCTCAACCTGAATTTCCTCTGGCTCCAGTAATGCAGTGCCCTGGTCTGAGTTTTTAACATATGTCTCAGGTTCTATTCTCTCAGGATCCCTGTGTCTCTCTTGAGCACAGCTCCACCGGGTAAGGATAAATTGTACCTGAAGCTGTGGTCACTTCTCCCTGGCTGTGTTCACCAGTCTCCCTCCAGCTTCTGGGAAACAGTCCCTAGTTCACTTCCCTGAGTTCCTTCCTGGAGCTCTGTCATGGCTCCCTGTTCCAGGCTTGGCTCCTTTGACTCCTGTGCTGAGTCCTGGGCTCCCACCTCTGAACTCTCTGAACCTTCTGATCAGGAACTGGGGTTTGGAGCCTTCTCTGTTCTCCCTTCCATGCTTTCTCCCTCTGGTCTCTCTCTTCCCATGCTCTCCTCCTCCTGGCTCTCCCCCTCCGGGCTCTCCTCTCTTTCTCTCTAGCCAAGGTTTATATCCCTGCTTCCTGGGCAGTGTCTCTCCCTCTCTGGACAGGTGCTTGCAATTATCTTCCAAGCCTGCAACTACATCAGCAGAGCTTGGGTGTGGCAGCCTAGGTTTGGTTTCTCTCTGCTTGCTTTCTTTATGCCAAGGCTGAAACCTGTGCACTGCAGGGATGTCACTTTTCTTAAAAGCAAAATCATCAGTTTCTCCTATTTCCATAGGCTCACTATAAGCTTCCTTATCACACACTCCATTCATTAATTTATAGACCTTTATCATATCTCCCCTCAGCCATCTCTTTTCCATGTTGAAGAGTCCTAACCTTTAAAGCCTTTCCTCTTAGGGGTATCCTTCCACCCCTTTTACCATTTTGGCGGCTCTTTGCTGTACCTTTTCAAATTTTGCTATATCCTTTTTAAGATACGGTGACCAGAATTGCGTTCAGTATTCAAGATGCGGTTGCAGTATGGAATGATAGAGGCATCATTATATCCCTGGTTTTATTCTCCATTCCTTTCCTTATGATTCCTAGCATTCTATTTGCTTTCTCAGCTGCCGCTGCACACTAGGTGGAGGTTTTCAATGAATTATCCATGATGATGCCTAAATCTTTTTCCTGGGCGGTGTTTCCTAAGGTGGAACCTTGCATTAAGCTTTCTTTTCTCATAGTAAATGGGAAAACAGTAAATCAGACCCTTAAAAAAGGAGCTACCATATACCTTTCAGGGGTGGGGGAGCACTGTAACCGAGCTCTCAGTGGCCAGCTCCTACATTTTTAAGCTGGCTACTAGATTTCAAAAATCTTTGTTAGGGTCAGCAATCCAATCACTCCAGGCCTCTCTTTTCTTTCGTATATTGAAATGTTTCTCCCCCTACACTGTTTTGCTCTGTTAGAATTTTGCAGCCAAAATGCATGACCTTGCATTTTTTAGCATTAAATCTTAACGGCCAAATTCTCAACCATTTTTCAAGCCTTGCAGGATCCTCTTTATATTATCTATGCCTTCCAGGGTATCTATGCTATTACAGATTTTTGAATCATCTGTAAAGAGGCATACCTTTCCTGACAGACCTGAAATATCACTTACAAAAATGTTAAAAAGAACAGGACAAAGGACCGACCCCTGCAGCATACTGCTGTAACACATAAGTTTACATGTGCCGTGGAGGAGGTGTAAATATGTGCATTGGCATTTACATGATATATTAAGGCAGGATCTGGGAGTCTATTTTATAAAGGCACATAGGAACCTGTGTTGCCTTTATAAAATAGTCTTAAAATAGGCACCATTCTGGACTTCTCACATAAGCCTACACCAGCCCCTCCTCAACAGTTTGGAGAATGTCTATTCATAAAGCAGGGAGAGAGAGGTTGGTACTGGATCATTGTAAGAGGTCCCTCATCGCAGGGCTGTCCAGGAGTAAGCAGTGGAGGAGTAGCCTAGTGGTTGGGGCAAGGTACTCCAGGCCAGAAGGTCAGGGGTTCAAATCCCACTAGAGGACAGCAACCTTGGGACGGAAGGACTGGGGTTTCTAGTCCCACAGGTGCTCCTTGTGGTCTTGGGCAAGCCACTTAACCCTCCATAGCCCATGTTCCCTGTAAAAATAGTTCTCTGTGTGCTGTGCTTTCCTGTCTAATCAATGTGTTTATACCTCAAAAATTTCCTGTCATGATTTGACAATTTCCAATCTGTAATCAAAAACCACTGCTGATCGCTGGAAGTAGCGGTATACAAATGTATACTAAATAAATAAATCTCCCAAAAGGCCCTCAAATATCTGTTTCTTCTCACAGTCTTCTTACTATCTCAACTTACACTCACTTTTATCCAAAGGGGTGGGGAAACAGAGAGGTTTCCCTTCAATCCCAGGTACAATGTCCACAATTCACCACAAAATCTCATAGATTGAATTTGGTGCTTAAAGTGACTTTACTATTCCAAAGTGAAACACGAATATTGTCTAATAACAAACCTTACTTCTTCAGGATATATATTATTTAGTGACAGTTTGTATCACATCCTCCCATGCACCATTTGTGTCTGTGATCCCCATTTATTGCTTGTCAGTCCTGAGATGGGGTATTCCCAGCATAGAGACACCCATTCCCTCAACAGTGGCCAATCCAGGTCACAAGTATCTGTCAGGTCCCAAGAGGTAGACAGATTCCATGCTTCTTGCCCCAGGAGTAAGCAGTGGATTTTCCCGGTCCACTTTAATAATAGTTTATGGACTTTTTCTCCAGAAATTCCTCCAAACCTCTTTTAAACCCATCTACACTTACAGTTTTTACTATATCCTCTGAGCAAAAAAAGAGTAGTTACTCACCTGTAACAGGTGTTCTCCAGGAGCAGCAGGAATCAGTCCTCACGTATGGGTGTCATCGGCGCCGATGAAACCCCAGCGGAGCATTTCCCCAGCTTTCTATGAAAGCCTTTGGGAATGCAGGCACGCATGCGCGGTTCCCTTCCCGCCTAAAGGTGCCATCTTACCTCAGTCAAATGACATAGCTAAGAACAGCACACAAAAATGAAAAATAAACTATGTACAACAGCAACTCCAAGGGGAGGAGGGAGGGTTGTGAGGACTGATTCCTGCTGCTCCTGGAGAACACCTGTTACAGGTGAGTAACTACTCTTTCTCCAGGACCAAGCAGGAAGTCAGTCCTCACATATGGGTGACTCCCAAGCTCTGGGCTACCGAGGAACCCAGGCTGAACAAGAGAACTCCCTCTAGTCCCAGCAGCAAAGAAAGGCTTTTCAAGGACACAACCTCCACCGGTAGCCCAACAGAGGGCAGGAGGGCAGGAGTTGCCTAAACCTCAAAGAGATTCCGGAGTACTGCTTGGCCAAAAGCACTGTCCATATGGGACTCCCTCTCCAGGCAGTAATGGGCCGCAAAAGTCTGGCTTGAAGACCAAGTTGCAGCCCTGCAGATGTCCACCAAGGGCACAGAGCGGAAATGAGCCACTGAGGCAGCCATTGCCCTGACTTGGTGGGCCGTAACCTGACCCTGCAAAGGAAGGTCATCCGCCTTATAAGCCCAGGTGATACAGTCAGCTACCCAGATGGACAAGGTACGCTTGGACACAGGCAACCCCAACTTATTGCGGTCAAAGGAGACGAAGAGCTGGATAGCCCTTCTATGCCCCTGCGTATGGTCAAGGTAGAAGGATAAGGCCCTCCTACAGTCCAGGGTATGCAGGACTGCTTCAGCCTGGCTTTCATGAGGCCTAGGGAAGAATGTTGGAAGAACCACCTCCTGGTTGAGGTGGAAAGAGGAGACAACCTTAGGGAGGAACTTTGGATGAGTCCTAAGGACTAACCTGTTCCTATACATCCTGGTGTAAGGCCTATCACAGACAAGGGCCTGAAGCTCACTTACTCGCCTAGCCGAGGTAAGGGCTATCAGGAACAGTGTCTTGCAGGAGAGGAAGCGTAGTGGACAAGTAGCCATTGGCTCAAAAGGTGGGCGAGTCAGTTGCTGCAAGACCACATTCAGCTCCCACTCAGGGGCAGGAGGACGGATGGGAAGCTTGAGCAAAAGCAAGCCCCTAAGAAAGCGGGACACCAAGGGGTGACCAGACAGAGAATGTCCCTCCACCAGAGAGTGGTGAGCTGCTAGAGCTGAGAGGTGGACCCGAACAGAATTGGATTTAAGACCTTGATTTGACAAGTGCAGTAAGTACTGAAGGACTACTGGCACAGTACAGGAGAAAGGATCTTCTGTACGTAGCTGACACCACACAGAAAACCTTTTCCATTTGAGAGCATAGGTTTTCCTAGTGGACTGTTTTCTAGAGGCTAGGTCAACCTCCTCAACATCCTGAGGCAGGCCCCAGGGAGCCAAAACTACCCTTGCAGCCTCCAGGCCATCAAATTGAGAGCTTTGAGATTGGGGTGCAGAAGGGAACCCTGCTCATGTGAGAGAAGGTCGGGCTGCAACCCCAGAGGTAGTGGAGGATCCACCGCCAGTTGAATCAGAAGAGGAACCCAAGGCTGTCTCGGCCACCTGGGAGCCACCAGCAGGACCGAGGCCTTGTCCTGAAGAATCTTGAAGAGAGTTCGGGCCACCAAGGGCGTGGGAGGAAACGCATAGAGGAGGCCCTGAGACCAGGATATCAGAAAAGCATCCACTGCTATCCGCAGAGGATGCGGTTGCCTGGAGCAGAACTTTGGCAGTTGCTTGTTCATTGGGCTGGTAAAGAGATCTATCAAAGGGAGACCCCATTTCAGGAAGATCTTCTGAACTACTGAGGGATGCAGCTGCCACTCGTGGGGCTGCAGTATTCTGCTTAATCTGTTTGCCAGGTAGTTGTCTTGGCCTGGAAGGTACACAGCCTTGAGGAGCATGTTGTGCTTGAGGGCAAAAGAACAAAGGTCCTGAGCCTCCCGACAAAGGATCCTGGACCCAGTTCCGCCCTGTTTGTTCACATAAAACATGGCAACTTGGTTGTCTATCTGAATCAGGACAAACTGGTGAGCCAGGGTAGGAGTGAAAGCTTTGAGAGCTAATCGAATAGCTCTGAGTTCGAGGAGATTGATCTGCTGTGCAGCTTCTCAGGGAGACCAGAGGCCCTGGGTGCACTTGCCCAGACAATGAGCTCCCCAGCCCTGCAGGGAGGCGTCTGTGGTCATCACTACTGTGTACCCTGGAATCTGAAAAGGCACCCCCTTCAGTAGATTGGGTGGGTGCAGCCACCAGTTGAGGGAATGCAGAAATGGTCTGGACACCCTTATCCTGTCTCTGAGGCTGCCTGTGACCTGTGACCACTGAGCCCGAAGGCACCACTGTGCAGGCCTCATATGGAATAATCAAAGATGGTCTTATATTTTTAGAGTAATAGCACAGTTAAGCCAAAAAAGTAACCAATTACTCTATTAGTATGAGAATTCCTCACAATTAGTCTCTAACTTCCCACATTGCATTTAAAATGCATGTCATATGTTTATATATAGAAACCGGGTCTCAGACTTCCAGGAGCTATGGTATTAACTTTTTGACCAGGTGCTCCAATTTGCATCAATGACCTTTTTTTTTTGTTATATTGTTGTCATTTTTATTAATTTAGTTTAAAGTAAAAATCTTTGAAAGAACAAGCAAGTCAGGCTTATCTTAATTGTAGAATCCCAACGCCAGTTTCAGCGCTGCTGCGTTTCACGAGTATATCGTTTCTTCAGGGGTTTGTGCTCTGACTTCCAAAGTTATCAACTTAAACTAGGAAAACAGACAAAACATTCTCAAATTAATAATATACTTCAAGTGAATATTTTTTTGAAGAAATAAAATATCAACCGCATCAGAAAGGTTAAAAAGGTTAAAAACAGGTCTGGAGCTGCTTACCACATACGATCCCCACCGCCGTTTTTTCGTGCTATGTGAAAAAACGCCGCGCATGCGGCTTACGCACTAAGGTGACCCTAATTTATTCAACAGTGAATTAAGAATCCCAGTCGATCTTATTAAACTACATGCAAAGATTCCAATCTATTTGTGAATTAAGGCCCCCTGGATGGATGGTCTGTAAAGTAAAAATCCAGCGTTGTTCTTTGTAAATCAGAGTTTGATCTAAAGATTTTCCACCACTCCCTCTCAAAACACGATCTACACAAAAACAGCAGAGATCCTTGAACTCGTGGTTATGAGTGAGACAATGCTCTACAATTGGTGCTGTCATGGTTTTGCAACGTAGTCTGCTACGATGTTCCGCCAGTCTTACTTTGAAAGAACGTAACGTTTTGCCGATATACAATAATCGGCAAGGACACTGAATGGCATATATAACTTGTGTGGAAGAACAATTAGTCGAGTGCCGTAGATAGTAATTTTTTCCATGATAGTTAAAAGAGGAAGTTTCCCAATTCACTTCACATAGGGAACACTGACCGCAATGGGTATGACCCATAGGTTCATCCAAAGTGATACTATTTTGGGAGGGCACAATCGCAGGACAAAGAATTTCCTTTAGATTACGATTACGTGTCCATACACACCTAATATGTTTATTACACAATGCAGGGATGCTATGGATCATGTTCAAATGATGTTTAATAATTGTTGCAATGTCCTTACTATATGGTGAATATGGGGTCACTAAATTAATAGAAGAATCAGTTGGAACAAACGGTTTTGAAACCAATAGTGAGTGAGAATCAGCTGTGCCTACTTAGTTGGGAACTGTGTGTGAGAGAAAACTGCAGCCAATCTGAGCACTTTTCAAATCATTTAGAATCCCTTCAGCAAAGGCTCCAACGATCCTGTGAGCAGTGAGTGAGAATCAGCTGTGCCTACTTAGTTGGGAACTGTGTGTGAGAGAAAACTGCAGCCAATCTGAGCACTTTTCAAATCATTTAAAATCCCTTCAGCAAAGGCTCCAACGATCCTGTGAGCAGTGAGTGAGAATCAGCTGTGCCTACTTAGTTGGGAACTGTGTGTGAGAGAAAACTGCAGCCAATCTGAGCACTTTTCAAATCATTTAGAATCCCTTCAGCAAAGGCTCCAACGATCCTGTGAGCAGTGAGTGAGAATCAGCTGTGCCTACTTAGTTGGGAACTGTGTGTGAGAGAAAACTGCAGCCAATCTGAGCACTTTTCAAATCATTTAGAATCCCTTCAGCAAAGGCTCCAACGATCCTGTGAGCAGTGAGTGAGAATCAGCTGTGCCTACTTAGTTGGGAACTGTGTGTGAGAGAAAACTGCAGCCAATCTGAGCACTTTTCAAATCATTTAAAATCCCTTCAGCAAAGGCTCCAACGATCCTGTGAGCAGTGAGTGAGAATCAGCTGTGCCTACTTAGTTGGGAACTGTGTGTGAGAGAAAACTGCAGCCAATCTGAGCACTTTTCAAATCATTTAAAATCCCTTCAGCAAAGGCTCCAACGATCCTGTGAGCAGTGAGTGAGAATCAGCTGTGCCTACTTAGTTGGGAACTGTGTGTGAGAGAAAACTGCAGCCAATCTGAGCACTTTTCAAATCATTTAGAATCCCTTCAGCAAAGGCTCCAACGATCCTGTGAGCAGTGAGTGAGAATCAGCTGTGCCTACTTAGTTGGGAACTGTGTGTGAGAGAAAACTGCAGCCAATCTGAGCACTTTTCAAATCATTTAGAATCCCTTCAGCAAAGGCTCCAACGATCCTGTGAGCAGTGAGTGAGAATCAGCTGTGCCTACTTAGTTGGGAACTGTGTGTGAGAGAAAACTGCAGCCAATCTGAGCACTTTTCAAATCATTTAGAATCCCTTCAGCAAAGGCTCCAACGATCCTGTGAGCAGTGAGTGAGAATCAGCTGTGCCTACTTAGTTGGGAACTGTGTGTGAGAGAAAACTGCAGCCAATCTGAGCACTTTTCAAATCATTTAGAATCCCTTCAGCAAAGGCTCCAACGATCCTGTGAGCAGTGAGTGAGAATCAGCTGTGCCTACTTAGTTGGGAACTGTGTGTGAGAGAAAACTGCAGCCAATCTGAGCACTTTTCAAATCATTTAGAATCCCTTCAGCAAAGGCTCCAACGATCCTGTGAGCAGTGAGTGAGAATCAGCTGTGCCTACTTAGTTGGGAACTGTGTGTGAGAGAAAACTGCAGCCAATCTGAGCACTTTTCAAATCATTTAGAATCCCTTCAGCAAAGGCTCCAACGATCCTGTGAGCAGTGAGTGAGAATCAGCTGTGCCTACTTAGTTGGGAACTGTGTGTGAGAGAAAACTGCAGCCAATCTGAGCACTTTTCAAATCATTTAGAATCCCTTCAGCAAAGGCTCCAACGATCCTGTGAGCAGTGAGTGAGAATCAGCTGTGCCTACTTAGTTGGGAACTGTGTGTGAGAGAAAACTGCAGCCAATCTGAGCACTTTTCAAATCATTTAGAATCCCTTCAGCAAAGGCTCCAACGATCCTGTGAGCAGTGAGTGAGAATCAGCTGTGCCTACTTAGTTGGGAACTGTGTGTGAGAGAAAACTGCAGCCAATCTGAGCACTTTTCAAATCATTTAAAATCCCTTCAGCAAAGGCTCCAACGATCCTGTGAGCAGTGAGTGAGAATCAGCTGTGCCTACTTAGTTGGGAACTGTGTGTGAGAGAAAACTGCAGCCAATCTGAGCACTTTTCAAATCATTTAGAATCCCTTCAGCAAAGGCTCCAACGATCCTGTGAGCAGTGAGTGAGAATCAGCTGTGCCTACTTAGTTGGGAACTGTGTGTGAGAGAAAACTGCAGCCAATCTGAGCACTTTTCAAATCATTTAGAATCCCTTCAGCAAAGGCTCCAACGATCCTGTGAGCAGTGAGTGAGAATCAGCTGTGCCTACTTAGTTGGGAACTGTGTGTGAGAGAAAACTGCAGCCAATCTGAGCACTTTTCAAATCATTTAAAATCCCTTCAGCAAAGGCTCCAACGATCCTGTGAGCAGTGAGTGAGAATCAGCTGTGCCTACTTAGTTGGGAACTGTGTGTGAGAGAAAACTGCAGCCAATCTGAGCACTTTTCAAATCATTTAGAATCCCTTCAGCAAAGGCTCCAACGATCCTGTGAGCAGTGAGTGAGAATCAGCTGTGCCTACTTAGTTGGGAACTGTGTGTGAGAGAAAACTGCAGCCAATCTGAGCACTTTTCAAATCATTTAAAATCCCTTCAGCAATGGCGCGCCCGTGCCTTGCGGGCCCACGCCTGAGGGCCTCGCAAGAGGGCCCTTTGGCGTGGCCCTTAGGCGGTGGACCGTGCGAGACCCACTATCTGCTGCTATATGCTCATTCTGTTCAGCGATATGCTGTTTGTAGTTAATGTAAGGTAATGTAATGTAAGTTATGTACTGTGTTCCCTGTTTGTACTCCTAGTGTTTTGTTGTGATGTAATGATAATGCAATGTATGTTTCCCTCACCTTTGTTTAACTTTGTGCTGTATTAACCGCTTTGATTGAAGGAAAAGGCGGGATACAAAACATGTTAAATAAATAAATAAATAAATAAATAGTGACTCCCAGTGGTTATATAAAGCACGTTTATAAGCCACTTCAACAGTGCGTTTTGGATATCCCCTTTCGGATAGTTTCGCTTTCAAGATACGGGCTTGGGCTTTAAATTCCCGTAAATCAGTGCAATTTCTCCGATATCTGAGGAATTGAGAGAAGGGAAGGCCGTCTTTTAATCTTCGAGGATGTAAACTGTCGTAATGTAGCAATGCATTGTGATCTGTAGATTTTCGGAAAACATTTGTCACCCAGCCCATGCTTCCCTTGGTGACCTCCACATCCAAAAAAGCAATCTTTTCTTGACTGTAGGTACTGGTGAATTGAATGGTGCCTTCCCGTTCATTAAGCCAGCTCACAAAATCTAATAATAATTGTGACGTGCCTGACCAAATGACAAAAATATCATCTATATAACGGCACCAAAGCCGAACATGTTGATATAAAGCAGATTGTGGCAGCCATTCAGCTTCAAAGGCAGCCATGTAGATATTAGCCACAGATGGAGCGCATGTAGCGCCCATCGCCACCCCAATTTTTTGATGGTAAATTCGGTCATCAAACTGGAAATGGTTTATCCAGAAGTCGCAACTGTTGTACAGACATATCAGATCGAGCCTTCAAAACGGACAACACTTCACTGTGAGCTCGCGCTTGTGGTATATTGGTGTACAGGGCATTCACGTCAAGAGTGACTAACCAGATATCAGGCTCAGAACTACAACAAGCGTGTGTTTCCAGTAGCTGTAAAAAATGCATGGTGTCTCTTACATACGAAGGGATACGGGGAACCAAAGGTCGCAAAAAAGAATCTAAATACATAGACAATGGTTCCAGAAGAGAGCCTCTTGTCGAAACTATGGGTCGTCCTGGTGGATTATAGAGATCCTTATGTACCTTTGGTACCAAATAAAATCGTGCCAGCACTGGATCCGGTGGATTCAAAAATCGCCATTCTCTTATGGTTAGTAATTTCGTCTTCAGTGCTTCTGACGTGACTGATTTAATTTGTCCCTGAAGCAATTTCGTAGGGTCTTTAGGCATAACTTCATAGGTGTGTGCATCGCTTAGCTGCCGATACGCTTCTTGAAAATAGCTGCTCTTGGCCATAATGACAATTGCACCACCTTTGTCTGCCTGTCTAACCACCAGATCATGACGGGATCGGAGCTCCTTCAAGGTAACTCTCTCATCATTAGCGAGAGCATTCCAGTGTGACTTCCGGAACCCATTGTCTACTGCCAAGGAAAGATCTTGTAAAACCATAGTATGGAACACCACAAATGCTGCTGGTAAAGGGCATGGGGGAGACCAAGATGATCGTAATGGCAATTTTATACGGTCAGGTGCCGTGGGGGCTAGATCACCAGATATCGAATCTTTTTCTCCAAAGAAAATTTTTAAATGCAATTTTCTAGGAGTCACGTGATGCGTGAGTGAGTGCGGACGCTTCCCGCTCGCTCCGGGGCAGCCGCGAGGATAAATCTGCTCAAAAATCTGCATTTTGCCTTCTAACGCTCCCCCACTCTCGGAGGGTGTCTCGGACGCTGCCCCCTACTCACTGGTGCATTCTCAGCCTTGACCATGCCTCTGGCACCGCGGAAGGAGAGGGAGAAGGCCTCCAAAGCCGGGCCTGCGACCCCGGGGCTAACTCAGCCGGCCTCTCCGGGAGCGGAGAGCGTCGACTCTGCGCCAGCGGAGCTCGCCAAAGAAGTGGTGAAGCTTCTTGACCCGAAGTTTGACCTGCTCCTAAAAAAGCTGGATAACTTAGAGGATTCGTTAGCTGATCTGGGGAAACGAGTGGATGAAGTGGAGCACCAGGTCGCTAGCCTTGAGAGCGAGGAGGGACGGCGGGAGAGAGAGGCGGCACGACATGCGCAGCAACTACAAGATCTGCAGCTAAAGATTGACGATTTGGAAAACAGATCGCGCCGCAATAATCTCCGTATCCTGGGCATAGGTGAGGAGCAACCTGAGGGCGAGCTGCTTCCATTTTTGGAATCTTGGCTCCCGGAGGCCTTGGGCCTGGAGGACCTGCGAGGCATTCTTAAAATTGAGCGCGCTCACCGGCTGGGAGCCCGCAGAACAGAAGATGCCAGGCCACGTGTGGTGATACTGAGGGTCCTCAATTTCCAACACAAAGTTCTCATCCTGCAAGCCTACCGAAAACTGCCTGAGCTGCTGCTGAAAAACCGGAAAATTCTGATGTTTCAGGATTACTCTGCGCAGGTGGCCGCAAAAAGGAGGGAATTTGCTCCTGTTTGTGCGGAGCTGTTCCGCCGCAAAGTGCGCTTTACACTGGCTTTTCCGGCCCACCTGAGAGTTACCCTGCATGGGAAAGTACACCAATTTGAACACGCCGGTAAGGCAAAACAATTTATGGCGCAATTGCCTGCTGAACCAACAGCGGAGTGAGAGCCCTGTTTACTGCCCCGGTGGCGAGCTGAGCAAACCTGCAGGGAAAAGCACGTTTCTGCTCTTCGATGGGCCCTTGCTCTGGCGGCCTGGAGAGGGAGAGCACTGATCTTTGTCCTGGAGGAAGAGGAGGACTTGGACAGAACCCTGGACTTTCAGATTAGTACATTGTGCTTTATGCCATAATATCATTTGTTTTCTCTCTCCTCTTTCCTCCCTTCTCCTCTTTATTATCCTGTTCCGCTTTCCGGGGTTATATTTCCAAGGGCTGCGCTGATATGGCCCTGCATTAGCACTCCTGCTGGAGTGCGTGGGGAGAGGGGAAGTACCTCGGGGCTGCCCCGAGGCATTGCTAAGACTCGGGCCTCAGTCGAGGCACTGAGGGTATGGATGGTGATAGTTTTAGGGGGGGTAGAGATTGGAAAGAGGAGATAGGTGGGTTGGGGGGAGGGGGGGGGAGGGGGAGGGGGGGTGAGGGGCGGTGGGTGGAGGGGGAGGGGGGGGGTGGGGGGATCTTAGACAGCGGGAGACATATGGGTGCGTTGTCTCCCTCCCTCCCATTTCTGGCCAGAACTGGTTTTCTCCATGGGTGGTTTTACCCGGAGCACAGAGCTCAACCCTGTAATGGTGGGGTAGAGGCTGGGCTGCCCCGCACACAATCCCAGCTGTTTCATCCTAGGAAGGTCTGCATCGAGAGAATACATTACCCTCCCTGATTTACACTTTGTAACCTGGAATGTCGGTGGCATTACCACGCCAGTGAAGCGCACCAAAATTCTGCAGGCCCTCAGGCGGCAAAAAGCCCAGGTGGCTCTGCTACAAGAGACACACTTGACGGCTCTAGAGCATGCCAAATTAAAGCGGGATTGGGTCGGGACGGTCCTGTCCGCGCCCTCGGATTCTCGGAAAAAAGGGGTGGCAATTCTCTTACACAAAGGTCTAGCCTGCGAAGTCCTCAAGGTAGACTCTGACCCCCAAGGTAGATTTCTGTTTGCTCATGTCAAACTCCAAGGAGAAGAAATGTTCCTTGGGACTATATATGCCCCCAATAATTACAATCATGATTTCTTTAAGAATATTCTGCATAAACTTTTGGGGGCCCCAAAAATCCCGATGGTAATAGCTGGAGATTTTAATTGTCCCCACGATCCTTCCTTAGACCGTTCACACCCTTCCCCAGGGAGGGGATGGAGTAAGCGGGGCATAGGGTATCTCTGTGAGCTGGGGGGGTTGGTGGATGTCTGGCGAGTGTTAAATCCTACCAGCAGAGAATACACGCATCTCTCACGAGCCCACCAAACCTGGTCGAGAATTGACTTCTTCTTGGTACCGCAGCAATGGTTTGGGAAGGTGTCCTGTGTAGAGATTGGGCCCATTATCGTCTCAGATCACGCCATGGTTGGTTTGACCTGGCGCGGGGAGCGGGAGAGTTCCGCCAACTGGTCGTTTCCTAGCCACCTGGTGCATAAGACGGAGTTTCGAGACTTTGTGACCAAGCGCTGGGCGGACTATGTTGAGTTCAATGAGGGGACGGTTGCCTCGCTGGCCACCTTTTGGGAGGCGGGGAAGGCAGTTCTCAGAGGGCATATAATAGCCTATGTCGGAGCGGAGCGGAAGAAAGCTAATGCCGAGATACTTCGGCTGTCCAGTGAACTCAGTGAGGCCCAGGCGACGGCCTCTGGGCGGCGGAGTGGTTTGCCGGCCTACTTGGAGCTACAGAAGAGCCTGAATGACTTGCTGCAGGAACGGGCCATCCAATCCCAGCAATATTATCGCCATCAGTTTTTCCGCTATGGAGACCGGTCTGGGAAATTGCTGGCCCATTTAGTGAAGGACTCAATGGGTTCCCGTCGGGTCCTGGGGATTAAGGACGCTGAGGGGAAGCGACATACTAGGGCGGTGGAAGTAGCTCGTGTTTTCCGCGACTTCTACGAACAACTATATACTTCCGAGGAGGGAGCTGCGTCCTCCATGGAAGACTTTCTGGGACGTGTGTCGCTCCCCTGTCTGGAGAAGGCGCAACTGGACGTGCTTAATCGGGAAATAACGGGTGTGGAGATTCAGAAAGCGATTCGCGCGGGCAAAACGCACAAGGCTCCTGGCCCTGACGGTTTTACATATGAGGCGTATAAATTGTTGGAAATCTCGGTGGTCCCGACCCTGGCGGCATTGTTTGCCGAGGTGGTGGACTTCGGTTCATTCCCTAGAGATATGCGCACAGCCCGCATTACTTTAATCCCGAAACAGGGCAAGGACCTGGAGGACCCTGCCTCTTACAGACCCATCTCGTTAATAAATGTCGATCAGAAGCTTTTTGCCTCGATTCTGGCGGCGCGGCTCCAGCTGTTTTTGCCGGAGTTGGTGGGCTCCCATCAAGCAGGCTTCGTTAAAGGCCGGGATGCCTCGGTGAACATTAGTAAGGTGCTGCTGGGTATGGAACAAGCACAGATGGCGAGGAACCCGATGATACTTGTTAGCCTAGATTCCGAAAAGGCTTTTGATAGAGTGTCCTGGCGCTATATGTTTGCGGCCCTGGAGCGCTTCGGCTTTCAAGGAATGTTCCTGCGGGGACTGCAAGCTTTGTATGCTGCTCCCCGAGCTGTGGTCGATGTTGGCGGAACCTGCTCTCCCCCCTTTATGTTGCAGCGTGGTACGCGGCAGGGTTGTCCCCTTTCTCCTCTTCTTTACGTCTTACAATTGGAACCTCTTTTACTCTCGTTGATGGCATCTGAGCAGATTACAGGGGCTACCTGGCAAGGTGGCTGCCTTAAGGTGAGTGCGTTCGCGGATGACCTTCTGCTGTGTTTGACGGACCCGATGGCATCCCTCCCGAAAGCTTTAGACCTGATTGAGCGCTTTGGTGGGTTCTCGGGGCTTCGTATTAATCGCACGAAATCGATGGTTCTAGATGTCGAGAATCAGTCGCGGGGTAGATGGGGGGGTGCCTTCCCGCTGCAATGGGCGGAGGGACACATCCGTTATCTAGGCGTCCATATTCCGACATGTCTACGCTCCCTCTATGAGGTAAATATTCGCCCCCTGTTGCACTCTACGATTTCACGGCTACGGAGATGGAGGGGTCTACCTTTGTCTCTGATGGGACGGGTTGCCCTGGTGAGGATGATAGAGTGGCCACGATGGCTTTATCTACTACGGAACCTTCCCCTCTGGTTGGGCAGCCGGGACTTGCGGGAATTGCATGGACAGGTTGGGCGATATCTGTGGAGAGCCAAGAGAGCCCGTGTCGCGTTGGAGACCCTCATGCGACCAGCCGAGGAGGGTGGTCTGGGCTTGACTTCCCTGAGATTATTTAATTTGTGCTATATGACACGAAGGCTGAGTGATCTGGTTTTGGGAAATGCCGAACGACTGCCGATTGACCTGCTAGACCAATTCTCTGAGAAGTGGCATAGAGTGTACTTGCTTCATTGTGGGGCCGCGATGTTACCGCGGGCCTGGCGGGAGTCCTACTATTTACGTACCCTGCGAGTGGGATGGAAATTTCTCTGCCGTCAACGGGCCCGGCCCTGGCGAGTGACGGACTGTCTGCCCCTGCTAGGGAATGGAGACTTTCCGCCGGGAAGGCTTGGTGGGGGCGGACGGCTTTGGAGAAGGGCTGGGGTTGAGTATCTTGGACAATTGCGTCTGGGGGGTTCGGATCGGCTTGCCTCATTTCAGGAGTTGGCGAAGAAATATGATTTGCCCAAGGAGACTTTTTATTACTATCTGCAGGTGCGCCACTACGTGGATAGCATTCCTGGGAAAAGGGCCTTTCTGATCTCTGACAGCAGCCTCTGGTCGGTACTGGAACAATGTCAGGCTTCCCCTGCTGCTGGGCAGCTACGGCTGCTGTTGTCCCCCCCGAGCGACCTGGGGCATTTCGTTCGATTGGTGGAGCGCTGGCAACAGGATGGTTTGGTGGAGTTGACAGTGGAACTGGTGGGACTGGCTTTTGGCAGAATCCGGGGGCTCTCTGAGGCTGTTCGGTACAGGGAGCTGCAGTTCAAACTTCTGTGGAGAGCATACGTATCTGAGGCTGGGGCGAGGAGGATGGGACTTTTGCTGTCTGATGTGTGTGCCCTCTGTAATAACGAGGTGGGAACTCTGTTCCATAGATTTTGGTCTTGCCCTAAGATTCAATTATTCTGGAGCGCGGTGCGAGGCAGGCTACTCCATTGGGTGAATGGGGGGGTGGCCCTACACCCTGTGTGGTGTTTGTTTCATGTCGGACCCTCAGGGGTGCAGGGAGCGGATGCCCAGAGGCAGCTGTGTGCAAAAAGCTTCTTGGTGGCCAAACATTGTATCCTCCGACAATGGCTTTCCGAGAATGGTCCGGGGATAAGAGAGTGGGAAGCTTTGCTGGGGGATCTCATGAGGATGGAGGGCCGAACGGCCCGGCTACTGGGAGGTCCTGTGTTGTCCCGATTCCTTCTCATCTGGGCTCCCCTGCTCAATCCCCCAGGGGCGGGTTCTGAGAGGGATTTAGCGCAGGAGTAGGCCAGACCTACGTGATTGGGCCCTGACTCCATGGGGGGGTGGTGTTCCCTGAATATGACTGGAGAGACCTGGGGGGTTTTCTGGTTCTGGCGGGGGGGTGGGGGGGTGGGTTAGGGGTAAAGAGGGTGGGGGGCGGGGAGGGGGGTGCTTAGGTGGATGATTGGGTAGTCGTGCTTGCTCTGGCTGGTGCCTAGGGGGGTCGTCGTCCCTTGGCTTTGGACTGCTCAATGCTAGCCTTGCCCTACAGACCTAAGGCAGCCCCTGTGAAGCGGAAGAATACTGCGGTAACTCCTTTGAGTTTTAATCTATGCCTTTAAAGTTCTTGTATTTACTGATCTGTGATGCATACATTGCTGTCTTATTTGTACAGTCTAGTTTCCCGGCTATAAGACTGCTCACTAGTTACCCCCAGCAATTCCCCCTGAACGTTTGTATTTGAAAGTTTGTATTTGAAACTGTGCATTCTTTGGTTTTTCTAGTTGTGTGATGTACCAGCTTATTTAACTGTAACGGTAACTGTCCTTGTATGTTTATGTGAAAATAATAAAAACGAATTTACTAAATGCAATTTTCTAATGAGATGTTCAAGACTAATCCGAAAATTAAACATATCAAATTCCACTCGTGGTACAAACGACAACCCTTTTTCTAACAAATGTATGTAAGTTTCAGGAAGGGTTTTCCCAGAGATATTAAGCACGATAGAGGTAGGGGAGTCATTTATCGACGTCTGTTGGACACGCGCTTTGGTTCGTTTTTGTTCTGTTCTTTCTTCTTGACATGACCCTCTCGAGCCTCTTGAAAATCCTGCTTCTTAGGGTCACTGTCAGAGCCTGAAGTATTCTCCCCCTCTGAACTATCCTCAAATGTGACCTTCTTTTTGTCCTTTCTTTTTGGATTCATCCAGGGGTATACGTACCCCGTAGTGTAATCCCCGTAATCCCTTTTAAGTTTGTTAGCCTTTAACTTCTTGACTTCTTCATGCACCAAAGCTACTTTTTCTTTCGCTTCTGCAATGCTTTTATGATAATTCTCCTCCGTGCTAGATTGTTTCAAGCCTTGTAATATAGTATCCTCCTCCTTTTTCAAAACTTCCAGACTAGATTTTGCTGTATCAACTATTAACATCATCAAATCTCTCGAACACTTGTTAAGAATGCTGTTCCACTTGTCTATAAAAGACACTTCGGTTACAAACATCTTGGGTTCTTTATATAGACGAAGACCCCTGGGAATCTGCTGCCTACGAATATATTCTAAATATATTTTAATAGCATGTCCCACGTAGCCAAATCGGTGTGATCCTCATCCCTTTCATCTAGAGCACAAACCCCTGAAGAAACGATATACTCATGAAACGCAGCAGCGCTGAAACTGGCGTTGGGATTCTACAATTAAGATAAGCCTGACTTGCTTGTTCTTTCAAAGATTTTTACTTTAAACTAAATTAATAAAAATGACAACAATATAACAAAAAAAAGGGTCATTGATGCAAATTGGAGCACCTGGTCAAAAAGTTAATACCATAGCTCCTGGAAGTCTGAGACCCGGTTTCTATATATAAACATATGACATGCATTTTAAATGCAATGTGGGAAGTTAGAGACTAATTGTGAGGAATTCTCATACTAACAGAGTAATTGGTTACTTTTTTGGCCTCATATGGAGCCTGGCATTGGGGGTCACATGTACTGTCGAAGCCATGTGGCCTAGAAGCCTCAGGCAGAGTCTGGCGGAGACGAGGGACCTGCTGAGAAACTGATTTGCCAAGGCCATCAACCTTTGGGCCATGTCTGCTGGCAAGAAAGCCTTTGCCAGCAGAGAGTCCAGCCTTGCTCCTATGAACTCCAAGTTCTGGGAGGGGAGGAAAGTGGACTTTGCAAAGTTTATGACAAACCCCAGCCTTTGGAGAAGAGCAATAGTGCTGAGGATGGCTTGTTTGGCCTCCTGGCACGTCTGACCCCTCATGAGCCAGTCGTCCAGATAGGGGAAGACAAAGATGCCCTGGTTTCTCAGGTAGGCCGCCACCACTGCTAGGCACTTTGTGAAGACTCTGGGGGCGGAGGTGAGGCCAAAAGGCAGCACTCTGTATTGATAATGGTTTCCTCCCACAATGAACCTGAGGTACTTTCTGTGATCTGGATGAATGAGGATGTGAGTGTACGCATCCTTTAGATCTAAAGAGCATAGCCAATCTCCCTGCTGGAGGTAGGGCAGAAGAGTCCCAAGAGTAAGCATCTTGAACTTCTCCTTCACTAGGAACTTGTTGAGGTTCCTGAGGTCCAGAATGGGTCGAAGGCCACCGATTCTTTTGGGCACCAGGAAATACCTGGAGTAGAAACCGTGACCTTGTAAGTGGGGAGGCACAGGCTCCACCTCCCTGTCCACCAGCAGACCATGAAGCTCTTGTAGAAGAAGGTCTGTGTGCAGGGGAGTCCTTGGAGGCTCCCCTGGAAAATATGATGGAGGCAGTTAGTGAAAATGGAGGGCATAGCCCTTGTGGACTATCTCCAGCACCCAACTGTCCCCGGTGATAAGGGGCCACTGGTGGGCAAAGAAGGTGAGGCGACCTCCTGTGCAGGGTTGGGAGAGCAGTGGAGGAGAGGCTACGCTCAAGGAGTCAAAACCCCCCACCCTGCTGAGTGGTAGCAGGGGCCTGAGGCTTGGGGGTCCTCTGCCTACGGGGCCCATTACCCTGGCCCTTGGCTTGCTGACCCTGGGGGGCAGCTTGGGCAGCCTGATATTGCGGGTACTGTTTGTAGGCAGTGCCCTTCCTCGGGTAAAAGGGCTTTTTACCCGAGCCCTTCTTTTTATGAGAAGGGGCAGAGGTCTTCCTCGACAGTCTTGTCCATGTGAGGTGCTCAGTTTCGAGCTGAGCGGCCTTCTCGGTCATGGGCTTGCCAAAAAGGTTTTCACCTCGGCAAGGGACATCGACCAACTTGTCCTGAACCCATGGCTTGAGGTCCGATGACTGCAGCCATGCCTGGCGTCGAGCCGCGATGCCGGCTGCCGCAGCTCAGGCCGAAGCCTCGAAGCCATCATAGGCGGCGCGGGACATGAACTTCGAGCAGTCCCGAATCCCCGAGGACAAGGACTTAAATCTCTGCAAGGGTTCCCCGGAGAGACCAGCAGAGAACCTGGCCAACTCCTTGGCCAGATCCCGCAAGTACATGCCCATGTACAGCTGGTAGGACTGGACACGGCAAGCAAGCATCGAGCCCTGGAAGCACTTTCTACCGATGCCATCGAGGTTCCAGGCCTCCCTGCCAGGGGGCACCGCAGAGTGCATCTTCTGGCTCTTCAGACGATGCATAGCCGATTCCACAACCATAGAATGGTGTGGTAGCTGTGCCTTCTGAAAACCAGGGCTCTTTCGGAGTCGATAGATCGAATCGACTCGCTTGCTGAGAACCGGCGCCGAGGCCGGTGCCTCCCACATACGGAAGAGGAGCCATTCCAGCATCGGAGGAACTGGAACAGTAAAGGCCTCCTTTGGAGGAGAGTCATACTGTAGGGCCTCGAGCTCTTCAGCGCGAGGCTCCTCCTCGGGGTCTGCCGGAATAGCCAAGGCAGCGGCTATATCCCGGACTAACTCCGAGAACCGAGTATCCTCCGGGAGGGAGGGGGGGGAACTACTCCGGGGCTCATACTGCGGTGAGTCCGACGGGACGCACCGAGTCTTGAAGGTCCTACTGTTCAATGTAAATGTATACAGATGTGTACAATACTGTTAAGCTGTTACATGTAAACCGCCCTTGATCTCTGGAAGGGGCGGTATAAAAGAAAATAGTTAAATAAATAAATAAATAAATAAGGTATCAGGAGACTCCTCGTCCTCCGTCTCCCAAGCTGACTCATCCAAGGAGGAGTCAGGGTCCGACCCCGCGGGGCCCTGGAGCACCCGCCCCGATGCTGGAGGCACCGGCGTCGATGCCCTCGGTCCCGAACGGGAGGTCGAAGGAGACCGTGACCGAGGTCGATTCCGAGCCACGATGGACTCGAGTATCGGCTCGGTCTCCGGGGTCGACTTCGAAGTCGATGTCCCGGTGGTTGGGGCAGATGCACCAGACAGGCTGGCCAACAGTGCCCGCTGCTGCTCCATGAAGGCAGACAATCTGCTCTCCAAGGCTGTCATCCTGAGACTCAGCTCGGGAGACGCAGCAGCCACCGACTTGGGCCCCGGCGGCACCGGGCCTGACGTCGGCTCCCTGGGAGGAGAGTCCTCGAGGACTACGGGGCTTACGAGTCCAGCAGACTCCGGCTCCACGCGAGGAACTTTTGCAGGCTTCTCATGTTCCACGGGCTCGGGGCGACGGTCGGGGGTCTTAGACCTGGCCCTCGAGGAGCCAGGGACCTCCTCTGACGACACCCTCGTGAGCCGCTTCTTCCTCTTGCATTCCCGGTCGGGGGACCCCCTGTCCGAGGAGCTTCGACGGCGCTCGGGATCGGAATCCCGAGATGTCGAGGCCTCAGACGAGGTCCGGGCCCGGCCGGAGGCTGAGTCCGAGAAAAGCCTTTCTTTTTGCTGCTGTCGACTTCAGAGTGCCTTGGAAGACATCTTTCCACATGGCCCGCACGACTTAGGGTCGTGGTTGGGGCCGAGGCACCGAAGGCAGCAGTCGTGTGTGTCGGTGAGAGACATCAATTTCTTACACTGATCACACTTTTTAAAACCGCTGGAAGCCATCAGGGAAAAAAGAGTCCCCGCGAGGTCAAAGGACCGGCCTTTCAGGGAAAAATGGAAAAAGGGCGCGAACGCCAGCCATGAAGGGCAAAAACCGAAAAAGAAGAATGGGGCTCGATACCTGTGTACCGAACCTGGCGGGAGGGGAACCGGCGTCGAACCGGAGAAAAAATAGCGAAAATCGCCGAAAAAATCTAATTTTAACCGGGAGAACAGGACACACGTCCGGTGGGCTTCATGGAAAAAAAGAGACTGAGGTAAGATGGCACCTTTAGGCGAGAAGGGAACCACGCATGCGTGCCTGCATTCCCAAAGGCTTTCATAGAAAGCTGGGGAAATGCTCCGCTGGGGCTTCATCGGCGCCGATGACATCCATATGTGAGGACTGACTTCCTGCTTGGTCCTGGAGAAATATTTTCTCCAGTTAGGCTCAAATGTGCTACATTGTAGCTTCATTATGTCCCTCCTAGTCTTTTTACTTTTTGAAGGCATGAACAAATGATCTAAGTTTACCCGTTCCACTCCATTCACTATTTTATAGACCCCTATCCTATTTCCCCTCAGCTGTCTCTTTTCCAAGTTGAAGAAACCTAACCTTTTAAGCCTTTCCTCATAGGAATATCCTTCCATCCCCTTTACCATTTTAGTTGTTGTTCTCTGTACCCTTTCTAATTCTGCTACATCCATTTTCAGATATGGCAAACAGAATTGCACACAATATTCAAGGTCCAATCACACCATGGAGTGATACAGAGGTATTATAATATCTTTAGTTTTATTCTCCATTTCTTTCCTTATGATTCCTAGCATTGCATTTGCTTTCTTGCTGCCGCTTTACCCTGGACAGCAGTTTTCAATGTATTATCAATAATGATGCCTAAATCCTTTTCCTGGGTTGTGTTTCTTAATGTGGAACCTTGCATTGTGTAACCGTAGTTTGGGTTGTTCTTCCCTAAAGTGCATAACTTTGCACTTGTCCACATTGAATTTCATCTGCCATTTGGATGCGTGGAGACCTATTCCAATCTGTACACCCCGGAAAAGTCCAGTCGGAACTGGACACACAGTGGCAGACGTGATTCTGATCCAGTGGGGCACATCTAGCCCCCATAGGATCAAAATCGCATCTAAGCCTGTATGTGCAGGCCGGGACCTGATTCCGGTCAGTCTGCACATGCAGGCTGCTGCCTGGCTAACTCATTCAGGCTCCTGAATGGAGCTGTGGTGCCATGGCATCCAGTTGCCATGGCAGCACAGTTCCATTCAGAAGCCACCATCCCTGGCCACCACAGACTTTGTTCTTTCCCCGCAGCCTGACGTCTGATCTAGCCTCCCAATGCCAGGGTCAGGCTGCGGGGAATCTCCTGAAGCCCCTCCATTCTTTGCTGCTCCCCAGGCCTACTGTCCCCATTGTCTAAGGGAACTTATTCCACCTCAGAAGTGGAATAAGTTCCCCGTCTAGTCTGCCAGCCCCGGACTTATAGGGCCGACATCAGAATTGACCCTGTACGTCTGGGGCCATGGACCGCCCACTTCCTGCCCTAACTCTGCCCCATTCCCACCCTTTTCCCACCCCTGTCTAACCTCCCCATACAAACTCCTTGTTTGCACAGGGAGACTGAGTGGGGAACTGCACATGGGATGGAACAGACCCCTCAGTCTCCCAATTTTTCAAGGTGCTCTTGCAATTTTTCACAATCTTCTTGTGTTTTAACAACTTTGAATAATTTTGTATCATCTGCAAATTTATCAACTCACTTGTTCACATTCCCAAGTCATTTATAATTATGTTAAGAAGCAGTGGGCCCAGTTCAGATCCCTGAGGTACTACACTATCCACCTTTCTCCATTGAGAAAATTGGCCATTTAGCCTTACTCTCTGTTTTCTATCTTTTAACCACTTTCTAATCCTTAGTACACTGCCTCCCATCCCATGATTTATGAGGATCTTTGTTAAAGGCTTTCTGAAAATCCAGATACACTATATCAACTGCTCACCTTTATCTACCTGTTTATTCGCACCTTAAAAAAATATGAGATTAGTGAGACAAGACTTTTCTTGGCTAAATCCATGTTGGCTTTCTCCCATTAAACCATGACTACATGTTCAGAAATTTTGTTCTTTATAATGTTTTTTTATCATTTTGCCCAGTATTGATGTCAGGGTCACTGATCTGTATTTTCCTGGATCACCCCTGAAACCCTTTTTAAAAACTGGTGTTACATTGGTCACTCTCCAGTCTTCAGGTACCAGAGATGATATTAATGATAGTTCACAGATGACAAAAAGTAGGTCTGCAATCTCATATTTTAGTTCTTTCAGCACCCTGGGTGTATGCCATCTGGTTCAGGTGATATGCTACTCTTTATTTTAACAAATAACTGTATTATATCTTCTCAATTTACCGAGATTTGTTTCAATTCCTCTGATACATCACCTTTAAATATCATTTCCGGCATGGGTAGGTTTCCTGCATCTTCTTCAGTAAAGACTGAAACAAAGGATTTATTTAGTCTCTCCGCTATGACCTTGTCCTCTCTTAGTGCCACTTTGACCTATCTATTATCTCATGGTCCAACTAACTCTCTCACAGTTGTTTTGATACCACATTAAATTTTATCTGCCTATGAATGTACTTGAAAAAGTTTATTATGTGCTTTTGCTTCTTTTCAAATTTTCTCTTTGCTTTATCAGTGCCTTGCATGTAACTTTCCAGTACTTATGTTGTTTCCTGTGTTCATCATTTGGCTCTTTTTTCCATTTTCTGAAGGATTCTCCCTTAGCTGTAATAGTCTCACTGACCTCACCTTTAATCCATGTTGGTTGTCATTTGGCCTTCCTCCCACTTTTCTTAAAGCATTGAATACATCTGGTCTGGACTCCCAAAAAGTATTTTTAAATAATGCCTAAGCCTGATGTAAACTCTTAACCTTTGCAGTTGTTCCTTTAGTTTTTTTCCTTATTCCCTCATTATTTTATCATAGTCTCATTTTTGAAAGTTAAATGCTATCCATGTTATGATCACTATTGTTAAGTGGCCCCAACACCGTTACCTCTCGCCACTAGTTGGACCAGCCCTGAGTGAAAGTTCTGAAAGGATTCTTACACCAGGATTGATATTAAATTTACTTTTTTTCTCTTAAAACTCTGGATTGGCTACATCCAAAGAAAAACCCTACCTCTTTTGCTATTTCTATTGAAAATTCATAGCTAAATGCTTTTGAATATTGACTCGTCTCTTTTTTTTCCTTAAGTACCATATTACAGGAAAGTGTGGATGTACAGTACTACAAATTAGAATTATTTAACAGATATTTAATACTGTGTAGTATCATAGTCTGCTGTTAGGGGCGCTGAGAATAGAACCCATGAGCTACTGTCTAAAGACCATTGATCTACATGGGTTCCACAAAGCCTGCACAGCATTGATCCAGCTTCCTTTGAGAAAAGACAGGGAAGGAGGTCCCCATCCCAGAGGAAGCCAGTTGGACCAGCCAGGGGTATGTCTTTATATGTAAGGATATCATCTCTGTACATGCTTCTTGGTCTAACAAACCCCAGCCCCAGGTTGTTCAAGCTTTATATCTCCCCTGACTTTCAAAATCTATTCTTTAGCTTTGAGTACACTGCTCTTTTCCATCCCTTCTTCATAAGTTGTTGCCCCAGGCATTCAGCTAGTTTGCCTACTGGTTGGGCCGACTGTACTAACAAATCATCCATTGGGTCTGACTAGATGATGCCCCTTTCTACTAACTTTTGCGTTTTATTTTTAGGTGATGCTCATCGGTTTCACCCAGTGATCCTATTTGTTTTTCTCTCTTATGTTTCATAACTGGTGCCTCCTCTCTTAAGAGGTACTGGAAGACAGAATGTCCATCCCTCCCACCCTCCCTCCCTCCCTCTTTCATCGAAACTGAACTTGGACTTTCCAGTCTGTCAGGTCAGGACAAATGGTAAGAGATCAGTTATGAAGGCCAGAGTGGACTTTGGTCACTTCATTGTTTTGGTGGGTTTTAATTTTGGGTTTGTTATGTTTGTGTTTTTCCCTCCCTCAACCAGCCTTAACCTACAGAGGTAGGAGCTGGAGTGATCATAGCATGATCACGTTTGATTTAATAAATGGAGGAAGGATGGCAAAGAAATCCACAGTACAACCGTTTAACTTTCAAAAGGGAGACTATAATAAAATGAGGAAAATAGTAAAGAAAAAACTAAAAGGAGCAGTTGCAAAAGTTAAAGATTTACATCAATCATGGGTGTTGTTTAAAAATACTATCTTGGAAGCCCAAACCAGCTGTATTAAACGCTTTAAGAAAAGAGGAAGGAAGTCCAAAAATTGCCAGCATGGTTCAAAGGTGAGGTCAGAGAGGCTGTTGATCCCAAAAAAGCATCTTTCAGGAAATGGAAAAAGGACCAAATGATGAAAACTGGAAACAACATAAGCACTGGCAAGTTAGATGCAGGGCATTGATAAAGCAGGCAAAGAGAGAATTTGAGATAAAGCTTGCTGTGGAAGCAAAAACGCATAATAAAAACTTTTTCAAGTACATTCGTAGCAAAAAACCTGTGAGAGAGTCAGTTGGACCATTAGATGACAGAGGGTAAAAGGGGCACTAAGAAGGGACAAGACCATAGAGGAGAGACTGAATGAATTCTTTGCTTTGGTCTTTACTGAGGAAGATGTAGGAATGTTGACTATGACTAGAAAGGTATTTAAAGGTGATGCTGCAGAAGAATTGAAGGAAATATTGATATACCGGGAAGATGAATTACAACTATTTGATAAACTGAAGAGTAGCAAATCAACTGGACTGGATGGTATACATCCAAGGGTGTTGAAAGAATTGAAATATGAGATTTCAGGCTTACTACTAGTAATCTGTGACTATCATTAAAATCATCTGTAATACCTGAAGATTGGAGGATGGCCAATGTAATGCCAATTTTTAAAAAGGGTTCCAGGGGTGATCCAGGAAACTACAGACCAATGAGCCTGATGTCAATACTGGAAAAAATGGTAGAAACCATTAAAGAACAAAATTACTGAACATGTAGATAGTCATGGCTTAATGGGAAACAGCCAACATGTTTTTAGCCAAGGAAGGTCTTTCTGCCTCTTTCGGATCTTGACTCACCTGCTCTCCTTTGTGTTTCCTTACCATTGTCCCTAGATGTAACCCATGTCTAAACCCACTGTGTTATCTGTCTTGACTAGATTGTAAGCTATGATGAGGGACTGTCTCTTACATTACTGTGCAGCGCTGTGTACATCTTGTAGCGCTATACAAATACTCAGTAGTAGTAGTAGTAGTAGGAGTAATAGTAGTATATTCAATAGTAGTATAGTAATAATGGTAGTCTTACTAATCTGTTATGTTTTTTTGAAGGTGTGAATAAACAGGTAGACAAAGGTGAGTTGGTTGATATAGGGTATCTGGATTTTCAGAAAGCCTTTAAAAAGGTCCCTCATGAGAGACTCTTGGTGAAATTAAAATGTCATGGGAGGCAGTGTACTATTGTGGATCAGGAACTGGTTAAAAGATAGAAAGCAGAGGGTAGTGCTAAATGGCCAATTTTCACAATGGCGAAAGATGAATAGTGGAGTACCCCAGGGATCTGTGCTGGATCCGTTGCTTTTTAACATATTTGTAAATGACCTGGAAATGGGAATAATGAGTGAGGTAATAAAATTTGCAGATGACACAAAATTATTCAAAGTTGTTAAAACCCAAGAGGATTGTGAAAAATTGCAAGATGATCTTGATAAGTTGGAAGACTGGATGTTCAAATGGCAAATTAAATTGAATGTGGACAAGTGCAAAGTTATGCATCTAGGAAAGAACAACCCAAACTATGGTTACACGATGCAAGGTTCCACATTAGGAACCATCACCCAGGAAAATGATTTAGGCGTCATCATGGATAACATGTTGAAACCCTCCACCCAGTGTGCAGCGGCAGCCAAGAAAGCAAATAGAATGTTAGGAGTGATAAGGAAAGGAATTGAGAATAAAATAAAGGATATTATAATGCCTCTATATCGATCCATGTTGCAACCGCACCTTGAATATTGTGTGCAATTCTGGTCGCCATGTCTTAAAAATGATATAGTGTTATTAGAAAAGGTACAGAGAAGAGCTACCAAAATGGTAAAGAGGATGGAAGGATACCCCTATGAGGAGAGGCTAAAAAGGTTAGGGCTCTTCAACCTGGAAAAGAGATGGCTGAGGGGAGATATGATAGAAGTCTATAAATTAATGAATGGAATGGAACAGGTAAACACAGGTCAATTGTTTACTCCATCAAAATATAGAGAGACTAGGGGATATGCAATGAAGCTACAGGGTAACCTATTTAAGACTAATAAGAGAACATATTTTTTCACTCAACATGTAATCAAACTCTGGAATTTGTTACCAGAGGATGTAGTAAAGGCTGTTAGTGTAGTTGGGTTTAAAAAAGATTTGGACAAGTTCCTGGAGGAAAGGTCTATAAACCATTATTAAAGGGGACCCAGGAAATCCACTGCTTGCCCAATACAAGCACTGTGGAACCTGTGTCTTTTGGGGAAACTGCTAGGTACGTATGACCTAGATTGGCCACTGTTAGAAACAAGATACTGGGCTTGATGGACCTTGGTCTGACCCAGTATGGCATATCTTATGTTCTTATGAGTTATTAGATTTTTGTTTTGGCACTATAGACTCCTCTGCTCCACATCTCCCTGTGTAGTCAAGTACATTTTATAGTAACTGGTTAGTGGATGGACTTAGTGGCAATGCTGCTTCAAAGGTCCATGGGAAGGTGAGCATCTTGATTTTCTTTTTTGCTTTCAGGGCTGTGCCTCCCTCTTTTTCTCTCTCTGCCTCTAGTTTCTCTTTTTCACCTTTGTTGCTGAGGCAGTCAGTCAACTGCATCTAGAAGTATTTCTTTGTTCATTCTGCTCTTCCCCCACACTTTAGAAGCTCCAGTGCCTTCTCTCCTCACTAGCACTATTTAGTTTCTCCCCCCCACCGTAAGATAGCTCTGGGAAAGATTTTTTTTTTTAACCAATAGGGCTCTAACCCATACCCACAGCAAAGCAAGGGTTACCCTTTTTCATCCATGGACACTGGCCCAAAACCCATGGGGGATATTCTCTGAAGTTTCCCGAGAACCAGTGGGTCCTCTCGCCTGCCTTAACTGCCTGATAGCAGCCTGTATAACAGGGAGTGCTACTTGCATCTTGATTTTTTTTCTGCTCCATTTTCTTCCCTTCCATACTGCCCTTTGGTGTTTGTTGTTTCATTGTTCCTGCTAAGGATAATGGCAAGCAAAAACAAAAAGAAAAATGAAATCAAGAGCAGTTCAAAGGGCACTTTGATAGACACCATGGAGCCTGGAGTTTCTGCCCCAGTGTTATCGAAGAACAGCTGTCTTGCTGGGAAGTTGCCATTGGCAAGGATGCAGCCCTTGTTCAAACCAAGTGCATCTGAGCAATCTTACCCCATGCCAGTGTTCAAGAATGACGGTCTAGGTAACAAGCGACATGACACACATCACTGCAGCATCCCACATATTGCTCTTGAAGTTCAGAAAGAGGTGTTAGGTATATCAGACCTAGTCAAGTCCATGATTTGCTGAGAGCTCATACAAACATGGTTAACCAAGTTTGACAACAATACTGAAAATTATTGAGCATGGAAGGCTGATTTCAAGGATGCGATTGCAGATCTGAACCTACCTCAAAGGAAGAGATCAGTCTGATGGTGAGACGACTAGGGAGTGGGTGCTCAAAATGTGTGAAAAGACTGAAATCAGCATACATTAAACAGTTCCTCTGTGGGTCAAGATGAAATGTAGAGAAGGGTCCTTTCCTTTTCTCTTTCTATACCCAGTCCCTAGGTGCGCTTATCTCTTCCCATGGCTTTCATTATCATCTGTATGCTGGTGACTCCCAGATCTACCTCTCTACGCCTGAAATCTCTCCGGCAATCCAGACCCGGATCTCTGCCTGCCTTTCTGACATTGCTGCCTGGATGTCCCACTGCCACTTGAAATTGAACATGGCCAAGACTGAACTTCTTATCTTTCCCCCTAAAACCTCCTCTCCCCTTCTTCCTTTCTCAGTCTCTGTGGACAGCTCTGTACTCCTTCCTGTTTCCTCGGCCCACAATCTGGGGGTTGTCTTTGACTCCTCCCTCTCTTTCTCCACACATATCCATCTCATAGCTAAGACCTGCCACTTCTTTCTCTATAACATTAGCAAAATCCGCCCTTTCCTTTCTGAACACACTACTAAAACGCTTATCCACTCCTTAATCACCTCCCGTCTTGACTACTGTAACCTACTCCTTGCTGGTCTCCCTTTGAATCATCTCTCTCCCCTTCAATCTATTCAACACTCCGCTGCACGGTTAATCTTCTGCCAGCCTCGTCATGCCCATATTACTCCTCTTCTCAAGTCACTTCACTGGCTCCCTATCTGTCTCCGCATCCAATTCAAACTTCTCCTGCTGACCTATAAATGCATTCACTCTGCGGCTCCTCAGTACCTTTCTTCTCTTATCTCTCCTTACAACACCTCCCATGAACTCCGCTCCTCTAACCAACTTCTTCTATCTATGCCTTCCACTCCTTCCACCTTGCTGCAACTTACGCCTGGAACAAACTACCCATGTCTGTACGCCAGGCACCTTCGCTAACCCTCTTCAAATCCAGGTTGAAGGCTCACCTCTTCACTGTTGCCTTTGGATCTTGATTCACCTGATTTTCTTCTCCTTCCCCCTGTTTATGCCTTCTGTGTTTGCAGAGGCGTAGCGTGGGGGGTGCAGGGGGGGCCGGCTGCACCGGGCGCAACATGGGGGGGGGGGCGCCAGGGCCGGATTGCAAAGGGCCCACAAAAATGGAACAAGTTAGGCTTTTTAAAAAAAATAAAATTAAAAAAAAACCTGCTGGCTGCCGCCGCGGGGCCCCCTTTGCTGCCGCGGCAGCATGGACTGACCCGCGGGGGCCCCCTCTGCAAGCTCGATCCCTCCCTCCGTGCAGGCTGTGAGAGGTGCGAAGGCAGACTGTCTCCTTCGCGTCTCTGTTAAGCCCGCAGGGGCTGATGGGAAATTTCCCATCAGCCCCTGCGGGCTTAACAGAGACGCGAGGGAGACAGTCTCCCTTCGCGCCTCTCACAGCCTGCACGGAGGGAGGCACGGAGGGAGGGATCGAGCTTGCAGAGGGGGCCCCCGCGGGTCAGTCCATGCTGCCGCGGCAGCAGAGGGGGCCCCGCAGCGGCAGCCAGCAGGTTTTTTTTTAAATTAAATTTTACTTTAGGCAGGGGGAGGGGGTAGGACTGGTAATGGGCTATTGGGGGGGCTGGGACTGGGACTGGAAATGGGTTGGGGGATTAAGGCTGGAGGTGGGCTGATGAGCTTAGGACTGGTAATGGGCTGTGGGCTGATGGGGGGGTTAGAACTGGTAATGGGCTTTGGGGGGGTTAAGACTGGTAATGGGCTGTGGGCTGATGGGGGCTGTCTGGTAATGGGCTATGGGGGGGCTAGGACTGGAAATGGGCTGGGGGGGTTAAGACTGGAGGTGGGCTGATGGGATTAGGACTGGTAATGGGCTGTGGGCTGATGGGGGGGGGGTAGGACTGGCAATGGGCTATGGGGGGCTGACTGGAAATGGGTTGATGGGGTTAGGACTGGAAGTCGGCTGATGGGGGGTTAGGACTGGTAATGGGTTATAGGGAGGGCTTAAACTGAAAATGGGGTGATGGGGGGTTAGGACTGTAAGTGGGTTGATGGGGGGCTAGGACTGGTATTGGGTTGGGGGTTGCTAGGACTGGAAATGGGCTGATGGGTGGCTAGGACTGGAAATGGGCTGATGCAGGGACTAGAAGGGAATGGATGCTGGGTGAGGCTGGAACTAGAAGGGAGCTGATGTTGGGGGAGGATTAGAATGGGATGGGGCTGGAAGAGTAAAATGGAGAAGGGAAAAATATTTTGTGTGGGAGGGATAAAAAATCTACAATTGGCCGGGTATTGGGAGAGTAAGTGGGGATTGAGGATGGAGGGGTAAAATTTGAGTGGATGAAATAGGAATGAGGAAAGAGCAAAAGGAGAAAGATTAGTATGTTAAAGCAGATGTAGAGAGAGAATGGAAAAAAACTAGAAGAGAGAAGAAAGGACAAATGGACAGCAGACGATGGAGAGTTAGCAGAAGACACGAAGAAACCAGAAGAAAGTGGCTGGAGCAATTGCAGCTGAAAAAAATGCACAAAAGGTAGAAAAATATCTCTTTATTTTGAATTTATTAATTGGAATATGTCAGCTCTGGTAAATGTGCATCATTAACGTCTGCGCTTTGTTTAGTACAAGTGCAAATTAATGTATAGTTTTATTTCTACAGTGTTGTACATTCCAAGTTTGGCTTTTGGGATTCCCAGTTTAATTATTGTCTTCCTGTTTCTAAAATGTGATTACTTGTTTGGTGATGGTCTATGTTCTGCATGTGTAACTGAGCTGAGGTGTTCTGTTTATATAATTCCTATTTGACATTGCCACTTGTTCTCTTTCCCCAGTAGGTCATGTATTGTTGTTCTCTGAAATGTATTGGTTTAATATTTGCAGTGTTGCCTTTTGATTGGTAGAGTATGGTGCTTTGTGAGTCCTGGTAGTGCTGTTAGGATATGGCGGGTTTGCTATGGGTTCTAAATGGGCAGTGTTTGTAGTAGTTCCTAATGTGTCTGGCAGTTGGCACTGGATTATAGTAATGTAGAAATCTTTTAGTCTTTCTTTATCCATACACTCATTAAGAGGCACGTTTACTAAAAGTTAGTATATGGTAACATTATGCAAATATTTATGCAAATGAGGCCCCTTATGCAAATGAGGCCCACACCCCCCTTGGGCCGCCCCTGCTGGGGGCCCACAATTTTTGTTGGCGTAGGGCCTTACTCAAGGTAAATCCGGCCCTGGGGGGCGCGCTCGCACTCGCAGCTCTCTGCAGTGCTGGCTGTGCGAATCCGATCCGAGCCGCCGGGTCGCCGCCCACTGTGGAGGGGGGGGGTGCCAGGCGTGCGGTGCGGTGGGTGCGAAGAGAGAGCGAGGGACTATCTGGGGGAGGGACAGTGCAGCGCTGATCGCGGGAGAGAACCACACCAGACCAGGGGGGCGCAAATTACTTGCCTTGCCCTGGGTGCTGACAACTCACGCTACGCCACTGTGTGTTTGTCTTGATTAGACTGTAAGCTCTGATGAGCAGGGACTGTCTCTTACATGTATTGTACAGCGCTGTGTACGACTGGTAGTGCTATATAAATGCTCAGTAGTAGTAGTAGTAGTAGTAAGGCAAGAACAGTATTGTGGTAAACCAGAAAAGTCTGAGAATGTGCTGTTTGAAAGGACTTAAAAATTTCCAAAAATATCAAGCAAAGATAATCACAAGTTGCAAGAACTGGGACATCTGGAGCTGGAGACAGCCAAAGCTAATCCATATCTCCCAGGGCTCTGATTTGGAAATGTTTCACAGCCTAAGGCCACTTACAGAGAAGCTGCTATATGATCTACAGCAAAAGTGGCCCTCATAAGGTGCAAAGTACAAAAAGCACTGTCATAGGAACTTTCCTGCTTTTCTAATCCTCTTAAGGTTTATCTAAGAACTTGGCAATGTTTGCTTACACTGACCAGAAAATTTCAGTGTATTGTCTATGATCATACCTAGATCCTTTTCTTGAGTGGCGACTCCTAATGTGGAACCTAGCTTTGAGTATCCAAAGTTTGGATTATTCTTTGTTACCTACATCACTTTGCACTTTCCAGTTGAAATTTCATCTGCCATTTTGGATGCTTAAAGGGTCATTTTAAAAAGCTTAGGGGCCGTGGCTTTGATATCGCACGGAGGCCGCTACTACCATTTAGTAGACATACCCCTTAGTTTTGACTTAGGACATCTGAAGACATACACATGGTCAACAAAATCAGGCATCTCTGAAGTCATTCCATAAATGATGTTTACAGAGGTCTCCAGTGCGGGAACATCCAAGTAGGAAAGGGGATGTGCAATGGGCTTACATGTCCCCCTTTGATTTCAGGAATGACAGATGTCTGCAGGCACGTCCAAGCACAAATAGGCATCAGGAAAGTGATTGTTTTGGTTTTAAAACATCCAGATAAGATGGAAAAGTAAGTAACTAATCTAAGACCACATTGGGATTCAAACCCTAACCACTCTGATTTTATACCCACCACTTTAACCATTATGCTATTAAACATCCATGTTCTGTGACATTATTTGGGATGTCTATGTAGATGTCTCTATAGATGTCCTTCTCGGATACGTCCACATTTTTGAAATCATGCTTAAAGGTAAAAAGGGGACTGTTGTAGTTGTTGATATGGAAGGACAGACTAGATAGGCCATGTGGTCTTTTTCTGTCGTAATATTTCTATGTTTCTATGTTTTAGCTCACCTTTTAACCATACTGATTGTTTGGTCTTCTTTACACCTTTCTAAATGCATGGGATACATCTTGTCTGGGCTTCCAAGACTGTATTATTAAACAACGTCCATGCTTGATGTATACTCTTCACCTTTTAAAATTAAATGCTGACATAGTAGATTTCCTTTGCATATTCACTCCAGTTAATTGAGTTAAATATGATCATATTATGCTCACTAGTTCTAACTTGTCCCAGTGCCACCATTAGCTCTTGTACCTAGCCCTGTATGTCTAAAATAGCTCCTTCTCTAGTAAGCTCCAAGATCAGTTGTTCCATGAAGCAGTCATTTATTTCACTCAGAACTTTACTTTCCTAGTATGTCCTGACATTTTTATCCAATCAATATTGTGGTAATTGAAATTACCCATTATTATTGTGTTTCCAGTTTTGTTAGCCTCCCTAATTTATGATAACTTTTAATCATCTGTTTGCTCATTCTGTCCGAGCAGATGGTAGTAAACCTCTACCACTATTTTCTTCACCTTCACACATGGATTTTCTATCCATATTCAGTGGTGCATTTTGTTTCCTGCAGAATATGTGCTCTGCTTGACTCTATGCTCTCTTTAACACTAGAATCCCCAAAGTGAGTCCATTGACGCAAATGAATCTTCAAAGTTGTATACTAGCGCCACTGCTAGAACCATGCCAGTCATGTTCCATGACTTTGTTAGCAAGGTCAAGATGTTCAAATATGTGCATCGAAAATTAATGACAGATGCACCACCTAGCAGGAAAATGAATTTATATCTAGAAGCCCCAAAGAACGTCAATTGACACACTCAATTGTCTTGGATACGTCAATTGACGTACTTTGGGGCTTCTAGGTATGAATTCATGTTCCCACTAGGTGGCACATCTCAATCACAGTTTACAGTTTTACACCGACATTACAAACAATAAACACATGATGATGTTATGTAACGACGTCATATACTGCATGTATTTAACAAATAAGTAACTTCACATTAATTCACATCTGCATTTCATGCTAAACGCAGTCGTCGTGATAATTCATCAATTGACGCACTTTGGGGTTTCTAGGTAAAATTCCTTTTTGGGCTTCTAGTGTTAACATATATCACCACCCCACCACCAATTATATCTATCCTATCATTGCGATAGAATTTGTATCCTGGTATCACAGTGTCCCATTGGTTATCCTCCTTCCACTAGTTCTGTGAGGTGCCTATAAATATCACTTACTTCATTTAGTGCTATAAAGTCTAATTCTCCCATCTTATTTTTTTAGGCGTCTAACATTTGTATAGAGACATTTCATGGCATGTTTGCTTGATTTTACAATCTTCATAGCAGTTGGCAGGAATAATTTGCAATATTTAAAACAGTGGTTCTCAACCCAATCCTTTGAGACCCCAAGGCCAGTCAAGTTTTCAGGATAGCCACAATGAATATGTATGAGATAGATCTGCATGCAGTGCTTCCATTGTATGCAGATCTATCTCATGCATATTTATTGTGGATATCCTGAAAATCGGAATGGCTTAGGGGTCCCAGAGGACTGGGTTGAGAACCACTGATTTAAACCCTTTCTGCTTCCTTATGTAAAGGCATCTGGACTATTATAGCCTTTATTTCAGCCTCACTTGCGGGATGCTCTAACTTCCCTGTTATGATGATATCCTTCAATGATACCTTACTCTGAACCATGTGCTCCTGAGTGGCTGTTGGATTTCCTCCAGCTTCTAGTTTAAAAGTTGCTCTGCTCCTTTTTTGAACATTAGCACCAGCAGCTGGGTACCACCCCAGTTACGGTGACACCCATCTTTGTAGAATGAGCTCCTCCTTTCCCAGAAAGTAGCCCAATTTCTAACAAATCTAAAATCTTCCTCCCTGCACTGTCATCTCATCAATGCATTGAGACTCTGGAGCTCTGTCTGTCTCTTAGGTCGTGCACGTGGGACAAGAGCATTTCTGAGAATGCTACCCTGGAGATCCTGGATTTCAACTTTCTGCCTAAAAGCCTAAATTTGGTTTCCAGAACCCCCTCCCACATTTTCCTATGTCATTGGTAGCAGCATGTATCAGGGCAGCAGGCTCTTCCCCAGCACTGTCTAAAATCCTATCTAGGTTTTTTGTGAGGTCTGCCACCTTAGAACCCGACAGGCAATTAACCAGGCAATCCTCATGCCCACCAGCCATCCAGAAAGCTACATGCCTAATGATCAAAACACCAACTAAGATGGTTGTCCGAACCCTTCCCTTCTGGGCAGAAGCCCCTGGAGACACTTTCTTGATGTGAAAGGATATTGCATCCCCTGGAAGGCAGATACTGGCAATAGGATCGCTTCCAGCCACACCAAGGTTATGCTCTTCTTCCAGGTGACCTCTTTTCTCCAAGACAGCACATAGGCTGCCAGACTGGAGGTGGGACTTCTTTACTATGTCCCTGAAGGTCTCCTCTATGTATCTCTCCATCTACCTCAGCTCCTCCATCACTCTAGCTGCCAGAGATTGGACTTGTTATCTGAGGGCTAGGAAATCTTTGGGGGCAGTTTCTCCAAATGGGTGGCCGAGACAGCCCTGGTTTCCTCTTCTGCTTCAACTGGCGGTGGATCCTCCACTACCTCTGGGGTTGCAACCCGACCTTCTCTCACAGGAGCAGGGTTCCCTTCTGCATCCCAATCTCAAAGCTCTCAATTTGATGGCCTGGAGGCTGCAAGGGTAGTCTTGGCTCCCTGGGGCCTGCCTCAGGATGTTGAGGAGGTTGTCCTATCCTCTAGGAAACAGTCCACTAGAAAAACCTATGCTCTCAAATGGAAAAGGTTTTCTGTGTGGTGTCAGCTACGTACAGTTGATCCTTTCTCCTGTACTGTGCAAGTAGTCCTTCAGTACTTACTGCACTTGTCAAATCAAGGCCTTAAATCCAATTCTGTTCGGGTCCACCTCTCAGCTCTAGCAGCTCACCACTCTTTGGTGGAGGACCATTCTCTGTCTGGTCACCCCTTGGTGTCCCGCTTTCTTAGCCGCTTGCTTTTGCTCAAGCCTCCCATCCGTCCTCCTGCCCCTGAGTTGGAGCTGAATGTGGTCTTGCAGCAGCTGACTTGCCCACCCTTTGAGCCGATGGCTACTTGCCCTCTACGCTTCCTGTCCTGGAAGACACTCTTCTTGGTAGCCCTTACCTCGGCTAGGCGAGTGAGTGAGCTTCAGGCCCTGGTCTGTGATAGGCCTTACACTCGCTTCTATAGGAACAGGGTAGTCCTTAGGACTCATCCAAAGTTCCTCCCAAAGGTTGTCTCCTCTTTCCACCTCAATCAGGAGGTGGTTCTTCCAACATTCTTCCCTAGGCCTCATGCAAGCCAGGCTGAAGCAGTTCTGCATACCCTGGACTGTAGGAGGGCCTTATCCTTCTACCTTGACCGTACGCAGGGGCATAGAAGGGCTACTCAGCTCTTTGTCTCCTTTGACCCTAATAAGTTAGGGTTGGCTGTGTCCAAGTGTACCTTGTCCATCTGGGTGGCTGACTGTATCACCTGGGCTTACAAGGCGGCTGACCTTCCTTTGCAGGATCGGGTCACGGTCCACCGTGTCAGGGCAATGGCTGCCTCAGTGGCTCATCTCCGCTCTGTGCCCTTGGTAGACATCTGCAGGGCTGCAACTTGGTCTTCAAGCCAGACTTTTGTGGCCCATTACTGTCTGGAGAGGGAGTCCCATAGGGACAGTGCTTTTGGCCAAGCAGTACTCCGGAATCTCTTTGAGGTTAGGCAACTCCTGCCCTCTGTTGGGCTACCGGTGGAGGTTGTGTCAGTGAAAAGCCTTTCTTTGCAGCTGGGACTAGAGGGAGTCCTCTTGTTCAGCCTGGGTTCCTTGGTAGCCCAGAGCTAGGGAGTCACCCATATGTGAGGACTGACTTCCTGCTTGGTCCTGGAGAAAGAGTAGTTACTCACCTGTAACAGGTGTTCTCCAGGAGCAGCAGGAATCAGTCCTCACAACCCTCCCTCCTCCCCTTGGAGTTGCAGTTGTACATAGTTTATTTTTAATTTTTGTGTGCTGTTCTTAGCTATGTCATTTGACTGAGGTAAGATGGCACCTTTAGGCGGGAAGGGAACCGCGCATGCGTGCCTGCATTCCCAAAGGCTTTCATAGAAAGCTGGGGAAATGCTCCGCTGGGGCTTCATCGGCGCTGATGACACCCATATGTGAGGACTGATTCCTGCTGCTCCTGGAGAACACCTGTTACAGGTGAGTAACTACTCTTTATCAAGGTGTGCTTGGAAATTCCTCTTAATTAAGCCTGTGGCACTCAACATGATGGGGAATAACTTGGTATCTTTCTGCCACATTTTATTGGTCTCGGGCTGCATTTCTTGGTACCTGAAGGTTTTCTCCCTTTCAACATGATTCACAGAGTAGTCGCTTGGAACTGACATCTCTATAATCAATGGCGTTCTGGTGTTTTCTCCTTTACCACTATATCAGGCTTCCAAGCATCCAGCTTTATATTGGTTGGAATGGGAGTGTCCCAGGTGATCATAACCTCTTCATTCTCTGTAATTTTTTAGGGTCATGATCCTCGTGCTTTTCAGGCACAGTGATGTTGTAGTTGTTTGCAGTTTCCAATGGATGAGGTGCGTTACTTTATTTTGCCTTTCTGTATAGAAATTTTCTGCCATCAGAACTTCACAGCCAGCGATGAAGTGAGTCACTGTTTCCAGGTCTTTCCAACAGAATCGACATATGTCTGTTTTTCCAGTTTTTTCAATGCTTGCTGTAAACCATCTTGGCCATAAGCTGCTGTCCTGGGCAGCAACTATCAACCTCTTATCCTTCGGTTTCAGTTTACCTCTCCTTAACCATTCATGTGTCCGTTCTTGATCAACAAAGGGCTCCTGGAGTAACACTATTTCCCACTATATTTATGCATTTGCCACTTGTTTTTCCTTGTTTGGTGATCTAATTTTTGAAGAGTTTTTTCTCTTGTTTTGCAAATTCTTTTACTTCCTTCCCTATGTAGGCTTGTGGATTCTCACCCATTCCTTTTAGCTGTCATAACATTTGTCCAAGTTTCATGACGGAGACAGATTCTGGATGTTTACTTTTATATTTCAGCGCTTTTTGTGTATTTGAATCCAGTGATGAAGTTAGGTAGACTTGGAGGCCTATTATATGTGTAATCAATCTCTATGAGGCCTAGCCCTCCTTCAGCTCTAGGGGATGTACAGTCTCGGCATACACTGATTCTTGTAAATTGCTTTACGGGCATGGAGGAGTTTTCTTGTTCGTACATCCAATTTTTCAAGATTTTTAAGAGGCCAGTCCACAATCCCAAAATTGTATGAGAGTACAGGAATTGCCAGCTGATTAATGGCCTGTATCATATTCTGTGATTTTAAAGCATTTTTCAGTAATGCTTTTAATCTCTTGTAGTGTTCTTTACTGATTGTTTCTCTCAGTAATTTCTGCTTGAGTGTCGTTCTTTTCTCTATTCCGAGATACTTTTAAACGCCTTCCTGTTCAAGGTCCTTGATGTCACAGTTTTCAGCCAGGAAGATGTTTTCCATTCAACTCAATTTTTCTATAAAAAATGTTGCCTTAGCACGCTTGCTGTAGTAGTTTGAGATCCCTAGTTTTGCATTGGTGTTGAACTCAGCTCTGGGTTTCCCTAGGGATCCATTATGCTGTGACACCAGTCACATGCTTGCTGCTGCTAACTCCCCTTGCACTGCTACAGCCTTTGGGATCCTTGCAATTAAGAACACTCTTAAAGAGACAGTACAAGCTCTTTTTACTAATGAAGGAGTACAAAAAAGAACTTTGACTTCTGATTATGCCAGATACATAAAGAAATAGTAAAAGGGAATTTAACAAATTAATGTGGAATTTAGAAGGGAAGAGAGCAGAGCAAAGAAAAAAAGTACAAGAAAATAGGAATAAGGAGAAGTCAGGAAAAAAACATGCAAAACAAAAAAAAAAGTCAGTGACAGAGAACTAATGGGCAGAAAAAATATAGAGAATAAGATAATAAATATCAAAGTTTGGAAATTATTCTTTTTTATTGTCATCTTTATTCATATTGGTGGGGACCAGCAGCAGCAGAAAAGGTGCAGATTAATTACATATATTTATTGAGTTTTGATAGCCAGTTCATGTCCACTGGTTACGTGGATTGTTTGCTACTCCTTGATATGCAAGTTTTGGGCAGGGGTTTGCAAGGTGATTCATTGACTGTACTTCTACACATATACAATTTGGCAATTCCTCCATCCATCTGTTCATTAAATAGGTACTTCTTCCACATACACTATATTTGTGCCTCAGTGCCATGCAATATTGAGGAATATTGTGAAAATTCCAAAATTTCATGGTTGGATCTTCAAACCTTTGTTGGAAACTGTTGCTGCAGACCAAATTTCATGCCATTGGCTCTAAGCGCTCAGACGATTTGAAGAAAGTTGTAGGATGTGAAACTAGAAATGAGGGATGTGCACAGGTAAACATTTTTCTCTTTATTTTTGAATTTTTCAGATTTTTTTACAAATTTTCAAGCATTTTTTTTGTTCCTTTCATTTCTTTTCATTTTTATTTATTTATTTGTGTGTTTTTCTATACTGTCTTCTCAATAAATCAAAGTGATTTATACTGAACAGGAACAATATACATTTATTTCTTTAACATTGCTTATATATCACCTTTCTACAATCCAAGGCGGTTTACATTGAACATAACAGAAGTAACAGTGCATGGGCAGCTGCTTCACAAGGAAGAAGATCATATCAGAACATATAACTAGTACCTATCGCATAATTATCATATACATGTAACAGTATGTGTAAGAATAATTGCATATAACATAATATACAGTTAAAGAATGAACATTTTTAAACAATTTACATTCCTAAAATGGATGAATTTGTTATTTACAGTGGTGATTTAGGGGTAATTTTCTGAGTTTGTGTTTCCACTCTATGTCGGATCCATTTTTATTGACTGGGGTGCAATGTTTTTAATATGTATTAGAACTCTTTAATGCATAACAAATCAATTGTATCTGTGTTAATTCATAGGTTAGCGTGCATTAAATCTGTTTTTTGCTCATTGGATTTTTTTAAGGCATGCTCATGACCCTCTACCAGAAATGTTTCCTTGCAGTGAGTTATATCTTGGTAAGTAGACAGTATCTTCATAAAGCAAGAGTTCAGGGTCAGCCATGATCTTTCTGTACTCTTGATTTACATCTGAATCCTATCTCAGCAAGGAGAGAACATGTTTATTAATACTGGCAGTTGTGAAGTAACACCAGGGTTAATTTCTAAAAAGCCACTCGGTGGTAAAAATAACCATTTAGGTTTACAGCTGAAAATGTTCCTAAATCTAGCTGGAAAAAACTTGATTTACTGCTCATTATACAGTTAGGGTTGTCTGGCTAAACTTAGCTTGTTAGCACTAAAACTCTGTGCTAATCTGTTAAATTAGGAGTGTCAAACTGAAAACCTGGAGGGCTACAAACCAATCTGGTCTGCAGACTATCCGTAATGAATATTCATAAGAGATATTTGCATGCACTGCCCCATTGTATACAAATACATGTATATCTCATGCATATTCATTCAGAATATCCTAAATACTAGGATGGTTTGTGCCCAGAATTGCAGTTTGACACCCCTGAGTTATGTGTTAAACCAGCCTCTGAATACCCCTAGAGCAGCCTTTTTTTTGTCTTGCTAAATTTGGTCACCTTGTGAAATTAGTTGGAAAACTTTGGCTGGCCATTGGGGGAAAATTCTGATAAACAGAGGTTTAACTGGCTATTTCCCAAAGTTATCTTGATAACCTTTTTGAAAATTGATCACAATTTGTTTTAATACTGAATCCATTGTTGAGAAGCTGATATGAGAATGAAGGGTTAGCATTGATAGAGTCCTTGGGAAGGAGTACTTTTATTTTATTTATATGCATTTAGCAATGCTTTTATTTATAAGCATTTGAAAGTTTGACTTTCAAGGGAACATGAAGGCACACTAGATAGAAGAAGAGATATATTTGGACACATCATGCAAAGAGAAACCATTAGAGAAAGACGTCATGCTTGGCAAGGTTGAAAGTCAATGCAAAAGAAGACTAGCAATGCAATGGATCAATACAACAATGAATGAGCTGCCTGACTAAAATATGAACCCTGTTTATGACAGCTATCTAGAGGGTTGCCATGAGTCGACATTGACTCGATAGCTCTTAACAACAACAACATATTTGAGCACAAGAATGCTGCATACAGTACATATAGAAATGAAGTAGACTAAGGGTAAGACACAGAACAAAATACAGAAAAGTATAAACATTGAACATATGATAAAGCATGCATATGGATAAGCAATAAGTTAAGCATAGGGAGACGCAAGAACATCTAGTACCAACAGGGAAGCAAGTGAGAGGAGCCAATGTCAAGAGTTAAGTCTCTGTGGAGGAGCCTAGGGAAGGTCTGTCTGAAAAAAAAGTTTACCCTTTTTTTGTAGAATGCAAAGCGACAGTTTCTGCGTGTAGTATTAGAGTTATGTTGTTGCATACTTTTGGAGTGAAGCAGCTGAATATGCAGAGCTTCATAAATGTTAATTTGGCTGATGCCGGTATTGCAAGGATTCTAGTGCATCTCTGATTATATTTTTTAGTAATAAATTATAATGTCGTATGCTGGAAAAATTTGACTCACACATAATCCCACACTGATACCCTCCACTGCTCTTTGATATCTGTTTCACCTCCATATTGTCTATTCCCCAGGCAGTTCCCACCTTTGTGTCCTTCACAATGTTTCCTATACAGAAGCCAGAAGTGCGGTTGTAAAATATCTAATCTTTCAGGACAGCAAAAAGCCTCGTATGGGGCCAGGGATTGAGATGATGACAGAATTTTATTGATTTGCACAGAACTCCATATCAGTCCTACTTTGAGACCAGAATGACAGCACTGGATAGAAGGGGGAGACATGAAAATTAGTTTGGGGAGCACGGCTCTGAATTTAGGACAGCTATTGTTCCCATAGCAGATTTACTCTAAAAGAGTAGTTCTCAACCCTCTCCTCAGGACACAACCAGCCAATAAGGTTTTAAGAGATAGATTTGTACGTAATGGAGGCAAAGCGGGCAGATTTACAGTATCTCGTGCAAATTTATTATGGATGTCTTGAAAAATCACACTGGCTGTATATAGGGCTGGTGCCACCATAAGGTGAACTAGGTGGTGGCCTAGAGTGCCGGTGATCTATGAGCACCCCATTGCTCCGGCGGCCACTCCTTAAAACTATGACATGGCACCTACCTAATCTTGCATGCGCTGCACTCGGCTTATATGAGCAACTGCTTCTGCCCCCCTCTATCGTAGATTTCTGATGGCAGTGGAGCTAGCAGTGGCAATGGGGGAAGCGGCAGGATGGAGGGCACCTCTCATCCTTGCACTGCCCCTGTCTGTATGTGTCAGAGGACTGGGTTAAGATGTCATGCTCTAAAAGCTCCTTGGTAAGCCCCAAGGATTCTCTGACACAGAGAACTGAGATGGGCAGCAGCAGCCAATCATGCTTCTGTCACTTATGGCAACCTGAGTCTGAGATGTCAGGGACTGAGGGAGATTCCACCGAATAATACCAGAAGCTCCACAGGTTTTAGTCTCTGCATGCCATCTCCACACTCAAAGAAGTTAAGGAGGTAGAGAAAGTTGCTGCTAGTGCCTTAGCCTTGACCATATTGTAGCTTCTATATGCAAGCAGTGAAGCTATGTGAAGCTGTGTGAAGTAGTGGTATCAGCTGCTCACCGCTGCCCTGCACAATGCTGTCTTCCAACAGGAGTCCACAGACCCGTGAGAGCAGTTTGAAGAGTCCTATACCAAGCAGATAGCAGGCCACATATTGGAACACAAAAAATTAAATTCAGGAGGAAAGTGAGATTAGGATCTCACTGTGGCTGCAGAACCTGGAAAAGAAAACGACTTCCACCTGTCTGAAACCCAAGCTTAGCTGTGCGAACAGGCTAGAAAGACCATTGATCTTGCATTTCATAATAAATCTGGAAGTATCCCTAAAAATAAAGGAACTGGTCGCTCTTTTGTCAGATGAACAGCTGCTGCTCAGGGAAAGTGAGAATCGTTGATGCCATTTCAGCATAAAGAGCAGAGAATGGGGCCGAAGTAGGTTCTGTCTGATTCCAAGTATTAAAGGATGCTACCTAAAGATAGGTCCTGGAGGGAAAGTCCATGAACCATTATTAAAGAGGACCCAGGAAATCCTCTGCTTACCCTGGGACAAGCACTGTGGGCCTGGAGGTACTTCTGACCTGGATTGGTCACTGTTAGAAACAGGGTACTGGGCTTGATGGACCTTAGTTTGATCCAGTATGGAATTTCTTATGTTATAGCTTATCTTATGTTAAAGGTCTCCAGAAGTAGGACCATGTGAAGGGTAATTCAGATTAATACATCTGTGTCTATAGTGCGCAAGACTGTGAACAAATATACACTCTACCAACTGAGTCCCTACTGTAAATCATTGCTTTTGGTTTTCACAAAATCTTAGCTTAGTGACTTTTATTACAGGGTGAAATGACTGAAGATTTACTTCTAGCTAAAATGTAATTTATGCATGAGGAATGAGTAGCTTGCCCTCATGTCTTAGCTGAAACAGAAAGAGCAAGCTACTTTCCAAATTATTTCTACCTTTAATACATCTTATTTTCCTCTCTTTTATAAGTGTTTGCACAATATCCTTTCAATATAATTAACTAGCAGCAGTAAAAAGTTAATGTAAATACTGCAACATGTTGGTATGGAGAAAGCTTAATATCACTTTTATGTACTTCTGCTCCTCTCTCCCCTCCCAGTCTACAAATACTAGTCGTGTTGTTAAAACAGACTTGTTTTATAGCTGCTTTGCTCTAGTTTCCCCTCTAGTTTGCCCCACCTTTTCTTTGCTATAGATCTATGTAAAAAATAAATGAAGGAGATCAAGCCTTGTATTTTTTTCTGGCAGTTCCCTTTGAAAAGAACATGAACTCAATGAACCTCTCAGTATTGGACTGTTGTGCAAAATGGCTTATTTTGTTTATAACTCTGACAATATTTCCAGCATCATGAACCAGTTTGTTGAAAGCACTGGAAAGGGGAAGAGTGTTTAAACTGATTACAAATAATGCTATGTTTCTATGTTTTATGCATTTTTTTCATGAGAAATCGCCTTTCTGGCCGTCTCCTGCACATTGCAAGATAATGGTTGAGTAGTTGTGTCAAAGGCTTTCCCAAGACTGGTGTTCGGTGTGTGCAAACTGTTTCCTGTCATAGGATGCCAGCGTGACTCATAGCACCAAGATCACATCCAGCAGACCGAGATCTGTAAGTGGCACAATGGCAATAAAAAGGAACGTTCTTACCACTGCCATGGGTTTTCTCGCTCCTCCCACACAAGCTTCCCATTAAAAAGAAAATCCTTGCAAGGGGCAGAGCTGCTGCCAAACCTCTATACACATATTAGCTCACAGATCCCACAGTGATTTTCCCTTCCATTGTCACAGAAGACTGCAACCTGCTGCTAACTCATGATCAATATGACTGCTCTGGGACCTGGGGAGAATCCAAATGAGGAGAGGGAGAGTAGGGCTGGAATTAATAGTAGAGCAAAGGATGATGTGGGAGGAGGAAAGAGGACCCAGGAAGTGAGAAGGAGAGAGAAGACACATAAAGAGCGTGAGGTGGGCAGTTTTGGTTTCTGGCAAACAGCATCTCTAAGCATGGTTGATGTTAGTGCCATCCTCTGTCCCCTAGCCTTGGGCTCCATTCTAGTATTTTTAGTAGCATTTTAGAGCTTGCACCTATCTAGTTATACATCAAGGCGAGTTACGATCAGGTACTGTAGGTATTTCCCTGTCCCCGGAGAGCTTACAATCGACTGTAAGGTTGTACCTGAGGCGATTGAAGGCATCCTCTGAATGCTCAGGAACAATGGGATTAAATCAGCTTACATTCATATCCTCTGTGTGCTCCATGACAGCTGAAGTAAATAGGGCCTAGGAGCATAGTTTCACTTAATTTCTGCGCTCATTGCAGTTGGAGGATAAGTTGTAAAGAAAAGTACCTAAGATCTGGGGGTCTGGCAGAGCGCTAAAAGAGTGTTTTGAAAACCAGGTCCACAGAGAAACAGGAGCAAGATCTTTATTTCCCTCTCCCAAAATTTTGCCATCTTAGCAACAGGCCTAGAAGGCCTGTGTTTAAATACAGGCCAGCAAGTGAGGTAGGAGCTGAGGAGCAAGGAAGGGTCATAGAGGATGAGTAGGAAGTAGAGGACCTGGAAAAGGACCATGGAAGGGAGGTGAGGGGAGCAGGGGGGAAAGGAGTTGAAAAGGTTCCAATAGAGGGGGAGGGGAAAGAGGATCTGAGAAAAGTATCTGATATTCCTAAGAACATAAGAACATAAGATATCCATCAAGCCCAGTATCCTGTTTCCAACAGTGGTCAATCTAGGTCATAAGTACCTAACAGTTTCCCCAAAAGACACAGGTTCCGCAATGCTTGGATTGGGTCAAACAGTGATATCCTGGGTACCTTTTAATAATGGTTTATGGACCTTTCCTCTAGGAACTTATCCAAACCATTTTTAAACCCAGCTACACTAATAGCTTTTACTACATCCTCCGGTAACAAATTCCAGAGTTTGAATACACGTTCAGTGAAAAAATATTTTCTCTTATTAGTCTTAAATAGTTTACCCTGTAGCTTCATTGCATGTCCCCTAGTCTTTCTATATTCTGATGACGTAAACAATCGATCTACGTTTACCCGTTCCACTCCATTCATTGATTTATAGACCTCTATCATATCTCCCCTCAGCCGTCTCTTTTCCTGGTTGAAGAGCTCTAAACCTTTTAGCCTCTCTTCATAGGGGTATCCTTCCATCCACTTTACCATTTTGGTGGCTCTTCTCTGTACCTTTTCTAATAACACTTTATCCTTTTTAAGATACGGCGACCAGAATTGTACACAATACTCAAGGTGCGGTCGCACCATTGAACGATACAGAGGCATTATAATATCTTTTGTTTTATTTTCCATTCCTTTCCTTATGATACCTAGCATTCTATTTGCTCTCTTGGCCGCCGCTGCACACTGGGCAGAGGATTTAAACATGTTATCCACAATGACACCTAAATATTTTTCCTGGGTGGTGGTTCCTAATATGTAACCTTGCATCGTGTAGCCATAGTTTGGGTTTTTCTTTCCTAGGAGCATAGCTTTGCAGATGTCCACATTAAATTTCATCTGCCATTTATAAAGATCCTCTTGCAATTTTCCACAATCCTCATGGGTTTTATCAACTTTAAATAGTTTTGTGTCATCTGCAAATTTGATAACCTAACTCGTTATTCCCTTTTCCAGGTCATTTGTGAATATGTCAAAAAGCAGCAGACCCAGCACAGATCCCAGGGTACACCACTATTCACCTTTTTCCATTGGGAAAATTGGCCATTTAGCCCTATCCTCTGATTTCTATCTTTTAACCAGTTCATGATCCACAATAGTACACTGCCTCCTATCCAATGACTTTTTAGTTTTGCCAAACGTCTCTGATGAGGGACCTTGTCAAAGGCTTTCTGAAAGTCTAGATACACTATATCTACTGACTCACCTTCGTCTACCTGTTTATTCACACCTTCAAAAAAACATAGCAGATTAGTAAGACAAGATCTTCCATGTCTAAAGCCATGTTGACTGTCTCCCATTAGAAACATAGAAACATAGAAATATGATGAGAGAAAAAGACCACATGGCCTATCTAGTCTGTCCTTCCATATCAACAACTAGAACAGTCCCCTTTTTACCTTTAGAGATCCTCTGTGTTTGTCCCATGCTTTTTTAAATTCAGTTACTGTCCTCATCTCTACCACCTCCACTGGGAGACTATTCCACGGATCCACTACTCTTTCCGTAAAGAAATATTTCCGCATATCACTCCTGAATCTATCTCCCTTCACCCTCATCCCATGTCCCCTCGTAGCAGAACTTGCTTTCAATTGAAAGAGACTCTCTCCTTGAACATTTATGCCACAGAGGTATTTAAACGTCTCAATCATATCACCTCTATCCCGCCTTTCCTCTAAGGTGTACATATTAAGATCCTTCAGTCTGTCCTCATATGCTTTATAATGAAGACCACTAATCATTTTAGTAGCCACCCTCTGCACCGACTCCATCCTGTTCACACCCTTTTGAAGGTGCGGTCTCCAGTATTGCACACTATACTCCAAATGAGGTCGCACCAAAGACTTATACAGAGGCATTATCTCCTCCTTACATAAGAACATAAGATATGCCATACTGGGTCAGACCAAGGTCCATCAAGCCCAGTATCCTGTTTCCAACAGTGGCCAATCTAGGTCATACGTACCTAGCAGTTTCCCCAAAAGACACAGTTTCCGCAATGCTTGTACTGGGTCAAGCATTGATATCCTGGGTCCCTTCTTAATAATGGTTTATGGCCTTTCCTCCAGGAACTTGACCAAACCTTTTTTAAACCCAGCTACACTAACAGCCTTTACAACATCCTCCGATAACAAATTCCAAAGTTTGATTACACATTGAGTGAAAAAATATTTTCTTTTATTAGTCTTAAATAGTTTACCCTGTAGCTTCATTGCATGTCCTCTAGTCTTTCTATATTCTGATAACGTAAACAATCTATGTACGTTTACCCGTTCCACTCCGTTCATTAATTTATTAACTTCTATCATATCTCCCCTCAGCCGTCTCTTTTCCAGGTTAAAGAGCCCTAACCTTTTTAGCCTTTCTTCATAGGAGTATCCTTCCATCCCCTTTACCATTTTGGTGGCTCTTCTCTGAACCTTTTCTAATAACTCTATATCCTTTTTAAGATACGGCGACCAGAATTGCACACAATTCTCACCATGGAACGATATAGAGACATTATAATATCTTTTGTTTAATTTTCCATTCCTTTCCTTATGATACCTAGCATTCTATTTGCTCTCTTGGCTTTTTTCTGCTAGCCATTCCTTTCTGTATGCACCCAAGCATCCTTCTAGCTTTTGCCATCGCCTTTTCTACCTGTTTAGCTACTTTAAGATCATCAGACACAACCACACCTAGGTCCCGCTCTTCTTTAGTGGACAAAAGTACTTCACCCCCTATACTATATTGCTCTCTTGGATTGCTGCAGCCCAAATGCATGACCTTACATTTTTTAACATTAAATCCCAGCTGTCAAATTCTAGACCATTCTTCAAGCTTAGCTAGATCCCTCCTCATGTTATCTACCACTTCCTGGGTGTCTACTCTATTGCAGATTTTGGTATCATCCGCAAAGAGGCAAACCTTACCTGAAAGCCCTTCTGCTATATCACTAACAAAGATGTTAAAAAGAATCAGACCAAGGACAGATCCCTGGGGCACACCATTGATAATATCCTTCTCCTCAGAGTGAGCTGAATTTACTTGTACTCTTTGTCGCCTCCCACCCAACCAATTTCTAACCCAAGCAGTAACTTTAGGGTCCATCCCTGGGGTGCTCAGTTTGTTTAAAAGTCGCTTGTGAGGAACAGTGTCAAAGGCTTTACTGAAATCTAAATACACCACATCTAGGGCTCTCCCTCGGTCCAACTCCATGGTCACCCAGTCAAAGAAATCAATCAGATTTGTCTGACAAGACCTGCCTCTGGTGAATCCATGCTGCCTCGGATCCTGTAATCCGCTGGACTCCAGAAACCTCACTATTTTCTCTTTCAGCAGCGTTTCCAATAATTTACTCACCACCGAAGTTAAACTAACCGGCCTGTAGTTTCCAACCACATCCTTACTTCTGCTTTTGTGTGAAGGCACCACATGAGCCTCTCTCCAGTCCTTTGGCACCACTCCCGACTCCAAAGAGGCATTGAAAAGGTCAGTCAGTGGAGCTGCTAGAACGTTCCCAAGTTCCCTCAGTATTCTCGGGTGTATCCCATCCGGTCCCATTGCTTTGTCAACTTTAAGTTGAGATAGTTTCTCACGAACACAGTCTTTTGAAAATTGTTCAAGATGTCCTTTGCTTCTGTTCCTATTTGTGGGTGTTTTCTGAGGTCTTGCTCCTGGTTCTTCATCTGTGAAAACAGAACAAAAATATTTGTTAAGCAATTCCGCTTTATCCTTATCGGCTTTCACATATTCCTCCCCTGCACCCTTGAGTTTGACAATACCACTCTTGCCCTTCCTCTTCTCACTAATATATCTGAAAAATGTCTTATCCCCACATTTTATTGCATTGGCTATTTCCTCCTCCTTTTGAATCTAACCTTCTTGACTACTTTGCTAGCTTCTCTAAGTTTTTCCAAATACAGATGCCTGTCTTCCTCTCTCTGTGATCTCTTGTATTTCATGAAGGCCTCCCTCTTTTTCTTTTCTTTTTCAGCTACTTCTTTCGAAAACCATAGCGGTCTTCTTTTCCTTTTACCTTTATTTACCATTTTAACAAAAAGGTTGGTTGCCCTTAAAATATCCCCTTTCAGTTTTTCCCACTGTTTTTCTACATCCCTCAGCTGTTCCCATCCAACAAACGACTCCCTGAGGTATTGGCCCATCTTCGCAAAGTTAGTCTTCCTAAAGTCTAAGATCCTCGCCTTTGAATGGATTCTAACAGCCCTAGTCCTAATACTGAACCACACCATCTGGTGATCACTGGATGCAAAATGATCTCCCACTACAACATCAGAAGCACTTTCACCATTGGTAAGCACCAAGTCCAGTATGGCCCCTTCACGTGTGGGGTCTGTTACCAATTGCCTGAATAGTTCTCCCTGTAGAGAATCCAGGATCTCCTTACTTCTAGATGATACTGCAGCAGAAATGTGCCAATCAACATCTGGCATATTGAAATCTCCTATCAGTAGCACTTCCCCTTTCCTAGCAATGCTGCGCATGTCTTCAATTAACTCTCTGTCCACCTCTTCCTTTTGTGAGGGAGGTCTGTATATCACACCAATGTAAATAGATTTCTCTTTAAGCCATGATTATCTACATGTCCACTAATTTTGTTCTTTATGAAGGTTTTTACCATTTTTCCCGGTACTGACATCAGGCTCACCAGTCTATAGTTTCCTGAATCACCCCTGGAACCCTTTTTAAAACTTGGCCTTACATTGGCGATCCTCCAATCTTCAGGTATTACAGATGATTTTAATGATAGTTCACAGATTACGAATAACAGGTCTGCAGCCTCATATTTCAGTTCTTTCAACACCCTTGGATGTATATCATCCGGTCCAGGTGATTTGCTACTCTTCAGTTTATCAAATAGCGTAATACATCTTCCCGGTGTAACATAGTAACATAGTAACATAGTAAATGACGGCAGATAAAGACCAGCATGGTCCATCCAGTCTGCTCAGCACTACGGCAAGACTAGGTGCACCTGACGCTCTGTGCAGGTCACCCCTCCCCATGTCTTTGTTTAAGGGTGGACCCACCATTCCATGTAAGACACCCCTATTTGTTGAGAAGTTAGATGGTTCAGTTTATTTAGTTTTTATCCTGTTGCTGTAAAGGGATCCGCTGTGCTTGTCCCAAACTGTTTTGAATTCCGTCACTGTGTTTGCCTCCACCACTTCCATCGGGAGAGCATTCCAAGCATCCACCACCCTTTCAGTGAAAAAATATTTCCTGACATTGCCTTTCAATTTTCCACCTTGCAGCTTCATGTTATGCCCTCTAGTTTTGCAGCTTCCCCGTCTTTGGAAGAGGTTTGTTTGTTCATCGTTCCTCTTTAAGTATTTAAATGTCTGAATCATATCTCCCCTATCCCTCCTCTCCTCCAAAGTGTACATATTTAGGTCTTCAAGTCTCTTCTCATAAGGTTTCTTATGCAGGCTCTAAATCATTTTGGTTGCCTTCCTCTGAACACTTTCCAGTCTTTTTACATCTTTTGCAAGATATGGTCTCGAAAACTGAACACAGTATTCCAAGTGAGGCCTCACCAGCGACCTGTACAGTGGCATAAGTACCTCTTCCGATCTGCTGGTAATCCCTCTTTGTATGCAGCCCAACATCCTCCTGACTTTTGCCACCGCCTTGTCGCACTGTTTTGCCACCTTGAGATCATCAAAGATAATCACACCAAGGTCTTTTTCCTGAACCATGCACACCAACCTCTCACCCCATTTCCCTTGGATTTCTGCTACCTAAGTGCATGACACTGCATTTTTTCGCAATAAATCATAATTGCCAAGCATTAGACCATTCTTCCAGCTTTTGTAGATCTTTTCTCATGTTATCCACTCCCTCGGGGGAGTCCAAATTTTGTGTCATCTGCAAAAAGACAGACTTTTCCATTCAGTCCTTCAGCAATATCACTCACAAATACATTGAACAGTGCCGGGCCCAGGATCGAACCCTGGGGCACCCCGCTAATCACCTTCCCCTCATCCGAGTGAGCTCCATGTACCATCACCCTCTGTCGTCTGTCAGTCAACCAAATTCTAATCCAGTTTACTATCTTGGTACCCATCCCCAAGCTACTGAGTTTATTTATAAGCCTCCTATGAGGAACAGTATCAAGGCTTTGCTGAAATCCAGGTAGATGACATCCATCACATGCCCCTGATCTAGTTCCTTGGTCACCCAGTCAAAGAGCTCAATCAGATTAGTTTGGCAAGACCGTCCTTCAGTAAAACCATGTTGCCTCGAATCTTGTAACCTGTTGGTTTTGAGAAAGTTCACTATTCGCTCTTTCAGGAGCGCCTCCATTACTTTTCCCGCCAGCGAGGTAAGGCTCACGTGTCTGTAGTCTGACACTTCTTCCCTGTCACCACTTTTGTGTAGAGGTACAACATCAGCCATTTTACAGTCTTGAGGAACCTCTCCTGTTTCCAAGGATCTGTTGAATACATCCTTTAATGGCCCTGCTAGAACTTCTGTGAGCTCTTTCAGTATCCTGGAATGTATCCCATCCAGTCCCATGGCTTTGCCCACTTTCAGTTTAGCAAGTTGTTCCAACACCCCATCTTCTGTGAATGGTGTGGTATCTACTTCGTTCCCATTTTTATATTTGGGAGTCCCAGCTGGTCCATCTCCAGGATTTTCTTTAGTAAAAACAGAGAAGAAGTATTTATTTAGCAATTTTGCTTTTTCTATGTCACTTTCCATGAGTCTTTTCCCAGCACTTCTGAGTCCTGCAATTCCAACTCTGATCTTCTTCCTTTCCCGAATATACCTGAAGAAAGTTTTGTCGACACCCTTAACATCTTTAGCCATCTTTTCCTCTGCCTTTGATTTTGCTATCCTTATTTCTCTTTTTGACTCTTTGAGTTTGATCCTGTATTCATTTCTGTGTTCTTCTGTTTGCAAGCTTTTGAATTTTGCGAAAGCTGTGTTTTTTGCCTTTATTTGAGCAGCCACTTCTTTGGAAAACCAAATAGGTTTCCTTCTCCTCTTGTTTTTGTTTACTTTTTTAACATATTTGTCCGTTGCCCCTTTTATTGCTACCTTTAGTTTATCCCATTGCAATTCCATTTCCTTTATCTCCTTCCACCCTGTCATCTCCTCCTTTAGGTACTTGGCCATTTTATTGATGTCAGTGTTTTTGAAGTTTAGGACTTTGAGCTTGCTATGTTTGGCCTGTACCCTGGCTTTTATCTCAAACCACACTGTGTAATGATCGCTGTTGCTCACAGGGGTACTCACACAGACATTTGACACGCTATCATCATTGGTGAGCACTAAATCCAGAATTGAGCTTTCCTTGGTTGGTTCCATGACCATTTGTCTAAGTGATGCATCCTGGAGAGCATCTACAATTTTTTTGCTTCTTTCCAGATGCTCAGAAGGAGTAATCCAATCCACATCAGATAGATTAAAGTCACCCAAAATGATTACTTCCCCCTTTGTGGCTATCTTGGCAATATCTTTAATCAAATCGTTATCTATCTCTTTAATTTGAGTCGGAGGTCTGTAGACTACAGCAGTATGGATGGCAGTGCCATCTCCTCTTTCCAACGCAATCCAGAGCGCTTCTTCTTTTCCCCATGCCCCCTGCATTTCAGTAGCTTTAATATTGCTTTTGACATACAAGGCCACTCCTCCTCCTTTTCCATTTTCTCAGTCTCTTCTGAATAGATTATAGCCAGTTATGGCTACATACCAATCATGCGATTCATTGAACCATGTTTCTGTAATGGCCACAATGTCCAAATCCATTTCCACCATTAGGGCTTCCAGGTCCAGAACCTTTTTGGCTAAGCTTCGAGCATTTGTGCTCATTGCTTTCCAGCATTTACCTGGCTTGTGTGTATTTTGCATTGATTTTGTTATGCCCATATCTTCCCACTTGTTTGTGATGTGTGGTTTAAAAGTGTGGCTGTTTCTGATATTATTCTGCTTTTGCAGGGGGTGGAGTGCCGGTCTTGATCTTCTACATCCGTCACTCCCTTTTCCTAGTTTAAATGCATATCCACATAGTGCCTGAATTTTTCACTTAAGATTCTTTTCCCTGCGATAGAGAGATGTAGTCCATCAGCACAGTATAGTCTCTTGTTGGTCCATCTCTTTCCCCAGTTGCCAATAAATCTGAATCCTTCTTGTTTGCTCCAGGTATGGAGCCATGTATTAAAGCTGTTAATGCAATGCAGCCTTTTTGTCCCCTTACCAAGAACAGGCAGAACCTCTGAGAATGCAGCAGTGTTCACAATGGGCTTGAGTTTCTCTCCCAGAGATTGGAAATCCTTTTGGACTGTAGAGGCACTATTTCTAGCCAGGTCATTTGTGCCTAAGTGGATAACAACATCAAGTTTGGAGTGTTCACTTTTTGTGCTAAGTACTTCAACAATTTGGTTTGTATTCCTGCTGGCTGTTGAGCCTGGTAGGCACATGACTATCTTCTCTCCTTTGAACTGTGTTCCCAAGTTGGTGCCTCTGATGATGGAATCTCCAAGTAGTAGTAGTTTTCTGTTTGGTGAGGTTTTCTTCATATTTGGTGCTTTAGCAGGAGATTGGGCAGTGTCTGACTCATTTAAAGGCCCTTCAGTTTCATTGGATTGAGCATCCTCATTAGCTAAGGCAGAGAAGGCATTATGCAGGGATATCTCTTGATGTATAGGATGTCTCAGCATTACAGGTCACAATCTTCCAGAACCTATGGTGATCCATTTGTTCCTGGGGTGTTTGATTCTTTGTGGGAGCGGTGGTGGACTTTGTTCAGTTTGATCCTAGAAGAGGTGTGTTTCATTGCTGCTATTTCCTCCCTCAGTAGAGTCACTTCTTTATGCATGGCAGCTAGGTTTTTCCTTAGAAGAGTCAGTTCGTCATGCATGACAGCTGACCTGAGGCACATAGGACAAGCTCTTAGGCTCCAAATGATTCATCTTGAAATGAAAGTACCGCAGTTATTGCACTGAATACACGACATGTTGGTTAAGCAGTCCCAGAAGAGGAAGAAGAAGAAGAAAGGATGAAGAAGATGTGGCCTTTAACCCAAGTAAGAAAGGGTAGATGGCACGTATGTGACTACTATAAAGGCAATGTAGCCCCTGGGGTGGGTGGGGCGAGGGGTAGGGTGGGCGGGAACCTAAGTGTCTCTGGCCAGTAGGCTGTTCCTGAACCGTGGGCACACACTGCTATCTGATGTAAGTCTATACAAGGAAAGCAGTCCAGATGCCCCCAAGTTTAGTCTAAAACCACAGTTAACAGCTATAATAGTGATCCCCCAAAAACCAACAGTTACAATTGATAGGTTTAAGCCAGCAGAGAAAATAGAAAAATGTGCTCTTAGCGTAATGGAGGCTCCTCAGCTTCTGCAAAACTGGCTCAGGCCAGGTGTGCAATGCTCCAAATCAGCATCTCCCTGGGAATAGGGTTTCCCCAAACAGTTCAGCAGGGGTAGAAGCCCAGTTAACTCTCTATCTGGCACACACACTGCTATCTGATGTAAATCTATACAAGGAAAGCAGTCCAGATGCCCCCAAGCTTAGTCTAAAACCACAGTTAACAGCTATAATAGTGATCCCTCCCAAAAATCAACAGTTACAGTGTATCGATATTTCTTTCAATTCCTCCACAGCGTCAACCTTAAATACCACTTCAGTCATGGGTAACATTCCTACATATTCCTCAGTAAAGACCAAAGCAAAGAATTCATTCAGTCTCTCCACTATAGCTTTATCCCCTCTTAGTGCCCCTTTTACCCCTCTATCATCTAATGGTCCAACTGACTCTCTCACAGGTTTTTTGCTGCAAATGTACTTGAAAAAGTCTTTATTACACGTTTTTGCTTCCACAGCAAGTTTCCTCCAATTCTCTCTTTGCCTGCTTTATCAATGCCTTGCATTTAACTTGCCAGTGCTTGTGCTGTTTCCCGTTTTTGTCATTTGGCTCTTTTTTCCATTTCCTGAAAGATGCTTTTTTTGGCAACAACAGCCTCTCTGACCTCACCTATAAACCATGCTGGCAATTTTTTGGACTTCCTTCCAATTTTCTTAAAGCGTGGAATACAGCTGGTCTGGGCTTCCAAGATAGTATTTTAAAAGGTCCCAATAGAGGGGGAGGGGAAAGAGGATCTGAGAAAAGGATATGGTATTCCTATTCATGGATCATTTTGGCAACATCATAACAGACCTGGACAATGACTAGTGAACAATGTCCATGATCATACAACATGACCACAAACTGTAAATAATTTACTCGTGTAAATAAGTTATGGAAACATACTGTTATGACACCATGATGCCTCCAAATTATAGAGTTTTCAAAACACCTTGTTACAATGGGGTCTATTCTGTCCCATGAATAATGGGGATGGATGTCCCTTTGGGATGTCCATCCCCACTATCCGTGCTCCTGCCGTCCCCAACTAAGCATGCAGGCTGAACAAAGAGTTTGTATAGGGATGCTTAGATGGGGTGGGAGGGGGCCATGCAGAGATGGAGTTAATGCGGGCAGTGGGCAGTCCATGACCCCGGCAGACTGGATGGGGGCTTATTCCACCTCAGAGGTGGAATAAGTCCCCCTAGACATCAGGGGATGGGATGTCCAGCAATGAGCAAAAAGGTGAGGAAGTGCAGGAGATTCCCTGCAGCCTGACCCTGGCCATGGGAGGCCAGATCGGGGATCAGGCTGAGGGGAAAGGTGAAAGTAGTTGGTGGCCAGGGATCGTGACTCCTGAATGGAGCCGCAGTGCCATGGCAACTGGATGCCATGGCACCGCAGCGCCATTCAGGAGCCTGACTGAGTTAACCAGGCAGGGGCCTGTATCTGTATGCCTATGGGAATCGGGTCCCAGCCTGCATGTACAGGTCTAGACGCGATTCTGATTCAGAGGGGGCTAGGTTAGCCCCACAGGATCAGAATTGGGTCTATCTCTGTGCGTCCAGTTCCGACCGGACGCAAAGAAGCCAGGACACACAGAATGGAATGTGCCTCAATGTAAATGGTTGAGCTCAGTGATAGAATTTAATGTAAACAACCTTGTTCACAAGGTGAAAATTAAGTTTAATGTAAACCACATTGATTTAAAGAAAAGGTGGTATATAAATACTGTTAAATAAATAAATAAAAATAAATAAAATACCTTGGGAGAGGGAAATAGGAAGAAGAGCTGAGAGAGGGAGTAAATAGACTACTCTAATTTTGAGGGGAGGGGGGGGGCGGGGAGATCTACTTATCTTGTGACTCAGGAGATGTAACTGATGCTGACTTTCTTCTGGAGAATCGAAAATAGACATCTTTTGGAGGGTATCCCTTCATATGAGAACGTAGTAATATAGTAACATAATGAATGCTGGCAGATAAAGACCAACATGTCCTATCCATCTACCCAGTATGTTTGTTAGGGTAGTACTTATCGCACAGTGCAGGTTACTTTCCCCGGACCTGGGTTTTATAGGCATTGTAGCTGCACCATGATGTCTAAGAAGAAGTGCAACAGTCATTTCACAACTCTTTTGAACTGAGGTGCTCTAAGCTTGATTTTCATCCTTTTGCCATTTAGGGATTCACTGTGTTTATCTCACTCCTTTTTGAATTCTAGTACCATTCTTCCTTCCACCATCTCTTTTAGGAGGGCATTCAGGTATCCACTATCCTTTCAATTGAGAAATATTTTCTGATGTTGCTTTTGATTCTAGATTTTTGTAACTTTGTATCATGTTCTATAGTTCTAGAGCTTCCCCTCATTTGGAAGAATCTTGTTTGTTCATAAAATATTTTAGTTGTTTAAAAGTCTGTATCATACCCTTCAGTCTTTCCTCTCCTCTAGGGAAGTGGTTCTCAATTCAGTCCTCAGGGCACACCTAGGCCAGTCGAGTTTTCAGGATTTCCACAATGAATATGCATGAGATTGTATGCAAATCTATCTCATGCATATTTATTGTGGGAATCCTGAAAACCCAACTGGCCTAGATGTGCCCTGAGGAATGGGTTGAGAGCCATTGCTCTAGGGTATACATAATTAGGAACTTCAATGTATTCTCATATGTCGACTTATGGAGACCTCTTACTATTTTAATCACTTTTCTCTGGACCAACTCCACTCTATGTGCTTAGCAAGATTCGATCTCCAAAACTGAATGTAGTACTCCAGCATCCTTACTGCAGCATTTTGACATTTTCCTTTCTTGTGGTTATGCCTCTCTCTATGCAGTTTACTGAGCCTAGCATCCATCTGACTTTGGCCACTACCTTGTTTCACCATCTCGCAATTCTCAGAAACTATCAATTCAAGTTTCTCTCCATATTTGTGCACAGCAGCCTTTCCTCTGTTATCCCATGCAATCCTTTTGAGTTTCTGCTGCCAGCCATTTGACAAGTTTTCTAGTTTTTGTAGATCACTTCTCATTTTGATAACCCCCTCTAGGGTAACCACTCTGTTGCAGATCTTCATGTCATCTGCAAAAAAAAAAAAAAAAATGTTCCCTTCTGAACCTTTGGCAATATCATTCATGAAGATATCGAACAGTATTGGCCCCATGATGTATATTGAGGCACTCCACAACTAACTTTTCTTTCTGCAATAAATACCATGTACAAGTTAACAAGTTTTCAGTCCTATTAACTAATCTGGGACCCACCCTCAGACTGCTCAGTTTATTTACAGTTGTGATCAACATTATTGGCACCCTTGCAGTTCAACCCTTAATGTCCACTATCTACTAAAAGAAAATGGCCAGTGAAATGACTTTGGACTATATATGCACACATATTTGACACATAAAAGAATCAAATAAAATTAGACCAATTAAAAAAGGAAATAATAGGAAGTAGTACAAAAACTGGGACATTGCCAGGACATGATTATTGCCACCCTTATAAACAATCCAAATCAGTTTGAACAGAGAAACCACATTCTCATTGCAGTAAAATTAGCCACATCTGTGATAAACTGTCAGTACTCACATGAATCAACCAATGAATGATGGCTCTAATATTTAAAATGGCCACATTGACTCCCTGTTCCATTTTCACAATGGTGAAAACAAGAGAGCTGCCTGAGACCATCAGAAAAGCCTTTATCACCAAGCTTAAAACGTGAAAGGTGTATGAGGCCATCTACATAGTACATAGCCTGTACATAGTTCAAATTACTGTTCCATGTAAAAGTATATAAAAATTGTTAAACTGTTCCCTGTAAACCGCCCTTGATCTCTGGAAGGGGCGGTATAGAAGAAAATAAATAAATAAATAAATAAATAAATACAAAGACCTAGGGATTCCTGTATCTACAGTTCGCAATGTCATTAAGATGTTTTCTGCTCATGGAACTGTCAAGAAAATCCCAGGACATGGTGGGAAGAGGAAAATTAATCCAAGAAGTCTTTGAAGGTTAGTGCAAACTGCTGGAAAAATACCATGTAGAATATCCAAAGAGCTTAAGGCTGATCTGGAGCAATCTGAAGTGGTGGTTTCAACCCACACCATATGCCATGTACTAAACAAATAAGGACTTCATGGTTGAAGTCAAGGAGAACCCCACTGCTCTAAGACAGACAGAAAAAGACATTCCTGATCTTTACCCAAACCCACCTTGCAAAACTAAAATCCTTCTGGGAAAATGTTCTGTGGACAGATGAAACCAAACTTGAGCTCTTTGGCAATGCAGTCTAGTGATATATTTACAGGAGAAGAAATGAAGCTTATATAGAAAAAAAAACACCCTTCCTACAATTAAATACTGTATGATGGAAGTTCCATAATGTTGTTGGGCTGTTTTGCTGCCTCAGGAACTGGAGTCATGGAAGGTATTAAAGGAATCATGAAGTCAGAGGACTATCAAGGCATGAAGTCAGAGGACAACCAAGTTTTTGTAGAGTGAAATATGCTCCTAGTGTCAGAAAGCTAGGGCTGGGTTGAAGGTCATGAGTCCTCCAGTAAGAAAATGTCCCAAAATATACATCCAAAAATAGAAAAGAATGGTTAAAAAGGAACAAATGGACTGTTTTAAACTGGCCAGCAATGAGTCCTGATTTCAATCTGATCAAATATGCCATTGGTAAGAGGAATCCTGGAAACATTCATCAGCTGGAACAAATCAAAGTTGAAGAGTGGGAGAAGCTACCAGCAGACAGATGTACAAAACTTATAGATGGCTACAAGAAATGTTTGTAGGCTGTCATCACTGCCAAGGGTTGTGCAACCAAATATTAGTGAAGGATGACATTAATCCTGTCCAGATCAGACACTATTTTGTTTCTTTCTCAGAAATTACTACACCTAACATGTGCAGGAAGTGGAGGAGTAGCCTAATGGTTAAAGCACTGGCTTGGTAACCAAGAAACCAGGGGTTAATTCCCACCAGCATTCCCTGTGGCCTTGGGAAGGTCATTTAACTCTCCATTACCTTGGAAGAAAGGCCTGACAATCTACTTCCAGTCACACTGCCAAGAAAATCCAGAAGCTGCTGGGTTGCCAGGAGTCATCATTGACTCAAAGGCACACATTCCGTTGCATAGACATCTTTTTTTTTTGTTGTATACCTTTCTACATACTTTTAAAATATGATGACATACAGTTGGAATATTTCCAATTATTCCTCAAAATAGAGATGTTTGTGAATATTGGTACCTCAGGTTGGCGATCAAGATGTTGGATTCTTCTCTGAGCTTGATAGTTTGATTATAGACATTTTGTCACCATTCGAGGGGCCCTCATCAGTGCGAGGTTCCAAAAGCTAATGTGCTTGAATTCTTGAGTTTGTACTTATATTGGGGTTGGTGGTAACTTAACTCTTTGGTCTGCAAGGATTGATTGGTTGGTTTCCCTGGGGATTGCTGGGGTATGGTTGCTGTTCCTGGGCCTTGTTGGTGATGACTCAGCTCTGTAGTCCATAGGAGTTGATTGGTTGGTTTCCCTGAGTGTTGCTGGGGTGTGATTACTGTTCCCGGGTGTTGTTGGTAGTGCCTCAACTCTTTGGTACTCAGGGATTAGTAAATCAGGTCTATGTCGATGTCTGTTTATCGAGATTGTGGTGGAAAACCAAGCTTCCAGAAATTCTCTTTCTCTTTTTGTTTGTGCTCATGCTATGATTTCAGTTGTGTTCCAGCTGAATTTGTGTCCTTCCGTGTCTTCATGAATTGAGACCAGGGAGAGTGGGTCACATCTTTTGCTGGCTAGTTGGTGTTCATGTAGTCTGGTGGATAGTTTTCTTCCTGTTTGGCTGATGTAGTTCTTGTCACAGTCACCACATTGAATTTTGTACATGATGTTTGTCATTTGATCTTTCTTTGTTCTTTTAGTTTTGATAGGATTCTTCTCAGGGTTGCATTTGATTTGTGGGTTATTGTAATGTCGTGATCTCTTAGTAGTCTTGTGGTCATTTTTGGAGGTGTTCTGGATTCACTCTCCCTTACATCCAGCATGTTCGGTGTCCTTCAGCAAATCTGAAACAAGTTGAAAAATGCACACTTTACAGTGTGACATAATGGAGTGTTTCCCTGAGACAGGGTTAGACATTCAGGGGCTACTACTGTGTCTGTCACAGAAAGTGTTGGGGGGGGGAGGGTGCATACATGTGTATATGTCAGTGGGTGCATGTGTTTGTGTTTTTCTGTGTGTCATGGAAACTGCTGGAGCTACATGTGCATGTGTGCGTGTATGAATGTGTGCACTGTGGGGGCTGTCAGGTGCTACATACACATGTATGTGAGTGTGCATGTTTGTGTCATTGGGCATGTTAGGGGCTTTGGAGAGTGTTGGGGGATGCAAGAATGTGTGTGTGTCTGTGTCAGGAGGAGTGTCGGAGACTGCATTCATTTGTGTGTGCTGTGTATGTTAATATTTGTTGGAGACTGTGTGTACATGTGAAAACAGCACACTTACAGTGTGACAAAGCAACACATTTCTCTTACTTCATTTGCAAAATCATACATATCTGGGTGTGTGTGGAGGAAATGTTCAAAGAGATGATAAAGTGTCTGGTTATGGTAGCAGGGTTGTATGAGGAATCCTTATAACTAGTATTATCTATATATATGTCTCTCTCTCTCTCTTTAGATAGTGGACATGTGGTGCACAGGTGCAATATGTGTGTGTGTGTGTGTGTGTGGTGCAGTGTGGGGCTGGGGTGCCTGTGTGTGTGCATGCTGCGTGGGTCAGGTGCTTTTGTGAATATGCATGTGTGCGTGCACTGTGCAGGTCAGGCGTGTGGGTGTGCGCACGTGCACTACGCTGGTAAGGTGCCTGTGTGTGTGGTGTCTCTTTTTGTGCTTGTGTGGTGTCGGAGAGGGGAGGAGTGGGGAGGGATAGCTCTGTGTGTGTGGTGTGGGAGGGGGTACCTGTATTTCTTTGGGGAAGGGGCTGCGACTTTTAGCCAATATTCATATTGTGACCTTTTCTTCTCCCACTTCAACCTCCAACCCCTTGCACTCTTACACCTCTCACTGCAGACCCCGTCCTACTTCCTCATCACACTCTTTACCCTTCCCAGCCTCTGTCCCTTTTTCTCTTCCCCTTGCATTCTCACCCCTTGCCCTTCATTCCGCTCCTCATACTTCTTTCCTAAACCCACTGCCCCTTTAAATTTGTCCTACCTCCTGTGCGTCTCTGGCCCCAGCTCCTCTTCCAGCAGCACTGTTGGCCATGATCGCAGCCACCTTCTCCTCTTCAGCCTGCAGAAGCAGCCTGTCTTGCGGGCCGGAAAGGAGAAGCACACAACAATTCTTCAGACCATGGGACACACTGCTCCCACGGACATACAGCATTGATGCACTCCTTTTCTTTTACGGGGTCAGCCAGCATATGCATTTGGCACTCTTGAATAGCAACACTCCCTGGCAGGGTTTACCCCGCTTATTGGGTAGCGCCCAGCAAAACGTCAGGGCCACTTGCCTCTGGATTGACTGTAATTTAAATAAAAAAAAAATAAAGGTCTGAACAGCAGTGGTGGAGCTCGGAGGAAGTGAGTGTAGCACACACTACACTTACCTCGAGCAGTGCTGCCCTGCTGCTTCATGATCCTGGTCTCAGCCCCTCTTATACGAATAAGCAGCAGATAAAGCATCTCATTTCCTGCTGCCACGGGGCTGAAGTCTCGCAATAAGAATCATCACAAATGGCCACAAAAGACTAGTAGTCTGGTGAATTACCTAAATACAATACCACCCCACACTCACAGACCCAAAAATGCTATTAAAAACAATAATCCAAATTCATACAAATCAAATACGGAAACTTTCTCCAAAAATATCACAACCAGGAAGACGATTAATCCACTTAAGCAATGATATTAAACACAGGAGAAACAGACTCAGGATAATAGATCATCCCTCTATGTGGCTATTGAAAGCCATAGGGGATTAACCAAGCTCCACATCACAGGCTTAACCCCCCCCCCCCCCACGATTTATTAATATTCTTAATATATAATGGATTAGCCACTTTAAGTTATCTTTTGAAAGAGAGAATACTCTGAGGCGCCAGGAGTCAGTCAGTGAGAAAGGTAGAGGTGGAAGTATCAGGGGGTCTATAAGTAGCAGCTATCTGGAGAGGAGGAAAAGGAGAAAGATAGAGGTAGGAGGAGTGGTTAGAGTTGGCAGGATGGAGAAAGCAGAAACCCAACACCACCAACACAGTCAGTGGCATGAGGAGTGTTGGAAAATCCACCATGGCTGAGGGCAGCAACTGAAGCAGTGTCATCAGGGAGGAGCCAGGCTTCAGTAAGAGCTAGAAGACTGAAGGAGGTAGAAATGAAAAGCTCATGAGTAAAGGGGAGTTTATTAGAAATGGAATGTGCATTTCATAATGCACAAGGGAAAGGGAGAGAGGGGGAGAGGAGAGGAATATAGATGAGATTAGGATGTTTGAGAGAGGAATGGGGGGGGGGGGGGAGAGAATAGTCTAGGGCAGTGATGGCTAACCTTTTTGAGCCCGAGTGCCCAAACTGCCGCACAAAACCGAAGAATTTCCTCAAAGTGCCAGCACGTCAATTAAACCTTAACAACAAGATTTTAGTATCTAAAAACTCTTTATAAAGTTGCCTGAACTATGTAACATCATTTGTAAAGGTTGGAATCTTTGTATTGTCAGAGAATCAATTTGATTCACAATCCTTTGGTTTTCATTTCAATTTATTGGCAATTTATAATGTTTTAATGATTTCATTCAATTTAATGAATTTAGGAAGAATTTGATTCAGTTACACAATATATTTTAAATGTATTATTCACATAACAGGTCAAATGTATCCTGAGTAAAAAAAAGATAAACTTCTTAAAACTGTTAACTGTGTCAGGACTCGGTGTGTATTCCCAAAGAATCTATACATGAAAAAAATTAATGTGATGTTTGTTGTTGCATGCATGCTGATAACTTGTCAAAGAGATATCTTTCTACCTTTTGTGCATTTTTTTTCAGTTGCAATTGCTCCAGCCACTTTCTTCTGGTTTCTTCATGTTTTCTGCTAACTCTCCATCATCTGCTGTCCATTTGTCCTTTCTTCTCTCTTCTAGTTTTTTTTTCCATTCTCTCTCTCTACATCCGCTTTAACATACTAATCTTTCTCCTTTAGCTCTTGAGTCTTTCCTCATTCCTATTTCATCCACTCAAATTTTACCCCTCCATCCTCAATCCCCACTTACTCTCCCAATACCCGGCCAATTGTAGATTTTTTATCCCTCCCACACAAAATATTTTTCCTCTCTCCATTTTACTCTCCCAGCCCCATCCCATTCTAATCCTCCCCCAACATCAGCTCCCTTCTAGTTCCAGCCTCACCCAGCATCCATTCCCTTCTAGTCCCTGCATCAGCCCATTTCCAGTCCTAGCCCCCCATCAGCCCATTTCCAGTCCTAGCAACCCCCCAACCCAATACCAGTCCTAGCCCCCCCCCATCAACCCACTTCCAGTCCTAACCCCATCAAACCATTTCCAGTCAGCCCCCCATAGCCCATTATCAGTCCTAACCCCCCCATAGCCCATTACCAGACAGCCCCCATCAGCCAACAGCCCATTACCAGTCTTAACCCCCCCATAGCCCATTACCAGTTCTAACCCCCCCAACAGCCCATTACCAGTCCTAACCCCATCAACCCACCTCAAGTCCTAACCCCTCCCCATCAGCCCATTTCCTGTCCTAGCCCCCACATAGCCCATCAGCACTCCTAACCCCCCCCAGCCCCCCCATAGCCCATCAGCACTCCTCACCCCCCCCAGCCCTCCCAGAGCCCATCAGAAATCCTAACCCCCCCAGCCCATCAGCACTCCTAACCCCCCCTTTGCCCCCCATAGCCCTTCAGCACTCCTACCCCTCCCCATCAGCAATCGTAACCCCCCCAGCCCATCAGCAATCCTAACCCCCCCCCCCAGCCCATCACCACTCCTAATCCCCCAGCCCAGCCCAGCCGAGGGAATTTTTTTTTTTTTAAAGCTGTCTTCTCCCGCTACCGGGGCCGCCGCGGCAGAATCGAGAGTGCCGCGGGGCCCCCCCTGCCCAGCACAGCCTGCCCTCCCCCTCTATCCACTCTCTCGTCGCAGCTCACAGTGACACACGCCGGCTTTCAGAGCGCGAAGGGATTAGTTTCCCTTTCGCGGCTCTGTTAAGCCCGCGGGGGCTGATGGGAACGTCCCATCAGCCCCCGCGGGCTTAACAGAGCCGCGAGAGAGAAACTCTTCCCTCGCTCTCTGAAAGCCGGCGCGTGTCACTGTGAGCTGCGACGAGAGAGCGGATAGAGGGGGAGGGCAGGCTGTGCTGGGCAGTGGGGGCCCCGCGGCACACTCGATTCTGCCGCAGCGGCCCCGGAGAAGACAGCTTTTTTAAAAAAAAATTTTACCGCATATCTTAATTGCGGACCTTCCCGCGTGCCAGCTGCAAGACCTTCGCGTGCCACAGCTGGCACGCGTGCCATAGGTTCGCCATCGCTGGTCTAGGGGGAGCCACAGTTAAGATTAATGTCATCAGAAGAAAGAAGGAAAAGGAGAAAAGTGTTTTCCCAGGCAAAAGTTCTTCTCAGACTGCTCTCCCCCCACCACACTCTCACTGTGCACCTGGCACCCCACTCCTCGGTCTCTTTCACACATACATGAACACCCTGCCTCACTTATCCACACTGCTCTACTGCTCTAGACACCCTACCCTGACATACCTTACACACAATTCCAGTTTTAAAGGGGACCCAATCCCGATCCCCACTACCTTGGGAGACATGGCGTTATGAAACCCATTTTAATGCAATCCTAGCTACACCACTACCCAGAAGAAGGCAAGTTATCTGTCCTTTGCTAGTTTCAGATAAGAAAAATTAGAAGGAATCATCAATTCACATATAGTCACACCAGCAGCTAAAGCACAAAACTACTGCAAGCAGAGTGAAAACCATTTACAATATTCCCTTGACCATGAGAGCATCCCATAGAATAGTTGGTTCAAAAACCCACAAACCACTGCTATATAAATTTATAGAAAATATAAAAGATTATCCTCTTCTAAATGAAATCAGCAGATCAAGGTCATATTAAAGCAACTGTAGTACATTTGATACACTGTCTTTCAAAGAAAATTGGCAAAGTGATTTACATAGTAAAATTAATAGAAACATGATGACAGAAAAAGACCACATGGCCTATCTAGTCTGTCCTTCCATATCAACAACTACAACAGTCCACTTTTTACCTTTAGAGATCCTCTGTGTTGGTTCCATGCTTTTTTGAATTCAGTTACTGTCCTCATCTCTACCACCTCCACTGGGAGACTATTCCATGGATCCACTACTATTTCCGTAAAGAAATATTTCTGCATATCACTCCTGAATCTATTTCCCTTCACCCTCATCCCATGTCCCCTCATAGCAGAACTTGCTTTCATGCTTTTAATTGAAAGAGGCTCTCTCCCTGAACATTTATGCCATGGAGGTATTTAAACATCTCAATCATATCACCTCTATCCCGCCTTTCCTCTAAGCTGTACATTAGGGTGGTCCACTGCCATAGGGGAAAAATAAAAGTAGGAATTTCTTTGCTCCCTGGCCTGATTCTGGTTCCATTTATGTAGAAAACAATGAACAAAAACAACTCCTCAAATCATAACAATGATCAACACCACCACCTCCCCACTCGATCCATGCCCTGTATCATGGATTAAGTGTGCGAAAGATGAACTGGCTGGAAACCTACAACACATAGTCAACCAATCCCTCTCACAAGGCATCATGCCTGATGCCCTAAAACTCACAACACTCCGACCAATAATAAAGAATAATAAGCTCGACTCAAAAGACCCGAACTCATACAGACCCATAGCCATCATTCCATTCATAGCCAAAATAATAGAGAAAACAATTCAAATTCAGTTACAAGAACACATTGATGAGCACAAACCACTTGACTCACACCAATTTGGTTTCCGCCCATCCCATGGAGTAGAAACCCTCTTAATCACCCTAATGGACTTCCTCATCAGGGGTACAGATGACAAACACCAAGGCTTCTTACTCCTATTCATAGATATCTCTGCCGCCTTCGATAACATCAATCACCCGACACTGATCAACAGATTAGAGAACCTAGGAATAGGCGGGACTGTCCTTAAATGGTTCAAATCCTACATCTCACATAGACTAATACGCGTCCAAATTGACCAACAAGCATCAGAAACATTCCCCCAAGGACAGGGAATACCCCAAGGATCAGCCCTTTCAGCCCTCCTATTTAACTTGTACCTGCACCGATAACAAACATATTTAAAAAACACAGGATTAACCATTTTATATATGCCGATGACATCATGCTTGCTATCCCCATAACCATTAAAAACCCTACATATGACTCACTATCCAAATGCATGGCTGAGACCTCCTCCTGGATGGAATCTAACTACCTCAGCATCAACCTCAAAAAAACAGAGGCAATGTTCATAACAAGGTCATCTATGACTGAGTACACTTACCCGGAAACAATCACAATCAACAAAAACACCATACCTGTTAGAAAACAGGTAAAATACTTAGGAGTAATAATAGACCACACTCTCACCATGCTACCACACATAAAACAAACAGTAAAAACCATTTTCTATAAACTCAAAACTATTCAGCACCTAAGGCCACTCCTCGAAACACAAGACTTTAGATCTGTAGTAAGTACACTGATCACCCTCACTTCGACTATTGCAATAGTCTCCTAATAGGCCTTCCTCAAAAAAGCACATACCTTCTACAAAGAGCTCAAAACATCTGTGCTAAAGTAATTGCTAAAGCTCGCCTAACAGACCACATAACCCCAATACTGCTAGAACTACACTGGCTCCCTATAAACAGCCGAATTAAATATAAAATTATCCTAACAACCTATAAACTCATAAATGACATAGCCCCCTCACACCTATCTACATTACTGCACTCTCCAACCTCGACAAGAGCCCACAGACAAAACGCAGCCCACTCTCTTATACCAAAAGCCATCCGGAAAACTAAGAAAACCACTAGCTCCAGAGCATTCACATTCACTGCTCCTACACTCTGGAACGACCTCCCTATAGACCTTCGCACCATAAAAGACCTCATCCAATTCAGGAAATTTATTTATTTATTTATTTATTTACAGTCTCTTATATACCGCACTATTCAGCATCAGCGCGGTTTACATGGAACAGAAATGCTCAGTACAGTTAACATGTATGAGTTTACAGATAACAGGGCAAGTAACTTGGATAACAGGGGTAAACTATTTACAGAACTTGCTACATAAACTTGGATACCGGTGGTAAACTATTTACAAATATTGCTACATAAAGTCGTATGATCAAGAATTCCATAGAAACAACTGCACCACTAAGGGTTAGGGAATCTTTCTTGGCATTTTGTTGGGAAACCACATATTTGCTTAGTGGGTTGCATCTCTGTCTCGGTGGGTGAGGTTGAAAGAACTAAAGACCTACCTGTTCACTGAACACTTTGAAATCCCCTACTCCCCCAAAGCCAGCTCCACAACAAACGTGGTTACACATGCACAAACTCCCTTAATCCCAACAATCTAACTACATGTCTGTCCCCCTCCCCATACATGCCCCAATTACGACAGAAAAGGAATTAAATTCCAGCACCTACACCAGTATCTGCCCTATACACCACACACAACCACTGTAAATATACATTTGTAAAAAGTTTGATGCTTATTTTGCTTTAATACCTACAAAGTTAAATTTATTGTTCAATGTAAATAGTTGCCTTCTATTGTTCAATGTAAAATGTATACAAATGTGTACAAGACTGTTAAACTGTTATATGTAAACCGCCCTTGATCTCTGGAAGGGGCGGTATAAAAGAAAATAGTTAAATAAATAAATAAAAATAAATGTGTGCAAAGTTTGAAGCCAATCAAATAATATTTAAGGGTGGCTCAAGGTCCCTATCTATCAGGCCCCTGGATCCCCCCCAGGGTTCGTCAGACCACTGGGTATTATCCGCTCATAGACGGGGGTATCATGCTTGCCAAGCACTCAATGTGGTCCAGATGCTAGTAAGGACTTTGACGATGTGGGGAACATCTTACGGTGTTGCGAGACAACACCCAGAAGGAACTGAAGTTGCTCTTCTTTTGTGGTGTGTCGGCCGTTGAACTCCTCAATGAGTTTGACCCCTCACTCAGCCTTTTCAGTTCTTCTTCTCGCTGTTGCAATCTTGCTTCCGTGTTGGCCAGTTTCTTGTCCATTGTGCACATTGAGCCGCGGCGCCCTGGTTCTCGTTGCGCTATTAAGAACTCTTTGTCTTCTTGAATATGAATTAAAGACATTGCATTGGCATGCACCACATCAAATAGGTTTTTCATTGCAACCTGGAATTCTTTTTCATTTGCCTCTTGTTTCCCTCCTCTCCCTTTGTTTTTCTTCAAAAGTTTCCACTGATTGAACAATTTCTTTACTTTTTCTTGAATTTTCTCATTTCTTTGAACAGGAAGCCTGGCCTTTTCCCAGTAAGCTTCTACTTCACTTGTTACAATAGATGCACTTTCACTAACGCCTTTGTTTAATGTCATATGGTGATGTAAAAATACACTTAACACTTGCTCCTTGCTGGGGAGCTTGGCCCCCAGAATTGTGGTGGACATTTCTTCAATGAGTTAAAACCACGTTTTTTCGCCATCTGAAAAGAATAAAGATACAAAGATAATAGTACAATGTCTTTGCCACCTCTCAGAGACGAGATTAGTTCAAATATGACGCAATTAAATGTAATCAGCGTGGAACTGAGTGGATGATACAAGATGATGCAACATTTCGTCATCTGCTCCCAGGGGGAAATCTCAAGACTTGTTGAGCCACCCCTAAATATTATTTGATTGGCTTCAAACTTTGTACACAGTGTCTTCTACCTCAATGGAACCAGAATCAGGCCAGGGAGCAAAGGAATTCAGGAATTCATTTTTATGGACCACCCTAGTGTACATATTAAGATCCTTAAGTCTGTCCTCATATGCTTTATAATGAAGCCCACTAATCATTTTAGTAGCCACCCTCTGCACCGACTCCATCCTGTTCACATCCATTTTTTTTTATTTATGCAAATTTTACAATAAATTCAAGAAGGTTCCAAAACCAGAACCCTTCTTATGAAATAGGGAAAACACAAGAAAATATCTCAAACAAGATATAAAGTGCAACATTAATTCAAAAGGCAAAAGTTCAATTTAAGTGTCTACCCTCTCCAGTCCACAACTGGGGGGGGGGAGAGCATCACACAAATTACACGAAACATAATAAGAAATATAGTTGAAGTCACTATCTAGGCGATATCATACGTGAGCTACTAAATGGAGTCAATAGAAGCTTCTAAGCGTCTGGCATTGATAAAAGCAACCAATTGAGAGGGGTAAAAAAAAACATAAGAAGTAGATTGATACTTAATCAAACATTTACATGGATGTTTTAAAAAGAATAACCCCTCCAATTGAATGATCCCAGGACGAAGCAGCAAAAACTCTCTGCGTCGTTTCTGGGTATCTCTTGCCAGATCTGGATACATACGAACAGCTAAACCCCGAAACAAGAGCTTCCTTTTCTGAAAAAACAATTTTAACATCCACTCTTTATCAGATAACAGAGCAAAAGTTATTAATAAAGTAGAAGGCTCCTGGGATTCAAGACCCGAATTTCCCAATAAATCAGTGACTTTTGAGAGCCTCCCCATGCATTCACCCACCTACTAAATTCCCAACAGGGACCCATTTGTTCTTAGGTAAATAATAAACTTTAACCAAAGGTGGCATAAGTTCAGGAGAGACCCCCAAAATCTCTGCAAGATATTCTTTAAACATATCTCTAGCTGGAATAGATATCACTCTGGGAAAATTAACAATTCTTAAATTATGCATCCGCGATTGATTATCTAACTGCTCTAATTTAACCTGTAGAGATAAAAAGTTCTTCCGAAAAGCATCAGCTTGATCTTCTAAAGATGAAATTCTCTTCTGTTCAGTTTCAAGTTCACAGGAGATACCAGATACCTTCTTCTCAAGCTCAGTTATATTTTCCGTCATAAGTTTCACCTTAGATGATAACGATGTAACTTGCGGAAGAAGAGCTCCTCCAAGTGAGACAATAGCATCCCAAATTGTTTTCCAAAGTAAAGTTTGTTGGATGTTGAAGAAAGAAAGCACCGTCCGGGGAAGACGCCGTTGCATTCTCCATTACCACAGCCCGCGTTATAGCTTCTCGACGCTCAGGCGATGAGACCTTCCCTGGGCGTATAACTCCAACAAACGCAGATGCCAAGGGTGGGGGGGGGGTGAAAACCAACACCAACCCCACTCTCACACACCTCTGGCCCACATTTTCCTGACTCTCATGAGGTAAGAACGTGACCTGAGAAACCAGGAGAGGAAACCTCCAGGAAGCCTTCCGGCAGCGAACCGGAGCAGAAAATTTTAGGCGCAGAGCTCACAACTGGGGGGGAAGATGTCACCGAGGCGGCCACTGAGCACTCCGACTCTGAAGAAACAGCCAGCCGGCTTTCTCCACCAGCGGCGCCCAGATCCCGAGGTACACGCACTAAGTAAGAATCCAAAGGACCCGATACAGAGGCAAGAGGCGTGGAGGCAAGAGCGGGCTGCGAGGGCCCCTGCCCAGCCTTGCCCTTCCGCTTTTTCCCCATGAGCGAAGAAAAGCGTGTTCACTCCGAGTCAACTGCAACCGCCATCGTTCACATCCTTTTGAAGATGCGGTCTCCAGAATTGCACACTATACTCCAAATGAGGTCGCACCAAAGACTTATACAGAGGCATTATCACCTCCTTTTTTCTGCTAGCCATTCCTCTCCGTATGCACCCAAGCATCCCTCTAGCTTTTGCCGTCGCCTTTTCTACCTGTTTAGCTACTTTAAGATCATCAGACACAACCACACCTAGGTCCCGCTCTTCTTTAGTGGACAAAAGTACTTCACCTCCTATACTGTATTGCTCCCTTGGATTGCTGCAGCCCAAATGCATGACCTTACATTTTTTAACATTAAATCCCAGATGCCAAATTCTAGACCATTCTTCAAGCTTAGCTAGATCCCTCCTCATGTTATCTACACTTTCCTGGGTGTCTACTCTATTGCAGATTTTGGTATCAACTGCAAAGAGGCAAACCTTACCCGACAGCCCTTCCGCTATATTACTAACAAAGATGTTAAAAAGAATCGGACCAAGGACAGGGAAACAAACTCCATTTTTTCTAGAGAAAGAGATGGAAGAGGATGATAGAGGTGAGTAGGTGTAAATGTTTGTGTGCACTAATAAATGCACGGTCCATCTTGAATAAAGCACACACACTCACAGCCTATATAAAGAACAATCATTTCGATATGATGTGTGTGACAGAAACATGGCTCGACGACACCGATAATGTCATCCTGAACCAGATACAGGCGCCAACACGTATATTACATTATTGCAACAGAACTTCTAGATGAGGAGGAGGAGTCCTCATCATTGCAAAGAAACAACTCAACTTCTCCACAACAAGCATTCAGAACACAGACAAAAGCAACAGGATTATCATTACAAGTAAAACCTTATCACTACCAAGCTCAAAATGTGACAGAAGATGACCTAGAAGGAATATTGGAGGAAGTATGCCTTTCCGCTAACATACGCTAGTCATTCATACTCCTAGGGGACCTTAACCTTACATCCACACCCCAGAGGCAGGCAAGCTCCTTCCTGAATGCTATGGAGGCCCTAAAATATATCCAAATATTTCTAACCCAACCCACAAGAAAGGTGGTACCCCAGATCTCATCTTCATACCTAACAACATGATGGAACATAACTGCCTAACAGGACCCACAGTATCAGCAGTCCCCTGGTCAGACCACCATATGATAACATTTAATGTGATCATCCCTATGATAATGACCACAAAAGAGGAAACAAGAAATGGAAACAAAAGATTTAACCAATTCGACAAAGAAACATTTCTCCGACAAGTTCTTCCCCAAATTAATATTTAAAAAATGAATCTCGAACATATCATCAGACACTGGAATAACATCATACAAACAACAGCAGTAGTACCACTCAAAAAGACACCCAACCCTAGGAATCATACAGCACCCTGATACTTTAAAGAAATCAATGACTCAAAGACAAGGCCGTCTGTCCATCTTTATCTTTATCTTTATTCATTTCTTGATATACCGCACACGCCAAAGACACCAGCGCAGTTTACAACAAGCTTAAAATAAGGGGCATAACACTGCTGCTAGAAAGAGAGGATAGAGGAAATAGAACTCCATTAGTGCAATAGGAAAGGGACAGAGGTAGAGAAAGGAAAGAGAATAGAAGAGTAGGTCAGAGATAGACAGACCGACAAACTGATGAAAACGAGACAAACTATGAGGGGTCTGTAGGGATGGAGGAGGGAAAGGGAAGATCGTAGGCAGTACAAAAAAGGTGGGTCTTCAGACCGGCTTTAAATTTGCGAAAGGATAATTCAAGACGAAGGGCAGGGGGGAGTGAGTTCCAGAGCCTGGGACCAAGGAAAAAGAAGGCAGAGGAACGGGTGGATTCGAGGTGAGCAGAGGCAGGGGGGGTGGGGAAGAAACATACGGTTAGCATGGATGGAGCGCAGGGAGCGTTGAGGGGCATGAAGACGGACCAAGTTAGAAAGATAGCACGGGACACCAGTATGTATTGCCTTATGAACGAAAGTGAGGATTTTAAATTGAATCCAGTAGGAGATGGGAAGCCAGTGGAGACCAATAAGAAGGGGAGAAATGTGATCATAACGGGAAGCATTAGTAAGTAGCCGGGCAGCGGAGTTTTGGATAAGCTGTAGCCTTCGGAGTTGGCGTTGGGGGAGACTGGCAAAGCAGACGTTGCAATAATCCAAGCGGGAAAGAGTGAGTGAAAGAAGTAGGGTGGTCAAGGCAGAAACAGGAAGAAAGGGGCAAAGAGCCCGCAACTGCCTGAGAGAGAGAAAAGAAAGCTGGACTACAAGAGACAGATGTTCATGGAAGGAGAGGGCTGAATCCAGGACAACCCCGAGGTAGCGCAGGGAGGGGACAACAGGAATGGAAGTGGAAGAGAGCAAAGGGGAAATCGAAGGTATGGGGCCACCAAGGGTGAACCAGATGGCTTGGGTCTTAGAGGGATTGAGGTGAAGAAAGTTAGAGGACATCCAGGAAGCAATGAAGGATAAACAGGAATTGAGAGGGGAGAGATCGGGTGAAAGTGGGCAAGTTTGGTAGAGAAGAAGAATATCATCTGTGTAATAATAGGCTGAAACACCGGATTGCTGCACTAGAAGAGTGAGGGGAGCAAGGAAGACATTAAACAGAAGAGGGGCCAGAACTGAACCCTGAGGAATCCCACAGGTAAGTGGGTGAGTGGGAGAGGAAGAGGAACCAGCGGTGACAGAGAATGATCTGTTAGTCAAGAAGGAGCGAAACCAGTGGAGAACAGTGCCAGAGATCCCAGTGTCGCAGAGACGTGAGAGCAGGGTGCGATGATCGACGAGATCAAACATGGAAGAGAGGTCGAGGGAGACTGCAATAGAGACAGAGCCACGATCGTGTGCGGAGTGAAGTTCATCCATAACAGAGAGGAGAATAGATTCCGTGCTGTGCCCGGGATGGAAACCAGACTGACGGGGGTGAAGGGAAAGGGTGACGTCAAGGTGAGAGGAAAGCTGAACAAAAACCAATTTCTCCAGGAGTTTGGAAAGAATTGGGATGTTGGAAATAGGATGCCAGTTGGCAGGGATGGAGGGGTCCAAGGTGGGCTTTTTAAGGATGGGTCTAATCAAAGCGTGCTTCCAAAGAGAGGGGAAGGAAACGGAAAGAAGACTAGAGTTAAACATAGAGTGAATAAGGGGAATAAGGGCCAGAGAAGACTCGGAGAGCCAAGTAGAGGGGATGGGATCGGAGGGACAGGTTGTCTTACGGGTTGAGGCAAGGGTCCTGGTCAGCTCTGGGATGGTGATGGGACGAAAAGAGGACCAGCAATGAGAGAAAACCTGGCAAGCCTGAACAGGAGAGGAGGGGGCTGATGAGGGAGTGGAAGAGGAAGGGAATGGGGGGGGGCAGGAGGAGAAGGAGGAGAAGGAGGAACGCAGAGTGAGAACCTTATCAGCAAAATGCGAGGCAAGGGGGCGGGATCTGGAGTAGGCTGGAGGGAGGATGTGGAGGCAGAAGATCGAGGATTAGAGAGGGAGCGAACGATAGAGTAAAGTTGGCGAGAGGAACTGGAGGCAGATGAAATGCGCTCAGAGAAATAGGCGCGTTTACTGGAATGCAGTAAAGAGTGATAGTGGCGATGACAGGTATGGTAGTGGGCGAGAGGTAGGGGAAGAATGTTGTTCACACAGGGCCCCATGCTTCAGCTAATTTGCATTCAGTGGCCAGTGGCCTACATTAGAAAACACAGCTGCCGAAGTGAAGAAAAATGGCGCTCTTCACTTTGGCAGCTGTAGAGAGGAGAGCCGGGGCCTGCCTGGCTCCCTCTAAAGCTAAGCAGGCCGGTGTGGGGCTCTTCAGGGAGGGGGAGGGGCTAGGACTGGAAATGTCTGATACAGGGGCTGGGACTGAAATGGGCTGATTGGAGGGGGGCTAGGGCTGGAAATGGCTGATGAGGGGGCTAGGATAGGACTGGAAAGGGCTGATGGGGAGCTAGGACTAGACATGGGCTGTTTGAGGGGAGGAGGCTAGACTGGAAATGGCTGATGAGGGGGCTAGGATAAGACTGGAAAGGGCTAATGGGGAGCTAGGATAAGGCAGCTAATGGGCTGATGGAAGGGCTAGGATCAGACTGGAAATGGCTCATGGGGGCTAGGCTGGAAATGGGCTGATGGGGTGTCTAGGATTAGAAATAGTCTAATGGGGTGGGGCTTGGACGGGAAAGGGGCTGATGGGGGACTAGGATAGGACTGGAAATGGGCTGATGGGAGGGCTAGGATAGGACTGCAAATGGGCTGATGGAGGGGCTAGGATAGGACTGGAAATGGGTTGATGGGTGGGGGCTAGGATAGGACTGCAAATGGGCTGATGGAGGTGCTAGGATAGGACTGGAAATGGCTGATGGGATGCTGGACTGGAAATGAACTGATGGGGTGGGGGCTGGAATTGGAAATGGGCTAATGGGGTGGGGCTTGGACTGAAAATGGGATGATTGGGAACAAGTGTAGGACTGGAAATGGGCTGATGGGGGGCTAGGATAGGACTGCAAATGAGCTGATGGATGGGCAAGAATAGGACTGGAAATGGTTGATGGGGAGGCTAGGACATGGAATGGGCTGATGTGAGGCTTGGACTGGAAATAAGCTGATGAGGTCAAGGATAGACTGGAAATGGCTGATGGGGAGACTAGAATTGGAAATGGCTGATGGGGGGGACTAGGATTGGAAATGGGCTGATGGGTGGCTTGGACTGGAAATGGGCTGATGGGGGGCTTGGACTGCAAATGGGCTGATGAGCGCTAGAATAGTACTGGAAATGGTTGATGGGGAGGCTAGGATTGGAAATGGGCAGATGGGGGGGCTTGGACTGGAAATGGGCTGATGGAGGGCTAGGATAGGACTGGAAATGGGCTGATGCGGATGGATTGCAGAATGGGACGAGAAGGGTGTGTATACTGGGTGAGGCTGGAACTAAAGAGAGCAGATGTTGGGGGAGGACTAGAAGGGGATAGGGCTGGGGGAGTGAGGATGGAGAGGGGAAAAGATTTTGTGTGGGAGGGAAGAAAAATCTACAATTGGCTGGGTATTGGGAGAGTATTGAGGATGGGTATTAGGGGGATTGAGGATGGAAGGGTGAAATTTGAGTGGATGAAAAAGGAATAAAGAAAGAAATGACCAAAGGGGAAAGATCAGTATGTTAAAGCAGATGTAGAGAGAGAATGGAAAAAAGCTAGAAGAGAGAAGAAAGGACAAATGGACAGCAGACAATAGAGAGTTAGCAGAAGACATGAAGAAACCAGAAGAAAATGACTGGAACAATTACAACTGAAAAATAAAATGCCCAAACAACAAAAGGTAAAAATATACTTTTTTTATTTTGAATTTATTAGCTGGAATTTGTCAGCTCTGGGAAATGTGCATTGTTAACGTCTTTGCGTTTAGTACAAGTGGTTTGCGAGAGTTTGGGGCTTAATGGTGCAGTTGAATGTGTCATTGTTGGGGGTTTGTGTTAGGGAATTGACTATTTCAAAAATCTCCCTTGGTCGATTGAGCGATTTGGTGAGTATTTTTGAGTGATGTTCTTTCTTTCTATTGAGAATTGCTTCTTTATTGTTTTGTAAGGATATCATGTATGCCATTCTATTATCAAATATGGTCCAGGCTTTGACACCTTTCTCATGGCTCTAATGTCCTGTCCATAGAAATAATTTATGTAATATGTTCTTTATAAGAAATTCCTCCTCATGTGTTTTCCTTTTTTTAAAAAAAGGGAAAACTATTAACTTTCGTTGTTCCCCTTCCTCCATCATTTTCCAATACCTCCATCGTTTTAGTACCTGTATATAAATTATGTCATGATGTTACAATCTTCATTTATGTTTCATTATTTTAGACTGGAAGTGTCTTTTGTGTAACACTAGTTCTTCAAAAGATATCCACAGAGTGCAAGAGTGAATATGGCTCCTTAAAATCAGATACCTATGTACCTCCTCATCTTTCCCTTCCCCTTCCCCTTTCCCTTTTCCTTTTTTTCCCTCTCCCCCTCCTCCCTTTCCCCTCCCCTCCCCCCTCTCTTCCCCCCTCTCTCCTCCTCCCTTCCTTCTTCCCCCTTCCCCCTTTTCCCTTCCTTTCCCCCCCGCCCCCCTTCTTTCTGCCTGGGCACCTGAGTGTTTCCAAATAAGGTTTATGATATAAAGCATGCCCCATGTTGGTTTCTATCCTTCGTGCTCATTAGTTTGGTAACAAGTAAAAGCTAACAGCTCAAATGATTTGTGGCACCTTTATTTAAAATTGGTTTGATGTGTTTCTTTATTTTGAGCATCGGTCTCTCTTACATATGCATTTAGTCATCATGTGACTTTATACATATGTAAATAATCATCATGTGCTTCTTGACCTTTAAAAGAGCGCGCTTTATGGAGTTTCTCAAGAATCAATGCAGGACTGTGTTTGCAGTACTATAGGTACTTTATCTTTCTATATCACATTTTTGGACATGGTTTCGGTTTTGCAATATTCATAAATAGCCCTCCTGTCGTTTGTTTATTATGCAACATCATTCATTTGAAAGAGTTCCCATACTTTTTAGACTTTTTTTATGTTTTCATACTCGCGCTACATTTTTAAGATGGAACCCCCGATGTGGTTTTTCAGTTCATGCCCCAGAGGTATTCTTATTTTGCACGTATTCAAACAATTCTTTTTGTTTCAGCATGATATGATATCTTTGTGCTGTATTATAATCAGCTTTTAAACGATGGAAGTATTGTTTGTTTTAGATATGCAATTATTCAATATGTGCCTTCATATATGTGTATGTGCCTTTTGACCTGCAACAGTGCGCCAATTTTGGCGTCTTTTAATAATTTGTATGGCTATTACATTAGCAGCATTCAGGTATATTGGTTTTCTTAAATCTTCTCAGAAAATATTTTAAGTGCACTTGTCTTCAGTTTGTGAGGTGCTCGAATATAGTCTCCATATTAAATCTACTATAGATTTGCCACCTTTTTTAGTGTCATCTATTTGTAATTTGGCAAGTGCTTCAATTCATTTCTTTAAAGGTGTGTCAGCATTTTTTAAAGATGTGCCATGTCTTTGTTTTATTAATTTTTATGCATACAAGCTGTCCTATAATTTTTCATTTTTGATTTGGGTTGACATACACATGTATTTTTATGATCATGTTTATTCATGCACCTTAACGAAGAGGATGGGTGTTCTTCTTTTAGAAATACTATTGATGTTTTAGTTCATTTTTCTTTTTATTAATTGTATGCATTTGTTTTGGTCTTGGTGCCTCCTTTTATATACATATGTCAGGTTGGATTATTTTTCATCCATGTTTTCTAAAGGATGTTACATTGTACACAGTTTTTATCAATATCTAATGAGCTGGCGGCGAATACTGTGTATACCATGGACTGCCCGAAGAACAAACCAGTCGGTACTAGAGGAGATCAAACCTAAGTTTTCTTTAGAAGCTCAGATGACAAGACTTCGACTTTCATACTTTGGACACATCATGCAAAGAGAGAGATCATTAGAGAAAGACATCATGCTTGGCAAGATAGAAGGTCAACGCAAAAGAGAAAGGCCAGCAATGAGATGGATCGATACAATAACAGCAGCTATGGGTACCAGTCTGTCAACAATGAGCCACCTGACTGAAGACCGAACACAATTTAGGTTAGCTATCCAGAGGGTCGCCATGAGTTGACTCCGACTCGATGGCACTTAACAACAACAATGAGTTTTAGTAATTACTATGTAGTGTTTGGTCTGGTTCTGGTCTTGGGTTCCCCATTATTAGAAATTATTAGCAGCTCTGAGTATGATGCCCCTGCTGGCCTTGGTGAAGGAGCCCCTTGAAGATCCCCTGTTGCAGGGCTTCAGGGCAATGCAGGTGTGTTTTCCAGTTCATTGCATCATTAAGAAAATAATTGAATTGGAGTGGGAGTGTCCAGAGGCAGTTACCTTGAGGGGGGATAGGGCAATGGGTTGCCTCTATCCCATCCCTCCAGATGAGTGTTAGCTTCTCAGGATGCCTAAGGTGGATGCTCTCATTTCAGCAGTCACTAAGAAGACTACGATGCCAGTGGAAGGTGCAGGGGGCCTTAAGGATACTTTTTCTAGACACTACAGATTGGATGTTCATGCCGCTATGGACGCACAGTTCAGAGCATCGGTGCTTAAAGCTGGACTTGCCGTTCCCTCCCGTCTCTACTTACTGCTTTGTTACATTCCATACGTAACTGGACTGGCATGGAGGTACGATTTTGAAGGCAAAATTTAGTTCTTACCTGCTAATTGTCTTTCCTTCAGCACCTCCAGGCCAGTCCAGGACCCTGCCTGTGGTAATCAGTTGTGGTAGGTGAGTCAAATTGCTTGGTTTGCGTTTATTTGGTGTAGTTTCTCCAAATTAGTTAGTTTTGCGCATACCATGGCAGTCGTGAACCTCACTTCTAAGTCAGGGTATGTGGAATATGATCTTAATCTCTCAAATTTATGCATCAAGATTATGGAACTCCCTCCCAGAGGATATCAGAAATACGAGGGATACCAAGGATTTCAGAAAAAAGCTGAAGACATTCCTTTTTCTGAATATTTTGGCAGTATCACATAGAACAACCTGTTATTTTCATCCACTCCGGCACCAGACAGCAAATAACGGATAATATTGCACGAACATGAAACATGACCCCAAATTGTAAATAAGTTACATGTGTAAATAAGTTACAAAATGTACTATTAAGATTGGTTTCCTGCATGATTTAATTAATTAATTTAATTAACAGATTATTTATATACCGCTCCTTCCATTGATCAGATGTGCAATCCCACCCCTCTACAATGTTATAATGTATACAATTTATTGAGTTGATTGTAAAACACCTTGTTACAATGGAAAACAGTTAGAGTTCAATGTAAACCACCTCGATTTAAGGAAATGGCAGTATATAAATACTTTAAAATAAATAAAATAAATAATTAAGCTCTAGAAGTTGTTGTTGGAGGATGTTGTAAAAGCCACTAATGTAGCTGGGTTTAAGAAAGGTTTGGACAAGTTCCTAGAGGAAAAGTCAATACGTAATTATCCCAGTGGATAAACATCATGGAATCTATCTACTTTTTGGGATCCTTCCAGGTGCTTGTGACCTGGATTGGCCACTGTTGGAAACAGGATACTGGACATAATTGTACTTTTGGCAGCTCTGATACTTATGTTCTTATAATGGCTCTATAATTCAATTTAGAGTTTAGCACTCTGCGATGCATACCTTCTGGTCCTGTAAGTTTCCTTTATTACATCTTCCAGCTTCACTGCAATCTTTTTCAGTTTCTCTGAATCATCACAATGGCATGGGCATCTCTTTGATAGTCTCCTCAGTAAAGTTCAATGCAAAGAATTCATTACTCTTTCCTCTCTTCGTGTCTTTTTTACCTCTTGGTCATCCAATGGTCAAATGATTCCCTCACAGACTTTTTGCTCCAAATGTACTTGAAAAAGTGTTTTATTATGGGATTTTTGCCTCTTTTCAAATTCTCTTTTAGCCTGCCTTCAAAAAGCTTTACTTCTAGTTGGCCAGTTTTTATACATTTGAATCTGCTTTCAATTTTTTTTTGAAAGATGTCCTTTTAGCTTTAATAATGTCAAAAAATAATTCTAGCTTAAGAAACAAATATCATAACCTTATAGATCACCAAATAAGTTCTAGGCATTCCTAACAGGGGCTCTACAGGTCAAACAACGGTAAGGATTTGAGGGTTTATTTTTATTAAATTGCTAGCTCTCTGACTGGGATCTCTTAAAAGGGTTTTGGTATATTTTTAAAGCAAAGTTAAATTCTTTTTGGTGCTTTAGTAGCAATATTTTCTTTAGTGGAGTAGCTTTTAAACTCTGGTAACCTTCTCAGCTTTTGGGAACTGCTGACACCTAATCAGGTGTTAGTTCCCTCCCTACCCACCCCAACTCCCACCCACCCCTAGGGAGCAGTCTTGCTTTATAGGGCACCTCCCCATTTAACAAAGCACAGGGACTTGGAACAGCACATTTTTAATATAATTAAAGAGATTTAACTGCTTTTTCTCTGAAAGGACAACTGGAAAGCTGGCTGGTACTTTGTTAGATCTCTCTCTTTTGCTTTAACAGATACCTAAGCTCCATGAACAGAACAATGAGGAGGAAAAATCATATAGCTAAAGCTGTTGCCCCCATTACAGCTACTGCCTCTGTCCAAACAGAGGTCCCAATGCCAACTGAAGGACCGGTTCCATGTACGGGGTGCCTGCATGCTGAAGCTCTGAGGAAACAAGTGAAGGAACTCAGAGAGGAGGTGGCGAGGCTGAGGAGCATTCAAGACAGTGAGAAGTACATTGATGAGATGCTTCTTGAAACATCCAAGCTCTCTAGCAGAGGAGAAGATGGGTGCCAACAGAATGAAGAGGGTTGGACGCAAGTCACCAGGGCCTTCAGAATCACCAATCCAACTTCTCCAGCCCTTGAGTTGGAGAACCATTATGTAGCCCTGGAAGTGGAGGAGGTGAAAGCATCCCTGGAAAGGGAAGAACCAGAGCTCAAGTACCCCAAAGTTGCAGAATCAGTGACCACAAGGAAGCGAAGGGTAGTGGTGGTTGGTGACTCTCTTCTGAGGGGTACTGAGGCATCCATCTGCTGAACAGACTTGATGTCCAGAGAGGTATGCTGTCTGCATGGTGCCAAAATCCAAGATGTTATGGAGAGTTTGCCGAGACTCATCAAGCCCACTGACTCTGACCCAATGTTGCTAATCCATGCTGGAACAAATGATACTGCCAGGTATCCCTCTGAGCATATCAAAAGTGACTTCATGGCTCTGCGACAGAGGGTGAAGCATTTAGGTTCAAAGGTGGTGTTCTCTTCAATCCTTCCTTTTGAGGGTAAAGTCCAAGGCAGAGAGGCTAGCATCCTGGAGATGAATGCATGGATGGTGTCATCGAGAGCATTTTGTTTTTCTAGACCATGGGATGCTGTTCCAAGGGTTGCAGAGCAGAGATGGCATCCATGTGTCCAAGAAAGGTTATCGCGTCTTTAGTAGTAGACTGGCTAATCTACTGAAGAGGGCTTGAAACTAGAATCGTTGGGGATGGGTGAAGAAAGCCTCCAGGTAAGTGAAAGCCCCCAGGTAAGTGATACATTAAATACCTTTATGGAAATGGGTAAGAGGGGTAACATATGGAAAGCAGTGTGCATAAATGCCCGTAGCATGGGAAATAAGATCCCTGACGTTGAAGCTTTGGTGGGAGTGGCCGACTTGGATTTTTTTTGTGTCTTTTTTGACCCTATATATAGGATAATTTTTGTGACTTGGATTTAGTGGCAGTTACAGAAACATGGTTCACAGAAAACCATGACTGGGATGTAATTATACCTGGCTATACTTTATTCAGAAAGGACAGGGTAGGAAGAAGGGGAGGAGGAGTGGCACTATATGTAAAAAATACTATTAAAGTTTTGGAATTACAGAGCTTAAAAGGGAGAGAGGAGGCATTGTGGGTTAAACTAGAAAGAGGGAAAGAGAAATCTATCTAGATTGGCATGATTTACAGACCTCCCTCACAAGAGGAAGAGGTGGACAGAGAGTTAATTGAAGACATACGCAGCATTGCTAGGAAAGGGGAAGTGCTACTGATAGGGGATTTCAATATGCCAGATGTTGATTGGGACATTCCTGCTGCAGTATCATCTAGAAGTAAAGAGATCCTGGATTCTCTACAGGGAGAACTATTCAAGAAATTGGTAGCAGACCCAACACGTGAAGGGGCCATACTGGACTTGGTGGTTACCTATGGTGAAAGTGTTTCTGATGTTATAGTGGGAGATCATTTTGCATCCAGTGATCACCAGATGGTGTGGTTTAGTATTAGGACTAGGGTTGTTAGAATCCATTCAAAAGTGAGGGTCTTAGACTTTAGGAAAACTAACTTTGCCAAGATGGGCCAATACCTCAGGTAGTGGTTAGCGGGATGGGAACAGCTGGGGGATGTAGAAAAACAGTGGGAAAAACTGAAAGGGGATATTTTAAGAGCAACTAACCTTTTTGTTAAAATGGTAAATAAAGATACAAGGAAACGGAGACTGCTATGGCTTTCAAAAGAAGTAGCTATAAAAGTGAAGAAAAAGAGGGAAGCTTTCATGAAATACAAGAGATCACAGAGAGAGGAAGACAGGCATCTATATGTGGAAAAACTTAGAGAAGCTAGCAAAGTAGTCAGGAAAGCAAAGATTCAAAAAGAGTAGGAAATAGCCAATGCAATAAAATGGGGGGATAAGACATTTTTCAGATATGTTAGTGAGAAGAGGAAGGGCAAAAGTGGTATTGTCAGACTCAAGGGTGAAGGGGAGGAATATGTAGAAGCTGATGAGGATAAAGCAGAATTGCTTAACAAATATTTCTTTTCTGTGTTCACAGATGAAGAACCAGGAGCAGGACCTCAGAAAACACTCACAAACAGGAACAAAAGCGAGGGACATCTTGAACAATTTTCAGTGTTCATGAGAAATTAGCTCAACTTAAGGTACACAGAGCAATGGGACCGGTTGGGATACACCCCAGAATACTGAGGGAACTTGAGGACGTTCGAGCAGCTCCACTGACTTACCTTTTCAATGCCTCATTGGAGTCGGGAGTGGTGCCAAAGGACTGGAGAGAGGATCATGTGGTGCCTTTACACAAAAGCGGAAGTAAGGATGTGGCTGAAAATTATAGGCCAGTTAGTTTAACTTCAGTGGTGAGTAAATTATTGGAAATGCTGCTGAAAGAGAAAATAGTGAGGTTTCTGGAGTCCAGTGGATTACAGGATCCGATGCAGCATGGATTCACCAGAGGCAGGTTTTGTCAGACAAATCTGATTGATTTCTTTGACTGGGTGACCAGGGAGTTGGACCGAGGGAGAGCCCTAGATGTATTGTATTTAGATTTCAGTAAAGCCTTTGACACAGTTCCTCACAGATGACTTATAAACAAATTGAACACCCTAGGGATTTCAGTAAAGCATTTGACACTGTTCCTCACAGACGACTTATAAACAAACTTTGCACCCTAGGGATGGACCCTAAAGTTACTGCTTGGGTTAGAAATAGGTTGGGTGGGAGGCGACCAAGAGTACAGGTAAATGGAGCTCACTCTGAGGAGAAGGATGTTACCAGTAGTGTGCTCCAGGGATCTGTCCTTGGTCCGATTCTTTTTAACATCTTTGTTGGTGATATAGAAGAAGGGCTTTTGGGTAATGTTTGCCTTTTTGCAGATGATACCAAAATCTGCAATAGAGTAGACACCCAGGAAGGTGTAGATAACATGAGGAGGGATCTAGCTAAGTTTGAAGAATGGTCTAGCATTTGGCAGCTAGGATTTAATGTTAAAAAATGTAAGGTCATGCATTTGGGCTGCAGCAATCCAAGGGAGCAATATAATATAAGGGGTGAAGTACTTTTGTCTACTAAAGAAGAGCGTGACCTAGGTGTGGTTGTGTCTGATGATCTTAAAGTAGCTAAACAGGTAGAAAATGCGATGGCAAAAGCTAGAAGAATGTTTGGGTGCATACGGAGAGGAATGGCTAGCAGAAAAAAGTAGGTGATAGTGCCTCTGTATAAGTCTTTGGTGCGACCTCATTTGGAGTATTGTGTGGAATTCTGGATACCGCACCTTCAAAAGGATGTGAACAGGATGGAGTCGGTGCAGAGGGTGGTTACTAAAATGGTTAGTGGTCTTCATTATAAAGCATATGAGGACAGACTTAGGGATCTTAATATGTACACCTTAGAGGCAAGGCGGGATAGAGGTGATATGATTGAGTTATTTGAATACCTCCATGCCATAAATGCACAGGGGAAGAACCTCTTTTGATTGAAACAAGTTCTGCTACGAGGGGACATGGAATGAGGGTGAAGGGGGACAGATTCAGGAGTGATATGCGGAAATATTTCTTTATGGAAAGAGTGGTGGATCCGTGGAATAGTCTCCCAGTAGAGGTGTTAGAGATGAGGACAGTGACTGAATTCAGAAAGCATGGGACAAACACAGAGGATCTCTAAAGGAAAAAAGGGGACTGTTATAGTTGTTGATATGGAAGGACAGACTAGATAGGCCATGTGGTCTTTTTCTGTCGTCATATTTCTATGTTTCTATGTTTCTAACTATGAATAATAAACAAAATGCCAATAAAGCAATAGATCAAAAATAGAATAATAAAGCAAGTTAAAAAAAAGAAAAAACCCTATAATTTAAAAAGGTAAAATAAAGTTGAAAAAGGTTTTGTTCATAAAGGGTTTATAATTTTATCCCATATGGAATCATTTTGCCTGTTCAGTGTTGTCATTACACACCCAAAGAATATCATCAAACATATGAACAATATTTGAATTTCAAAAAATATGCATTGCATAAGAAAACTTTTACTTAAGGGCATCTTTACTAAAGTGTGGGTTTTACTGCATGGTGTAGTAGCAGCGCAGACCTGCAGTAAAAACTGCATTAAGTGTTGCAGTATAAAACACATGCTAAGAGAGATCAGGGTGGGTATGAGGCGTAGACTGCTGGTGACAAGTAGTTTGTGAGTTAGCAATGAGTACTAGCTGTCATGACTGCCGATAGTATGACTATATCTAATGCCACCTCAAGAGGTGCCATTAGGTGCAGTCACGCTACCAGCGGCTGTCAGATCTTTAAAAACCCCTCGCCAAAACCAGACCTCCTAATTAGCAGTCTCCCTCCAGTAAGCATTCCTCCACCCATCTGACCCACTCTAGGCCTTACCCATATGGCAGCTCTGTGGCTCAACACACAAAGGCAGTGTGTAATTGGCAGTAGGGTCACAGATTCAAGGCCCTGCTGCAGATCATGTATTGCATGTCTCTGTGGCTAAGCTTTATCTTACAGTGCAGGTACAGCAGCAGCATGAGCAACTCCCATTAAATCGGGCAGCAAGGGAACAGACACCCATCAGCCACACAGACAGGCTTCACTATAGGAGGTGCCTCTATATAAGTCTTTGGTGCGACCTCATTTGGAGTATAGTGTGCAATTCTGGAGATCACGCCTTCAAAAGGATATAAACAGGCTGGAATCAGTACAGAGGGTGGCTACTAAAATGGTTAGTGGTCTTCATTATAAAGCATATGAGGACAGACTTAAGGATCTTAATATGTATATTTTAGAGGAAAGGCGGGATAGAAGAGATATGATAGAGACGTTTAAATCCTCCGTGGCATAAATGCACAGAAGGAGAGCCTCTTTTAATTGAAAGTAAGCTCTGCTACGAGGGGACATAGAATGAGCGTGAAAGGGGATAGACTCAAGAGTAATATGCAGAAATATTTCTTTACGGAAAGAGTGATAGTTGCTTGGAATAGTCTCCCAGTGGAGGTGGTAGAGATTAGGACAGTGTCTGAATTCAAAAAAGCATTGGACAAACACAGAGGATTTCTAAAGGGAAAAAGTGGACTATTGTAGTAGTTGATATGGAAGGGCAGACTAGATAGGCCATGTACAATGTTCCCTCTAATTTTCTGTAGGCTGTGTGCGCATAAAATATCAGCTGTGCAGCTTTTGAAGGAAGGTTAAATTTTTGTGCGCCACATAACGACACTCTGAGTTATATACTTTAAAATTTGACTACACATCAGAATACAGTATGTACACCACATTTATTACACTAGAAAATATTGTAGAACTTGTGAAAACCGTAAATACATAACAACTTTTAAATTTTAAGACGTCTGTGTTGTTTTCTATCAGAATCAGAACGCTAATTTTTGTGCGCTCTGTTGTAAAGTATGTGCGCTCGCTTGGCGAGGTGTGTGCGTGTGCACACGTGCACAGCTTAGAGGGAACAGTGGCCATGTAGCCTTTGTCTGCCATCATGTTTCTATGTTTCTATGTCTAGTGGGGCTTGGAAAGGAGTGGTCCCCCTCTTGCCCAGCTGAGATGGCTTTCAAAATGTGGCTTTCCTCCCTATCAGGGGGAGGGGGCTTCTAATTGAGGTGATCTATTTTTTTGGTGGGCCTTTTTATAGGGAATATTGTTTTTGGGGGGGGCCTTGTATGGGAGAGGTTCTGGTGCAGGGGTATTAGCTTTGTCAACATCTATTGCTGTCTGGGGGTGCTGAAAGACGGTAGGGGCTGTTGGGGCAGGGTGTGATTGGGTGCAGGTATGGGATAAGATCTGAGAGTTCTTTGGGGAGTGTGATCGAGGGAGGGCAGGGTTCTGAGGTCAGTCACAGTTGCAGCCATGCCATTTTTTACAAAATATTTTGTGCCGGGGCTCATTCCCTGCCTTGGCAGGTACTGCGGTTGCTTTCACAGTACCTGTGGAAGCAAGGAATGAGGGCTTGTTTGGTAAATATCTGTCCTATTTGCTAAATGCAGAGCATTTGTGGGGCATTCCAGTGGCAGGATCTGCCCACAAGTGGTTTGATGGCATCAGAGGCTTGCTGCAATGCCATAGTCACCAGATGCCATCAAGCCACAGGCTGGCGGGGGAAGTCCTGCCAGGGCAGAGCCGACATTCGGATGCCATTTTTGGCCTAGTTTGCTGAACGCAGCCCGTGGCAGGAACCGGTTTGCGTGAACTCGAGCTGAACTGGTAGGATCCCACCACTGGGCATGTCCCATGCAACTACCGAGCACTTTGGCAGTGAAGTTAAGGTAAGTGCAAAACCTTACTGCACTTAAAGAGAACAAAATATTCCTCAATGGAACTATAAACAAGTTTTTGCAATCTTCAGATTACACATATTATCTAAAAAAATATTTTGACTGGAGGATATAAAGAAATTCAACGTATCTTCAAACAAATGTTATCGTTCTAGTTTTGATATTTAAGAAAGCCTGCTTTGCTGCTGTGGCCACTTCAGGGGGATAGTTTAAAGAAAGAGTCATTTTCACAATAGCTACTTTAACAGCATCTTCTACTCAGCAAATAGCGAGTAGTAGTTGGTGTGGAAGGGCAGACTGGATAGGCCATATGTTTTTTTTCTGCCATCATGTTTCTATATTTCTATCATTTATCCATGTTCTTAGTCATTTACTCTTTCTTCCATACCACATGCACATTTTTAAACTTCAAAACAGTTCCACTGATTTTTTTTCTAATTTCCTCATTTCCTCATAGTTTCCCTTTACAAGGTTAAATGCACACTGCATTAATTTTCCTTAATGTCCTTTCTCCAGTGATAATGCCAAATATGACTGCATTATAATCACTGTGGTCACTTTTCAGTTGGTGCGGTCACCATATCAAGTAAAGTGCCAGCCCCATTGCTTAGCTGAACATGCACACTGTATTCTGTCACTATCCGTATAAATATGAAGAGGTGATTGCACCAGCAATATCCATTTAGGTTTAGGTTTTCTATTTAGCAGGCCTAAGAAAACAGATAACTAATCTGTTGAGTGATTGAATTGCACCACCAAACAGAGAGAGAGGAATTTTAGAAGATCAGTCCAGGTGCAATCTGGGAAGTCTAAGCCAGAACATCTGAAAAAAAATGCAGGCACGTCCAGGTGCAAATGTGATTTCACAAACCTGGACATGCCCGATAGGGACGTCTGCAGGGACATCTATTAGACATCCTCAGAACTATATTTCAGAGCCCCTGCTACCCCCCAATCTAGGATAGAATAATGGTTAGAATAGTGAGTTAGGAACTGGACACTACTGCTTTAGTTGAAAATTGTGCTGAGTACTGGGGATGACACACTCTGGATGATTTTTCTTTTAGCTAAAATGAGCACTTTTCAGATTGTTGTATGTTGCTATTTGTGCCTCAGAGCAGGTCTAAAATTAAGCATGATGCTGGACATTTCTGTGATCAGGCAGGAATGTCTTGGTCCCTGGGAATGTCCTATCCATACTTCCAGGTTCCTGGGAAAACCCTAACCACACTTCCAGGTTCCTGGGAACGCCCTAATGCCCTAACCACACTTCCGGGTTTCTGGGAATGCCCTAACCACACTTCCAGGTTCCTGGGAACGCCCTAATGCCCTAACCACACTTCCAGGTTCCTGGGAACGCCCTAACCACACTTACAGGTTCCTGGGAACACTCTAACCACACTTCCAGATTCCTGGGAATGTCCTAACCATACTTCCAAGTTCCTGGGAACGCCCTAATGCCCTAACTACACTTCCAGGTTCCTGGGAACACTCTAACCACACTTTCAGGTCGCTGGGAATGTCCTAACCATACTTCCAAGTTCCTGGGAATGCCCTAATGCCCTAACCACACTTCCAGGTTCCTGGGAATGCCCTAACCACACTTCCAGATTCCTGGGAACGCCCTAACCACACTTCCAGGTTCCTGGGAATGCCCTAACCACACTTCCAGGTTCCTGGGAACACTCTAACCACACTTCCAGGTCCCTGGGAATGTCCTAACCATACTTCCAAGTTCCTGGGAATGCCCTAATGCCCTAACCACACTTCCAGGTTCCTGGGAACACTCTAACCACACTTCCAGGTTCCTGGGAATGCTCTAACCACACTTCCAGGTTCCTGGAAACACCCTAACCACACTTCCAGGTTCCTGGGAATGCCCTAACCACACTTCCAGGTTCCTGGGAACACTCTAACCACACTTCCAGGTTCCTGGGAATGCCTAACCACACTTTCAGGTTCCTGGGAATGCCCTAACCACACTTCCAGGTTCCTGGGAACACTCTAACCACACTTCCAGGTTCCTGGGAACGCCCTAACCACACTTCCAGGTTCCTGGGAACACTCTAACCACACTTCCAGGTTCCTGGGAATGCTCTAACCACACTTCCAGGTTCCTGGGAATGCCCTAACCACACTTTCAGGTTCCTGGGAACACTCTAACCACACTTCCAGGTTCCTGGGAATGCCCTAACCACACTCCAGGTTCCTGGGAACGCCCTAACCACACTTCCAGGTTCCTGGGAACACCCTGGCCACACTTCCAGATTCCTGGGAAAACCCTAATCACACTTCCAGGTTCCTGGGAACACCCTAACCACACTTCCAGGGTCCTGGGAATGCCCTAACCACACTTCCAGGTTCCTGGGAACGCCCTGGCCAAGCCACATCCATGCCCCCATTCAGATTCTGATTTCCCCACAGCTGGCTTCTAAAATGGCTCTGAGTTTTGTCATCTCTATGCCCATTTCTGGATATCCAAAGCATGAATAGAGTTTCTAAAATATTGCCCATAATGTTCGGCATCGTCTCTTCCCATTCCCTTCTTTGGTCCCTTATGATTCAGATAAAATAGGGATATTTATTAGTTTAAACTGAACAATTTTTCTGGATAATATGAAAAAAAAATGCAGGAGAGTTATACAGTATATTCACCACTTGCCAAACTGATTACTGATTTTGAGTGTTGGGCTGTCTATTGCCAAATGGCCTCACTACTGTTTTCGCTTGTGGCAGATCCTGCATTGCACCAAGGACTAGATCTAAAGGAATTCCTCTTCTCATTCATTCTAGGACCAGCTGCTTCATGACACAGTTCTTTATAGCATCGAGAAACGCTACCTTCCTAGTGTGTCCTAGTGTTCAGGAACAGCCTACTGGCCAGAGACACTTAGGTTCCCGCCCACCCTACCCCTCACCCCACCCACCCCAGGGGCTACGTTGCCTATATAGTGGTCACATACGTGCCATCTGTCGTTCCTAACTTGGGTAACGCCCACATCTTCAACTTTTCTTATTATTATTCTTCCTCTTCTGGGACCGCTTAATCAACATGTCGTGTATTCAGTGCAATAACTGTGGTACTTTCATTCAAAGAAGAATCATTTGGAGCCTAAGAGCTTGTCCTATATGCCTAAAGTCAGCTGCCATGCATGAAGAACTGACTCTACTAAGGAAAGACCTAGCAGCCATGCATAAAGAAGTGTCTCTACAGAGGAAGGAACTGGCTGCAATGAAGCACACCTCTTCTAGGATACAAACTGAACAAAGTCCACCACCGCTCCCACAAAGAATCAAACACCCCAGGAACAAATGGATCATAGTGGGTTCCGGAAGATTGCGACCTGTAATGCAGAGACATCCTACACATCATGAGATATCCCTGCAAAATGCCTTCTTTGCCTTGGCTAATGAGGATGCCCAATCCAAAGAAACTGAAAGGCCCTTAAATGAGCCAGACAATGCCCAATCTCCTGCTAAAGCACTAAATATGAAGAAAACCTTACCAAACAGAAAACTATTACTACTTGGAGATTCCATCATCAGAGGCACCAACTTGGGAACACAGTTCAAAGGAGAGAAGATAGTCATGTGCCTACCAAGCTCAACAGCCAGCAGGAATACAAACCAAGTTGTTGAAATACTTAGCGCAAAAAGTGAGCACTCCAAACCTGATGTTATTATCCACTTGGGCACAAATGACCTGGCTAGAAACAGTGCCTCTACAGCCCAAAAGGACTTCCAATCTCTGCGAGAGAAACTCAAGCCCATTGTTAACACTGTTGCATTCTCAGAAGTTCTACCTGTTCTTGGTAAGGGGACAAAAAGGCTGCATCGCATTAACAGCTTTAATACATGGCTCCAGACCTGGTGCAAACAAGAAGGATTCAGATTTATTGGCAACTGGGGCAACAGATGAACCAACAAGAGACTATACTGTGCTGATGGACTACATCCCTCTGTCGCACGGAAAAGAAACCTAAGTGAAAAATTCAGGCAGTATGTGGATGTGCATTTAAACTAGGAAAAGGGGGTGACGGATGTGGAAGGTCAACATCTGCATGCCACCCCCTGCAAAAGCAGAACAACATCAGAAACAGCCACACTCTTAAACCACACATCAAAAACAAGTGGGAAGAAGTGGGCAGAATAAAATCAATGCAAAATACACACAAGCCAGGTAAATGCTGGAAAGCAATGAGCACAAATGCTCGAAGCTTAGCCAAAAAAATTCCAGACCTGGAAGCCCTAATGGTGGAAAAGGATTTGAACATCGTGGCCATTACAGAAACATGGTGTAATGAATTGCATGATTGGGATATAGCCATAGCTGGCTATAATCTATTCAGAAGAGACAGAGAAAATAGAAAAGGAGGAGGAGTAGACTTGTATGTCAAAAGCAGTATTAAAGCTACTGAAATGCAGGGGACATGGGGAAAAGAAGAAGCGCTCTGGATTGCGTTGGAAAGAGGAGATGGCACTGTCATCCATATTGCTGTAGTCTACAGACCTCTGACTCAAATTGAAGAGAGGGATAACGAATCGATTATAGATATTGCCAAGATAGCAACAAAGGGGGAAGCAATCATATTGGGTGACTTTAATCTACCTGATGTGGATTGGATTACTCCTTCTGCACATCTGGAAAGAAGCAGCAAAATTGTGGATGCTCTCCAAGATGCATTACTTAGATAAATGGTGATGGAACCAACCAGGGAAAGCTCAGCGCTGGATGTAGTGCTCACCAACAGTGATAACGTGTCGAATGTCTGCGTGAGTGCCCCTGTGAGCAACAGCGACCATCACACAGTGTGGTTTGAGATAAAAGCCATGGTACAGGCCAATCATAGCAAGCTCAAAGTCCTAAACTTCAAAAACACTGACTTCAATAAAATGGCCGAGTACTTAAAGGAGGAGATGACTGGGTGGAAGGAGATAAGGGAAGTGGAATTGCCATGGGCTAAACTAAAGGCGGCAATAAAAGGGGCAACAGATAAATATGTAAGAAAAATAAATAAAAACAAGATGAGAAGGAAACCTATTTGGTTTTCCAAAGAGGTGGCTGCTCAAATAAAGGCAAAAAACACAGCTTTCGCAAAATTCAAAAGCTTGCAAACAGAAGAACACAGAAATGAATACAGGATCAAGCTCAAAGAGTCAAAAAGAGAAATAAGGATAGCAAAATCAAAGTCAGAGGAAAAGATGGCTAAAGATGTTAAAGGTGGCGACAAAACTTTCTTCAGGTATATTCAGGAAAGGAAGAAGATCAGAGTTGGAATTGCAGGACTCAGAAGTGCTGGGAAAGGACTCGTGAAAAGTGACACTGAAAAAGCAAAGTTGCTAAACAAATACTTCTGCTCTGTTTTTACTAAAGAAGATCCTGGAGATGGACCAGCTGTGATTCCCAAATATAAAAATAGGAATGAAGTAGATACCACACCATTCACAGAAGATGAGGTGTTAGAACAACTTGCTAAACTGAAAGTGGACAAAGCCATGGGACCAGATGGGATACATCCCAGGATACTGAAAGAGCTCAGAGAGGTTCTTGCAGCACCGTTAAAGGATGTCTTCAACAGATCCTTGGAAACAGGAGTGGTTCCTCAGGACTGGAGAATGGCTAATGTTGTACCTCTACACAAAAGTGGTGACAGGGAAGAAGTGTCAAATTACAGGCCCGTGAGTCTTACCTCGGTGGCAGGAAAAGTAATGGAGATGCTCCTGAAAGAGCGAATAGTGAACTTTCTCAAAACCAACAGGTTGCAAGATCCAAGGCAACATGGTTTTACCGAAGGACGGTCTTGCCAAACAAATCTGATTGAGTTCTTTGATTGGGTGACCAAGGAACTAGATCTGGGGCATGCAATGGATGTCATCTATCTGGATTTCAGCAAAGCCTTTGATATTGTTCCTCATAGGAGGCTTGTCAATAAACTCAGTAGCTTGGGGATGGGTCCCAAGATAGTAAACTGGATTAGAAATTGGTTGACTGACAGACAACAGAAGGTGATGGTACATGGAGCTCACTCGGATGAGAGGAAGGTGATTAGCGGGGTGCCTCAATGTTCGGTCCTGGGCCTGGCACTGTTCAATATATTTGTGAGTGATATTGCTGAAGGACTGAATGGAAAAGTCTGTCTTTTTGCAGATGACACAAAAATTTGCAACAGAGTGAACTCCCCCGAGGGAGTGGTTAACATGAGGAAAGATCTACAAAAGCTGGAAGACTGGTCTAATGCTTGGCAACTACGATTTAATGTGAAAAAGTGCAGTGTCATGCACTTGGGTAGCAGAAATTCAAGGGAAATGTACACGATAGGGGGTGAGAGGTTGGTATGCACGGTTCAGGAGAAAGACCTTGGTGTGATTATCTCTGATGATCTCAAGGTGGCAAAACAGTGCGACAAGGCGGTGGCAAAAGCCAGGAGGATGTTGGGCTGCATACAAAGAGGGATTACCAGCAGAAAGGAAGAGGTACTTATGTCACTGTACAAGTAACTGGTGAGGCCACACTTGGAATACTGTGTTCAGTTTTGGAGACCATATCTTGCAAAAGATGTAAAAAGACTGGAAGCTGTTCAGAGAAAGGCGACCAAAATGATTTGGAGCCTGCGTCAGAAGCCTTATGAGAAGAGACTTGAAGACCTAATATGTTGATACAATTACATTGGCTACCTATCCAGGCTAGAATCGTTTTTAAGACTCTGTTACTCACTTTTAAAGCTATTAACAAGCTCTCCCCTGAATCAATAATGGCCCTCATCCATACCATATCTCCTAATAGAGCAAGGAGATCCACAGCTACAAACACCCTAAAAGTCCCGAAAGCATTAACAGTTTGCACTTCATCTACAGCCAACAGGGCGTTTAGTATCAGCGCACCAAGATGCTGGAACGCATTACCTCCAGATATCCGGGCTATTAAGGGCCTTACGCAGTTTAGGAAAGCCCTCAAGTACCATCTTTTCAATAAGTACCTCATAGAACCCAACCTCACCCACCGAGACAGTGATGCAACCCACTAAGCAAATATATGGTTTCCCAACAACATGCCAAGAAAGATTCTCTAACCCTTAGTGGTGCATTTGTTTCTATAGAATTCATGATCATACAACCTTATGTAGCAATATTTGTAAATAGTTTACAAGCTTATGTAGCAAGTTTTTGTAAATAGTTTACCCCTGTTATCTAAGTTACTTGCCCTGTTATCTGTAAACTCATACATGTTAACTGTACTGAGCGTTTCTGTTCCATGTAAACCGCGCTGATGCTGAATAGTGCGGTATATAAGAGAATGTAAATAAATAAATAAATAAATAAATGTACACTTTGGAGGAGGGACAGGGGAGATATGATTCAGACCTTTAAATACTTAAAGAGAAATGATGAACAAACAAACCTCTTCCAAAGACGGGGAAGCTGTAAAACTAGAGGGCATAACATGAAGCTGCAAGGTGGTAAATTGAAAGGCAATGTCAGGAAATATTTCTTCACTGAAAGGGTGGTGGATGCTTGGAATGCCCTCCCGATGGAAGTGGTGGGGGCAAACACGATGATGGAATTCAAAACGACATGGGACAAACACAGTGGATCCCTTTACAGCAACAGGATAAAAGCAAAATAAACGGTACCATCTAACTTCTGAACTATCTAGCGTCTCAACAAATAAGGGTGTCCTACATGGAATGGTGGGTTCACCCCTAAACAAAAACAAAAACATGGGGAGGGGTGGCCTGCACAGAGCGGCAGGTGCACCTACTCTTGCCATCTTGCTGGGCAGACTAGATGGACCATGCTGGTCTTTTTCTGCCGTCACTTACTATGTTACTATGTTACTATGTCCTGATGACACATTTACCCAATCAATTCAAAGGTAATGTAAATCTCCCATTATTACTGTGTTGCTTTTCAAGTGCCTCCTCATTCTGGCCAGGTACATAGAGTACACCCCTGCTATAGTCTTTTCTGTCACATATGGAATGTCTGTCTATAAAGATTCCCAGTGCACATTGTTGCCTGTGTTTTGGGGCATGCTTAGTAAAGGTTAGCGCACGTTTAAGTGCTGCCACTGCCCATTCCTTTCTATATACCACTGCAGCACTTAACATGCATTATCTTTACTTAATGCACCTTAACCTTTACTAAACATGCCCCTTTATGTTAGTTTGTCCATGACCAACAATAGGGCTACAATTAATTTATTGCTAAGATAGGCATTACTTAACTCGGAGATGTAAATCCCTAATTGATTCTTGTTGGGAAAAGACACTTTGTTGAGAGGAGTAATTGTATAGATTATTTTTCATGTGTACAGCTTACTTTACATGGAGAAAAGGCTATTATACAATAATGTGGCCAGTTCACGCATTTACTTATATGTGAAGCACATGCAGGTGTTTCTAAGGGTGGAGTTTGGGCGGAGCTTAGGTAGAGCTGTGATATATACACATATTGTATGAAATACAAGTGTACACGCATAAAGTACATTCTCACATTTGTGCCTTTGGAGCGTGAGTGAGAGAATTTGTGTGTAATTAGGAACCAGGTTAAAGCCACAGAAACAACTATAGATGCTGCAACTTTGTTTCTTCTCCACACCAGATCTAACCCATTTTAGTAACTTTTTATTCCTCTTCTAGATTCTAACTTATTTTCATATTTTTGTGTCATGAAAATTATAGTTCTTCCAAAGTTTTACTGTAAATCGCTTTGCTATAACAAGGAAAGACAGTATATCAAAACTTATAATAAACCATAAACTATGAACTATTTCTTATAGCCCACTTATTAATTTGCACTTCTATGCCATGGCTATATATATAGCACTCTGACTGCTAATAAATACAGTAAGATCATGATACAAAAATATTTAATAGTAATTAAAAGCATAAAACAAAATAAACTACTATTAAAATCTGTCGCTTTTCAGCAAGAAAGTATTTAAATAACAATGGGCTCTACTACTACTACTATTACTACTACTAATGAACATTTTTTTAGTGCTACAAGACGCATGTAGCGCTGCACAGACACATGTAAAAGACGGTCCCTGCTCATCAGAGCTTACAATCTAGTCAAGACAGACAGAACAGTAGCTGTAGACACGGGATACATTTAGAGGGAATGGAAAAGAAACACAAAGGAGAGCAGGTGAGTCAAGATCTGAAAGCAGCAGCGAAGAGGTGAGTTTTCAGCATGGATTTGAAAAGGGCCAGAGAAGGTGCCTGACGTGCAGACTCAGGAAGTCTGTTCCAGGCATAGGAAGCAGCAAGACTCAATAGTCAACAATAGTAGTTAAACCTGGATATTTAATGTTGGGGTCATATCCGGCCTTAGCATTGACTATCCAGATTGCCTAGACTGGCAAGAAGCTAATTGGGCAATGGTGATATTCAGCCTCTGCCTGATTTGCTTTGGCAGTGAAAGTAGTCAGCAATTGCTGTGCCTTACTTTTGCCACATAGCCATAACTAGGCAGCAGCCCAATATCGCTGCTGCCCAGTTGCAATTCATGTAGTAAACCCTTCCACCAGATAGACATTTCAATTACAATTCAATCTCACCTCCCTAAAAGAAAAAAACCCAAACAAAATATTTTCACTCTGAGAATGTAACGATCATGAAGGCAGCATAATCCCAAAATGTTTTCCTAGCACTTGACCACTTTAAATACCAAAAGCAATAGTTTAAATTTAATCTACAATTGAATCGGTAGCCAGTGTAACTCCAATAGTAGCTACAACTTCATAGTCTTTCAATAGTGTAGGCTGTTATATTTTGCATCAGTTGAAGCTAATGAACCACAGTCCATAGAAACATAGAAACATGATGACAGAAAAAGACCACAAGGCCCATCTAGTCTGTCCTTCCATAACAACAACTACAACAGTCCACTTTTTACCTTTAGAGATCCTCTGTGTTGGTCCCATGCTTTTTTAAATTCAGTTACTGTCCTCATCTCTACCACCTCCACTGGGAGACTATTCCACGGATCCACTACTCTTTCTGTAAAGAAATATTTCCGCATATCACTCCTGAATCTATCTCCCTTCACCCTCATCCCATGTCCCCTCATCGCAGAACTTGCTTTCAATTGAAAGAGGCTCTCTCCCTGAACATTTATGCCACGGAGGTAATTAAAATTTCAATCATATCACCTCTATCCCGCCTTTCCTCTAAGGTGTACATATTAAGATCCTTAAGTCTGTCCTCATATGCTTTATAATGAAGACCACTAATCATCTTAGTAGCAACCCTCTGCACCGACTCCATCCTGTTCACATCCTTTTGAAGGTGCGGTCTCCAGAATTGCACACCATAATCCAAATGAGGTCGCACCAAAGACTTATACAGAGGCATTATCACCTCCTTTTTTCTGCTAGCCATTCCTCTCCGTATGCACCCAAGCATCCTTCTAGCTTTTGCCGTTGCCTTTTCTACCTGTTTAGCTACATTAAGATCATCGGACACAACTACGCCTAGGTCCCGCTCTTCTTTAGTGGACAAAAGTACTTCACCTCCTATACTGTATTGCTCCCTTGGATTGCTGCAGCCCAAATGCATGACCTTACATTTTTTAACATTAAATCCCAGTTGCCAAATTCTAGACCATTCTTCAAGCTTAGCTAGATCCCTCCTCATGTTTTCTACACCTTCCTGGGTGTCTACTCTATTGCAGATTTTGGTATCATCCGCAAAGAGGCAAACCTTACCCGACAGCCCTTCCGCTATATCACTAACAAAGATGTTAAAAAGAATCGGACCAAGGACAGATCCCTGGGGCACACCACTGGTAACATCCTTCTCCTCAGAGTGAGCTCCATTTACTTGTACTCTTTGTCGCCTCCCACCCAACCAATTTCTAACCCAAGCAGTAACTTTAGGGTCCATCCCTAGGGTGCTCAGTTTGTTTATAAGTCGCCTGTGAGGAACAGTGTCAAAGGCTTTACTGAAATCTAAATACACCACATCTAGAGCTCTCCAGCGGTCCAACTCCCTGGTCACCCAGTCAAAGAAATCAATCAGATTTGTCTGACAAGACCTGCCTCTGGTGAATCCATGCTGCCTCGGATCCTGTAATCCGCTGGACTCCAGAAACCTCACTATTTTCTCTTTCAACAGCGTTTCCATTAATTTACTTACCACTGAAGTTAAACTAACCGGCCTGTAGTTTTCAACCACATCCTTACTACCGCTTTTGTGTAAAGGCACCACATGAGCCTCTCTCCAGTCCTTTGGCACCACTCCCGACTCCAATGAGGCATTGAAAAGGTCAGTCAGTGGAGTTGCTAGAACGTCCCCAAGTTCCCTCAGTATTCTAGGGTGTATCCCATCCGGTCCCATCGCTTTGTCTACTTTAAGTTGAGCTAGTTTCTCACGAACACAGTCTTCTGAAAATTGTTCAAGATGTCCCTCGCTTCTGTTCTTATTTGTGGGTGTTTTCTGAGGTCCTGCTCCTGGTTCTTCATCTGTGAACACAGAACAAAAATATTTGTTAAGCAATTCCGCTTTATCCTTATCAGCTTCTACATATTCCCCCCCTGCACCCTTGAGTCTGACAATACCACTTTTGCCCTTCCTCTTCTCACTAATATATCTGAAAAATGTCTTATCCCCCCATTTTATTGCATTGGCTATTTCCTCCTCCTTTTGAATCTTTGCCTTCTTGACTACTTTGCTAGCTTCTCTAAGTTTTTCCAAATACAGATGCCTGTCTTCCTCTCTCTGTGATCTCTTGTATTTCATGAAGGCCTCCCTCTTTTTCTTCACTTTTTCAGCTACTTCCTTCGAAAACCATAGCGGTCTCCTGTTCCTTTTGCCTTTATTTACCTTTTTAACAAAAAGGTTGGTTGCCTTTAAAATACCCCCTTTCAGTTTTGCCCACTGTTTTTCTACATCCCCCAGCTGTTCCCATCCCACTAACAACTCCCTGAGGTATTGGCCCATCTTCGCAAAGTTAGTCTTCCTAAAGTCTAAGATCTTCACCTTGGAATGGATTCTAACAGCCCTAGTCCTAATACTGAACCACACCATCTGGTGATCACTGGATGCAAAATGATCTCCCACTACAATATCAGAAACACTTTCACCATTGGTAAGCACCAAGTCCAGTATGGCCCCTTCACGTGTGGGGTCCAGGAGGAGAGGAGTGGCCTAAAGGTTGGGGCAAGTTGCATCAGGCCAGACAGTTAGGGGTTCAAATCCCACTAGAGGATAGCAACCTTGGGCCAGAAGGACTTGGGTTTCTAGTCCCACAGGTGGTCTTGGGCAAGCTACTTAACCCTCCATTGCCCATGTTCCCTGTTAAATAGTCATTTCCAAGTTATAATGCCTTGTTCAATGTAAACCACCTTGATATCATGAAAGGCAGTATATAAGAAATGTTAAATAAAATAATGTCTGACAGCACTGTGCTACACAACCAATGCCACATATTTGAAAGGAAAAGAATTGCCCCAAAAGGAAACAGCAAGTTGCCTATGTGTGAAGGCAATGTAAGCACCTATTTTTAGACTATGTGCCTTTATAAAATACTAGCACAAATCTGGCAAAAATTACTGCTCAACTGAAGGTGTGGACATTTAAATATGCATATATATCACAACTCTGTCTACACTCTAGACATGCTTCATTACATCGCAAATGTGCTTTTATGTGTGAGGTAGTTTTTTAAGAGGCTTTTTATGTGTTTATATTGACGATACTCCATTGCTTCAAGTACAGAACTTAAAAGTATGTCTACTGAAGGGCATTAGCTGCTACTACAGGGCTAAGGCAGATTTACTGCCCAGCAGTAGCAGCTAATGTGGGCAAAAGGCAGATTTTGCAGGAACTCTTCGGTGATATCTGACTTTCGTGCGTTGAAGGAGTGGTGGGAGTAGGATCGTGGCAGGGAGTAGGCTGGCTGCCATCTCATGAAACTGTTTCATGCAAATACAAAATCACAATGTGTGCCTTTGAGTCAATGCTGACAGGTGGTGGGGGAAAGGGGGTCAGTGCTGTGGGAGTCAGGGGGGCAGGCATGGAGGATGTCCCCACAGGTATGCAGGGGCACACTGGGACATCTCAGGATCCAATCCTGTACCCGCAGGAATGTCTGGCTCCCGTGGTGCACAATCAGGTTCTAACAAGCCCGTCCTGTTCGGGGCCATCCAGATGGCAGGGACGTGCCCCTAAGGCAATCTGGCTCCACGGGAATGCAATTTACAAATTTTTTGTAACTGTCCTTCTGATTATAAGGCAGAAAATAGCAACAACATTTCACATTTTCAAAACCTTTATTCTTTGTTCTAAACTTTTGCAATTCTATCTTCATGACAGTAGTTCACTTCCAAAAGTAGTCTGTTGCTGCTGGCTCCATTTCTTCCATGAGTTATTAACTCCATCTGGATGGAAAAGGTCCACAACATGAGTCCTGTAAACCTCAGGTTTTTCAGGCCTCAGGCCTACAGCTCTCCAAGTTTTGCAGTCTAGTTCGGAGTCTCTGCAGGACTGAGGAAAATGCTGTGTTGCAAGACGACCTGATTCTAGCCCAATGAATACACAAAAATAGCCCAAAACAGCAACCCTTCCAGGCCCTGCTCTCCTCTTCTCTGAGTGGATGATCTGGCAGTCCATCAGATATGACCACACCTAACCTGACATATGGCCCCACCCTCCACAACTCTGATTGGCTGGAGTCTGGCAGTCATTCATGTGTAAGCACTCCTGCTCTGCCGCATCTCATTTTTCAGATCCGTATATTTTGCTCTGGGACCTGACCATTGAGATGCATCCAAGGGTTGACAACATTCTGATGCTCTCTGAGAAGGTCAGTAGGGAAGACAAACAGAACATACCAGGACTTATGTCTTCCTTTCTTTGCTCCATTTTCTGTGATTTTCTTATCCAAAATGGCAAGGGCAAGAACCCAGAATAGCCCAAAAATCCACAACTCATGACCCATGAATTTGTCCTCTGACCTGGGCAAAAAAAGTCACCTAATTTGATCAAAAAACCATGGAAATGGCAACACTGAGAACTCCTTTTTCCTAGTGGTTATATGCAGCTGTGTCACTTGCAGTCTTTTGACTGCTTGGTGTGTATATTTCCCTTAAGCCTGACTGCTAAAAGGCAACAACATCCAACCGAGCATGCTCTATCTCTTTCATACCTTCTTTAAAGGAGAACTGATTATGGATATACAAGCACTGGGTTAGTCTTATATTCCAGTGAGGAAGAAAGTGTAGCCTTATTCTTAACTCCTTTCTTCAAAGCTGGGGGATTTTATTAATGCTACTGAAATAGTGGAACTGAAGGGAACCATATGGGTTGGTAAAATTGGAAGGGAAAAGATTTAAGAAAAAGGACATGTTGCCCTGTGCTTTTGTGTCATTTTAGAGATTCTTTGCATGCTTTAGGGTTTACTGTTTTCTACCATTTCTTTTTGGTACGAATTTGATGGTGTTCCAACCTAGCTATATAGCCCACTACAGTGACTATTTGCAGCTGTAAGATCTGAGACATAAATTATTTTTCCAATAATCATGAAACAAGAGGACATTCAATAAGTTAAACGCCTTTAGTATTCCTGGAGCTAAACAGGATGGGCCAAGCCTATTTATTTCACTTTCTATCTTTGCTGCTGTTCTGTGCAGGAATGCAAAAAGTAAAAGAAACTTGCTAATGGTTCTTTGTGGACAGCAGGATAAGTCAGCCACACAATGAGTAACATCATCTGATGGAATCCAGAATGGAATTTGCTCTTCCAGAGCTCAGAAACTCTTTTTTATTTACAAAGATTTCTTCTGAGCATGTGCCCCCAGCCCAATACTCCTGGGCAGTCCACTTCCTCCTTCTGCAAGTTTCAGGCTTAGCAGGTTCATCCAAGAGGAGATGGCGGGTGGGTTTGTGTTGCTGAGTTATCTTGCTTTTCACAGAGAACCCCTGCTACAGGTAACCTTACTTTCTCCATGGACAAGCAGGGTGATTCAGCCACATAATTTTAACTCCTTAGCTAAGGGAGCTAAGGGGGAACATTGTGTGCAGACCTTGTGACCCCTTCGCCCTTACAGCCCAACGTGTTGCTGTGGTAGGATGAAGTTGGCTGATAAGAGTAAACCATTTGAGTAATAAGGAGAGTAGACATGTGTAATGCAGAAACATAACTGAAATTTACTGGAAATATTTGGTGCCTGACAATGCAAAATGTATAGGGACAGATATTGAATTATGATGGCTATGCGCTGCTACAGCGCATGGCCATCTGCGCCGACCCTTAACCCTGGATATTCATTGCCAGGGTCATATGTGGCCCCGGCATTGAATATCTGGGTTTGCCACACAGCCTCCCAGCCACAGTAGCTAACCGGGCAGCAGCGATATTGCATGCTGCCCGGTTAGCCCCTGTAGCTTTTGCTATGCCTTTCTTTTAGCCACAGGTCATTAATCGGGAAGCATGAAATATCACCACTGTCCGGTTAGCGACTGTCACTGCCTCTGCTCCTCCCTGCAATGCTCACGACATGCCTCAATGCTAAGCAGTTAGTATCAGGGCATTTAGGGGAGATGATCGGGGATATTCAGTGGCACTAACCATGTTAGTGCCATTGAATATCCCAATTAGAGGCATTTACAGAGTTTATAGGGCTGTAAACCATGTAAATGCCTTTCGGATATCAGGCCCATAGTGAATTTCATAGAGACAGTGACACAATAAACTTGTTTGGGTGCCTGATCATGTAATAATCATTTTTCGAAAGTGCTGATATTCAAACACCATGGCGGGATATTCAGCGGCAATAACTGGAGATGTCCTGCCACTGAATATCTGGGTTGAGTAACACTAACCGGGTAAGTGCTGGCATTTACTTGGTTAGTGTAATTTTCAGCCAGTGCTTTCCTGGATTGCAATTTAGGCCTGCTTTTCATTTAGCCTAAGCTGCCTTGACAAGGGCCACTGATAATTGCCAGCACTTAGTGCCGGTATCACCCTTGCACTGCTTACAAACCACCCCTGCACTAACCAGATAGTGCCAGGGTGGTCTTTGGAGATATTCAGCATCACTCTCTGGGCAGTGCCACTAAATATCACAGGCTACCCCCTTAGTTGACTGGCCTCCTGTTGGCCGGTTGCCTTAAGGCTTTGACTATCAGCCCAATGGTGAATATCATAGAGGCACTGACACAATAATCTTGTTTGGGAGCATTGGTCCAAAAATTTGACAGCCACATGAAAACCACCACATTCATTCCTCTACACCAGATCCCACCACAGCCTTCCCCTCACAACAATACCACCTCTTGGATCTGTTCATTTGATTTGTAGCACAATACTGGCAAGCTCTACTGCCTGCTCCCTACTTAGGCATGAGACCACCTTCCAACTAGTTTTTGGAAGAGGCTGCCACCCCTCCCTCTCTAGGCTTCTCCATGGAACCCAACATTTTGAAGAGCAGCCTTTGCTCAAAAGTCTTTCTGACTCTGATGGTCTGAGTAGACGTCTCACCCCTGGATCTCTGGGTATTCCTCCAGACTTGCCATCACCTCTGCTCCTTCCAGCCTCACTGCTGAAAGATCTGACCTACCACAAGTTCTTCCAGTAGTTGACCATCCTGCTATCAATATTATCTTGCAACATGCCAGATGCACACAATGAAGTCCTTGTATCCTCATGAACTTGGAAATCCCCAAAAACAAATGTCCTTCTCAGGAACTACCACCACTAAAAGAATTGGACATCAAATGCCAGGTTCAGCTAATCCCATGGTTCAAAAAAACTCAACTACTTCACCAAGCAATCATTGTGGAATCAGCCATGAAGAAGACCAAGAACTTCTGCTCTCACTCCAATATCTCCCTTAGAAAGGAGCACAGGTCTTGGGACATGGTAGGCAGAAAGATATTCCAAAGATCCATTTTGAAAGCCTCATCTCTGCTCACCAATTCTCTACCACAATTTTCTCCTAGACAAGATCACAGGTGTCCTGGCATTCTTCCTTTTGGAAAACAGAGACCTGATATTCCCCATCCTACATGGAATAAGAGAGTGTGAGAAGTATCTCATATGATCAGCTTTCAATGAATTAAGACCACCTTTCACAATGGCAGCCATAGCCATTGATACCAAGTGAATGGTGAAGACACCCGTGAACACCTTGCAGATGTCTCCTCCTTTAGCAAAAATCTCTTCAGAGGCAAAGACAAGAAATGGAGAGATGGTTGAAATCAAAGACCACTGTACCACTCCACTGACTCAATCACACCCATACACCAGGAAGACAACATGGTACTCGGTCACTACAGTTCCTACCATAGACGGTACATAAGAACATAAGAACATAAGATATGCCATACTGGGTGAGACCAAGGTCCATCAAGTAAAGTATCCTGTTTCCAACAGTGGCCAATCTAGGTCATACGTACCTAGCAGTTTCCCCAAAAGACACAGGTTCCACAATGCTTGTACTGGGTCAAGCATTGATATCCTGGGTCCCTTCTTAATAATGATTTATGGACCTTTCCTCCAGGAACTTGTCCAAACCTTTTTTAAACCAAGCTACACTAACCACATTTACTACATACTCTGGTAACAAACTCCAGAGTTTCATTATACGTTGAGTGAAAAAATATTTTCTTTTATTAATCTTAAATAGTTTAGCCTGTAGCTTCATTGCATGCCCCCTAGTCTTTCTATATTCTGATAATGTAAACAATCGATCTACGTTTACCCGTTCCACTCCATTCATTAATTTATAGACTTCTATCATATCTCCCCTCAGCTGTCTCTTTTCCAGATTAAAGAGCCCTAACCTTTTTAGCCATTCTTCATAGGAGTATCCTTCCATCCCCTTTACCATTTTGGTGGCTCTTCTCTGAACCTTTTCTAATAATGCTATATCTTTTTTAAGATATGGCGACCAGAATTGCACACAACATTCAAGGTGCAGTCTCAACATGGAACGATATAGAGACATGATATTATCTATTGTTTTATGATAACTAGCATTCTATTTGCTCTCTTGGCTGCCGCTGCACACTGGGCCGAGGGTTTTAACATGTTATCCACAATGACGCCTAAATCTTTTTCCTGGGTGGTGATTCCTAATGTGGAATCTTGCATCGTGTAACCATAGTTTGGGTTGTTCTTCCCTAGGTGCATAACATTGCACTTGTCCAAATTAAATTTCATCTGCCATTTTGAAGCCCAGTCTTCCAATTTATCAAGATCCTCTTGCAATTTTCCACAATCCTCTTGGGTTTTAACAACTTTAAATAGTTTTGTGTCATCTGCAAATTTGATAACCTCACTCGTTATTCCACTTTCCAGGACATTTTTGAATATGTCAAAGAGCAGCGGACCCAGCACAGATCTCTGGGGTACACCACTATTCACCTTTCTCCATTGGGAAAATTGGCCATTTAGCCCTACCCTCTGCTTTCTATCTTTTAACCAGTTCCTGATCCACAATAGTACACTGCCTCCTATCCCATGACTCTTTAGTTTTGCCAAAAGTCTCTGATGAGGGACCTTGTCAAAGGATTTCTGAAAGTCCAGATACACTATATCAACCAACTCACCTTTGTCCACCTGTTTATTCACACCTTCAAAAAAACATAACAGATTAGTAAGACAAGATCTTCCTTGTCTAAAGCCATGTTGGCTGTCTCCCATTAGGCCATGACTATCTACATGCTGAGTAATTTTATTCTTTATGATGGTTTCTACCATTTTTTCCAGTACTGACGTCAGGCTCACTGGTGTGTAGTTTCCCGGATCACCCCTGGAACCCTTTTTAAAACTTGATGTTACATTGGCAATCCTCCAGTCTTCAGGTATTAGAGATGATTTTAATGATAGTTCACAGATTACTAATAGCAGGTCTGCAATCTCATATTTCAGTTCTTTCAACACCCTTGGATGTATATCATCCGGCCCAGGTGATTTGCTACTCTTCAGTTTATCTAATAGTTGTAATACATCTTCCCGATGTATCGATATTGCCTTCAATTCTTCCGCACCTTTACATACCACTTCAGTCATGGGTAACATCCCTACATCTTCCTCAGTAAAGACTGAAGCAAAGAATTCATTCAGTCTCTCCGCTATCGCCTTGTCGCCTCTTAGTGCCCCTTTAACCCCTCTATCATCTAATAGACCAGCTGACTCTTTCACAGGCTTTTGCTACGAATGTACTTGAAAAAGTCGTTATTTCGCATTTTTCCTTCCGTAGCAAGCTTCTTCTCAAATTCTCCCTTTGCCTGCCTTATCCATGCCTTGCATTTGACTTGCCAGTGCTTGTGCTGTTTCTAGGTTTCGTCGTTTGGCTCTTTTTTCCATTTCCTGAAAGATGCTTTTTTGCCAACAACAGCCTCTCTGACCTCACCTTTAAACCATGCTGGCAGTTTTTTGGACTTCCTTCCACTTTTCTTAAAGCGTGGAATACAGCTGGTCTGGGCTTCCAAGATAGTATTTTTCAACAGCACCCAAGCTTGATGTAAGTCTTTAACCTTTGCAACTGCTCCTTTTAGATTTTTTCTTAACTATTTTCCTCATTTTATCATAGTCTCCCTTTCGAAAGTTAAAAGGTAGTACTGTGGATTTCCTTACTATCCCTCCTCCACTAATTAAATCAAATGCGATTATGCTATGATCGCTATTGCCAAGTGGCCCAACACCCTTATCTCTTGCACTAGATCTGGTGTTCCACTAAGGACTAGGTCTAATATGTCTTCCCCTCTGGTTAGTTTATGAACCAGCTGCTCCAAGAAGCAGTCATTTATTTCATCTAGGAACTTTATCTCCCTAGCATGTCCTGCCGTGACACTGACCCAGTCGATACCGGGGTAATTGAAATTACCCATTATTATTACTGTGCTGTAACTTTTGTTAGCTTCCTTGATTTCTTTGAGCAATTCATCATCCATTTGTTCATTCTGGCCAGGCGGTCGATAGTACACCCCCACTGCCATCACCTTCCCTTTTTTACATGGAATTTCAATCCATAGAGATTTTACAGCAAATTTTGTTTCCTGCAAAACTTTAATCCTTTCTGACTCAATGCCCTCTCTAACATAGAGTGCAACACCTCAACCAATTTGATCAGCTCTATCATTACGATATAGTTTGTACCCAGGTATCACAGTGTCCCACTGGTTGTCCTCCTTCCACCATGTCTCTGATATTCCATTCATATCTAACCTCTCATTTAGTGCTATATATTCTAACTCTCCCATCTTATTTTTTAAACTTCTAGCATTTGCATACAGGTATTTTAGAGACTGTATTTTATTCATATTAATTAGGCTATTGGTTGTTGTTGTTGTTAAGTGCCGTCAAGTCGGAGTCGACTCATGGCGACCCTCTGGATAGCTATCCTAAATTGTGTTCGGTCTTCAGTCAGGCGGCTCATTGTTGACAGACTGGTACCCGTAGCTGCTGTTATTGTATCGATCCATCTCATTGCTGGCCTTCCTCTTTTGCGTTGACCTTCTATCTTGCCAAGCATAATGTCTTTCTCTAATGATCTCTCTCTTCGCATGATGTGTCCAAAGTATGAAAGGCTATTGGTAGACATGGTTAATTTGGGATCTTTAAGCTCTGTCTGCTCCATACTCAAGGTCATTTGGGCTACTTTACTCTTTTTTGGAACTTCTCTGCTTTTGGTAGTATCCTTCAAGGATACATTCTTCCGAATCATCCGCTCTTGGGCAACTGTCTGCTTTCCCCTACTATCTAGTTTAACCCTTTGAAGACAGCAAGGTTTCTAGATTGATGAGATGCATGAAAGTGACATGTTAGATTCAACAATACGTTTGAACAACAAATACAAAAATGTCAAACATGTGACACTGTGGGCGGTGGCGCTATAAAAAGGGACATATTTGTCCCTATGGTCGTCAAGAGAATAATGGGACATATTTGTCCTGTGTGTTAATTTACACATAACATCTCAGTTATATTAAAAATTCATGTGTATATTTGTTTTTAATTAAGGGTAATCATGTAATTTTTCATATATTTTTGTTTTTTGAGCAACTTGAACAAAATTTATTTAGAAAATACAAGCGCAAAAACATTAAGCATCCAAACCTTAGTATATCAAGCTTCTGTCTTAGAGTGAGCATCAGCATGAAATCAAAAAGATTTATTATATTTAAAAATAGGCAGTTAGACATTAATATAGTAAATAGTAAGCAAAAGCCTAATTGTCTGACAAACAGTTCAGGCTATGATAATCAGCAAAGCAGTTACGTGTCTTAGTGTAGCACAAGTGAATGCTACATGTGTCACAGAAGCTGTCTGTGTGATTTTCAACTCCAGATTTGGCACACTGAGCACATCGTCTGTGTTGATCACATTTTGTCAGGGAATGTTCTGGTTTTGGTGCTGGAAGAACACACCGTGAACCTCTAACTGGTGCTGATGGTGCATTTCTTTGACGGTTGGAGTACCGTCCAATAAGACCCCTTGCTATCATCTGATGATATTCCAGTGGTGTTATTGCCTTATAATCAGGGTCCCTCTCTTGTTGCAGTTGAACATAAATGCAATGACTGTTGTTGACAGCAATATCAAGAAGATCAAAGAAGATTTTCAAGTAATATTTAATTTTTGACTTTCGGTCAGTCTCGTATGAAACCTTTTTTTGGTCCATGAGGTCCACACCACCCATGTATTTGTTGTAAGTTGTAACAATGGAATGACATGAAACACGCAGCTTATCTGCAGATCCTGCTTGCCTTCTTAGCACATACGTGACATCATCCTTTGAACATGGTAGTAAATTTGATAATAGAATCACTGACCTGTTGTCCAACCATTTCACACAAGTGACACCATTTGCTGTCATATAATACATGTCACCATATTTCATTTCCTTATCTGATTTCAAGTTCTTTGGCATGTGCTTCCGGTCTACATGAACTGTGCCACATAGGTAAATCTTCTTTTGTAGCATTTGAAATTGCAACATTGACAAGTTGAAGAAATTGTCAATAAAAACTTGGCGTAACCCAAATGGACTTCATCCAACAATTCCTACAAGTTCAGTTTTCCTACAATGTCAGCCTCAGAAAACAACCATTAGCACTAAAAAGTACTGGGATTCAATATCCTCCCAGACATGTGCTGGTTTAACATCAACGGCTGAAGTTGATTGAAACTGTGTTGTATTCACTACCATACGTGCTACCCAAATTTTGGGATTGATATAACTTGTTCTGTAATAAAATACTTCTGAATTTGTTCATTCTCTACTAGTAGCACAAAGAATACTTAGCTTGTTCCTCTGTGGGATACTTCACAGCACACACAGCACACGGAATTTTTTCTGTTTTTTCAAATTTTCTGTTTAAATTTTCTTTCAATTTCCTTCTCTTCTTCTCAAACGCTGCTCTTAAAGCACGTCCCGACGCCAGCCTTACATGGCGCCCATGCATTTCTCCGCTCAGGGTTTATCAAGGGACTTGTCTATACACCAGTTTTTCTATAAAAAAACACATTCTGAATCACTGAACTGTAATGATGAAATTGAAAAGTGCACACACTATAAATATTGAAAGATGTATCACAACAATCAGATAGAGAAAGATAAAAAACAATGTTAACCTGATGGTAATGTAACTCTTATCTCGAAGCAAGGTTCCCCTCTGGCACACTGGGGAATCCCTAAAAAGATGCCGCGCATGCGGTCTAACCGATGCTGCGGCCATTTTTAAATGCCCAAAAAAACCCATTCCGAGGTGGGAGCTCATCTGTTATTGGTTAGATCCTAAACACAAACTGTCCAATCGATGCCAGCATTAAGTCCATCCGGTTGCACTGTGGCTAAAGTGTGAATCCACCATTGTTCCCTGTAAAGTAGAAATTGTTCTCGAGATTTTCCCAAAGCAGCAGCTGTCACCCTCTCAATACACCAGCAACGAAGCTGGGCAAACACATGTTGAAACTGTGAACAGTGTTGAACAAGGGGAGCTTCTCTTCGACCACATCACAATCGGCTTTCATGTTCTTTCATCCGGATCTTAAAAGGACGTATAGTCTTGCCCACATAAAGCAGGCCACACGGACACTGAACAGCATAGACCACATGCGTGGATTCACATGAAGTAGCTTGTTTCAATGTATAAGTTGTATTTCTATAAGTGAACCGTGTTTGTTCTAAAGTAATGTCACATATCTCACATTGGCCACATTTATAGTGGCCTAATCTGAGGTCACACGCATCCACAACGTTGATGTCTCGCAATCTTGTGGGACTGAGATGTTCCTTTAAATTGCAACTGCGTTTCCACACACATCGGACTACTTTATCTTGTAGACCCAGCACAACACGAAGCACCGTACTATGCTTCTTAAGAATTCGTTGTAAACTATGACTCAATGGAGAATATCGGGTGATAAAATTCACAGCATGTGACTCCTTGGGAACCCCATGCTGTTTCTTTGACTCCAACAACAGATCGCGGTTATTAAACAACGCTCATTTGTAAGTCCGCTGTATTATTGAATTTGGATAACCCCTAACGAGAAAATTTGCTTTCAAATTTCTTGACAATGTCTTAAAAGTCCCCACATCAGAGCAATTTCTACGATATCTTAAGAATTGTGACAGCGGAAGGCTGTTTTTTAACTGAGGAGGGTGGGCACTGTCATGATGAAGAAAAGTGTTGCGATCTATAGATTTTCGGTACACTGAAGTGTCCCAGCCAGTCTCTCCACACGTGATCTGCACATCCAAATATGCAATGCAACGTTTATTTGACACACTAGTGAATTTGAGGTTAATGTCTTGCGAATTCAGCCATTGGAGAAAAGAACCCATTAGGTGTTCAGTACCCTGCCACAACATAAACACGTCGTCAATATAACGATGCCAAGCTTTGATGTTAGCAATATACGGTGAGTGGGAAAAACAATTTCTTTCAAACACTTCCATGTATAAGTTGGCAATTGACAGAGCACAGGTGGCACCCATGGCCACCCCTGAGATTTGATGGTATAAAACTTGAAATTCAAAAAAGTTGTGAAAAAGGGTCAAGGTTGTCAAAGCTTGCAAAAATTGCAATTGCATTTGGGACAGATCTCCACGGGCCATTAACGCTTGTTGTACAATAGCACTGGCCACTGTTTATGGGATACTAGTGTACAAAGATTGAACATCTAATGTCACTAAAAGTACATCATCTTCTGTAGCCCAATGGGACAAATCCTTAAGAATAGCCAAAACATTAGTTGTGTCCCACACATATGAGGGAATATCAGTCAACAGGGGACGTAAAAACGAGTCGAGATATGTTGACAAATGTTCCAACAGGGTCCTCTTGGTAGAAACAATTGGTCGACCCGGGGGCCGAGTTTGATGTTTATGTATTTTAGGAACTGTGTAAAATTGTGCCACTCTCGGTGCAGGAACATTCAAAAAGCCATATTCTTTTTTAGAAATAATATTGTTTTGTAGGGCCCCCCGTGTGAGCTCTTTGATGGTAGTTTGGAGGCTAGAGCTAGGGTCTACTGATAAAATCGTATAAGTGGTGGTATCATGTAACTGCGACCAAGCCTCCTCCAAATAAAAATCTCTTGTTTGAATAACAATAGCCCCCCCTTATCAGCTCTGCGAATTACCCAATCAGTTCGTGCTTTCAAAGTTCGCAAAGTGGCCCGTTGGGGGCGGGAAAGACGAGTGTTGCACAATGGGTGACTGCTAGTCAATTGATCAACTTCCTGAAATACTAACTCCTTGAAAATCTGTATGGCAACATAGCTGTTCGAGTGCTTTTGACAGCATTATGACCACCCCCTCCCCAAGCCCATACTCTGTCTCCATTTTCCGTCCAGTATACAGGTCAAACTGGTAAAGATAGCCTGAGATTGCATCACATCTGCACCACAGTTTAAATCCCCTCTTCACAGGCTTGTTCCTTATGTACTGCTTCATGATGTTTTGGCCTTTGAATTTTATCATGTGCTCATCAATTGACTGCTGCTTGCTTGCATTTCTAGTTGCCTGGAAGCATCGATTGACGTAGTTGATCAATGGGCGAACCTTGAAAGCCCGATCACACTGTGGATGAGTTCTTGGCAGCATATCATCATTATTTGAAAAATGCAAGGCAGAGCGAATTGTTTCAAATCACGTCTGAGTCATTGCATTTGCAATGAATGGAACCTGCAGATCTGGTTGAGTAGACCAATAATTAATCTCTAATTGTGGGCAGAACATGGTAACCCATGACCAGACACATCCCCAGACACATCGGTGCTCATCTGCATCAGTGAGAAATGGAATGCCTCTTTGCTTCATATATAGTTCACTCTGTTCTGCGATTAGTGAGACTAAGGGATATGTTTACTAAACCATCTTATTGTGCACTGTGACGTAGAAGCCTCTCAAGAAGCTACGGAAACAAGTAGTGATCCGATGGAGAGAACCGGTACTGCAGGAAAATGCAGGATTTTCTCTTCAGAGAGAAAAAAACACAGAGCTAGTCAGGAACCACACCTCACCTCAAGGAAGGAGAGAAGCCAAGTCCCTGATTGGGCACGCCCAAGCAGGAGGCGGGCAGTGCCGTACACAGGCACCTTGTTAAGCACTAAGAAACAGAGAGAGTTGGAACAGGAAGAAGGAGAGGAAGAGAACGGTTTGGTTTTAGAGCAGTTAAGCAGCTGTGATCCACTAAGGAGAAGATTGGACTCACGGAGCAGATACCCAGGAGACTCAGAGGCAGGAAGAATCTTCTGTGACCAGAAGGATTCAGGGGCACTGAGAGACCCAAGGCTACAGCACAGGCTTCTAGAGGACCAAGTGGAACCTTGGAACCAAAGGCAGAGGGACAGAGAATTACCCTGGAGAAAGCCACAGCACAAGGTACACAATGGGTTTGAAACTGCTAGCAAGTTTAACATTGGGAAGCCAGAAAGAGTAAAGGCTAACGTTAAGAGCCAGGACAAAGTCAGACAACATGGTAGCAATTGGTTGCGGTCTGAAAAGCATTTAAGCAGCCTAGGCTATAGTCATAAGCCAGCAGAAACCTATGGTAGGAGAACAGCTGACTCCTATTATAGAGACGTGGGCCAAGAGAAGTCTGAAAGTTCTACTTTTAACACTCTGTTGAAAAACTCTCCTCTCACAGCTGAAGTTTTAAACCCAGCACTAACGTTTAGTAATAAGTTGGGGAAGGATAATCCTAACACGTGGAGCTGTTGTCCTAGTAAAAGCAGCATTGCTAATTATCAAGAGATAAGCAGTTTAAACAGACAGTTACCTGAAGGAGGAAGACATTATCAGCTTAGCCCAGGAAGAACCCAGGCTGAATTGCTTCTTAAAGACTTCAGAGAGTTCCTTGAAAGCAGGGCAATTTCTTCCTCTAATGTAGCACAGCCCATAAAAAGCTGTGAAGAGGAAATGCCTTTAGTTTCTTCTCTACCCTTCACAGAGCCAGACATGCCAATGGACTGTTCAGCTTGTGTCATTGAGAAGGACATTTAATTGTAATGCTGTACAAAGTTATATGAAGAAATATAACAGAAGTTGCTGTATTGATTCCTATGCTGAAGAGCTTATCAGAGGGGAATAAGTTAAAGCATAATTGTCTGCATACCAGGAGCATTGCTGTTTTCCAAAGTTTGTTTCATCCGTTAGAAAAAGGGTCACATGACAACTGAATGTGATCACAGAAGAATATGGACATTTAGCCTAGCAGTGCAATATCTTGTTTTGGTTTCTCACTCTTGTTTTGTGCCATTATACTTTATTTGCGTCTGTTTGCACTTGAACTGCAATGCGGAAATAAACCTCATCAAAGAAATTTTCTTTGCCTGCCTTACTGCTTGAGCACATACACATCTACAACCTCAACCCTGAAGGGCATCCAAGGCCACCTCCTCCTGAAACCCCAAGGTCCAGGGAGTGGGTGTGTGGCAAAGTGGCGTAGTATTGAGGATACTGCGCAGGCGCAAGAAGTAGCCACATCAGGAGCTGCAGAAGCCAACTTCCAGAAGAGCCCAGCTGAGGAGCTGACGAGCCCAGACGAGGAAGGGGACTGCAGGAGGCTACGGGATCTGCTGTTGCTGATGTGCATGCAAACCACCTAAGCCAGGTAAAGGGTATCCACCCCGGGAAACCAGGATACCAGGGCAAGGGTGCAGCCTAGTGGTGACTAGGGAAAGAAAAAAAAAAGGAGAAATTAAAAGCACAGATAGACAAGTGTACTGTGATACCGCACTTGGGTCTGTATTTTTTGCTTTATTCTAGGAATTCCAAAATGGCGATGGAGGCCAAGGACATCTTCCAATGGATGGCGATACACCTGGAGCACCAGAGAGATCTTTCGCTAGAGGCACAGGAAAGAGCCAATGCGAGTTTCCGTGAACAGCAGCGACCTCTACTTACCATGATGGAGGAATGGCTAAAGGAGAGGAAGCAGGCGACTGTACCACCAGCATCTACAACAGGTTCCACTCTAACAGACTCTGTACACCCTGTTAGTTTACACACAGGAACTTTGTTTAACTTTGGTCAACTTATTAATCAGGATGATGTAGATGACTTTCTCGAGAGCTTCGAGAGAGTAGCTCGCCTTAGCGCCTGGCCTAGGGAGCACTGGGCACTAAGATTAGCAGCATCCCTTACTGGGGAAGTGATGGCCACTTACCGCGGCATGCCTGCTGCACTGGCCGGAAGCTATGATGAGTTAAAGAAAGCGATAAGAGAGAGATTAGGGCTCACTCCTTTGGTTTACCACACGCGCTTGAGAAGTGTAAAACTGAGGCTGAGTGAGAACCCTAAGTCCTTGTGTCACAGGATTTGTAGCCTGATTGACAATTGGTTAACTCCAGAAGGGAGGTCTGTGGAGTCAATACTTGATGACTTGGTACTAGAGCAATACATGAACGCTCTACCCCAGGGAATCCGCACCTTCCTGATCTTGCAAAACTGCAAAACTCCCCAAGAAGCTGTTGCACTCTCTGAAAGATACATAGAGGCAGAGCTAACTGCCCAGAAAGCTGGCACTACTTCCCAGGAGACAGGCAGTCATGGATCAGAAAGGAACTGGAAGGTGCAAGAGGATCCTATAAAAATGTGCATGCCATTGTGGAAGAATTCTAAGAGTAAGCCAAGGTGTTACAAATGTGGGCAAGAGGGACATTTGCAAAAACATTTTGTTAAAACTGCCTTGACAGCGGATAGTTCTATGAAAGACAGACAAGGATTTCTTCTTTCTGTTGAAGTACAGGGAATTACCACTCAAGCTTTGCTAGATTCAGGAGCTGAGTTAAGCATGCTCTCTGAAGAGTTGTGGCAGAGAATAGAAGCCATGCAGGGAGGAGAAGTAATTCAGCCTGTGAGGTCAGTTAAAATAAGATGTGTTCACGGAGGAACTTCCACCTATCAGGTATATAAGTTACACATAGCAGGGTTAGGTGCACGAAGGACTATCCCCTTAGCAGTTGTCCCAGGACTTCCCCATGCAGTAATTCTAGGCAGAGATTGGCCGCAGTTCTTTAGAGAGATGGAACGAGAGTTGCAGGTGAAAGGCGCAATGGTCTCCACAAGAGCCCAATCCTCAGCCTTAGAAAGTAAAGACACCCCAGAGGATCTCGGAGAAGTTCTCCCCTCTGATGAAGCATTGATAAACACTCCGGACACTAAGGTCAGAAAGGCAAAATCTGAGAAGCGTAAGGAGAAACAGTCTCGCTCTAAAAACAAGTCTGAAATACAGGCAGGGCAAGAGCTGCCATGGGTACCAGAGGAGCTAATGAACAAGTTTCCCACGTTCCCAAACGAACAGCAAGCGGACCCCGCTCTCACACAGGCATTCAAATGGGCTCAGACTACTAGGGATACCTTACCCAGGTTTCTCCTGACCGCGGGAATACTTTATAGGGAAAGTAAAGATCCTTTCACCGGGGATAGCAGAAAACAGTTGGTGCCAACCACCTTTAAAAATATAGTGCTACGGATGGCACACGACCATCCCGTTGGAGAGCATAAGGGCATTCAGGGAACCCTCGATCAAATCTTATCCCGATTCTATTGGCTGGGTATCTTTAAAGAGACGGGCAAGTTTTGTGAGGCTTGCCCCACATGCCAAAGAGTTTCATATCTTTTTTTTGGAGCTTTCTCGGGAGTGCTTTTTGATGTTTCCCATTAATATCACTATTGCCCAGCTTGGTTATGTTTTTTTATATTTTGTTGGGGTCATTTTCACTGTTTATTTGCCCTTTTGTTCCGTGCACATGTATCACACTTATCACTTTTTTGTAGGTTTCCCTGGTTTTGCTGTACATTGCTGACAGAAATGGTTTCTCTTCCCTTTAAATCATCTCTAACGCCATGGTTTCACTGGCGTTAGTTTTGAGCTTTGGATTTCACATCATTAGTGTGCGGGGAGCCTCTCCCTCCCACTCTCCACCCATTGACCCCTTCTCTCCGCCCCTGGTGAGCCTTCCTCAGCCCTCCGGGAGCCTTTCACCGCCTTCAGCGCTCATTTGTGCCGCTGCGCGCGTTAACGCGCGCTAAGGTACCTGAGCGCCTGCTAAAGTGCCATTATGGCGCGCTAAGGTACCTTAGCGCGCGATAACGTCACAGAGTGCACATTAAGAAAGTTTAGTAAACATGCCTCCTAAGCTTTTAAACCTTTCTTCATAGGAGTATCCTTCCATCCCCTTTACCATTTTGGTGGCTCTTCTCTGTACCTTTTCTAATTACGCTATATCCTTTTTAACAACCAGAATTGCACACAATATTCAAGGTGCGGTCGCACCATGGAACGATACAGAGGCATTATAATATCCTTTGTTTTATTTTTTATTCCTTTTCTTATGATTCCTAGCATTCTATTTTCTCTCTTGGCCGCCGCTGCACACTGAGGTGAGGGTTTCAGCATGCTATCCACGATGACACCTAAATCTTTTTCCTGGGTGGTGGAAATGTGGAATCTTGCATTGCATAACCATAGGTTGGGTTGTTCTTTCCTACTTGCATAACATTGCAGTTATCCACATTAAATGTATGTGCCATTTGAATGTCAAGTCTTCCAATTTATCAAGGTCCTCTTGCAATTTTTCACCATCCTTTTGGGTCATCTGCAAATTTGATTACCTCACTCGTTAGTCCCATTTCCAGGTAATTTGTGAATGTTAAAAAGCAATGCACCCAGCACAGATCCCTGGGGTACTCCACTATTCACCTTTCTACATTGGGAAAATTGGCCATTTAGCCCTACCCTCTGCTTTCTATCTTTTAACCAGTTCCTGATCCACAATAGTACACTGCCTCCTATCCCTTGACTTTTTATTTTGCCAAAAGTCTCTGAGAGACCTTGTCAAAGGCTTTCTGAAAGTCCAGATGCACTATATCAACCGACTTACCTCTGTCTACATGTTTTTTCACACCTTCAAAAAAACATAGCAGATTAGTAAGACAAGATATTCCTTGTCTAAAGCCATGTTGGCTGTCTCCAATTAAGCCATGACTATCTACATGTTCAGTAATTTTGTTCTTTATAATGGTTTCTACCATTTTGCCCGGTACTGATGTCAGGCTCACCGGCCTGTAATTTCATGGATCACCCATTAGTCTTTAATATTTATCTCTGTCTACCAGTGGTAAAGGGTTGAATTGCTGTGTTATTAGACCCTGGACTGAAATATGGACTTGTGAAGCCTTGTGCCACTTTGAGTTGCTTAATATAATGCAGTGACTGATGCTGAAGGGGGGGGGGGGGGCTGGAACCAGAAATGATGATGCTGGGAGGTACAGGGACTGAAAGGGAGCTACTGCTGGGAGGGACTGGGGCTAGAGGGGAGCTCACAATGATTTGTGCTGGGACTGGAAGGGAGATGATGCTGGGGGGAGGGGGGAGGAAGGAGGAGTAACGAGGAACTGGTGGAACTGGAGCTAGAGCTAGAGTTAGAACTAGAGCTAGAGAAGTAGCTTAGTAGTTAGAGCACTGACTTCATAACCAAAAGACCAGGGTTCAATTCCCACTAGCACTCCTTGTAGCCTTGGACAAGTCACTTAACTCTCCACTACCTCAGAAGAAAAGCCTAGCAATGTACTACTGATCACACTACCAAGAAAACCCAGGAGCTGATGGGTTGCCTGGTGTGGGCCCTGTCTCAAAGGGGCATGCTTATTAAAGGCTAGCTAGGGGTGGGCAGGGGGGTGGGGCCAGTTGGCCCATGCTCAGAAGGGCAAAAGCCCTTCTGAGCTATAGGAGAGTACTTCCGTCTCGGCGCCGTCGGATGACGTCACCACAAATTGTGGCTGACTCATCCTGCTTGTCCTAGGAGAAATGGCAGTGATAAGGGACAATTATCCTAAAAAGGTGCTGGGTGGGTAGGGATTGTTCCAGTGTAAAGCACACTATGGTACTGTTAATGGGCCTTAAGGTGTGAAAATGCCTTACTAAAGGGCATTAAGATAACAGGTGTTAATGCCAACAATAAGGGGTGTTAGATGCATAAAGGATGCTGGGTGGGTAGGGGCCATTCTGGTGTAAAGGGTGCTATGGACCATTTAACAGGTGATAACAGGACATTGGGTGTTAAGATGGCAAATATGCACCTTAAAGTTTGAAAAAGGCTGTAACTCTAACGCTGGATAAAGGTGCACCAAAGAAAGTCAATGTAAAGGTGATGGATGTAAGGAAAGGTGGGAGCTGATGGACCTGCCAAATCTGTGGGCAACCCTATGTGGTAGCACACAGGAGAGCAGGGCTCCTGCAGAAAACAGTCAGTACACAGGGAGCAGAAGCAATGGACGACCCAGTTGCTTAATGTAATCTCAAACAGCTTTATTGTAGATCCCCGACGCGTTTCGGCTTGCGCCTTTCTCAAGGGGAGAGTTGCTTACAGAAAACAAATAAAAACAATTAAATGTATACATAAACATCACTTTGAAAAGGACACCGGATAACATTAATATAATAACTAATTTAAAGTAAAAAAATCTCATGTAAAGTCAAGGGTTGAAAACGTTAACAATTTAAAAAAATATACATATATGTAGAAAACATATATAAATCCATATACAATAAATTAATCACGTTTAATATAGTAAAACCATGTAATAAAAGAAAAAACACAATAAATATCCATAATGTAACATAATTAAAAACAGTAATAGACATAATTAAACATAAGCCAAAAAAACATAATTAAAAAATATACTTAGATGATTAGAAAACAAGAAAGATAAGGACAAACAGACGCAGGGCAGAGGAGACAAGAGGTTACTCACTGAGTGATGCACCAAAATGCCGTTGGAATTCAAAGGACACTAAATTCCTTATTGTGCCACTATATGAAGTGCAAAAAAGGGGGAGGAAGAGGATAAATTGTTAAAACTTAACACTTGGAAACATATGACTGAAAAGGTCATACATTGTAAACCTTTCTCAAGATATAAATGAAACACTGCTCTTAGAGAAAAAACCTCAATTAGCAATTGAATAAGAATAACATTATTTGGCATTCATTCTACTGTATAAACAGTGTGTGCTAAGGGATTTTTATCGCGATCAACTGATATTTGTGTGAATAAAAAATATGTGGGTAAAAAATAAGAAGAACCTACTCACTGAGACAGGCACCTAAGTGCTAAGACACTGCTGTACGGTGAAATCTATAGTGGCTCTGTATGATAAATATGAAACACGTTAGTTTACAAGTCAGTAAAGCTGAACTTAGTAGATTGAAAAAACCGATCGTGAGAGTTACCTGATGGGAGATGCACAAACTGCTCCACAAAACAGATAGTGAATACAAGAAAATCTTAACACAGCAGGACACTGTTGCGTTCTTCCGAATCGAATCAGAACGCCGTTTCGGGACCCTGTTTTTAGAACGCCGACTTTCGCGCCGAAAGAGGCGTGGCTAACTACCTCCAATCACTGAGTGATCTAAAAAAGACTGACAGAAGAAAACATTGATGTGTGATTTGGTATTAGAGAATAAGATCCTATGAGCAACAATTATGTGACAAACGAATGGAGCACTTTTTTTAAAAGTAGTGTTAAGAACCATGTGTCATATTCTAAATAGGAAAGCTGTTTAACAAAACTGACAGCTATTCAAACGGAGGTCTAAAAAAAGGGGGAATATGTATCTATTTTTAAAAACATGGATTAATGTTAAAGGCTAATCCAACCTATGTATCAAGGGGAGTTGAAACGATATGTCTTGCGAATATGTTTTATAAATATAACTTGATTCAAAAGGTTAAAACACGATTAAAGACCTGCTGTTATAAACGGACATGCCGCGTGCTATGGAAAACGATTAAGAACTTCTATGCCTTCTTTAAGACAGACGGTATAAAATGAATATAATAAAATAGTGTCATACGGAACCTTGTAAAAGAGGCCATTCGTTATGTGTAACATATGGTATTTGTTTATAAAAACAAACTACAAAGAGATATGAGTGAACTTGAGTCAAAACGTAGTAGATTATTGCACTTTCAAAACACGAAATGTAAATATAGATCATTCTTCAAAATTGATATTATCAAACTTTAAGTGGATATAAGATATGAAGTGATAAATTTTGATAAAAATAATAAAGATAAAAAAATAAAAATAATAATAATAATCAATTAAAGGTTAAATATATAAAATAAATTATAACCAGAGGAATGGAGCCATAAAAATTAAAAATTAAAAAATTAAGGGGAGGAGGAAAAATATAAAATCATAAACATATAACTGAATTATTAATAAAAAATAAAAGTCAATCAAAATAAAATTCAAAATGATGATAATAATAATAATAATAATAAAACCGATATAATAAAAACTAGTGTTTATAGTTGACTTATAGACTGGTAATAATTAAAAAATTAAAAAATTAAAAATTAAAATAAATAAATAGTAATAATAATAATAATAATAATAACAATAAAAAATAATAGGAATTAAAAAGAATTAAAAAATATAAAATAATAAAATGAATAAAACTTTTTAATTGTAATAATAAAATTGTGTATTATACATACACTAATATAAATAAATACATTAAAAATATAAATAAAAATTAAATTAAATTAAAATATAAATATATGACCAATGGGTATGATAATATCTCTATGTGTAGTGTATTATAGGCGTGTTGTTCTTGAAAGATCAGGGTACAAAAAATGGAGAACCTGCTCATAAAAACAAAAAGTGTAAATATAAATATAAACTGGAAGATCAAAGAAACACTGACAAATCAACCTCTTGATTGAGACCATTAGGTTCTAAACTCTTAAATTCATATATGAATCTCTGCTCTAATTTAAGGAGTGATTTGTCTACATCTCCACCTCTCCAGTGTGGAATGACCACTTTCAAGACTACATATTTAAGGTCCTGTATAGAATGGTTCATTTTGGTCCAATGGGCGACTAAGGGGCGATCAGGAACACTTCGTTGAAGGCAACTTCTGTGCTCTATAATGCGAGTACGAACCTGTCGTTTGGTTTTACCAATGTAGACTAGATTACAGGGACATAGGATCAAATAGACAACATTTTCTGTTTTACAGTTAGAGAAAGTGTGGAGGTAAACCTTATGATGGGTGGTAGGATGCTCAAAACTGTTTTTTGCTAAGATGGTGTGTGCGCACACAGAACAATTTCCACATTTGTAATGACCTTTTGTGCTTAATGAGGGCTTTTTTGTGTTAAGGCTGATGGGACCAAAATATTAGCCAAATTTGGATTACGTTTATAAGCAATCATAACTCTTTTGGTTGCAAAGGTAGGCAAGGATGTCAATAATTGCCACTCTTGTTTAATAATCTTAGTAATTTCACTAGAGTAATTGGAAAAGGTGAGAGGGCATACAATTCGATCTGTCATTTTTTTACGATCTTTTTTAATTAGAAGCGAACTGCGGTCCACACTACAGGCCTTAAAAAAGGCCTTCTTAATGCTCTTCTTAGGATAGCCACGTTCTGTAAATCTATGGTGCATTTCTGTTGCATGTTTGTCAAAATCCGTTTCATTAGTGCATAATCTTCTGATTCTCAGGAACTGACTGGTAGGAAGGTTGTATTTCAAGGATGTATTATGGAAACTATTGTAATGTAACAGGTTGTTACGGTCGGTGGGTTTACGATATAAATCTGTAATAAATCGGTCTTTGCCTTTTTTTATTAAAATGTCTAAATAGGCTATCTCTTTTATGCTGTATTGTCCCTCAAATTGTAAATTGGAGTCCAAACTATTCAGCCACTGGAAAAAAAGTTGTAAAGTATTTTCGGTGCCGTCCCAAATTATGAGGACATCGTCAATGTATCTCTTCCAGAGCCTTATCTGAGCTTTAAAAGGATTAAAAGGTAAATATTGTTTCTCAAATTCAGCAACATACAGGTTGGCAACATCGGGTGCCATCGAGGAACCCATGGCGACCCCTTTGATTTGTTTGTAAAAGACTCCTCTGAAAGAAAAATAATTTTCAGTCATGGCTAGACTAGCAAGCTGCGTGAGATAAAAGGTGGGAATACGAACGGGTTTTTCTCTTTGTATTAACGTATTGGCTAATACTTCCAGAGCAGCTGCTTGGGGAATATTGGTGTATAATGATTTTATGTCTAAAGTGACCAATAGTAGCTTTTCTTCATATCCTGAAAAATCCTGTAATATGTTGATGATATGAGTTGAATCTCGCACGTATGAATCTGCTAATATAACGAATGGTCGAAGAAAGATGTCTAAAAATTTAGAGATGGGTTCTAGAAGAGAACCGATTGCTGAGACTATTGGTCGTCCTGGTGGGTTCTCTAGGGATTTGTGTATTTTTGGAATGATATAGATGGTGGGAATGGTTGGAGATGAGACTTTGAGAAATGACAGCTCTTTAGGAGTTAAATAACCCGCTTCTTTACCAATATATAAAAGAGTGTCAACCTTTTGTTGTAGGCTCTCCGTCGGGTCATCGTAAATCTTTTCATAAAATTCTTTGTCTGATAGTTGACGCATGAGTTCATTTATATATGTAGCTCGATCTTGTAAAACTAACGCTCCTCCTTTATCGGCAGGCTTTATTATGATTTCATTGTTGTTACGTAAGTCATATAGTGCCGTTTTTTCTGCCTTGGAAAAATTATAGTATGTCTTTCTTTTCTTTTTATATAATAAGTGAACTTTGGATAGCACGACCTGCTCATACGCTGTAATGAGTGGGTCAACGTGTGTTGGAGGCATCCAAGTGGACGGTTTTTTTGATAACCGATTTGTCATCATAGGGGGTGTCAGAGTTATGAAAATAATTCATAATTTTAAGTTTTCGAAAAAACTTAAAGAGTTCTACATGCGTGCTAAATTGATCATGATTTTTAGTAGGTACGAAGGATAAACCCTTGGCAAGGACCTGAATCTCAATACCAGTGAGGTGATGTTTAGACAGATTAATTATCCCGTTCACAAGTCCCAGTCCAGACGCCTCTTGGACATGAGAGGATGGTCTCTGTCCCTCTCCCGTTGGGGCTGGGGCTGGTATGTTTTGGAAAATTGGTGAGATCTTTGAGGGTATGGTTGATATCTCCGACCACCTCCCCTCCAGAGAGAGTCCATTTGAAAACCCCGTTGTGGACTACGGCGTACTTGATGAGTGGAGGGAGGAACTCCAGAGAACAGGGACCCAGAGGGGTCTAACGTGTCAACACGGGCTTCTCCGGTGTGTCTTCGACTTCTTTTCTGACTCCTTTCTAGACTAGGGGAATGGGTGGGAGATCTATTGCGAGTTTTATTTTGGTTTCGCGAGTCATTTCTATACCGTGGTCTGGGAGAATGATGTGCAGTTTGTTGTTTTCTATAGGAGGTGCTTCTTGGTCGAGTTTTAAAACCTGAACCATCATGTGTCCAATAATAGACAGTGTTCAATTTATAATCTTCCTCATCTCTTTTTAGTTTATTGATTTTAATATCTTTAATCTCCTTTTTGTATTCTGTAGTGTTACGGTCAAATTTTCTTTTTTCTGCTTCAAAATTGGAATCTTGCTTTTTTAGTTTGTCCATAGATGCATCAATGGAGGGCTTGAGAACTTCTGCCCTGCGTCTGGAAGTAGTCACAATTAAAATCATTAAATCAAGTGAACATTTGTTCAAAATTTTTATCCAGTCTGCCATAAAGGTGTTGTCATCTCGAAACATACCCGGTGCCTTCTGGACTCTAAGACCTCTCGGAATTATTTTTCTCCGGCAATATTCTAGAAGTGACGCTGCATGTAGGTCTTCCCTAATGTAGCGTTGGGTCATCCTAACGAGATTCCCCCATTCTTCTTCCAAATCAGGGATATCTTCATCTTCGGTATAAAAGGGGTCCTTGGGGATAAGGGCTTGTAGTTCATCCTCTTTGAAGCTCAAAACATTGTTCCAGGGGGAAAACATGGCTCAAGAACCACGAAACAGCACACAGGAGAGCAGGGCTCCTGCAGAAAACAGTCAGTACACAGGGAGCAGAAGCAATGGACGACCCAGTTGCTTAATGTAATCTCAAACAGCTTTATTGTAGATCCCCGACGCGTTTCGGCTTGCGCCTTTCTCAAGGGGAGAGTTGCTTACAGAAAACAAATAAAAACAATTAAATGTATACATAAACATCACTTTGAAAAGGACACCGGATAACATTAATATAATAACTAATTTAAAGTAAAAAAATCTCATGTAAAGTCAAGGGTTGAAAACGTTAACAATTTAAAAAAAATATACATATATGTAGAAAACATATATAAATCCATATACAATAAATTAATCACGTTTAATATAGTAAAACCATGTAATAAAAGAAAAAACACAATAAATATCCATAATGTAACATAATTAAAAACAGTAATAGACATAATTAAACATAAGCCAAAAAACATAATTAAAAAATATACTTAGATTCGCAAGACATATCGTTTCAACTCCCCTTGATACATAGGTTGGATTAGCCTTTAACATTAATCCATGTTTTTAAAAATAGATACATATTCCCCCTTTTTTTAGACCTCCGTTTGAATAGCTGTCAGTTTTGTTAAACAGCTTTCCTATTTAGAATATGACACATGGTTCTTAACACTACTTTTAAAAAAAGTGCTCCATTCGTTTGTCACATAATTGTTGCTCATAGGATCTTATTCTCTAATACCAAATCACACATCAATGTTTTCTTCTGTCAGTCTTTTTTAGATCACTCAGTGATTGGAGGTAGTAACTCTGGTAACCCGGACGCCCTCCTCGCCTCCATCCCCCTCATTAACGCATCCCCACCAGTACTTCGCCCCCCCCCCCAACAAAGTTCACAAACAACAGTATTTGGTACAAACATTTTGGTCGCAGCTTTATTTACAACCTGTAAACCGACCCAAAGGGCCTGCATAACAATTGAACATAACCCAGCCCCGCACCCCTTTACCGGAGGATGCCCCCCACCCGCCATCTTAGTAGCAAGGCGGAGCATCCTCCTCCCCCCCAAACCCCGCCGCCTGCCTCGCCATCCTAGTAGCAAAGGCCGGCTCCCACCCCCCCCGCTACCGGGTCGAGACCCCCAACCGGGCTGTCTCGCCCCACCCAAGGAGCACTTCGCCCCCACTGCTCATAACCAGGTCAAGCCCGCGCCGCTCCTGCGAGCGCTGGCTCAGTACCCCCACCCCCCCCAGCTGCGACAACCTCCAAACCACCATCAAAGGGGGCGGGCGGGCGGGAACGCGACCGTTCCTGAGGAGCCACGGCCAGAAAGAGACGGCCACGCGGCTCCTCGCTGCCACAGCACCGCCCCCACAGCCGGCCGCCGGCCAATGAAATCGCTCCGACGGTGTGCCGGAGCGATTTCAAGAGCCGCGCACGGCCGCATTTCTAAACACCCTTCCCCCCCCCGCCGACAGCGAGGTGGAGGCCGAGGCCGGGCCCGGGCCCAGGTTACTGACAGCCACGGGACCCGGCCCGCGGCCTCGAGCACTAACTCTGGTAACCCGGACGCCCTCCTCGCCTCCATCCCCCTCATTAACGCATCCCCACCAGTACTTCGCCCCCCCCCCCCAACAAAGTTCACAAACAACAGTATTTGGTACAAACATTTTGGTCGCAGCTTTATTTACAACCTGTAAACCGACCCAAAGGGCCTGCATAACAATTGAACATAACCCAGCCCCGCACCCCTTTACCGGAGGATGCCCCCCCACCCGCCATCTTAGTAGCAAGGCGGAGCATCCTCCTCCCCCCCAAACCCCGCCGCCTGCCTCGCCATCCTAGTAGCAAAGGCCGGCCCCCACCCCCCCCCCCGCTACCTGGTCGAGACCCCCCACCGGGCGGGCTCGCCCCACCCCACGGAGCACTTCGCCCCCACTGCTCATAACCAGGTCCAGCCCGCGCCGCCCCTGCGAGCGCTGGCTCAGTACCCCGCCACCGGTGCGAGGTATGAACTATCCTCGCACCGCCCCCCCCATAAAGCTGCGACCAAGCAGTTCCAAAATTTCCTGCCAATCATTAAGCAATAAGTCCTGGCCGACTGGGGACAAATGTACCCCGTCTGTACAATACAGGCCAGCGCACCGGGGGTCCGCCCAGGGGTGCTGGACCTGCCACCCGCCAGCCTGCTGCAACCAACGGCCGATCTGCCTGTTGACCTTGGCGAGCCCTCGCGACCACCGCCGCTGTGACAAGCAGGCCGGCCGCGGGATGATGTCCGACTACACAATCGCCAAGCCCGGCCACTGCTCCAGCAGCGACCGCAGATCCCGTTGTACAGCACGAATGAGTTGCCGGCACGTCCAACCGGAAAGATCATTGCCTCCCAGGTGTATCAGAAGTCCCAACGGCCGCTGCCGCCGCTCCGCGTGCTCACGAACTACCGGGAAGTAGCTGCCACCAACGCATGCCCCGCTGGCCGAGCCACACCAGCCGAAAATTACAGGAAACCAAGCCTAAGTGCAGACCCAGTGGACGAGTTGAGGCTCTGCGTTCCGCCCAGTAGACGAAGGAATGTCCCAGAAGCCACCATACGCCCGGTGGGCCCCGTGCAGCACCCAATGTCGGCACGCTCAGCAGAACACCTGGAAAAGAAACACAGCATTAATACCCCCCCCGCACCCCCCACCGACCCCCCTACAGATCACAACTGTTCCGGGCGCACATAACCCGTGTAGGCTCGAGAGCTCCAACGCCCGATGCGTTGAATTACCTCACCCCCAAGGCCCGCGGCCGCAGCACTGGTCGCCACGCCTATCCGGAAGGAATGAGAAGCATACCCGCGCTCATCCACTCCCAACCGCCGCAAGGCCAGGCGAAAAACCGCCGTGAATTGAAACTGGGTGACTGCCGACCCGTCCGCATGGCAAAAGAAACAGTCAGCCCCATCCCGACGCTGACGCCGATACGTCAGCAAGTTCTGCACCGGACAAGATCCCAGACCAGGGATGGCCCGCAGCAGCACCCACCGCCCCCGCCCCTGCGGGTCGGTTTTCGAGCGGTCCAGAAATATCCGAACCAGCTGCTCCTGCAGATCCACCTGATGCTCCCGCAACCCTCCGCGACTACCCCGCCCGCCCGCCGGGGGGACCAACTCACTAACTTGGAAGGCCCCAAAGAAGGCAGTGACAAACAACGCCCGGAACAGGACGGCCTCAAACGAAGAAGCCGCGACCTCGGGCAGAACACCCCAAATACGCAACAGCAAGTCATGCGACACGGGACGGCGCCAATCTGAGACAGGGGGGCACTCACGAGCCCAACCGGCTAAGAGCCGCTTCACTACAAACGAAGTGCCCGGACTGCCCCAGCCCGCCGCCCTGCAAAAGAAGGAGAAACCAGCTAAAGCCGCCCGTGCCGCCGACCGGGACCAACCAGACTCCTTCGCCCATACAATGAAAGAGCCAGCCAGGAGGTCCCCAACACTGCCGCCCCTCCATCCCCTACCCCACAGAAATTCGTGAACGCGTGTATACCCCCGCAGATAAGCTTTCCACGTACCTGGAGCCAGGGAAGAACGCAGCAACGCGATCATTCCAGCGTCCCAAGCTGCCAAAGGTGCTCCGGCACTACCGCCGCGGTCTCGTCCGCCCCCGGTGCCAATTCCCGAAACCGCTCCCACTGGAAACGAGACAAAGCGTCAGCAATACCATTCTGAATGCCCGGCACATGACGTGCCCGAGCCGTGACATTAAGACGAAGACAAGCCAGCACGAAAACCCTCATCAACGCTGCCACCCGCGGACACTTAGGAGAGTGGCGATTAATGACTTGCACCACCGCAGCGTTATCACACCAGAAAACAACCCGCTTGTCCCGTAACCTCTCCGGCCAAACCCATAAGGCCACCACAATCGGAAACAGTTCCAGGAAGGTCACGTTACGTGTCAAACCACAGGAACCCCAAGAAGCAGGCCACGGCACCGCACACCACGCGCCCTGGAAGTACAAACCCATACCCAAACCACCGGCTGCATCAGAAAACAAGTCCAAATCCCGGTTGGATAGTTCACTGGACTGTAACACCGAGCACCATTGTAGTCTGCCAGGAACGCATCCCACACCCGCAGATCGGCTCGCATCCCCGCATTCACGCGGATGCGATGGTGCCCACATCTGACCCCTGCCATCGCCAGAGATAATCTCCGCGCAAACGGCCGTCCCATCGCAATGACCCGACACGCGAAATTCAGGTGACCCACTAAGCGTTGCAGCTCAGTCAAAGTCACCTTTGCCGAGGAGCCCACCTCCGCTACCAAGAGCCGCAGCCGATCTACTTTATCCGCAGGCAACCGGACCACAAACTCTCGCGAGTCAATCTCAATCCCCAAAAAGGAGATACGAGTCACCGGTCCGACCGTCTTACCCGCTGCCAACGGAATGCCAAAATCCACCGCCAGGCCCAGAAAAAGCTCCAGCAAGGATCCGCACACGGCGGACTGGGCCGGCCCAACGAACAAGAAGTCATCGAGATAATGCACGATAGTCCGCCGCCCAGACCTCCGAACCAGCACCCAGTGCAAGAACGAGCTAAAGGCTTCGAAGTAAGCACACGAAATCGCGCAACCCATGGGCATGCATTTGTCATAGTAATACTGATTGTCGAAACGAAAGCCCAGCAAGGGGAAGGCGGACGGGTGCACGGGCAAGAGACGAAAGGCGGACTCAATGTCCACCTTCGCCAACAGAGCCCCTTTTCCACACTGGCGCACCAGCTCCAATGCCTCGTCAAAAGACGCATAGCGGACAGAGCACATCTCCCGCGGGATATGGTCGTTTACCGAAGCCCCGAGGGGGCAAGAAAGATTATGGATCAGCCGATAGCGCCCAGGCTCCTTCTTAGGGATGACCCCCAGCGGTGATACGATAAAAGGCGAGAAGGGGGGCCGTTCAAAAGGCCCAGCCACTCTGCCCAAAGCACACTCTGCCGCAATCTTTTCGCGGGCAACCTCCGCCAATCGCGCAGTACCGACACCGCATTCCCCCTCTCCGACCCCTTAAGCTCCCCCTGCACCGGAATACGAAAGCCCTCGGAAAACCCCGCCCATAACAACGTCCCCGCCTTGCCATGCCTGGTAGCCGCATAGAGCTCCAGCCACGGCTGAAGCGCCAGCCTCTTAATGGGGGTAGGCGCCAGACCCCCCGCATTCCCATCACTTACTGGCGGCCGCCGCCCCAGGCACTGCTCTACGGCTGCACTTGACGGCCGAGTGACCGGCGCCGCAAAGCGAACAGGCGTGCCGGAACTTACAGTCCGGGAAGGGGCAGGACGTTTTATTGAAGCGCCAGCACAGGTCCCCGCCGGGACCACCTGCCCCCGTTCTGCTCGTCTCGGGCCCCGGGCCCGCTGACCGAAAGGGCCGAAGGCCAGCCGGAGCTGCCGTGCCCGCCGCCTTACCCGACCCTGTACCCCCACCCATGCCGCCCCTTTTAGCCGACATTTGAGTGAGCCAAAGGTTGATATCCTTCATTCCCCACGACAATTGCCTGTTCTCCTCCATCCTATCCTGGAACTCCTCATCGTAATTAAGCCAGGCCCAACCTTCGTGCGCCTGGGAAGCCGACAAGATAGCATCAGCATATGCCAGAAGCTCACCGTAACAACTCGGGTCCTCGTGGCCCCATACGCTCGCCAGCCGCAAGAAGGCCCGCGTCCAATTCAACGTGTTCCGTGACACCTTCCGTACCCTCCCCGCCTTCTCGTCCTCTTTACGCTTCTTGCGACTCTCTCCCGAACGTTTTCTCCCCTCCAACAACCGGAAAATATCCAGGTAACGCCGCTTCACGATCCGCCTCCGCAACTTGCGCGGAACACTCTCCCACAATTCCGCGCAACGGACCACCGCAGACCCCACCCCTTCGGACCCCGCCCCCGCTCCCGCCGGCGGGACGACCGTGGAGTCCGCCGATGAAGTGGCGGAGGACCCCGAAGACGAGGAGGAAGACGACGCGCTCCTCCGCCGATGCCGTCGGTGCTTCCGCTTAGCCTTGGCTTTTTGTGCCGGCGGAGCAGATGCACTCGGTACCACCCCTGCCCCAACTCCCCCCGCAGAGACCCCAGAGCACTCACCTGCTGCCACCTGCGCCGCCGTCGCCGGCACCTCCGACGTGGACCCCGGCTGCTCCACCGAAGTCTGGCCAGGCTGGCCGACCATGGACGACATCACTGTGGATCCCGCAGCCGCCGCTGAGGACCCACTCGGAGGGACCTGAGCAGACCCTGACACCTGCAAAGGGAGAGGAGAGCCAACACACGGGGAAGGAGGAAAGCTCGCTCCCGGAGGGACCCAACCGTAAGGCCCCATCCCCCACCCCACACCCCGCCCCTGCGCCCCTCCAGAGGATCCCAACCCTCCAGCCGCCCAGGCCGCAGCCCCCAGGGGGGCTGCCCCACCGCCGGAAGACCGGCGCCCCACGGATCCCCGCCCCAGCCCGCCCCCCAGGCCATAGCTTGCCCAGGTGATGGGGACCAAGTCGGCCACCCGCCCCCATGCATCCCAGCTCCACTCAAACCCAACGGGAGGGGCCCATAAGCGCCAGCAGGGGCCGGAACCCACCCGGGCCCCCCCCCTCCTATACCATCAACCCCATCCACCACCCCCCCTCCAGTCGCTCCCCCCCCCAACAACCCATCGGCCTCCAAAGCTCCTGGCCCAGCGACCCCCCCAAGGGGACTCCCCCCCTCCCCAGGACCACTAAGACAAACTGTAGGGGTAGGGAGAGCTCCACGCTTCCCGGCCCCTACCCGACGCTTCCCCGCCTTCCGACCACCCCCCCGCGCCCCCCCACGACCCGCTCCAGCGCCCGGTGCCGCCCCCGCCCCGCGGGATCCCCGCGGAGTGCCCCCACCCCGTGCCCCCGACGTCCTACTGGCTCGGCTACCGCCAGCCATGGTGGGCCGCCCGCAGTGCCTCCCCAAATGACTAAGGGGGCCAAAGTAAAGCGGCAGCCCTAAAAGTTCTGTCGGTTTTGTTTGTATTTATTTTTTATTTTTTATTTTTTTGTTATTATTTATTTTTTTTTTTTTAATGAGCTTAGAGGGCCCCTTAGCCCAGAATCACCCCCCCCACCGAAGGCGGCCACCCCGCGGTACCAACTACCCCCCCCCAACAAAACCCAACTCACAGGATCGCCAGAAGAGGAACGCGACCGTTCCTGAGGAGCCGCGGCCAGAAAGAGACGGCCACGCGGCTCCTCGCTGCCACAGCACCGCCCCCACAGCCGGCCGCCGGCCAATGAAATCGCTCCGACGGTGTGCCGGAGCGATTTCAAGAGCCGCGCACGGCCGCATTTCTAAACACCCTTCCCCCCCCCCCCCCCGCCGACAGCGAGGTGGAGGCCGAGGCCGGGCCCGGGCCCAGGTTACTGACAGCCGCGGGACCCGGCCCGCGGCCTCGAGCACTTAGCCACGCCTCTTTCGGCGCGAAAGTCGGCGTTCTAAAAACAGGGTCCCGAAACGGCGTTCTGATTCGATTCGGAAGAACGCAACAATGTCCTGCTGTGTTAAGATTTTCTTGTATTCACTATCTGTTTTGTGGAGCAGTTTGTGCATCTCCCATCAGGTAACTCTCACGATCGGTTTTTTCAATCTACTAAGTTCAGCTTTACTGACTTGTAAACTAACGTGTTTCATATTTATCATACAGAGCCACTATAGATTTCACCGTACAGCAGTGTCTTAGCACTTAGGTGCCTGTCTCAGTGAGTAGATTCTTCTTATTTTTTACCCACATATTTTTTATTCACACAAATATCAGTTGATCGCGATAAAAATCCCTTAGCACACACTGTTTATACAGTAGAATGAATGCCAAATAATGTTATTCTTATTCAATTGCTAATTGAGGTTTTTTTCTCTAAGAGCAGTGTTTCATTTATATCTTGAGAAAGGTTTACAATGTATGACCTTTTCAGTCATATGTTTCCAAGTGTTAAGTTTTAACAATTTATCCTCTTCCTCCCCCTTTTTTGCACTTCATATAGTGGCACAATAAGGAATTTAGTGTCCTTTGAATTCCAACGGCATTTTGGTGCATCACTCAGTGAGTAACCTCTTGTCTCCTCTGCCCTGCGTCTGTTTGTCCTTATCTTCTTGTTTTCTAATCATCTAAGTATATTTTTTAATTATGTTTTTTTGGCTTATGTTTAATTATGTCTATTACTGTTTTTAATTATGTTACATTATGGATATTTATTGTGTTTTTTCTTTTATTACATGGTTTTTTTACTATATTAAACGTGATTAATTTATTGTATATGGATTTATATATGTTTTCTACATATATGTATATTTTTTTAAATTGTTAACGTTTTCAACCCTTGACTTTACATGAGATTTTTTTACTTTAAATTAGTTATTATATTAATGTTATCCGGTGTCCTTTTCAAAGTGATGTTTATGTATACATTTAATTGTTTTTATTTGTTTTCTGTAAGCAACTCTCCCCTTGAGAAAGGCGCAAGCCGAAACGCGTCGGGGATCTACAATAAAGCTGTTTGAGATTACATTAAGCAACTGGGTCGTCCATTGCTTCTGCTCCCTGTGTACCAACCCTATGTGGTAGCCATTAAAGTGGATAAGCATGTGGGAGGCAGCTGTAATGATGCACACGGTGGTGCTGTTGTAAAATGGTGCAATGTCAGTGTGTGCCTTAGGATGGGGAAGACGTGTCTCCCAATGGAGCCAGAAGTGGCAAGATATGTGCAGCGATAGAAGGACAGCGTAGGAGTGGTGACATGCAGATCAGGCACAGGAGAGCCCTGACTGTTACAGGCATGAAAATAATCTGAGAAGCACAGTCACAAAACGAAAAACTAGGAACGAAACCGCTGTCTGCTGCTTATGGAGACATTTTACTAACCAGAAGGTTACACCTCCACACCACTCTGTACAGGTATGGTTGGATAAAAAGAGACTGCAGGTCACTACCTAAAATGTTTGCTGTGTGTGCCAGCATAGGGTAGCCCCACCAGTACCCATGATGCAGTGCACATGCAGAACAGCAGTCTACAGTTGACCACCAAACGGAGAATGCAATTATCCATCACCTCAGCTCAGTAAGATGCACTGACAGTGTGTGATACAAGCTCAGAGCAGCTACAAACTGTGCTACTGAGCAGTTTCTGTGGTCATTCTGAAGGTGAGGATGGGTGATCAGCACCTGGTCTAGGGTTGCCAACTGGCTCCAGATGCGCCCGACAGGCTTATTCCAGTCCTAGGTTTACTCCACTGCATGCAGGGCATGTAGTTCTAATTTTTCCATTGCACCCTATAATAAAAGCAAGACTACATGTCCCTGCATGCAGTGGGGTAAACCCAGGACTGGATCAAGCCTCTCGGGCGCATCTGGAGCCAGTTGGCAACCCTAACCTGGTCCCCAGAACTTGCAGTGCTAGAGATGGTCTTTGCCACCTGTGCTACAGATCCCCATCACTGCCAGTATGGAGCAGATATTGTCTGCAGTGTGATATGCTAGTTACCTTGTTTCCTACAGTACTGTAGTATGCACCAGTCACACTTGCTCCTGTTGGATAAGGACCCTCCTAGAAGAGTGCATATCAATACCCAGTGTTAAACTGCTGATGCCATGGACACCAACTACAGGGGGTGGGGATGTCTAAGTTTGCATGGGGTTGTTACTAGAGTCCTGCTGGCCCCTACCATTATCACAGAGAGTAGGCCTGGAACACCTCATGTCCCAACCACCTAGGTCTAACAATCGCCCACAGCAAGCACAGTCAGACTGCAACTGCTGCCCACCACTGAGCTTTCCAGCTATACACATACTAACTGCAGACAGTCTGCTGATCAATACACATTGCATGTGCACCCAGCATTTGGTTCAGTGATGAGGGCCCCAGGACAGGAAGTACACCCACATCACAGGAACCAGACACTACATACGTAGCACTATGTGGATATATAGCCATGCCATGGTCACTGCTCGGTCAGAGTAAGAGTAGCCTCCCAGCATGACATGCTGTGGAAACCCAGTCCATGCACGTGGCAGATGTGCACTATGACCTCCGATGCAGATACATCCTGGCCAATCCACCCTGTTTCAGGCCATACCCACAATTCTTTGGAATGGCCAGCAGAAAAAAGGAGGTGATAGTGTCTCTGTATAAGTCTTTGGTGCAACCTCATTTGGAGTATAGTGTGCAATTCTGGAGACCGCACCTTCAAAATGATATAAACAGGATGGAGTCAGTACAGAGGGCGGCTACTAAAATGGTTAGTGGTCTTCATTATAAAGCATATGAGGACAGACTGAAGGATCTTAATATGTACACCTTAGAGGAAAGGCGGGATAGAGGTGATATGATTGAGATGTTTAAATACCTCCATGGCATAAATGCATAGGAGAGCCTCTTTCAATTGAAAGCAAGTTCTGCTATGAGGGGACATGGGATGAGGGTGAAAGGGAGATAGATTCAGGTGTGATATGCAATATATTTCTTTACGGAAAGAGTGGTGGATCCGTGGAATAGTCTCCCAGTGGAGGTGGTAGAGATGAGGACAGTATCTGAATTCAAAAAAGCATGGGACAAACACAGAGGATCTCTAAAGGAAAAAAGGGAACTGTTGTAGTTGTTATGGAAGGACAGACTAGATAGGCCATGTGGTCTTTTTCTGTCGTCATTTTTCTATATTTCTATGTTCCTCATCATGCACATTTGCAGACTAATGCTGGAAACAGCTTAGGCACTACGAGGCTCAGTGAGGTGTAGAAAGCCACAAAACAATGGATAGACATAGACACACATACTCACACTCATATACTCATATCGCCGCACTGCACAAAAATGGAAATTCCTGATTGCCACCTTGGTCCTTATATCAGCTAAAACATTGTTAATGTGTGCTCATTGTGCAGGAGCTAGTAGACTGCTCTGATGTTAATGCCTGCTCACTGTGCCGGTGCTATCAGCCTTACTCTCCATCTAGCTGTGGATCGTGGAGCCTGTCTGTGTAGCTGATGGGTGTTTATATCCTTTCTGGCCAATTCATTGGGGGTTGCACATGCTGGTGCTGTACCTGCACTGTGGGCTAAAGTTTAGCCACAGGGACATGCAATGCATAATCCACAGCAAGGACTGGAACCTATAACTCTCCACTCATATACACATCAACTCTGTGCATTGAGCCACAGTGCTGCCATATGGTTACAGCACTCCCTGGGGATGACATGCTTTGCAACAGACAGACCTTGGCACATGTTGCAATGTGCATGGCGCACAGGCTCAGGGTATGACTTTGTTCTGCTACAGGCGAGTGCCGCTGCTCCCTCCGCCAACACTCCACACCATGCTGACATGCCTATGTGCTGTCCGTGTTGATAGTGCATAGTCCCAGCCCATCCAACATGCAGTTTGGCAGGTGCCTAGGGCACAAGGTCTGGATGGGGGGGGGCAGAAGCATACACAGTCCCCCCCAACCATCTCCCTCTGCAGGAACCCCATCACCGCCTTCCAATTATATGTCTTGGGGGGAGGATGACAGCCACTGCTCTGGTAGTCCCCTGGGTGCCTGCATGTTGCAGCTACCTGGAGGGCTACAGCTGCTGGCACTATCAGCCTCTTCCGCCACAGTTGGGTTCAGCGGAAGCAGGGGAGGGCCAGTCAGGATCTCTGCCTGGGGTGCCCAGACCCTTGGACCACCCCATGTGGCACATCACCTTTCCACAGCAGTAGCATGTCTGTGTGCCGCCACTGTCACTGTGGGATCATGACGGACATCACAGATGGTAATGCAGATGGCAGGATACCCCTATGAGGAGAGGCTAAAAAGGTTGGGGCTCTTCAACCTGGGGAAGAGACGGCTGAGGTGAGATATGATAGATTATTGACTGGAGTGGAACGGGTAAATGTAGATCAATTGTTCACAACATCAACATGTAGAAAGACTAGGGGACGGGCAATGAGGCTACAGTGTAACCCATTTAAGACTACTAGGGGAAAATATTTTTTCAGCCAACATGTAAACAAACTCTGGAATTCCTTACTGGAGGATATAGTAAAAGCTGGGTTTAGCAAAGGTTTGGACAGGTTCCTGGGGAAAGGTGCATAAACCATTGTTAAAGAGGACCCAGGATATCTGCTGCTTGCCTCACTTCAGGCATTGTGGAACCTGTGTGTCCTTTGGGGAAACTGCTAGGTACTTGTGACTTAGACTGGCCACTGTTGGATACAGGATACTGTGCATGATGGACCTTGGTCTGACACAGTATGGCATATTTTGTAATCTTATGTTCTTATGTGCCACCTGGGCAGCTGCCTGGTCCATCCTGTGCACCAGCAATTCCCACTGCATGACCCATATGCCACCTCCTTTGCCCCATTTGCACCATCAACATAGTGCCCTTTCATACTTGGGCACTGTGTTGTTGCTGCTAATGGAGCACTACTATCACTATGTTGGGCTACTCTGTCTGTGCATCACATTGCAGACATTAAAATAGGCTCTTTCTCCTCAAAATACACCCTTTCTGCATGGTTTTACTTTGCGTTAGGATTCCCAGCTTTAAGGCGCTTTAGGACACTTTTGTGCAACATGCGTTAAGGGAACACCCCTTGTTAATGCCCTCTCTCCGCCCCCTTAATGCCCACTCTCGGCCCACAACATGCTTTATGTTGCCGGAGCTTTTAACACATATTAAAGCAGCATTTTTGCTGCATAAAGGGTGCAAGGATGCTGATAACACGTATTAACGGCACTCTGGCTCACTTAACACCCTTTAGTAAACATACCCCAAAGGCACACATTGCATTGTCTAAAGCCCACTAGCAAGCTCTGCCTTTTTCAGTCTCAGACAGATCTGAGGCCCTCTCTGGCTTGTGGTTTCAGGGCAATTACCAGTTTGCATCCCTCCTAATGCCATTCCTGATGTCTGCTGTCTTTTATTTTGTACAGTACAGGGGAAATGCATTTCTATTTCTCTTGTGTTTAACTACATGCAGCGTCTGGCTTTCTGAGGTTTTATTTTAATTTTTGTCTATGTACAGTCAAACCTCGGTTTTCATTTGCCCCGGTTTTCATACGCTTCGGTTTTCAACGTCTTTTCTGACTGAGATTTTGTCCCGGTTTTCATGCATTGCTTCGGTTTTCAACGTCTTTTGACTGAGATTTTTTCCCGGTAGCAGGGAAGAAAAGCTGTCAATGTAAGCAGGAGATGTTGCATGAATGTGGGAGTCAGTTCTTTCTCTTGCAGGGTACGTCTGAAGCTATATCATTAAGATTTTCTGCCATTCTGAAGCATTGAGCAGATAATGTAAAGGTATTTTAATGGACTGAATTCAATGTGATTCCGAAGAGAGCTGGGCACAGCAGCTTGTCAGGGGTGGCTAAGGCCAGATGTTAACATACTGTACTGTACAGTACTGTACTTAGCTTGCTTTCAGTGATGTTAAATGTTCATTTATCCATTTCATTAGTCATTTATATTTATTTCTCATTGTTTTCTGTATGTAAAAAATATAGTTATTCTCTATAAAATGTATTTTTTGTGAATATTTTTGGGTGTCTAGAACGGATTAATTGGATTTACATTATTTCTTATGGGAAATATTGCTTCAGTTTTCATACGTTTCGGTTTTAGTCAGACTTTTTCGAACGGATTAATCATGAAAACCGAGGTTTGACTGTATTTCTGTTTTCATTTTGTGCTCATTTATTGATGAAGGCCTGTCTGTATTGTGTGTGTGTACAATCGGTGCTGGGTATTCTGTTAGTATGGAATTTCTGTTTAAGAATGTGTAACAATTTTGCTTGTTGAGTTTCCACATTGCCCTCTCTGCAATTATTTTTGGGGGCAGGAGGCAGGACCGGGGGTGGGGCAAGGGGGTGGGTAGGACAGGGGGTGGGGCAAGGGTGGGGCAGGGATGGGCATGGGTGGAGCATAGCTAGCCACATGTGGCAGATTTTTCTATTTCAAAAAGTTGACAACCCTAGTACAGACATATATAAATGAAGGTCCCTGATCTTTAGAGCTTACAATCTAATCGAGACAGACAATACAATAGATGAGAATAAGGGCACAAATAGGGAAGGTAAGGAGACACAAGGAAAACAAGGGATCAGGATCCAAAAGCAGCCTCAAAGAGGTGAACTTTTAGCATGGATTTGAAAAGGGGGAGAGATGAAGCCTGATGTACAGACTTGGGTAGTTTGTTCCAGGCATAAGGAGCAGCAAGCTGAAAGGATCGGAGCCAGCAGTTGACAGTAGAAGAAAAGGGCATAGAGAGAAATAGGCCAGTGGAAGAGTAAAGTTCACGAGGAGGGGTGTAGGGAGAGAGAAAAGGTAGCGAAGAGCAATAGAATGAATGCATTTATAGATCTGGAGGAGAAGTATGAATTGGATATAGAAACGGAAGAGAAGCCAATGAAGTGACTTGAGAAGAGGGATTATATGAGTACGGTATATTGGGGTTGGCAGAAGATTAGTCACACAGCAGAGTTCTGAACAGCTTGAAGGGGAGAGAGGTGACTCAAAGGGAGACCAGCAAGGACTAGGAGGAGGTTGCAATAGTTGAGAAGGGAGGTGACTAGAGAGTGGATAAGTGTTTTAGTAGTGAGTTCAGAAAGGAAGGGGCAAATTATGTTAATGCACAGAAAGAAACAACAGAGGCAGAGATTGCTGCAAAGAGGGTGAGAGACAGGTACAGAGTAATCTTATTGTGCTGGACAAGAGGGGAATGTGGGTGGAGGCTAGAGCACTTTGGCTATGAGGTAAGGTCAGCATCCTAGCCTTTTTTGCCATCTTCTTCCTACCTCCCATCCCCCTCCCATGCTAATTATCTCACCAGTATGTAAATATGAAGTTCACCCACTTTTAGGTACAGGATATGAGCTTAGAAGCTTATCTCACTTACATAGATAATTAGAATGCACTTAATTTGATTTTGAATCACCTGGCATTAGCAAATTTTCTGGTGCACCACCAACTTAGGCAGTCACCCTATACCTATGGTATACTTAGACATGGTTTAACAGAATTCTCATCACAAGAACATGACAAAAGAAAAATGTTTGGAGTAAATCCCTACAGCAGAAGTCAAAATCCAGTTAGCATTTTAAATAGAGCCAGACCAGACAAACTTTGGGCCAGTCAGGAAACAGGAAGTAAGATCACCGTTTCTTCATACTCTCTAACTATCTCCCCTCCTACCAGCACCTTCATTTCTCCCCTCCTTATCTCCCATTTACCATCCTCACTTCCCCCTCCATTCTGTCTTCTACCCTGTCATCAGCGTTTGAGCTTCACCGCTTTCTCCCTCTCATTCAGCCATCTCCTCTCTCTCTAAGATAACCTCACCCACGTTTCCACCATACTGTCTCCTCTTTGCCCCGTACTCTTCTACTCCTTCTCTCATCTGGAGATATCAACCCCAATTCTGGCCTCCCTAGATTTCTGTCACACTCAGAGAAGAGATCTTCACGCAACACCTTTAATCTTATTCATACCCCTCTCTTTTCCCCTTCCACTCTCCCTTTCTCATGTGCCTTGTTGAACGCACACTCCATCTCTAATAAACGTGCTTTTACTCATGATCTCTTTATCTCTAATGCTCTCCATCTTCTGGCTCTGATCTGGCTCCTACCAGAAGATACTGCATCTGTTGCTGCTCTCTGTCATGGGGCTATCAGTTCTCCCACATGCCACGTCCCACTGGCCATGGTGGTGCTGTTGGGCTTCTACTTTCTCCCTCCTGCCAATTCCAACCCCTCCTGCTGCCTCAGTCTCACTCCTTTCCCTTTTTTGACGTGCACTCAATCTGTCTTTTCACTCCACTACCTCTCTGGGTAGCTGTTATTTATCGACCTCCTGATAAGTCTGCTTCTACCTTTCTCACTGACTTTGACTCATGGCTTTCCTTCTTTCTGGATTCCTCTTCCCCCACTCTTATACTTGGGGATTTTAACATTCATATTGATAACCCCTCTGATCCTTATGCTTTAAAGCTCCTCTCCCTTACCTCCTTGTTTGACCTCCAGCTTTGCTCTACTGTTCCCACTCATCAGCATGGCCACTGCCTTTACCTGGTATTTTACTCTAGTTGCTTACCCTCGGACATCTGTAGCTCAGTTCTTCCCTTATTTAACCATCAGTTTTTAAGCTTCAATCTTCATCACCCACTGCCTCAACCTCATCCTGTCTCCTCCAACCTATTTAGAAATCTTCATGCTATTGATCCTTTGGTTCTCTCTTAAACTGTGTCTTCATCTCTTTCCTCCACTATGTCATCTAAGTCTGTTGACAAGGCAGTAGCTTCCTATAATGCTGCACTCTCATCTGTTCTGGATGCTCTCGCTCCACCCATGCCACATCCTGTGAGGCATTCTGCACCCCAGCCCTGGCTTTCAACCACTACCTGCTATCTATGCTCCTGTGCCCATTCTGCTGAGCGTGCTTGGCTCAAATTCTGCTCCCTTGCAGACTTTCTACACTTCAAATTCATGCTTGTCTCCTTCCAGTCAACCATAGCTCTTGCCAAATGAGACTATTATGTCCATCTGACTAACTCTCTTGCCTCTGACCCTCACCGTCTCTTTACTACTCTCAGCTCTCTCCTCAAAGTGCCTCTGCCACTGACCCCTCTCTCCCTTTCTGCCCTAATCCTGGGTGCCTATTTCCATGGCAAAATCCACAAGATCACCCTCCAACTCCCCACAAAATCAGCTATTTCCCCTCCTCCCCTTCTTCACGCTACCCTGCTACCCTCTCTTTCTTTCCTGTGATCTCTAAAGAGGAAACTGCACACTTTCTTTCTTCCTCCAAACTCACCACCTGCTCCTCTGATCCTATCCCCACCCATCTCCTAAGCCCCATCTCCTCCACTGTTCCTATCTCTCCCATCGCTCTTTCAGTGTTTGTTCTGGTGGATACTCCTCTACTGCTATCCCACTCTCAGTTGGTGTACCCCAAGAATCTGTCTTGGGTCCACTTCTTTTCTCTCTATATATCCAGTCCCTTGGTGCGCTCATCTCTTCCCATGGCTTTCATTACCATCTTTATGCTGATAACTCTCAGATCTACCTTTCTATGCCTGAAATCTCTCCGGCAATCCAGACCCGGCTCTCTGCCTGCCTTTCTGACATCGCTGCTTGGATGTTTCACCACTGCTTGAAATTGAACATTGCCAAGACTGAGCTTCTTATCTTTCTCCCTAAAACCTCCTATTCTCTTCCTCCTTTCTCAGTCTCTGTGGATAACTCTCTACTCCTTCCTATTTCCTTGGCTTGCAACCTTGTGGTTGTCTTTAACTCCTCTCTCCTTCTCCACACACATCCATCTTATAGCTAAGACCTGACATTTCTTTCTGTATAGCATCAACTAAATCCTCCCATTCCCACTTATCCACTTCTTAATCACCTCCCGTCTTGACTACTGTAACCTTCTCCTTGCTGGTCTCCCTTTGAATCATCTCTCTCCCCTTCAATCTGTTCAACACTCTGCTGTGTGGCTAATCTTCCACCAGCCTTGTCATACCCATATTACCCCTCTTCTCAAGTCCTTCATTGGCTCCCTATACGTATCCACATCCAGTTCAAACTTCTCCTGCTGATCTATAAGTGCATTCACTCTGCAGCTCCTCACTACCTTTCTTCTCTTATCTCTCCTTACACCTCCCCCCACTTGGGAACTCCACTCTTCTGGCAAATTGCTTCTATCTGTGCCCTACTCTTCTACTGCTAACTCCAGACTTCAGTCCTTTCACCTTGCTGCACCTTACGCCTGGAACAAACTACCTGTGTCTGTACACCAGGCACCTTCTCTGACCCTTTTCAAATCCAGGCTGAAAACTCACCTCTTCACTGCTGCTTTTGGATCTTGACTCGCCTGATCTCCTTGTTTCTTTACTTTTTCCCCCTTGTTTAATCCCTGTCTGCACCTTCTGTGTTGTCTGTCTTGACTAGATTGTAAACTCTGATGAACAGGGACTGTCTCTTACATGTCTGTGCAGCACTGCGTACAACTTGTAGTGCTATACAAATGTTTAGTAGTAGTAGTGGTAGTAGTAGTATGACACAGTTAAGAGCAGGCTGGCTAAAGCCCACCCCCACATAGAGCTATAATAGCTCTACCTGCAATATAGCTGCCTTTGAACCCAAGGTCAGCTCCTGACAAAAAACACATTTTGAACTTTTTAGTGTCCTTTTAGATTAAAAATGATATGAATTGAAATAGAAAATTTTGTTGCTACTTCTCATATTGTTTCAAATGAATGCACACCTCTAATGTATTCTCCATATTATAAAGGGAATCCACATAAATGGCAAAATATTTCCCTGTCGGGTTATACACCAGTCCTGAGACATGCATAGAGTTTTAGAAAGTGCTCATTTTGGCCAGGAATTTACATGAGGGAATGAAAGAGTAATTCTCCTTAGTCCCTCATGTTTTATTCCCTCCTCCAAACTGAAAATTTGAAAAAATTATGGCCTCAATACTTAACTGGTAGCACTTCTACATATAGATTTGCAAAATGACTTGATTTGCACATGGAAGTTGCAAAATTGCCACATTCTCATGGAATTGTCCGCCCTTCCATGTGGAAGCAGTGACTCTTCCATGAGGAATATTGGGTTGGTGACGCTCATGTTTCCCATGTGTAGAATTGTATAATGGCCTCTCCTGCTGTATACATCCTTATCTGTACTTTACAACAGGCTCTCCACGACCTATCTAAAACTGGCCTTTGTACATAAAGGGCCCAATTCTGTGGCATGAATAGCGGGGACGGTTGTGCAGGGAAGTTAGACGGGGGAAGGGAAGGGCATGGAAGGGGCGGGCTCTGGGCGGAGTCTGGTTGCCGGCCTTAGACGTACAGGACCGATTTTAATGTCGGCCCTGTATATCTAGGTCTGGTGACTTGTGGCATTTTTTTTCTTGTGCCTGGGGCATGGATGGGGCAGGGGGGGCCAGGGGACCTTCCCCGCAGCCCGACCCTGATCTTAGGAGGCCAGATCAGGGGCCGGTCTACGGGGAATAAGCCTTTTTTTCTGACGGCCGGCATCATGGCTTTTAAATGGAGCCGCGGTGCCATGGCACCACAGCTCCATTTAAAAATCCTGACTGAGGTAGTCGGGCTTCTCATGTACGTTCAGGCCGGACTGAATCACAGTCCCGGCCTGCACATACATAACTGAACGCAATTCTGATCCCGGGATATGCCCCCGAGATCAGAATCTCGATCACCTCTGTACATCCATTTCAGACCGGACGTACAAAGGAGATCTACGTCTGGTACGGAATAAGCCTGAGAATGGGGAGGGCAGGGTTGAGGTGTTACAGGAGTGGGGCTCAAATCCATATAATTTATACATACTTCCAGAGCCAAATATGCTATCTGTACATATGGCGCCACTATTTGAGGTTTTTATTTATACCGATACTCCTTACCCCGATACTCAGCACTTCTATAAATACGTATACATATATTTATAATTCAAACGACTATATTCAGTGCTACTAGCTCTATGTATAATACCGCTGAATACAGGAATAATTTGAAGCATCTAGATTAGACATTCCAAATTATTCTTCAGACCTTTTACTGAAAATTGATCTTGTAGTGTCTCTGACACTTGTTTTAGGATTGCGTCATATCTATTAGTATTCTGTCCCAAGTGTAGCTCTAACAAGAAGGAAAGGACTGAAGCAATCTTTGTGCAGAGAGCCACATCAGCATAGAGATTCTATAGTCTTTGCATAATATTATTTTTTATTGCACGCTTTAATACATTAGTAGTTTAAGGATGATTTAATCTGAGTTTTATTGAGCTAGTGGTAGTTTCCCACTCATTGCAAACTTCATAGGGGAATGATTGTATTACTCACAGATTAGCTCTGCAAAGAAACAATGTCTTCATGAAATACTTTTCAGGTTGACGTATTTATAATTTATACTGTAAATACAAACCTTTAAAACTCACTCATTATAACCTCAGTCTATTAGACATTCTTGACCAAGGACTGTTTACACAAAAATATCACTGTTTCCAGGCTACAATGTTTTAAAAAGCTAGTTTGGTATAATACAAATTCAGTATGATTCATAGAGATTAATATCACTTTACAGTAGGCATACATTATCATGATGTCAAGCTTTTGTTTGTTAATTGCATTGGGGCATTAAAAGGAAATAGAACTGTGAATCAGCCACCTTACACTCATTCTATTTTTGTAGAGTGTTTGCAGCTGTCATTTTCTAAATATTCTTAAAAAGGTCAAAAATCCCTGATGATGTAGAACAGTGATATACAAGCTGTGAGTGAGGACACCAAATGGAGGTAACATTATTGGTGAAACAGAACCACCACTTTCTTTAGATGTTCAATGTGACCTATGCCCAGTATAATAGTAGTACATAGCTTGGATCCTCTAAGCCAGTAAACATCTATAGGCTTCTGCCCCCTCCTAAGTAAGCTTCCTGTTCAGGGCTGGTGTTAAATTTGGGAGGAAGCCTAAAATTCCAGCAGCAGGCGGTATCTCTGTCAGCTTCAGACATGCTTAGTGCCCCCCTGTAAAATGATGGCCCTACTTGCACCCCTCTCCTCCATGTTGGCCCTGTTCATTTCAGATTGGAAACCTATGCAGATTATAGGGGTCTGTGAGAGCACACTGACTCATAGGCTCTGCAATGATTAATGCCACTGCCTTCCTACATTGGATGTGGGGTGGAGGTGAACTGGATGACAGAGGGGAGGGGCAGTGGAGACCTTCTCTTTTGTTTTGATCATCTGGGGGTCGCGTGCATTTTCAGTTGCTAAAATGGAGTTATATTAGATAAAAGTTTGAGAAGCACTAATGTAGAAAGTGACAATGGTCCTGGGTGGAATGTTCTGTGGCCCCTTTTGCCTTTCCCAGGGGTACACATGGCATACTGCCCCTTAGCACAGCCCCTGCAATATCACTTTTCTATCATATCTATTGAAGGATGGGTGAATCCACATGGTCTATAGTGCTTCTGGAGGTTGAGAAAAGCCATTGCGCTGTCAAAGTAGGCTGGAGGAACAGGCTATCTGTATAAAACTGGTTCTCAACCCTGTCCAGGTGTACCCCCAGCCATTCAGATTTTCAGGATAGCCACAATGAAAATGCATGAGACAGATTTGCATGTGCCACCCCCATTGCATGCAAATCTCTCTCATGCACATTCATTGTGTATATCCTAAAAAGATGACTGTCTAGGAGGTACACCTGGACAGAGTGGAGAACCACTGGCATAGAAGACCACACAGCTTTAAATACAGAGATTTAACTCTTTCGCTGAATGTTAAAATGCATTCAAATACAGGCAATGGACTTTGTTCATGAATAGGTAAGTTAAGACAAATTATTGTGCAGTAGTTAATTCAACATGAGTATGGAAGCAGATACTAACACAGTCCTCCTTCCCTTTCTGTTTGTACAGATTCACCTTGTTCAACAGAAAGTTTCTTTACAGGTAAAGTTGCTGAATATTTTTTTATCTTTTTCTCTACTTAAGTCTGTGGTAACCCTATAGGCTCTCACTCATTGCATTTCTTCTCTTAGAGGTTCAGACTTATTGCAGGTCTGTTGATCTCTGCCAGACAAAACAAGCATTGATCAATGTGTTTCCCATATCATCTGGAACTTTGTAATTGAAACATTAACAAACATAGCTTGGCTTTCTGCTAATATTCTGATCAGAACAGAACCATGGATATTTTTGTATAACCCTTGGTATTTTGTAAATGTGCCTGCAACACATGAACTCAAAATTTCTGAACATTGGTTAGTCTGACCTCTAAGGCCAGTTAGTCTGACCTCTGTGATGAGTAATTGAAACACTGCTAAACAGATGACAGTGAGATTTCTGGAGTATGATGGCTTGCAGGATCTGAAGCAGCATGCTTTTACTAGAGGCACTTTTTGTGAAACAAATCTAATTAATATCTTTGACTGGGTGACTAGAGTTGGCTGAGGGAGAGCCCTCAACGTGTTGTACTTAGATTTTAGTAAAGCCTTTGACATTGTTCTACACAGGTGACTTATAAATACATTGAACACCCTAGGGATGGACCCTAAAGTGACAGACTGGTTTAGAAATTGGTTGAGTGGGAGGCAACGAGGGGCACAGGTAAATGGAGTTCACTCTGAGGAGAAGGATGTTACCAGTGGTGTACCACAGGGATCTGTCCTTGGTCCGATTCTCTTTTTTTTTTTTTTTTTTTGTATTTAACTTTTTTATTGTCAACAATTCCTGCACATAGCCATACACAAATGTCATATCATAACATCATCTAGACATTCGGTAGCTAGCATCTGCAATATCAACCCCTCAAGAGGCTTCAAATTATATGGCATTCAATAACAGCATAACACAACCTTTTAGCCCATAACAATTTAACTGTCCCTTACACCTTTTCCCCAGGATGCAAAATATAACACTGCAGACTCAGAAAAATCACCCCCCCCCAACTTACAGAATTGTTTATATTGATATTTGCCATCTGTACCTCCTTCCAACGCATATATCATCTACCTCAACCACCCCCATTCTTTTCCCCCACCCCCTTCCCCCCCGGTAAGCTTATTGCCTCCCCCCCACCCTCCAAGCCTACCTCCTCCTACCCGCCCCTCCCCTGAGTCCCCTCCCTCAACCCTCTATCTCCCCGTCCCCCCCACCCTCCCCCTTTCCCCCCTTTAACCCCTCTATTGCTGAGTATCTTTCCGTAAATACATCAGCACCTTATCCCATTGTTTCTCAAATCTATCTACCCTTTGCCTTTGTGCAGCAGTCAGTTTCTCCATTAAATACACTTGCCTGAGTCGTTCTACACACTGCTCCACCCTCGGTGTGTCTCGCTGTTTCCAACGATATGCCAACTCACAACGGGCCGCACTCAAGCACACCATTATCTGCCGCTTGTCCCGAGCCGGCCCTCCTGTGCTCCACCACCCCATCAAATACCCACTAGGGTCAAGCATCACCTCCCTCCCAACCACCTCCCGTATCCATTCCCGAATCGCCTCCCAATACCTCTGTATCTTGGGACACGTCCACCATATATGGAAGAAAGTTCCCACCTCCCCACACTCCTTCCAACACATACTAGATGCCCTTGGGAACATCCTATGCAGGCGGACAGGGATGTAATACCAGCACATAACCACCTTGCACCAGTTCTCCCTAATGGCTATCGACAATGGTAGTAACCTCATCTGGTCAAATATATTCTTCCATTGCCCCTCCTCTAAGTCTGTTCCCAAATCCCTTTCCCACTCCTGCATATATCTATGCTTACCTACTAATGGCCCCTGTGTTGCCTTATATAGTGCTGAGGTTAACCCCGGGGATTTCTTCTTACCATACCATATCACCTCCAACGGGGTATAATCCCGCTCAAGGCCTTCCTTCCCTAATTTCTTCCCAAGAAAATGCACCACCTGCCCATAGTAAAACCTATCCCCTTCCCGCAGCCCATACGCCTCCCGCAATTCTTCAAATGGAACCCACTCTCCCCCATCAACAAATTGATAAAAGCACTTCAAGCCCCCTCGTGCCCACCTTCGATATCCTCCCCCTTCTCTCCCAGGGCGAAATTCCTCCGTATGATAGAGTTCCCTTATCAGAGAAAAATGCACCCCCCGCCCTTCCCTGCTACCCCCCTAATCTTGTCCCACTCTTGTAACACGTGGCACACATAGGGATTGTCCCTCACTATTACCCCTCTCTCCCCTTCCCATCCAGGGAAGCCCAGCCAAAGGTCGCCCCCCTCCACTTTCCTTCTCCATCTCCACATAGTTCTTCCTCTCCCCCCCATCTCGCCAATCCATCACATGGCGTGCCTGTGCTGCCCAGTAGTAGGCCTGCAAGTTGGGTACCCCCAGCCCCCCTTCCTCCCTCCTTCTGCACGCGCTATCCTAGGTGGTCGTTTCCTCCATATATACTGATTCACCTGCCTCTGCATGAGCTCCCGGAATAGCCACCGGCAATGCCTGAAAATAATACAACACTCGTGGAAGCACATTCATTTTTACCGATGCTATCCTCCCCAGCCACGACACTTCATAGCTCTCCCACCTCTGCAAATCCTGACCTATCTCTTTCCACAGTTTGCTATAGTTCCCTTGGGGCTTAGGAGTGATATTGACCCCCAAGTATCTAATAGCTCTCTCCGCCCACTTAAACGGGTACTCTTGCTTCAGCTTCTCCAGCCGCGGCTGGGGCATATTAATGTTCAAGGCCTCAGTTTTGTCAGGGTTCACTTTGAACCCCGAAACTTCCCCGTACTTTCCTAGCTGCCTCAAAATCTCTGGCAATTATTCCTCTGGCTGTGTCACCACCATGAGCACATCATCCACAAATAGGGATATTTTGTGGTGGTACCCCCCCCCCCTCTGCAGCCCCCATACCTTTCCATTTCCCCTAATTGCCCTCGCCAGGGGTTCTATAGCGATAGCAAACAGTAGCGGAGACATAGGGCACCCCTGGCGTGTCCCCCTTTCCAAGTCGATAGCTGCAGTGTACCTCCCATTAATCTTCACCCTCGCTTTAGGGCCCCTGTACAACGCTTGTACCCACCTCATAAACTTAGGACCTATGCCCATCCGCCGCATGACTAGAAACAAAAAATCCCAATCCACCCTGTCGAACGCTTTCTCAGCGTCTATAAACAGCAACATTGCCTCCACCCCTTGATCATGCGCCCCCCAAACTGCTTCCAGCACCCTCTTTATATTGTCGGAGGCCTGCTGCCCCATTATAAACCCGGTTTGATCTATCTATATCAGTCCTGGCATCATCGGGGCCAACCTATAAGCCAGCACCTTGGCAATAATTTTCACATCTACATTTATCAAAGAAATGGGGCTGTAAGACCCACATTGCAGAGGGTCTCTACCCCCCTTGAGTAAAACAGTAATCCCCGCTGTGAGCATTTCTGCCGAGAGATGCCACCCTTCCTGCTGTACTCCATTAGCTACCCTCACCAGCCTATCTAACAGGTCCTCCCTAAACGTTTTTTAGAAAGCCCCCGTCAGGCTGTCCAAGCCCGGGGCCTTCCCAGGCGGCAGCGCCCCAAGGGCCTGCTCCACTTCCTCCCGGGTAATATCCTCCTCTAAGCCCTGGCTCTCCCCTTCCTCCAGTCTCTTCTGCCCTATCTCCTTTAAATAATCCTCCCCTTGCACCAACGTCCCTCTCTCCTTTTTCTTATACAGTTCCCTATAAAATTGGCAAAAGCGTTCCCCAATTTGTTTCTCGGACCGTAACTTCACCCCCTTTGCCCCCTCCAGCCCCCCTATAGTTGTCTGGGCCTCTCTTTTCCTCAGTTTATTGGCCAGCATTCTGCCTGCTCTATCTCCCCATTCGTAATAACACTGTTTCATCCTAGCCAGCTTAAACCCAATCTCTTCAACTTGCAATTTATGCAGCTCCATCCTAAGCTGGTTTAAGTGCTTAAAATCCCGCTTATTACCTTGGCCTTGATAGCACTCCGCCCAGGGCCGTCTCGTCCATTGAGCAAGAATGTTCTTTGCACAGGGCCCCGCGTTTCAGGGGGCCCCGCGCAAAGAACATTCTGCTTTTTTAAAAATTAATTTAAAATTTAAAAAAAGCTGGCTGCTGCTGCTGCCGCCACGGCAGCGGCAGAATGGAGTGTCCCGCGGGGCCCCCTCTGCCCGGCTGAGCTCTCCCGGCCCGACTGAGCCCCTCTGTGCCGGCTTTCAGATACGTGAAGGGAGAGTGTCTCCCTCGCGTCTCTGTTAAGCCTGCAGGGGCAGATGGGAAATTTTCCATCAGCCCCTGCTTCCCATCAGCCCCTGCGGGCTTAACAGAGACGCGAGGGAGACACTCTCCCTTCACGTATCTGAAAGCCGGCGCAGAGGGGCTCAGTCGGGCCGGGAGAGCTCAGCCGAGCAGAGGGGGCCCCGTGGGACACTCCATTCCGCTGCTGCCGGGGCGGCAATGGCAGTAGCCAGCTTTTTTTTTTTTTACATTTTCCATGAGCCGATGAGAGGGGGGGGGGTTAGGACTGGTAATGGGCTATGGAGGGGGTTAGGACTTGACTTGAGGTGGGCTGTGGGCTGTTGGGGGGGTTAGGACTGGTAATGGGCTATGGAGGGGGTTAAGATTGGTAATGGGCTGTGGGCTGATGGGGGCTGTCTGGAAATGGGGTGATGGGGGGTTAGGACTGGTAATGGGCTATGGGGGGGTTAAGACTGGTAATGGGCTGTGGGCTGATGGGGGATGTCTGGAAATGGGGTGATGGGAGGTTAGGACTGGTAATGGGCTATGGGGGTGGGGTTAGGACTGATAATGGGTTGTGGGCTGTTGGGGGGGTAAGGACTGGTAATGGGCTATGGGGGGTTAGGACTGGTAAGGGGCTATGGTGGGGTTAGGACTGAGAATGGGCTATGGGGCGGCTAGGATGGAAATGGGCTGATGGGGAGGGGTTAGGACTTGAGGTGGGCTGATGGGGTTAGGACTGGTAAAGGGCTGTGGGCTGTTGGGGGGTTAGGACTGGTAATGGGCTATGTTGGGGGTAGGACTGATACTGGGCTATGGGGGGGCTAGGACAGGAAATGAGCTGATGGGGAGGGGTTAGGACTTGAGGTGGGCTGATGTGGTTAGGACTGGTAATGGGCTGTGGGCTGATGGGGGGAGGTAGGACTGGCAATGGGCTATGGGGGGCTGACTGGAAATGGGCTGATGGGGTTAGGACTGGAAGTGGGCTGATGGGGGGTTAGGACTGGTAATGGGTTATAGGGGGGCTTAAACTGAAAATGGGGTGATGGGGGGTTAGGACTGGAAGGGGGTTGATGGGGGGCTAGGACTGGTAATGGGTTGGGGGGTTGCTAGGACTGGAAATGGTCTGAGTGGAAGGGGAGGCTTGAACTGCAAATAGCTGATGGGGAGGGGGCTTGGAATGGAAATGGGCTGTGAGGGAAGGGAGCTAGAACTGAAAATGGGCTGATGGAGCAGCTGGGATAGGACTGGAAATGGGCTGTTGGGGGGAGCTAAGATTGGAAATGGGCTGTGGTGGGGGCTTGAATTGAAATGGACTCATGGAGGGGCTAGAACTGGAAGTAGGCTGATGGGGGGGCTTGGACTAGAATTGGGCTGAGTGGAGGGGAGCTAGGATTTGACATGGGCTGATGGTGGGGCTAGGAAATGACTAGAAATGGGCTGATGGGGGGCTAGGATTGGAAATGAGCTAATGAAGGGACTCAGACTGGAAATGGATGTGGGAGCTAGGACTGGAAATGGGCTGATGGGGGGCTAGGACTGGAAATGGGCTGATGCAGGGACTAGAAGGGAATGGATGCTGGGTGAGACTGGAACTAGAAGGGAGCTGATGTTGGGGGAAGATTAGAATGGGATGGGGCTGGGAGAGTAAAATGGAGAGGGGAAAAATATTTTGTGTGGGAGGGATGAAAAATCTACAATTGGTCGGGTATTGGGAGAGTAAGTGGGGATTGAGGATGGAGGGGTAAAATTTGTGTGGATGAAATAGGAATGAGGAAAGAGCAAAAGGAGAAAGATTAGTATGTTAAAGCAGATGTAGAGAGAGAGAATGGAAAAAACTAGAAGAGAGAAGAAAGGACAAATGGACAGCAGACGATGGAGAGTTAGCAGAAAACATGAAGAAACCAGAAGAAAGTGGCTGGAGCAATTGCAACTGAAAAAAAATGCACAAAAGGTAGAACAATATCTCTTTATTTTGAATTTATTAACTGGAATATGAAAGCTCTGGGAAATGTGCATCATTAACGTCTGCGCTTTGTTTGGTACAAGAGGAAATTAATTTATAGTTTTATTTCTACAGTGTTGTTGTACATTCCAAGTCTGGCTTTTGGGGTTCCCAGTTTAATTATTGCCTTCCTGTTTCTAAATTGTTATTCCTTGTTTGGTGATGGTCTATGTTCTGCATGTGTAACTGAGCTAAGGTATTCTGTTTATGTAATTCCTATTTGACATTGCCACTTGTTCTCTTTCCCCAGTATTCTCTGAAATGTATTGGTTTAATATTTGCAGTGTTGCCTTTTGATAGGTAGGGTATGGTGCTTTGTGAGTCATGGTAATGCTGTCAGGATACGGCGGGTTTGCTATGGGTTCTAAATGGGCAGCGTTTGTAGTAGTTCCTAATGTGCCTGGCGGTTGGCACTGGATTATAGTAATGTAGAAATCTTTTAGTCTTTCTTTATCCATACACTCATTAAGAGACGTGTTTACTAAAAGTTAGTGTATGGTAACATTATGCAAATATTTATGCAAATAAGGCCACTTATGCAAATGAGGTCCCACACCGAGTCTCTGCACATGGCCCCGCACCCCCTTGGGCCACCCCTGACTCCGCCTCTCGCTTTATCTCTCTTTGAAGCTCCTCCTCCCGTGCCAGCCGTTGCTTTTTATATCTAGATGCCCACATCACTAACCGCCCCCTCACCACTGCCTTCATGCCCTCCCACAGACCCACATCCCCCACTTCCCCCGTATCATTGATGCTCCAGTACTCCTTCAGACATTCTTTAACATCCTTCACCACCTCCTCTTTTTTTAACAAACTTTTATTTATCCTCCAAAATCTCACTCCCCCCCTTCCCTATTGTACCCTACTCCCACCCACGTTGGTGCATGATCCGACCAAGTGATATTCCCATTCTCCGCTTCCTTAACCCTATAGCCCCACACATTATCCATCAGAATATAATCTATCCTGCTATAGCTGTCATGGGGTGCGGAGTAGAAAGTATATTCTCTACCCCCCTCGTGCTGTTGCCTCCACACATCTCTCAACTGATATGTCTCCATAATGCTCTTCAGAACCCTTCTGATTTTATTCTTCCCATCTCCTTCCACTGCTTGCCTGTCCCACTTTGGGTGGAGAGCTAAGCTAAAGTCTCCCCCCAGAATGAGCTTTCCCTGCACATGCCGGACCAATAGTTCCTTCACCCCTCTCCAAAACTGTACCTGCCGCTCGTTCGGGGCATAGATATTAACCAAAGTAACCCGTTCACCCTGCCACTCCCCCCCCCCCCAGAACCAGCACCCTTCCCTCGCTATCCCTCTCCACCCTACTTACCCTAAAGGTGCTATCCCGTCGTATCAATATAGCCACCCCCCCTTCTTACTCGCCTCCGCCCCCCTAAGACCCCCAAAATACTGATGCGGGTACATCGCATTCCGCATCAACCCCTCATTCTTCCTCCTCAAGTGAGTCTCCTGCACTAGCACTACCTCCCAGCCGAGCCTTGTGGCCTCTCTATAGAGCTGATGTCTTTTCCGGGGGTTATTCAGCCCCTTTGTATTTATAGATCCTATCTTCCTCTTTGGGTCATTCTATTCGCCCAGAACTCTCCCCCTCCATCCCTGCTGATCGCCCACTGACCACTTTCCCCCCGCTGCCCCACTCCCAGCCCCCCCTCCCCCTCCCCCTCCCCCTTCCCCCCCCCCCTGTATTACCACTCCCACCGGACCTTTCATGTCAACCCCCGTGATACTCCCCGGGCACTCCCTCTCCTCACCCTACCCCCCCAACCCCCTCCCCTGCCAGCCTCCCCCCTGCTTACCCAATAATCCAACATTTACTACTCCTCTCCCTCATCCTTCCATTCCCTGCTGTGTCCCCCCTTCCCACAAACAGGCAAATACAAGAGTTTTCCCCTTATTCTCCCACCCCCCTCTCTCCTCCACCCCCCACCTCACCTCCCCCCTTCCACCTCCCCCGGGGGATCCAGTACCTACAGTTCAATACAATAGAAACACCTACACGGCCTCTCCACCTCTACCATGGCTTACATTCTAATACATTGTAGACCCAGTTATGAACTTGTTGATTTCAGCCAAGCCAGTCCTTAACAGTCCAGACACCTCCTGGCATGGCCAGAACAGTCTCTGTAAGCCATTCCTTAAGGTCCCCCAGGGAGTCCGGATTGAAGTCTGGCTCACCATCGGAATCGGACCTCTTGGCTACATCGGCCTCCATTTTGTCCTCGTGGCCTTCTTTCCCCCGCTCCTCTGCTACCGCATATGAGGAGCAATATGCCGCCAGCCGCTTTTTCACTGACATCCGCACTGGTGTCTTGTGCTCTTATCCCTGTTTTCCGTGCTCTAGAGTCAGGGTAGGATCGCTCGTTTTTTAACGTTATTTATAAAGCGCCCCGGAGCTCCCTCAGAAAGCTGCTATCGTGCTCCCTGACGTCACTGGAAGTTGGTCCGATTCTCTTTAAACATTTTTGTTAGTGATATTGCGGAAGGTTTGTTGGATAAGATTTGCCTCTTTGCGGATGATACTAAAATCTGCAATAGAGTAGACACCCAGGAAAGAGTAGATAACATAAGGAGGGATCTAGCTAAGCTTGAAGAATGGTTGAGAATTTGGCAGCTGAGATTTAATACTAAAAAATGCAGAGTCATGCATTTGAGCTGCAAAAATCCCAGGGAATGATACAGTATAAGGGGTGAAGTACTTCTGTCCACGAAAAAAAAGCTAGACCTTGGTGTGATTGTTTCAGATGATCTTAAAGTGGCTAAATGGGTAAAAAAGGCAAATGTGAAAGCCAGAAGGATGCTCGGGTGCATAAGAAGAGGAATGGCCAGCAGAAAGAAGGGAGTGATAATGCCTCTGTGTAAGTCTTTGGTGAGACCTCATTTGGAGTATTGTGTGCAATTCCGGAGACCACACCTTCAAAAAGATATAAACACGATGGAGTTGTGGAAGAGGGTGGCTACTAAAATGGTGAGTGGATTTCGTCATAAGGCATTTGGGGACAGACTTAAAGATCTCAGTATGCATGCTTTGTAAGAAAGGCAGGAGAGAGGAGATAAAATAGAGACATTTACATACCTTCATGGCGTAAATGCATGGGAGGAGAGACTCTTTTAATTGAATGAAAGCACTGCATGGAGGGGACATAAGATGAAAGTGAAAGGGAATAGACTCAGGAATAATATGTGGAAATATTTCTGTATGTAAAGAGTGGTAGATGCATGGAATAGTTTCCCAGTGGAGGTAGTAGAGACGAGGACAATATCTGAATTCAAAAAAGCATGGGACAAACACAGAAGATCTCTAAAGGAAAGACATATACTATTGTAGTTGGTTTTGAAGGGCAGACTGGATAGGCCATATGGTTTTTTTTCAGCCATCATGTCTCTATGTTTCTGTGTTCTCTCACAAGCTGGTCCTGATGAGGTGGATTGTTCCCATGTTGCAGGCTGTGAACTATCCTTAAAATCATGTGTAGTACCTTGAAGAAAATGGGATCGGTTGATGGGTAGAAGGATCCATCAGTAGAGATGTAAAAAAGACTATATGACCAAATAAAACTGTGAATCAAAGAAAAACTGACAAATCTCTGTCTAAGTTCAATCCTGCTGGAGCCATAGGGGTATGTTTACTAAACCTTCTTAATGTGCGCCCGGCGTTAGTGTGCAGGCTGCCATATAAGGAGTGGGTGGTCCGGTCAAAAAGTAACAAGCGTGCGTTAATGCGTGCAGTGCACAATATTGCACGGAAAGGGAGCAGCGTGCGTCAAAGCGCGTAAAGCCTAAGTAGGCGCGCTGAGCTGCAAATATAGCAATAAAGGTGTAGTACAATGGTTAGTACACTGACTACTATAGGGGTCCTGAGTTCGATTCCCAAGTGGGCCAGATGAATAATAATACTTTTACCCAGTGCTGTCTGAGGCATGTGCCAGTTTATTTAAATCTGTGCTGCCAGCAAACACACCCTCAAAGTGCCATAACATAAGGTGCCGCATAAGGCACTCCAGAGGGCATATCATAAAGTGCACTGTCTGCCAAGGCACCTATAATGTTGTCCATGGGGAGCCTTATAAGGTGCTGTATAGGGTGTTGTATACGGTGCCCTATGAGGCACCGCAAGGTTACAGCACTGTCTCTGATGGCAGCACTGCGCATGTTAATGCATGGAAATCCTAAGTAGGCGCGCTGAGCTGTAGACACAGCAATAGAGGTGTGACTGATGCTACAGGGGTCCTGAGGTCAATTCCCAAGTGGGCCAGATGAATAATAATACTTTTACCCAGTGCTGTCTGAGGCATGTGCCAGTTTTATTTAAATCTGTGCTGCCAGCAAACACACCCTCAAAGTGCAGTAACATAAGGTGCCACAGCAGGCACCCTATGGGGCACTCCAGAGGACACATTATAAGGTGCACTGTCCACCAAGGCACCTTATAATGTTCCCTATGGGGCGCGCTATGGAGCGCTGTCGAGGGTGCCTTATGAGGGACCTTCAGGCTACAGCACTGAGGGTGTTTTTGCTGGCCGCACTAATTTAACTTTAAAAAACGAACTGCCTCAGACAGCCCTATCAACAAACCCCACTGTGGGATCACACCCATAACCTCTGCCCCACAGACAGTGATGTAACCAGTGGGCTACAGCTGTATGGCTACACCCGGGCCCCTGGCTAGCTACAGAGGGACTGCAGGTCTCCACACCAACTGCTGTGGTTATCAGGTTAGGGTTAACCCACCCATACCCATGATGCACTGCACATGCATATCCGCAGTCCACAGATGATCACAGGATGGGGTATGCACCCCCACAGCACCTCGGCCAGGTTGGGGTCACTGACCGTGTGCACCCCCACAGCACCTGAGCCTGGTAGGGGGTACTGACCATGTGTGTTACTGGCACAGAGTGGCTAGAGACCATCACATTGTGTGGGTACTGTGCCCACCCTGAGGGTGAGGTGGGACACCCAGCACCATGTCCACAGCACCAGACATAGCTGAGATAGGCTATGCTGCAGGTCACCATCAGTGACAGTGTGTGATAGGTAGTCCTTGCAGACACACCTCGGAATACACCTCCATCCATATTTCTTTCCCAGTCACATCTAGCCCTTGTGGACTATGATGCACCCAGAATAGTGCATATTCTGTGTGAGTGCCATGGCCACATTGGTTATGGGGCGGGGCGGGGTACCTGTATGGACCCATTGGCAGATTATGTAGTACCACCTGACCTGCCCTCTGGGGCTCAGGATCTCCCACCAACAGATCCACATTCCTGCAATGGTGGCGGTAGAGGGGACCATCTACCTCAGTCCAGCTGGGGTACACACAACCTTGAGGGCAGTCCTGTACGCAGCCATACGGCAACAGGAGACAGACAGTAGGGCTGGAAATGCTCAACTGCCCCCCACCACTATCTGACATTCTCCAGCCACCGCACCCTGCAAGGTGTCCCAGCCATACACATACTAACTGCAAACAATGTGCTAGCTAGGGGAAGATGTGTGCACCCAAAACTGGGATGTGAGCACACCCACCGAGCAGGTAGATCAGTGATTGGGCCCCCAACCCCCCCCCCCCCATATATATCACTTAGATGAAATACTATGTAGCACTATGGGGGAACCTAGCCATGCCGTAGTCACTGCTCAGTCAGGGTGGGAGTGACCTTCCAGCAGGACATGCTGTGGCCACCCTGTCCGTGCAGGTGGCGGCCAGGCACTACAATGTCCCAACCATTGCCCTGAGCCCTGTGCTGAAGCATCCTGCCCAGGCCGCCCTGTCCAGGCTATACCCACAGTACCTTGCTCCTCATTATGCTCATAGGCAAGCTAACACTGGACACAGTGCAAACAGTGTGGGCTGAGTACGGTGTGGGCAACCACCACACACTGGATGGACATACACACACTCCCACACCTATGCCAGCACTGTGCAAATAGAGGCTCTTGGCAGCCCTGGCCACCTCGCCAGTCCTGGGCACAGCACAGGCATGGCTATGGTACACAATACTGTTGGGATCACTCCCCAGGGTGGTAAACACTGTCAAACACCAGACCTGATACACACTCCGCAGACATCAGAGAGGTTGGTATGATACAGCTAAAGAGCAGATTGTGCTTAACTTAGGGATTGCTATCTGCCAGTAATCATAGCAACCTTTTGATGTATGTGTACCATATCCCCAGGTTTAGGGTGGCATTGCTACGGTATGCAGGGGCTAGTATTGGGGGCTTCACACAGGGCCCACCATCCTGCCTCTACAGGTGGCTTTGGATGATGGAGCCTGTGGGTGCAGGTGTGTCTGCCCCTGTTGGCCGCTGCTCTGGGAAGAGGTTCCCAACTCCAGTCCTGGTGGGCCACACACTGTTCGGGTTTTCATGCTGTCCCTCATGTATATGCATGAGATACATCTGCATACCATGGGGGCGGCACATGGAAATGCAGCACAGGCATCTTTATTGGTGACAGCATGACACCTGCATGGTGTGTGGCCCTCCAGGACTGCATTTGGGAGACTCTGCTCTGGGTACTGCGCATGTGTATGGTGTCTGTGCTCTGTGGGGTAAAATATGGGCGTTTGACGCATGGTTCTGTTCTCTGCACTAAAGGTTCGGTCTTTACTTCCACGGTTTAGTACTGGGTAAAATATGGGGACTGGGTTGTCAGGAGCCACAGCTGGGGGCTTGAACCTGTGACCTTCTGCTCTTGAACACACTGTCTGTGTGTGCTGCACCACACTGACAGTGCTTTCCCTAGGGATGCCATGACTGTTTGTCAGACAGAGCCTGTCTGTTGCGGTACACGGCACCCACCTGAACAGGGCTAGGCCACGGTCTGCTGTGGGCAGCAGCCATTGCCCCCTCCACCACCAGTACCCCTCCGCCACCATGCTGACATGCCATTCTGCTGGTGGTGCTGGTGGTGCGCTGTTTCGGGCCATCCAGTGTGCGGGTAGGCGGCTGCCTATGGTGCGGGTTCTGGGGTAGGGGTGCCTGCATAGGTGTCCACGCTTCCACCCAGCACTGCCTGCCACTGTTCTGTGCCCTTGGGGGTCCCTACTGGGTACTATCCCCTGTGACACTGTGGGAAGCACACTCATGCCCATGCTGGGCCCTCATCAGTTGCTGTCTGGCTGCTGTACTGTTTCAGCATTCCTATGGGCCACCTAGGCATCACCCTGGTCCGCACTGTGGCCCAGCTGCAGTACAGCATGTGCCGTCTGCAGCCCTCTGTGTCCCCTTTCCCAGCATCTGTCCAGTTGCCCATTCCAACATGCCCGCCCTGCTCTTGTGGCACATGTGCATGCCATAAGAAATCTGTCCAATGGAGAGGGAAACCCTGATGAGTGCAATTGCACTGTGAGATCAGTCACCTTGTATGGGGACGGAGCGTAGACCCTTCGAAAATTCATATCTTTTTTTTTGAGCTTTCTCGGGAGTGCTTTTTGATGTTTCCCATCAATATCACTATTGCCCAGCTTGGTTTTTTTTTTTTTATTTTGTTGGGGTCATTTTCACTGTTTATTTGCACTTTTGTTCCGTGCATATGTATCACACTTATCACTTTTTTGTAGGTTTCCCTGGTTTTGCTGTACATTGCTGACAGAAAAGGTTTCTCTTCCCTTTAAATCAGCTCTAACGCCAGGGTTTCACTGGCGTTAGTTTTGAGCCTCGGATTTCACATCGTTAGTGTGCGGGGAGCCTCTCCCCTCCCACTCTCCACCCATTGACCCCTTCTCTCCGCCCCTGGGGAGCCTTCCTCTGCCCTCCAGGAGCCTTTCTCCGCCTTCAGCGCTTGTTTGCGCCTCTGCGCGCATTAGCGTGCACTAAGGTACCTCTGTGCCCGCTAAAGCGCCATTAACACACGTTAAGGTACCTTAGCGCGTGGTAACATCATAGAGCGCACATTAAGAAGGTTTAGTAAGCATGCCCCATAGTATCTAATTGAAAAATGAATCTCTGCTCAAGTCTCATGATGGTTTTATTGGTGTCTCCTCCTCTCCAGTTAGCCTTCACTTTTTTAATGACAAAAAACTTGAGATCCATAATTTTATGGTGGGCATCTAACCAATGCTGAACTAAGGGTTTATCAACTAATTCACGTCTTATGCAACTTTTATGCTCCACTATTCTGGTTTTTATACTACGGGTGGTTTTGCCTACATATAATTTTCTGCAGGGGCACTGAATTACATAAATGACATTCTTTGGTTCGCAATTGGCAAAGTCTTCAATATAAAATATCTGCTTAGTGAAAGGATGGACAAAAAAATTGCATATAGGTAAAGAATTTAAACACACTGAACATTTACCGCATTGGAACTGCCTTGTAAATTTAGACAATAACTTTCTTTCAGTGAAAGCTGAAGGTACCAAAAGATTATGCAAATTAACATTGCATTTATGTGCCACAGTAAGTTTTAAATTTTGAAATGCAGGAAGAGATTGTACCAGGTGCCACTCTCTCTGTAGAATCTTGATAATATCTCTGGATTGAGAGGAATGACACATCCCTTATAATTTAAACTCTAAGCATTATGTTGCTGGTGACATTCTTTTTTTAACATATTTTTTGTTTATAATTGCTTCGCCCCCCTTATCGCCTTAGAAGTCTGATCCTCTTTTAATACACGATTTCTGTGTATCCTAGGTGTATGTTTACTAAGGGGTATGTTTACTAAACCTTCTTAATGTGCGCCCGGCGTTAGTGTGCAGGATGCCATATAAGGAGTGGGCATTTCAGTCTAAAGTAGCAAAACAGGATTAGCGCACGATAACACGCTCTGCTGCGCACATTATCGGACAAAGCGCCGCTAAGCACGTTACCACGCGGTAATCTTAAGTAGGCGCACAGACATCCAAACACAGAAACAGAAGTGTAGCACAATGGTTAATACACTGACTGATGATACAAGGGTCATGAGTTTGATCCCACAGTGTGCCTAATGCATAAGGCTAGCTGAAGCATCAGCTTTGACATGTAAGTATTGTTTCCTGAGGCATTTTATTTGTATTTTAATTATTGCTGCCAACAAACACACCCTCACGTGCCGTAACCTAAGGTGCCGCATAAGGCACCCTATAAGTCACTCCATAGAGCACATTATAAAGTGCACTGTCCGCCACAGCACCCTATAATGTCCCCTATAGGGCACCCTATAAGGCGCTCCATAGGACACCTTATAAGGCACCTTATACGGACTATAACCATAAGGTGCCTCAGAAGGCGCTTTATAGGGTGCCCTATAAGGCGCCTTATAGGGCGCCTTCTGAGGCACCTTATGGTTACAGTACCCTGAGGGTGTTTTGCTGGAAGCACTAATGTACATTAAAAATAGACAATGCTTTGGACAGCCCTATCAAACAACCCCACTGTGGGTTTGAACCCATGACCTCTGGCTCCACAAGCAGTGAAGTAACCAGTGGGCTACAGCTCCATAGCTGCTAACATACCCCTGGCTGGCTGCAGAAGGACTGCACGTCACCACACAAAACGTCTGCTGTGGTCACCAGGATAGGGTTAACCCACCCATACCCATGATGCACTGCACATGCAAATCAGCAGTCTACAGATGATCACAAGATGGGGTATGCACCCCCACAGCACCTCGGCCTGGTAGGGGGAACTGACCGTGTGTGGTACTGGCACAGAGTAGCTACACACCGTCACATTGTGCAGGTACTGTACTCACCCTGAGGGTGAGGTGGGGCGCCCAGCACCAGGTCCACAGCAGACATAGGCCATGCTGCAGGACCCCAGCAGTGCTAATGTGTGAGCTAGGTAGTGTCTGCAGAGACACTTTGGATGCATCTGTATTTCTCAGTCAAGGTTTAGCCCTTATGGACCCATAGGAAGATTATGTACTACCCCCTCCCCCCCCTCCTCTGGGGCTGAGGGTGATAAACAGGGTCTCTCACCAACATATCCACATTCTACCTCCCTGCAATGGTGGTAGTAGAGGGGACCATCAACCCCAGTCCTGCTGGGGAACAGACACCCTACAGGGCAGTCAATGCAGCTCTGTACACATCCATAAAGCAATAGCAGACAGACGTTAGGCCTGGATATGCTAAGCTGCACCCCACCACTATCTGATATTCTCCTGCAGCAAGCCTTCAGCCACTGCCCCCTGCAAGGTGTTCTAGCAAGACACAAACCAGCTGCAGACAGTCTGCTAGCTAGTCCATAGTGCATGTTCCTGGTGGAAATCCGTGCACCCAGAACTGGGATGTCAGCATACACACCAAGCAGATAAATCAGTGAGCCATAAACCCATAAATATCACATGAAAAAAATACTACTTAGCACTATGGGGGAACCTAGCCATGCCGTGGTCACTGTCAGTCAGGGTGAGATTGATCTCCCAGCAGAACATGCTGTGGCCAACCTGTCTGTGCAGGTGGTGGCCGGGCACTACAATGTCCCAGCCATTGCCCTATGCTCTGTGCAGATGCATCCTGGCCAGGCCACCCTGTCCGGGCTATACCCATGGTACCTTGCTCCTCATTATGGACATTGGCAGGCCAATACTGGCAACAATGCTGGCAGTGTGGGCTGTGGAGGGTGTTTGCAGCCACCACACACTGGATAGACAGACACACACTCCCACACCTGTGCCAGCATTGTGCTACTATAGATTTGTTTGGCAGCCCTGGCCACCACACCAGTCCTGGGCACAGTGCAGGCATGGATATGGTACGCAATACTGTTGGGGGTCACTCCCCAGGGTGGTAAACACTGTCAGACACCAGACCTGAAGCACACTCCACAGACATCAGAAAGGTTGCTATGATGGAGTTCAATCAGCAAACCGTGCTTAACGTAGGAATTGCTATCTGCCAGTAATCATAGCTACCTTTTGATAGCTGTGTACTGTATTCCAAGGTTTAGGGTGGCATTGCTACGGTATGCAAGTGCTAGTATTGGGAGATGCACGCAGGGCCCAATGTCCTGCCTCTCCAGGAGGCATTGGCTAATGGAGCCTGTGGGTGTGGGTGTGTCTGCCCCTGTTGGCTGCTGCTTTACAGCAGAGTTCCCAACTCCAGTCCTGGTGTGCCAAACACTGTTTGGGTTTTCATGCTGTCCCTCATAAATATGCATGAGATACATCTGCATACCATGGGGGTGGTGCATAGATATGCAGCACAGGCATCTTTATTAGAGGCAGCATGGAACCTGAATGGTGTTTGGCCCTCCAGGACTGCATTTGGGTGACTCTGCTCTAGGTAATGCGCCTGTTTATGTTGTCTGTGTTCTGTAGGGTAAAATGTAGGTGTTTTGGGCATGTTTACGTCATCTGCAATAAAGGTTCTGTCTGTATTAGCACGTTTTAGTAGTGGGTAAAAAATGGGGCCTGGGTTGACAGGAGCCACAGCTGGGACTTGAACCTGTGACCTTCTGCTCCTGAACACATTGGCTGTGTGCACTACACCACTGTGTTGCCACAGAGACAGTACCTTCCCTGGGGATACCATGACTGTTCATCAGACGGGGCCTGTCTGTTGCAGTGCATGGCACCCACCTACACAGGGCTAGGCCATGGTCTGCTCTGGGCAGCTGCCACTGCCCCCTCCACCAGCAGTGCCCCTCTGCCACCCTGCTGACATGCCCTTCTGCCGGTGGTGCTGGTGGAGCGCAGTCTCAGGCCATCCAGTGTGCGGGTAGGCGGCTGCCTATGGTGTGGGTTCTGGGGTAGGGTACCTGCATAGGTGTCCACGCTTCCCCCCAGCACCGCCTGCCACTGTTCTGTTCCCTTGGGGGTCCCTACTGGATACTATCCCCTGTGACACTGTGGGAAGCACATTCGTGCCCATGCTGGGCCCTCATCAGTTGCTGTCTGGTTGCTCTACGGTTTCAGCATTCCTATGGGCCACCTAGGCATCACTCTAGTCCACACTGTGGCCCAGCTGCAGTACAGCATGTGCCGTCTGCAGCCCTCTGTGTCCCCCTTCCCAGCATCTGTCCAGTTGCCCATTCTGACATGCCCGCCTTGCTGTTGTGGAACATGTGCACCCCATAGGAAGCCTGTCCAATGGAGAGGGAAACCCTGATGAGCACAATTGCACTGTGGGATCATTCACCTTCTATGGGGACGGATCGTAGACCCTTCCAAAATTCATATCTTTTTTTTGGAGCTTTCTTGGGAGTGCTTTTTGATGTTTCCCATTAATATCACCTTGACTGAGAAATACAGATGTATCCAAGGTGTGTCTACAAACACTACCTATCTCACACATTAGCACTGCTGGGGTCCTGTAGCATGGCCTATTTCTGCTGTGGACCTGGTGCTTGGTGCCCCACCTCACCCTCAGGGTGAGTACAGTACCTGCACAATGTGACGGTGTGTAGCTACTCTTTGCCAGTACCACACACGGTCAGTTCCCCCTACCAGGCCGAGGTGCTGCTTATGGAGCCAGAGGTCATGGGTTCAAACCCATGGTGGGGTTATTTGATAGGGCTGTCTGAAGCATTGTCTATTTTTAATGTACATTAGTGCTGCCAGCAAAACACCCTCAGGGTACTGTAACCATAAGGTGCCTATGGAGCGCCTTATAGGGTGCCCTATAGGGGACATTATAGGGTGCCATGGCAGACAGTGCACTTTAAAATGTGCCCTATGGAGTGCCTTATAGGGTGCCTTATGCGGCACCTTAGGTTACAGCATGTGAGGGTTTGTTTGCTGGCAGCAATAATTAAAATACAAATGAAACGCCTCAGAAACATTACTTACATGTCAAAGCTGATGCCGCAGTCAGCCTTATGCATTAGGCACACTGGGGGATCGAACTCATGACCCCTGTATTATCAGTCAGTGTAGTAACCATTATGCTACACTTCTGTTTCTATGTGTGGATGTCTGTGCGCCTACTTAAGATTACCGTGCGGTAACGCGCTTAGCGGCGCTTTGCCCGATAATGTGCGCAGCAGCGAGCGTTATCGCACGCTAATCCCGTTTTGCTACTTTAGACTGAAACGCCCACTCCTTATATGGCATCCTGCACACTTACGCCGGGCGCACATTAAGAAGGTTTAGTAAACATACCCCCTAGATTCATTTATTTGTCCCCCTTTATGTATGGAATCCATTTGTAGCAGCTTTTTTGTATTAGGTTTTTTTTTTTTTTAAACTTTTATTTTCATTTTGCAACAAACAAAAGAAACAACACACCAAAAGAGACAAAACAAGTATACAATAAGGAAAAATAAACCCATTACCCCCCACCCCGGTGCTTCTTCTCTACCCGTTTGTATCCGCATGTGAGCGCTTCCAATTAACAGTGATTATACATCAAACGATCAAAAAAGTATCCACAATACAGCATGATCATGAGACAGAGATATATACAAAGTTAGACAGTCAGATGAGAGCATTTAGCAAAATGTACATATTCATTGAGCATCTTCCATTGAGACCAATGAGAAGTCTGAACGGAGGAAGCGAACAGACGAGGTATTTGTGTGCATATTTACTGTAGAGACAGGCATGATTCACCATTCATTGAGGCTCAGATGGGCTAAAGTTCAAAAGGAGATAAGCCATTTTTGGGAGAGGGGGATCCCCGCAACTGGGCGAAGTCCCATTATCCTCCAAGAAAGGGACTCCTGAGAGTGCAATATAGACTAAATACGACCCCGGACCCGACGCCAGTTATACGGTAGTGCGGGATATTCATGCATAACATGAAGTAAGAACCAATGGCCACAGGACGTGTCCAGTAACCATTACCCTGAGTAGTGTTCCATTTGTCTAATCTGTGAGAAGTGTAAAAACACCGGTGGGCTAGAAAGAAGAGGGTCTGAGTGAGTAAGGCGGGTCGGGAACCCGTGTCCCTCTGCTCCAGATAAGGCTCCATTGCTCCGAGGTTAAAGTCACATGCAATTCTTTCTCCCATACTTTTCTGCGCTATAGAGGTATCACTAGTGATAGCATTACATAAGGTTTAGTAAAATTGGATGCTACACCCGGTGAACTACCGAGAGATCGGAAGTCTCTAATCAACCTTATGCAGAGAGTGCCGATGGCGGGAGTACCCTAGTGCTCCGAATGCAATGCTGAAGTTGCACTGACCAGAGTCGGGAGAAAGGTTGCATAAGAGTATTAAAGGCACCTAAATGTCGAAAAAAGGTTTTAATTTTTTAGCAATAAGTTGTGTAATGACCTATCCGGTTGCTGTGCTATGTATTTCAACTGGAGTTCAGAATCCGTTTGTCCTCCCTTTCTCAGCTATATTGGTTACTGACTCACTCCTGCTAGTCCTAGTGATTATATTTCTTGCACTGCTTGTTGTCATATTCAGTTGTACATTTCATGTTTACCCCACATCCTGCCTCCTCTCTCTCTTCCCTCCTTTCTTCCACTTTTTTGTTTGTTTTATTTATCCATTTATATGTATATTGATGCCATATGTTCTTATAATATGTTTTTAATCAGATTATTTATGTTTTTTAGTGTATATGCTTACCTAGATATTCTTATAACAGCACGAAGTAAGATTTTTCTCACTTCCTACAAGAGAGGTTGGTATTTATATACAATTATTTATAAGCATCTACACATTCACATGTTTTTATATTTGTCTGTGGTTCTGAGCATATTAACTTTATTTTGTTTTATATTTTTATTACAATTTGTTTATTGTTCTATGATTCTGTTTTAAATTGTATTTATTGCACTTATTTAATGGTTTGCTTGTCTGTTCTTTTATACTTTTAATGTTTGTGCATTTTTTTTAGTTTTTGCCTTGCTAGCCCCTGACGAAGGGTGACGAACCACGACCTGTGTCGGGCGGTCAAAGGCTCAATAAAGGACTCTGTCTTTCCACTTATCATGTAGATAGTCATGACTTAATGGCAGGAAGTCAACATGGATTTAGCCAATGAAAATCTTGTCTCATTAATCTGTTATATCTTTTCGAAGGTGTGAATAAATAGGTAGATAAAGGTAAGCCAGTTGATGTGGAGCCCAATCCCCGACGGGGCACGTCCATGCTGTCTAGATGGCTCCAAGCAGGAAGAGCTTGTCAGGACCCAATTCTGCACTGCTGGAGCAAGCCGTTCCTGCGGGTACAGGATCGGGCCCTGCGAGATGTCCTGGCATGCCCCTGCATTGCCATGGGGACATCTTCCCCACGTCACAGCCTGCCCACAGCTGACGGGACCCTTTCTCCCTGCCGCCATACTTCGAATGGGGCAGCAGGGCCCCGGATTGGGCAGCATGACTCACCTAGCTTGCCATGGATGCTTTGGGGGGCCTGGCTGGCCAATCTGGAGGGGCGGCCAGTGCTTATTCTACCTCCAAGGTGGAATAGTCTGGCTGTCCTCCAGTGCCACCAGGACGTACAGGGCTGTGTGCGGAATCGGTGCTGTAGGTCCGAGTGGCAGTCCACCCATGCTCCTCCCACTCTCTTCCCAATGCCATCCTGTGCATGCAGGGGGGACGGGAGGCAGCATATGGCAAATATGGATAGTGGGGCTGCACGTCCCAGCGGGACATGCTGCCTCACTATCCGCCTTATAGAATCGGGGCCATAGTGTAACTGGATAATCAGAAAGTCTTTGACAAGGTTCCACATGAGAGATTCTTGTAGAAATTAAAAAGTCATAGGATAGGAGGCAGTGTACTATTATGGATTAAGAACTGATTGTTGTTGTTTTTCAGTAAGTGCCACTGAGTCGGTGTTGACTCATGGCAATCCTCTGGATAGTTGTCCTAAAATGTGTTCGGTCTTCAGTCAGGCAGCTCATTGTTGATATAGTGGCATCCATGACTTGTGTTATTGTATTGATCCATCTCATTACTGACCTTCCTCTTTTGCATTGACTTTCAACCTTGACAAGCATGATGTCTTTCTCTAATGATATCTCTCTTCGCATGTTGTGTCCAAAGTGTGAAAGTTGAAGTCTCGTATTCTGAGCTTCTAAAGAAAGTTTAGGTTTGATCTCCTCTAGTACTGATTGGTTTGTTTTTCGGGCAGTCTACACAGTATACACAGTATTCTTTGCCAGCACCATAATTCAAAAGCATAGATTTAGAACCTCTTTTTCGCTGTCCAACTTTCACATCCATATGACTATTGAAAATATCATGGCTTGGATAAGTTAAATCTTAGTATGGAGAGAGACATCTCTGTTCTTGAGAATTTTGTCTAGGTCTTTCATATCTTTCTGCCAAGAGCAATGTGTCATTGGATCTCTTGACTGCTTGTTGTTCCTCTATTGATTATTGATCCACGATTTTCCACAATTTCAATTTCTTCTCCACCAACAATGAACTTATTGATTTTGTGAAGTGTCAGGATCTTTAACTAATTTTCCTTAAGGTGCAGGCCCATTTTGAGACTATGGGCTCAATATTCACCTAGGTCAGTTCTGTGTCACTACAGCGCATAGCCGTCTGTACCGACCCTTAAACCCGGATATTCAATGGGTCATATGTCGCCCCGGCATTGAATATCTGGGTTTGTCACTCAGCCTCTCAGCCACTCTAGCTTACCTGGTAGTGGCAATATTGCATGCTGCCTGGTTAGCCCCTGGAGCTAAAGGACAGGAAAGCTTTTGGTACATCTATCTTTTAGCCGCAGGTCACTAACCAGGCAGCATGAAATTACTACTACAACTACTACTGAACATCTGTATGGCATTACAAGGCGTATGCAGCATTGCACAGACACATGTAAAAGACAGTCCTTGCTCATCAGAGCTTACAATCTAATAGAAATAGACAACACAGTAGCTGTAGACATGGGATATAGCTAGGGGGAATGGTAAGGAAACACAAAGGACATTAGGTGAGTCAAGATCTGTAAGCGTCAGCGAAGAGGTGAGTTTTCAGTCTGGATTTGAAAAGGGTCAGAAAAGGCAACTTATGTACAGACTCAGGTAGTTTGTTCCAGGCATAAGGAGCAGCAAGTGAAAGGAGCAAAGTCTGGAGTTGGCAATAGAAGAGAAGGGCACAGATAGAAGCAATTTGCACAAGAGCGGAGTTCCCTAAGAGGGGTGTAGGGAGAAATAAGAGAGGAAAGATAGTGAGGAGCTGCAGTTATATGTGCATACTACATGTCAGACAACTTTTGTAGTGTATATGTTGATATGTCCATGTGATAAAATTTACATAGGAAGAACTTCGAGAACTATGAAGAAGAGATTACAGGAATACCGGTCACGTATAACCAACAAGGTATTGTCAGCTCCGGTGGCTATGCATTGCCATGACTATCGCCATGAATTTCAGGATTTACGTTGGAGAGTGTTGGATCATATACCACAGAGAGTGAGAGGAGGAGATCGTATTTCTTGTCTACAATATAGAGAACAATACTGGATTTATACCTTGAATTCATTAACACCTAGTGGCTTAAATTCTTCATTGGACTGGTGGAGTTTACTTTGAAGATTTGTAGTGGGAGTGTATGAGCAACCCGTATATCCATTGCCTATTGGACACTAACTGGTCATGTGATTGTAGGAGAGGATAAAACAGGAAGTGGTTTCCGAAGCTTATATATGCAACAGAGTTTGAAGAAGGGCCAGGAGGATCTATGGCCCGAAACACAAAGTTGGGTCACTATTATTTGTTGCCTGGCATGGACTGACCATTAACACTAGCTGGGAACAGTATCGAGAAAGTTGCATTCTCATGGAATAACTACCAACATTTGGCAGGGAACAATACAGCGGAAGTTGCTGATTGAAAGGAAAACGTTATGAGAAACGCTGAACCCTCGGATTGCGGAGGAATCTCTGGATAGCTAAGTGTATAATAGTCTGGTAGATTTATTTCTTTACCGGTGGGCTAAACCAAGTGGTTCTTTATATCCCTTGGGGAATGTTTTATGGTTGCATCCCTATATATAGAATAAAATGGAGCAAATAACCGCAAAAAGATGTTTTTATCTTCATGGAGTTAGTTCCGACAAAAAATTAGTCTAATAGGATATGTTTTTCCCTTTAATAGTTGGAATAATATATGCAGGGAATAAAATAAGGTTGATGTAAATGAAAAGGATATGATTGCTGGCAACCTTATAAACAATTCAAATCAGTGTGAACAGAAGAATCAATTTCCAATTGCTGTAAAATTAGATGTATCTGTGATAAATTTTCAGAACTCATATGACTTAAATCAGCCAATGAATGATGGCTCTAATGTTTAAAAGAGCCACATTCACTCCCTTTTCCATTTTCATAATGGTTATGACAAGAGAGCTGCCTGAGACTGTCAGAAAAACCATTATCACCAAACATCAAACTTCAAAGGGGTACAAGGCCATCTCCAAAGGACTTGGGATTCCTGTGTCTACAGTTTGCAGTGTTATTATGAAGTTTTCTGCTCATGGAACTGCTCCCAGGACGTGGCGGGAAGGGGAAAATTAATCCAAGAAGTCTTTGAAGATTAGTGTGAACTACTAGAAAAACACCACATATAATATCCAAAGAGTTTAAGGTTGACTTGGAGCAATCTGGAGTGATGATTTCAACCCACACTATACCCCACACACTAAACAAAGAAGCACTTCATTGGGAAGGTCAAAGAGGCCTCCACTGCTCAAAGACACACATAAAGAGGCACATTCTACTTTGTCAGTCTCTGGGTGATCCGGACGTGCAGACATCTGGATGGCCGGGAGACGCAGCCGATTCTGCTCCCATGGGGGCTAGATGTTCCCGCGGAAGCAGAATCACAGCACAGTGGCTGGATATCTGGAACGTGCCCCTATTCAGGATCCGGATGTCCAGTCACTTACCTGGCTAACTCAGTCAGGTTCCTGAATGGAGCCGCTGTGCCCTGGTATCCCATCACCATGGTATGCGGCTCCATTTAGGAGCCACGATCCCCTGCCACCACTGAAATTGTCCTTTCCCTGCAGCTGGACTCTCAATCCGGCCTCCCATGGCCAGGATCTGGCTGTTGGGAACTTACTGCACCCCCCTACCTGTTTTTGCAGGCCTGGCAGCATTATCCCCTGATGTCCAGGGGGATCTATTCCACCTCTGCGGTGCAATAAGTCCCCTGTCTAAGTTCACAGACCCGAACATAGAGGGCCGACCTTGGAATTGGCCCTATATGTCCAGGGTCACTGTCCTGACCACTGCCTGCCCTCGCTCCACCTCCAGCCCGCCCCATCCCTCCCATAAACAAAGCTCCCTGCACATCTGCCTTGTAGTCTGGGGAGCTCTATTTTGTAACATGGATCAAGACATTTAAGGGGTTTGGATGTCCAGATTGGACTTCAGACATGGCACAGAATCTACCCCATAAGGCACATCTTATCTTTGCCCAAATCCACCTTGAAAAACCACAATCCTTCTGAGAAAATATTCTGTGGACAGATGAAATCAAACTTGAGCTCTTTGGCAATGCAGACCAGTGATACATTTACAGGAGAAGAATTGAAGCTTATAAGGGAAAAAAAACACCCTTCCTACAGTTAAATATGTAGAGGTTCCATAATGTTGTGGGCTCTTTTGCTACCTCAGGAACTGGAGCTGTAGAACATATTAAAGAAATCATGAAGTCAGAGGACTACCAAGGTATTTTGGAGTGAGATGTGCTACCTAGTGTCAGAAAGCTAGGTCTCGGTCAAAGGTCATGGATCCTCTAGCAGGACAATGACCCAAAACATATATCCAAAAGTATAAAAGAATGGTTAAAAAGGTACAAATGGACTATTTTAAAGTGGCCAGCAATAAGTCCTAATCTCAATCCAATCAAGAACCTTTGGAAAGAGCTGATATTTCTAAAGACAACCTTCCCCTGCTTGGTTTTCCTTAGTTTACTTGCAGTTGAGGGAAGAATGGAGTTTAGAGATCCACAAAAGCAATGCATGCCAAAACACTCATTGAAATTAAGGTCTTGCTGTGGTTTTGCTTGTTGTAGGCCCTGCCATTGCCTGGTTTGCTGTCTTGGTTCTACTGGTCTGTTAGCCCCATATACAAACACAGAAAAAGAGAGAAAAATAACCTCTTTCCTTGTCACTTCTGCTTTTGGTGCTGCTGCAACCTGTCACTGCTTGTTCTGCCTGCTCCAGGCAACATTGCTGCCAATCCTCATCTCTTGGTTCAGTGCCTTTATCCTCTTACTAATGCTATCTTAGCTGTTGGTGTCTAGTGTGATCAGCTGCCCTGCCACTGTCCTGTTTTCTACTGGTGTATTTCTGTCCTCAAAAAGAAAAATAATGAACTCCAAAAATCCACCTTTTTCTTTTTTCTAGCAATAGTGTCTTGGGCTGTTTTGGTTGCTGTTCATTGTACTGTACTTTGCTTTTGGTGCCTTGTCCTATTCCTGCCACTCTAGCTGCTTCTTCCTGGCATTGTCATATTCTGCCACTGGGAATTTTTTTTTTCATTATGGAATAAGGTAATTGTTATTAGGGATGTGTATGAATAAAAAATGTGAATTTAATTTTCATATCTTTCCAAATGTTTTTGAATTTTTGAGGATTTAGTTTGTTTTACACATTCGTATCAATATGACTTTTTATGAGCATTCAAATTGATTGTACGTGCATTAATTTGTAGGTTAATTAAAAAACATGGAATAACCACAGAGGATGCTCCTGTAGCACTGGGGTAGCTTATGTGGAGTGACAGAGCCCAAAGCTATGCTAATAGGATATGACTGCATATTGCTTCCCAGAAGGCATGGAGTAAACTGCATAGATGAGCGATATGATTCTATAGAGTATATTGGCAATCTGTACAGATCAACAACTAAACACTAAGAGCCCAATTCCATTCTGGACATCCAGGCCCTCTGTGTGCCCAGTCGGAACCAGATGCACAGAGGGAGTCACAATTCTGATCCCGCGGGGCACGTCTAGTCCCACGGGATCAGAATAGTGAACAGGCCTGTACATGGATGCCAGGACCCCGATTCCATCTGGCCTGCATGTATAGGCCTTCCCTGGCTAACTTAGTCAGGCATCTTCAATGGAGCTGTGGCACCATGGCATCCAGTTGCCATGGCACAGCTGCTCCATTGAAGAGCTGTGATCCATGGCCACCAGCTCCTGCAGTGATTTCCTCACAGTCTGACTCCTGATCTGGCCTCCTAAGGCCAGGGTCAGGTTGCGGGGAATATCCTCGACCCCCCTCTGCCCCATCCTCATCTCGGGCCCACCGATCCCTGGCGACTAGGGGAACATATTCCACCTTGGAGGTGGAATAAGTTCCCTGTTCAAGTAGCCAGCCCCAGAGTACAGAGCTGACATTAGAATCGGCCCCTGTATGTCTGGGGCCGATGACCGCCCACTGCCCAACCTAACTCTGCCCCCGCAACGCCCCTCTCCTGCCCCCGTCTAACTTCCCTGTACAAGATGCAGGGAAGGTAGTTGGGACTGGGAAAGGCATGAATAGTGGAAATACGCATCCCAACGGGACATCCATCCCTGCTATTTGTGCCACAGAATGACCCTATAAAGGGCAATGGTGCAACTTTGAGAGGTTGGGTGACAGACATGGGAGAGGTGAAGAAGGTGTTGTTCTCCATATGGGTGCTTGTGTGTGCATCTACCTAAGGGAAACAAATTGCTATCAATCTGGCTAAATGAGTCATTCTGGTCTTTTTGCCATAATTTACTACAATATTATGTTTCTCATGGAGACAATTTTTTTGACCCAGCAATATCCTCCTACTCCTTTGTGCTTCTAGCTCAATCAAAACCAAGGTAGGGAACTGGAGTCATGAGCTTCATTAGCAACAACTTTCTTCTATTTTAATACCCTTCCCTTTCCCCAGCATGCCTAGTCTGAAAATTTCAGTGACAGTCCTGAGATATAGTTCATGTTCCAGAGATCCTTCTGGATCCCTGCAATCATGGTTCTGGAATCCAGCTACTAGGTGTCACTCATAAGCATTGACCATGACATACTTCCCTACTTGGGAGGCTGTGAGCACTGTTTCTGCCAGAGGGTCGAATTGGAAACATTCTGCATGTCAGTGCACAGCTCTGCGATTGAGCTACCAGGCCAGCCCAGAGATTAATTTTGTCTATGGCCTCTGAATCTTGAATCAGGCTCAAAGAATGCATGTGCCACAGTGAGAGGATTGAATGGTTTCCCTCGAAGATGTTCTTCAGTCTAGCTCATCGCAGGGAAACTTTTTTCTTTTCAAGATAATAACATAACTGTATATATATTGCTGAGTATCAAGTTACTTTTTTGAGTAAGATTTATGCATCTTTCTTTGACTTGAAATGTGTCCAGGTTTTAAATAAAACACATGGAACATATGAAGGGATGTTTGGGCAATCTTTTATTATCTTTGTATTCTTTCTGCCTCTCATTCAAACAAGAAAAAAAGCAGGGGTTCTCATACAAGGAATTCAGATCTGGGCCAACTCTTTTATTGTGAATGATACCACAAGATTAAAATAGGATAAGATAACATACAGGAAGAAAATGATGAGCTAAAATAAACACAGAAATTATAAGAAGTCAATGTGGACACTGGCATATCTGAAGTCTGGTTGCAACAGGATCACGTATACGGATGTTGTCTGAAAGCTTTCGGGTCTGCAGGGAATACGTTATCATGCTATATGTGAAAGCATAGAGGCTAGTCTATACTACAGCTGCTCTATTTCTCCTGTCTTCGGGACACATCTAGCCAGTGAGGGATAACCACAATGAACATGCATGAGAGAGATTTGCATACAATGAGGATAATATATGCAAATCTCTCTCGTGCATATTTATTGTGGTTATCCTGAAAACCAAACTAGCTAGGTGTGTCAAGAGTACTGGGCTGAGAACCTCTGTTAAAAATGTATTGCTCTAACTATAGACCATTAGGTGGTAATTTCATAACAATTTCCATAAAGATGCAATGTCATGCCCAATATTTAAAAGGCATTTACATGGTTTACAGCCTTGTAAACCATGTAAATGCAATTCAGTGGGATATTCAATGGTACTAGCATGGTTAGTGCTGCTGAATATCGCCTCTCTTCTACCTTACATGCCCCGATGCTAACCGCTTAGCATCGGGTCATGTCATGGGCATTCTGGGGCGTGTCGTGAGCGGCGACACAGGCTAACCAGGTAGTGGCAACTCTGGAGCAAAAGCTGGCCTATCTTTATCCATAGAAGCTAACCGGGCAGAAGTGCAATATCGATGCTATCTGGTTAGCCTGTGTGGCTTCTGGCATGTATGATGACCCTGGATATTCAATGCATATGACCCCGGCACTGAATATCCAGGGTTAGAGGATGGCATTGATGACTAGTTGCTATACTTGCGCCTAGCTGCCCTAACTCAATATTGGGCCCATCTATTTTATTTTTTAAGGCAATGGAGACATATATGTGCTTTTATTAATAGGTTCCCAGAACTAGCCCCAGCAGCAGACAATTGCTCTCATAAAAATATACATGTCTTCTGAGGTAGGTGTTAGTATGCAAGTGTATTCCATGTGTGCACATGTGTGTTTCATGAAGTACACATGTACATTGTAAATCTACCCCTGCTCCACCCAAGTTGTGTTCCTGGAAATGCCTACGTAATTTTATAATAGTCATTTTCTGTGTGTTAAATATGCCCTATAGTTAGAAAATGCTTTATAAAATCAACCCCTTAATTGTTATAAGTTGGGAACTGAGTGATGTAAAGGCACATTTCATAATGTGTCATCCAAGCCAAAATGTCTGAAAAAAAAAAGCACACCAGGAAGAAACAGTACACTGCCACGTAAAAACGCGCGACAAACAGTACGAAGACGTGAGCAGTATTTAAAACTCTAAAAATTAGAAAGCAAAGGCTGATTCACCATTCTCTGAGGACCTGGGACCTACTAGTTTCTTGGTGTGCCTCACCCCTGAAGAAGTACATTGCGAAACACGGCCTGTTTTGGGTTTGGCCCCCCTGTATTACATGCAATGCAATGTGTGCCTTCGAGTCAGTCCTGACTCCTGGTGACCCAGAAGCTCCTGGGTTTTCTTGGCAGTGTCACAGGAAGTAGATTGCCAGGCCTTTCTTCCGAGGCAATGGAGGGTTAAGTGACTTGCCCAAGGCCACAAGGACTGCTAGTGGGAATTGAACCCTGGTTGCTTGGTTACCAAGCCAGTGCTCTAACCACTAGGCCACTCCTCCACTACATATGGACCAATAAAAAATTGTGAGTTTTAAATACTGCTCACGTCTTTGTACTCTTTGAAAAAAAAAGCAGACACATCCATGTTCAAGCACGCTTTCACAAATGTGGACACACCTGATAGGACATCTATGAGGCTGTGTACATAGATGTCCTCAGAATAGTGCTCCAGAACTGTTATGTCTAATAGCCTAATGGTTAGAGTAGTAGGTTAGGGCCATGGTACAAATCATACTGCTGCAAGTCTCTTAACACTCCACCCATAATTTCCCACTCAACAGAATTTTATATAGTTCTTATGTTAAAAAGTTATACTTTGTTTATAATGTTATATTGATATGGTTCTATGTAAAGCCATGTTGGCTACATTGTTATTATGTACACTGTTTAGAATTAGAGACATAGCGATTAAACATTCACCTTAACATCCAAAAATGGCTGTAACCCTAATGCTGGATAAAGTAGCAGCAAGGAAAGTCAATCTGAAGGTGATGGATGGAAGGACAGGTGGGAGCTGATGGACCTGTCTTGAAGGACTTCTGGAGAGAGATCTGCAATTGTAAGTATTTACTTCTATGAATTTTTCTAAATCTTTGGGAAAAAGGAATTCTTTAGATTAAAGCTGATTAATCTGTGAACTGAGTGTATTTGTTAAATCAGTCAGGGCCTAATAACAGCAAAGAGTTTTCAGCTTAAATTTAAAACACAGCAGAGAGCTTTCTGGTTAAATTTAAAACCCAAGACTCCCTTGATCCAAGCAAGGGCTGTGGGACTCCCCCTGGAGATTGGTCACAGATTACCTTAGAAGCACATGACAGGGTACTGAGTAGCAGCAAGCTTTAAATAAGTGTTCTTTACTTCCCTCCCTCCCCGACACCCACCCATCCCTGGAATAATCATAGCTTTATACGGGCTTAAAGGAAAGGAGGTGCCATATTCACTCTCAGGTACAGCTGTTTATTCTCATCAGCATACATTAAGGACCTGAGATTAATTGAACTTCAGTTAAACAAAGTACATTAAATATATTAGGCATAGTTTTATTAGTATAACTATCCCCATCAACCATTAGTAAGTAAAGAACTTAAATATCTAAACACAACCTAAAAATAAGATGCAGACAGCAGTCCAGCAGTGAGATGGGGGCTTTCCACTCTTTTGCATTGAGTGTCACATGTATGATTTTCTCCCAGTTGGTGAGGGGTCTTACATGTGCACTAGGTGCAAGGAGCTCTTTGCTCTCAGGGAACAAATCCGATCTCTGGAGGCTAGAGTTGCAGACTTGGAAGACATAAAGAAGACAGAGAGGTACATAGATGAGACCTACAGGGCTTGAAGTCCACCTCCAGTCTGGCAGCATCCCTGTTTCCATGGAGGAAAGAGGTCACATAAAAGGAGAGCATCACCCTGGTGTGGCAGGAAGTGATCCTATAGCTAGGACCTGTACTCCAGGTGATGTAAAACCCTCTCATACTGAGGACGCTTCTCCAGGGCCATGTGCCCATGAGGGAAGGGTTAGGACAGCTGTTACAGTTGGTGATTCAATCATTAGGCATGTAGATAGTTAGGTGACTGGTGGACGTGAGGATCGCCTGGTAACATGACTGCCTGGTGCGAAGGTAGTGGACCTCACACGCCACCTAGACAAGGTCTTAGATAGTTCTGGGCAGGAGTCTGCTGTCTTGGTACATGTCGGTACCAATGACATAGGAAAACATGGCAGGGAGGTTCTGGAGGCTAAATTTTGGCTTTTAGGTAGGAAGTTGAAATCCAGAACTTCCAGGGTAGCGTTATCTGAAATGCTTCCCGTTCCACGCGCAGGACCCAAAAGACAGGCAGAGATCCAGAGTCTCAATGTGTGGATGAGACAATGGTGCAAGGATAAGGGTTTTGGATTTGTTAGGAACTGGGGAACATTTTGGGGAAAGGAGGGGCTCTTCCAAAGGGATGGGCTTCACCTTAACTGGGATGGAACCAGGCTGCTGGCATTAACCTTTAAAAAGGAGATAGGGCAGCTTTTAAACTAGATAATAGGGGAGGGCCGACAGTCGCCCAATTGTTCATGGATCGGAACAATGTATCCTTGAACGACACTACCAAAAAAATGAAATTAGGGCATATCAGCAGAGAGGTTCCAATAAAGACAAAGGTAGCCCAAATGCCCTTGAGTACAGAGCAGACAGAGCTTAAAGAATCCAAATTACCCCTGCCTACCGATAATCAGATTAATAGGAATAAAATACAGTCTCTAAAATGCTGGTATGAAAATGCTAGAAGTCTAAAAAATAAGAAGGGGAGTTAGAATATATAGCACTAAATGAGAAGTTAGATATAATCGATATCTCAGAGACATGGTGGAAGGAGGACAACCAGTGGGACACTGTGCTACCTGGGTACAAACTATATCGTAATGATAGAGCTGATCAAATTGGTGGAGGGGTTGCGCTCTATGTTAGAGAGGGCATTAAGTCAGAAAGGATTAAAGTTTTACAGGAAACAAAATTCGCTGTAGAATCTCTATGGATTGAAATTCCATGTAAAAAGGGGAAGGCGATGGCAGTTGGGGTGTACTATCGACCGCCTGGCCAGAATGAACAAATGGATGATGAAATGTTAAAAGAAATGAGGGACGCTAACAAAAGTTACAGAACACTAATAATAATGGGTAATTTCAATTACCCCGGTATCAACTGGGCCAGTGTCACGGCAGAACATGCTAGGGAGATAAAGTTTCTAGATTATATAAATGACTACTTCTTGGAGCAGCTGGTTTATGAACTGACCAGAGGGGAAGGCATTTTGGGCCTAGTCTTAGTGGAGCACCAGATCTGGTGCAAGAGAAAGGTTGTTGGGGCCACTTGGTAATAGTGATCATAGCATGATCGTGTTTGATTTAATTAATGGAGGAGGGATGATAAAGAAATAGACAGTACAACCTTTTAACTTTTGAAAGGGAGACTATGATAAAATGAGGAAAATAGTTAAGAAAAAACATAAAGGAACAGTTGCAAAGGTTAAAGACTTACATCAAGCTTGGGTGCTGTTTAAAAATACTATCTTGGAAGAACAGACCAGCTCTATTCCATGCCTTAAGAAAAGTGGAAGGAAGTCCAAAAAACTGCCAACATGTTTTCAAGGTGAGGTTAGAGAGACTGTTGCTGCCAAAAAAGGCATCTTTCAGGAAATGGAAAAAAGAGCCAAATGACGAAACCTGGAAACAGCACAGGTACTGGCAAGTTAAATGCAAGACATTGATAAGGCAGGCAAAGAGAGAATTTGAGAAAAAAACTTGCTGTGGAAGCAAAAATGCGTAAGAAAGACTTTTTCATAGCAAAAAACCTGTGAGAGAGTCAGTTGGACCATTAGAAGATAGAGGGGTAAAAGGAGCAGTAAGAGGGGACAAGGCTATAGCAGAGAGACTGAATGAATTCTTTGTTTCAGTCTTTACTGAGGAAGATGTAGGGATGTTACACATGAATGAAGTGGTATTTAAAGGTGATACTGTGGAAGAATTGAAAGAAATATCGATACACCGGGAAGATGTATTACAACTATTTGCCTGAAGAGTTGCCAATCACCTTGACCAGATGGTATACATCTATGAACTATCATTAAAATCATCTGTAATACCTGAATACTGGAGGATTGCCAATGTAACACCATTTCTTAAAAAAGGGTTCCAGGGGTGATCCGGGAAACTACAAACCGGTGAGCCTGACGTCAGTACCAGGAAAAATGGTAGAAACTATCATCAAGAACAAAATTACTCAACATGTAGATAGTCATGGCTTAATGGGAGACAACCAAAATGACTTTGGACAAGGAAGATCTTATCTTACTAATCTGTTATGTTTTTTTGAAGGTGTGAATAAACAGGTAAAGAAAGGTGAGTCAGTTGATATAGTGTATATGGACTTTCAGAAAGCCTTTGACAAGGTCCCTCATCAGAGACTTTTGGCAAAACTAAAAAGTCATGGGATAGGAGGCAGAGTACTATTGTGGATCAGGATCTGGTTAAAAGATTGAAAGCAGAAGGTAGGGCTAAATGGCCAATTTTCCCAATGTAGAAAGGTGAATAGTGGAGTACCGTAGGGATCTGTGCTGGATCCGCTGCATTTTGACATATTCATAAATGACCTGGAAAAGGGAATAGCGAGTGAGGTTATCAAATTTTCAGATGACACAAAACTATTTAAAGTTGTTAAAACCCAAGAGGATTGTCAAAAATTTGCAAGAGGATCTTGATAAATTGGAAGACCGGGCATCCAAAATGGCAGATGAAATTTAATGTGGACAAGTGCAAAGTTATGCACCTAGGAAAGAACAACCCTAACTATGGTTGCATGATGCAAGGTTCCACATTGGAAACCACCACCCAGGAAAAAGATTTAGGTATCATCGTGGATAACATGTTAAAAACCTCCGCCCAGTGTGTAGCGGTGGCCAAGAGAGCAAATAGAATCATAAGGAAAGGAATGGAAAATAAAACAAAGGATATTATAATGCCTTTGTATCGTTCCATGGTGCGACCGCACCTTGAATATTGTGTGCAATTCTGGTCACCATATCTTAAAAAGCATATAGCCTTATTAGAAAAGGTACAGAGAGGAGCCACCAAAATGGTTAAGGGGATGGAAGGATTCTCCGATGAAGAGAGGCTAAAAAGGTTAGGGCTCTTCAGCCTGGAAAAGAGACGGCTGAGGGGAGATATGATAGCGGTCTATAAATTAATGAATGGAGTGGAACAGGTAAACATAGATCGATTGTTTACATCATCAGAATATAGAAAGACTAGGGGACATGCAATGAAGCTACAGGGTAACCTATTTAAGACTAATAAGAGAAAATATTTTTTCACTCAACATATAATCAAACTCTGGAATTTGTTACCAGAGGATGTAGTAAAAGATGTTAGTGTAGCTGGGTTTAAAAAAGGTTTGGAGAAGTTCCTGGAAGAAAGGTCCATAAACTATTATTAAAAGGGAACCAGGATATCACTGCTTGCCCCAATACAAGCATTGTGGAACCTATGTCTTTTGGGGAACCTGCTAGGTACTTATGACCTAGATTGGCCACTGTTGGAAACAGGATACTGGGCTTGATGGACCTTGGTCTGACCCCATATGGCATATCTTATGTTCTTATATTCTTATGTTCTTATCTTGGGCTCCCCTCTCTATGCATCACATTGCAGACATTTAAATAGGCTCTCTCTCCTCAAAATACACCCTTTCCACGCAATTAACTTGGCTTTAGGGTTCCCAGCGTTAAAGGGTTTTAACACACGTTAGCGCAACAGGTGTTAAGGTAACACTCATTGTTAACGCCTACTCTCCACCCCGTTAACACCCACTCTCTGCTTACTGAGCCCTTAACACTGCAGGGGCCTTTAATGCTCGTTAATGCAGCTTTTTTGCAGCATTAAATGCGCAAGTGTGACAAAAACAAGCGTTAACAGCACATTTGCTCCCTTAATGCCCTTTAGTAATCATACCCCTATGTTTCAGACACTGCAATGAATTTCCAGTACTCAGCAATCTCTGCTTGTAGATCTTAGCCAGTTAATGGTGTCCTCTGCAGCAATAGGGTTATATCAGATTTTCACAGAATAGTGACTTGGTCCACATTTAAGACTTTGTATCCTTAATCATGGTCAAAGAGAGCAGGGGGGGGGGGGGGGTGTTATAGCAGCTCTGTTTGATGTCCTAAAGCAAGGTAGAGCAGGATTCTCTTTGCTTTCATATTTAGTATCTTCAATATTTGTCTCTCTAGGTAGTTGCCTATGTCACCTATGTCTAGAGCTTGGCTGATGGTAACTCTTATACCTAAATATTTGCATTTCTCAGAGGTAAAAATTATACTCTAAACAGTAAATATGAAGTTGATTTGAAATTATTTTTTCCCACCTTTCCACTTCTGTCTTCTCCTTCTCATCTTTTTTTTTTTTACCCTTTTTCTTTTTTCAATTGTCTTTGTCTTTTCATTTTTTTCTAAATTAATTTATCTCTAAGTGGAGGCTGGTCAGATCAGTTTGTGTTAGTTGCAGTATGCATGACTGTGGATGTCATTCCAGAAATCAAATAAGGGTTTGTACATGTACTGGGGACATTTATCTGGTGAAAATGTCTACGAGTGTATTCCAATACATAGAGCTTGTGGGGATCTCAGGACATATCCAGGAGGGGTGGAAAGGGGCATAGTTTGCCATCAAAATGTATAAAGCTTATTCAGGAAAGGCCCGTGTATGTTTATGGAGGTCCCTGCAGACGTGCCACGGAATAAGACCATTACGCAGAAAATATTCTGCTGTCTGTATAAAGGTGGTGACTAGTCTATTCTAAACTAGTGTACTGCAGTATGGCAAAACACCACAGATGCATTTATAAAGAACAGAAATCAGAGATGTGGGAATCTTGTAAGCTAAAGAGGTATTAATAACTACCCTGAAAGAAAAATTAAGAAGACCAATAGTGATTATTTTGGCCATGCTAACATTTGCTGTTTGTGCTAAAGGAGCTAATCTAGGAGACCCTAACAATTACTGTGTCCTGAAAAATGGGACTGTTGATGTGGGAACAGTTTGCGAGTGAGTATGGAAAAGATTCTTGTTTGGGTGAAAAACAGAGATATTTTTAGTCTTTGGACTCCATGCTATTATGTTATACCAGCTATTATTTATAGATTCAGGGCATCTTTTTGGCAGAAGTTTGTTTTTTTGTGACTGAAAGTGTGTGTGTGTTGCATGGGAGGATCTGGTGTGCTCATTTGCAATTCAGGGGGAACATGAATGCCTGGTACTGTATGGATGACCGCAACATCACCAGGTGCCTGTGTGATAGGACAGAAAAAAATCATAAAAGTTTCTCCATAGCTAAATGTCAAAACATACCCCTCTCAATAATAAGAGACCCTCAAATAAGAGCATTCATCAGTGCAAACAGCACATACCCAAAAGCACCATCATCAATCTTTATAAATGTACACCTGTTTAGAGACTGATGATAGTACCTTTGGGCATGTATTAGTACTGTTTGCACCAACATTTATGTATCATCAGTATTTATGTGTAGTTCATGTCAGCACAACACTGTCAGTGAGGGGAGCACCTTAGGAAATGCATGGTTTAACAGAGGAGGCATGGCCATCAGAGATGTCCATGGGTATATGGTAGAAATGGACAAAATCATAAACATCCATCTTCTCAGAATATGGTGAGTGTGGTGATGTCCAAACCATTTGCTGCATATACTCATATCTCGTTATAACAGCAGAGTGTGTGTTTCTCCATGGTGGTCTGCCTGTGCTGCACTGGAGATACCTATGTCCCTGATTCTGGAACAGCAGGTATGTCTACGTATACCTGTCGCTGTGTAATTAGGGTGAAATTGGGCCCATTTTCGATTTCAATGTGTCTGTGGGCTAGACAGGCATGTTATTTATTTACCGCTTTATCCTTAAATCAAAGCGGTTTACAATACAACTAACAGGCTTAGATAGAATAGGGAGTGGGGGCATGCAGGGGGTTATTGCAACAGCTCTTATAACCAAGAGGCTAGAAGGGGGCTATTGCAATATGAACTATGTACAACATGTCTGAATACAGAGAGAGCAGTTGAGAGGAGGTTGAGGTTTTTCCTGCAGCTGAGGTTAAGTGATGTCTCCAAAGTGTTCAATATAGAGTGTAGTTTTCAGCATCCTCCAAAAGTCGTTGATGTCTGAGGTGTCTCTTAGTCATTCTGGGAGAGAATTCCATAGGGCAGGGGCAGCAAGGGATATAGCTCTTCCAGAAGTTGATTGCTTTGCCTTGGTGTAGTCACTGGGTGTTGTAATTATAGTTGTGGTGTGACGCATTCTTGGTCTAGTACTGGTTTTGTTGGTGACTAATGGCTTCAGGCTGTTTGCTGATAGGTTGTGTTTGATTTTAAAGATGTTAAGTATTGTTTTGTATTTTATGTGGGAGGTAAAAGGGAGCCAATGGAGTTGATTCAAGATAGGGGTGTCGTGGTCGTACTTTGATGATCCTGTTATAATCCGAGCAGCAGTGTTTTGTGCCATCTGCAGATCGCATAATGATTGTATTGGAAGTCCAAGGTATATGGGGTTGCAGTAGTTCCAAATGGGGGTGAGGATTGTTTGACAGACAGAACGAAAGTGTTCTGGGCAGAGTAATGGTTTGAATCGTCTGATGATGCACATTTTAAAATAAGCATTTTTGGTGGTTTTGTTGATATGAGATTGGAGGTTGAGTTTACTGTCCAGAGTGACTCTCAGGTACTTCACTTCAGGTTTGATGGGATTTATTTCGGATGGTGGGGTAAATCCAGAATTTCGCGTGATAATGAGGGCTTCTGTTTTGTTGTAGTTTCATTAGGTCGTTTAGGTTAAGCCAGCTTAGAGAAAGTCTGCCATTCCTGTGTAGTCCAAGTTGTCAAGGATGATCGGAGTGTAAATTATTATATCATCCGCATATATGGTATAGTTGATCCTTTCGTACAGGAGCTCTCCAGATCAACCAACAGTAAGGATTTAAGAGTTTGTTTTTTATTATATTAAATTGTTAGCTCTCTGACTGGGAGCTCTTAAAAGGATTTCTTTAATACATTTTTAAAGCAAGGTTACTTTCTTTTGGTGCTTTAGTGGGACATTCCTTGAGCACAGTAGATGGTTGAACTCCAGTAACCTCCTCAGCTTTGGGAACTGCTAACACCTAATCAGGGGATAGTGGGCCTGATTACCTGAGAGTAGCTGAGGGCCTGCATAAAAGGCTCCAGTGCCCTGCCCTGTTCAGGCTTTCCTACAGGAGCTCTCCAGATCAACCAACAGTAAGGATTTAAGAGTTTGTTTTTTATTATATTAAATTGTTAGCTCTCTGACTGGGAGCTCTTAAAAGGGTTTTTTGTACATTTTTAAAGCAAGGTTACTTTCTTTTGGTGCTTTAGTGGGACTTTCCTTGAGCACAGTAGGTGGTTGAACTCCAGTAACCTCCTCAGCTTTGGGAACTGCTAACACCTAATCAGGGGATAGTGGGCCTGATTACCTGAGAGCTGACTTGGATTTAGTGGCAGTTACAGAAACATGGTTCACATAAAACCATGATTGGGATGTAACTATACCTGGCTATACTTTATTCAGAGAGGACAGGGTAGGAAGTAGGGGAGGAGGAGTGGCACTATATGTAAAAACTACAATTAAAGCTTTGGAATTACAGAGCTTAAAAGGGAGAGGGGAGGCATTGTGGGTTAAACTAGAAAGAGGGAAAGAGAAATCTATTTACATTGGTGTGATATACAGACCTCTCTCACAAGAGGAAGAGGTGGACAGAGAGTTAATTGAAGACATGCGCAGCATTGCTAGGAAAGGGGAAGTGCTACTGATAGGAGATTTCAATATGCCAGATGTTGATTGGCACATTCCTGCTGCAGTATCATCCAGAAGTAAGGAGATCCTGGATTCTCTACAGGGAGAACTATTCAGGCAATTGGTAACAGACCCCAAAAGTGAAGGGGCCATACTGGACTTGGTGCTTACCAATGGTGAAAGTGTTTCTGATATTGTAGTGGGAGATCATTTTGCATCCAGTGATCACCAGATGGTGTGGTTCAGTATTAGGACTAGGGCTGTTAGAATCCATTCAAAGGCGAGGATCTTAGACTTTAGGAAGACTAACTTTGCGAAGATGGGCCAATACCTCAGGGAGTCGTTAGTTGGATGGAAACATCTGAGGGATGTAGAAAAACAGTGGGAAAAACTGAAAGGGGATATTTTAAGGGCAGCCAACCTTTTTGTTAAAATGGTAAATAAAGGTAAAAGGAAAAGGAGACCGCTATGGTTTTCGAAAGAAGTAGCTGAAAAAGTGAAGAAAAAGAGGAAGGCCTTCATGAAATACAAGAGATCACAGAGAGAGGAAGACAAGCATCTGTATTTGGAAAAACTTAGAGAAGCTAGCAGTCAAGAAGGCAAAAATTCAAAAGGAGGAAGAAATAGGCAATGCAATAAAATGGGGGGATAAGACATTTTTCATATATATTAGTGAGAAGAGGAAGGGCAAGAGTGGTATTGTCAGACTCAAGGGTGCAGGGGAGGAATATGTAGAAGCTGATAAGGATAAAGCGGAATTGCTTAACAAATATTTTTGTTCTGTGTTCACAGATGAAGAACCAGGAGCAGGACCTCAGAAAACACCCACAAATAGGAACAGAAGCAAAGGACATCTTGAACAATTTTCAAAAGACTGTGTTTGTGAGAAACTATCTCAACTTAAAGTAGACAAAGCGATGGGACCGGATGGGATACACCTGAGAATACTGAAGGAACTTGGGGACGTTCTAGCAGCTCCACTGACTGACCTTTTCAATACCTCGTTGGAGTCAGGAGTGGTGCCAAAGTACTGGAGAGAGGCTCATGTGGTGCCTTTACACAAAAGCGGAAGTAAGGATGTGGTTGAAAACTACAGGCCAGTTAGTTTAACTTCGGTGGTGAGTAAATTATTGGAAACGCTGCTGAAAGAGAAAATAGTGAGATTTCTGGAGTCCAGCAGATTACAGGATCCAAGGCAGCATGGATTCACCAGAGGCAGGTCTTGTCAGACAAATCTGATTGATTTCTTTGACTGGGTGACCAGGGAGTTGGACCGAGGGAGAGCCCTAGATGTGGTGTATTTAGATTTCAGTAAAGCCTTTGACACTGTTCCTCACAGGCGACTTATAAACAAACTGAGCACCCTAGGGATGGACCCTAAAGTTACTGCTTGGGTTAGAAATTGGTTGGGTGGGAGGCGACAAAGAGAACAAGTAAATGGAGCTCACTCTGAGGAGAAGGATGTTATCAGTGGTGTGCCCCAGGGATCTGTCCTTGGTCCGATTCTTTTTAACATCTTTGTTAGTGATATAGCGGAAGGGCTTTCAGGTAGGGTTTGCCTCTTTGCGGATGATACCAAAATCTGCAATAGAGTAGACACCCAGGAAGGGGTAGATAACATGAGGAGGGATCTAGCTAAGCTTGAAGAATGGTCTAGGATTTGGCAGCTGGGATTTAATGTTAAAAAATGTAAGGTCATGCATTTGGGCTGCAGCAGTCCAAGGGAGCAATATAGTATAGGGGGTGAAGTACTTTTGTCCACTAAAGAAGAGTGGGACCTAGGTGTGGTTGTGTCTGATGATCTTAAAGTAGCTAAACAGGTAGAAAAGGCGATGGCAAAAGCTAGAAGGATGCTTGGGTGCATACGGAGAAGAATGGCTAGCAGAAAAAAGGAGGTGATAATGCCTCTGTATAAATCTTTGGTGCGACCTCATTTGGAGTATAGTGTGCAATTCTGGAGACCGCACCTTCAAAAGGATGTGAACAGGATGGAGTCAGTGCAGAGGGTGGCTACTAAAATGATTATTTATTATTTATTATTATTTAACATATATTTATAACCCGCAACTTCCAGAGTTCAGTTGCGGTTCACAATAAAACAACAATCTACAAAGCATAAGCTTAGTTTTACATCGAACATTTTGTAACAATAAAAGTAATTGTTAACAGCATGAACTAGTGCAAAATAGCAAACTGGCGTGTAAACTATGTACAAAAAACTATATACAAATACATGTTGGGGGTACTTTGGAATTAGTGGTCTTCATTATAAAGCATATGAGGACAGACTGAAGGATCTTAATATGTACACCTTAGAGGAAAGGCGGGATAGAGGTGATATGATTGAGATGTTTAAATACCTCCGTGGCATCAATGTTCAGGGAGAGAGCCTCTTTCAATTGAAAGCAAGTTCTGCTACGGGGGGATATGGGAGGAGGGTGAAGAGAGATAGATTCAGGAGTGATATGCGGAAATATTTCTTTACGGAAAGAGTAGTGGATCCGTGGAGTAGTCTCCCAGTGGAGGTGGTAGAGATGAGGACAGTAACTGAATTCAAAAAAGCATGGGACAAACACAGAGGATCTCTAAAAGTAAAAAGGGGACTGTTGTAGTTGTTATGGAAGGACAGACTAGATAGGCCATGTGATCTTTTTCTCTCGTCATATTTCTATGTTTCTATGTCTTCTGATGATGGCGCAAATGGGTTGTATGTAAACATTGAACAGAAGGGCAGAGAGGGAGGAACCTTGTGGCACTCCCTGATTTGCTGAGAATGGTATGGACGTGTTGGAGCCATATTCGACCTGAAGTCATCTGTTTGTGAGTTAAGAGGTGAACCATTTCATGACAGTGTCATGCAGTCCAATCTCTTCTTGTCTTTGCAGTAGTATGCTGTGCGAGACCGCATCAAATGCGTAGGTTATATCAATGAAGATGAGGATAACTCCCATCTTGATGCTGTCCATAGTTCTTATCAGATTGTCAAAAAGGGATATGTTATGGAATTGGCCTCCACGTGTATATATGTGCACCCCTTATAACTTAAAAATAGCTACCAATAGTGGTAGGAAACTTTAGGAATAGAAGGACTTAGGAAGGGAATGGACTTTTGTAGTTCAGGTGATTTGAAAATTATTATCATGGGAGCTTGGGTATAAAAGAAATATGTACAAGAGAAATTACATTGGAAGCAATGCAGAAATTGACGCAAAGGAAGAGAAGGTATTTGAGCACTGAGTGCTTCAGTGTAGTTGCCTATAATAGTGGAGCGGGGGAGTATCCTAATAGAGCACTGGCTTGGGGACCCTCCATTGCCTTGGAAAAGTCCAAGTTATCAATATTCACTGTTTAATGTACATTACCAAGTTTAAGTTACAATGTAAACTGCTTTGACTAAATGATAAAGCAGTACAACCCCCCCCCCCCTTATAAATAAATAACCATGGGTATCTAATTAAGGCAATCTATAATGTAGAACCAGAGAATCCAAAGATTCTCATATCTTTCTTGAAGCGAGAGAACAGAACTGCGGTTCTATGGAATGTATTTAGTCTCTACATGTTTGTCGTCCAACTCTCAACTTAATATTCCCCCTTTCCTATTATTACCTCAAGTCTGAGCTTTCCAACTGCTCCATACTTTTATCCCCTTTTTATTTTCTCTTATGTTTTCCCCTACTTTGTCCTTTTTTGCCATCTCTCTTTTTCCTCTCTTCTGTCTTATCCTTTCTTTTACCCAGATTGGTTTCTCTTCTCTCCTGCATACTGCTATCTCACCCTCCCCTTTTACCTAGTTATACCTGCCCCTATATATTTTTCCTATTTCAATGGCCTTGCTTGCACATACTTTTCCCTCTTTATAATAACATGAACTGAGAGCCAACATTAAGAAGAAGGTTTCTGTAGATGAAATTACAACTGATGTAATAAATAATGTAAAGAAATTCTCCTAAAAGAGCAAAGTAAAATAATTCTGACATCTGAATTAATTTCTGTGTGATAAATGGTACTACATCTAGATACATGCATCAGTCTAAAGCTAGCACTGATTCAGTTTCTCTCTTGCAGCATAAAGTTATATGGCACCCTAGTTAAAATATGAGTTTTCAAAAACAAGCCCTTACTTTATTGGGCAATCCAATTTAACTGAGAAATTTCATTAACTGTCAACTCAATTATTACGAAGAGTGACGGCCAAACAGTAGTTATGAGGAAACCGTGTTTATCTGAAATTGATTTCAGTGCAAAGACTTTCTTAATCTTATGTTCTTTTTGCAGAAGAGTCAACAAAAAATTGCTGCATGATTCAGAAGGCACATAAATGATTCATGTTTACAAGTAAATGTCCATATTGAAATGAATGAACAAAAATAAAGATTAATTAAAGAAAATAATGAGCGATCTTCAAGGCAATGCACATATTAGTGGCTAAAGGAGGGTAATTTTCAAACTCCACATACCAGGGCAAACAGATTGAAAATAGGGATGTGCAGGCTCAAAACTTTCATTTTGTTTTGCTTCATTTCCAAAAATTGTTTATTTTCATATCATATATTATTTCCATTCCATAGTGCGCCCTATTATACAATACTGCACACTATCAGTCAAGTGTCATGCTATTGCGCAAGCGTGCCCACTATTGAGCAATAGTGCCTGCTATTGTGTATAGGGCACACTATTGACAGGAACCGGGAAATGACAATTATGACATTTGCTGTTTTGCCCAGATCACTGCTTTCATTCCAAATGAAAGCACATCTCTAAAAATTATCTGCATTTTTCAAGGGTAAATGTATGTGCGAAGCTCAACCGTCACATAGGGGTAGGTTTACTAAAGAGGGTTAAGGGAACCAGGGTGCCATTAACGCATGTTATCGGCACACTTGCACCCTTAACATGTCTCAAATGCTGTTTTAACGTGCGTTAAAGGCTCCAGCAGCATAAAGCAACTTGTGGGCAGAGAGTGGGTGTTAACAGGGTGGAGAGAGGGCATTAACAACTGGTGTTCCCTTAACATGCCTTGCGCAAACGTGTCCCAAAGCGCCTTAATGCTCAGAACTCTAACGCAAAGTAAAACCATGCAGAAAGGGTGTATTTAGAGGAGAGAGAACATATTTTAATGCCTGCAATGTGATGCACATACAGGAGAGCCCAAGATAGTGATAGTAGTGCTCTATTAGCAGCAACAAGAATCAGAAAAATCACCATTAAATATTCCAAAAGATCTAAACAGATTATTTTTTGTTTTTTTGTCAGAGCATGCCGAGAAGGATAGAACATACCATATGTTTAATAAAATGGAGTTTGCCGCCTGGAGTGGATAGGTTTATGTTCTATCCTCCTCTGGCATGCTCCGACAAAAAACAAAAATGAATCTGTTTACATCTTTTGGGAAATTTCATGGTGATTTTTCTGATTCTTGATTTTATTTATCACCTGTTGTTGGGGCATTTTTGAGTAGTATAACTATTAGCAGCAACGGCATAGTGCCCAAATATGAAAGGGCACTATTTTGATGGTGCAAATGGGGCAAAGGAGGTGTCACATGGGTCATGTAGTGGGGGCTGTTGGTGCACAGGGAAGACCAGGCAGCTGCCTAGGTGGCACATAGAACATAAAATTAGAAAATATGCCAGACTTTATCAGACCAAGGTCCATCATGCCCAGTATCCTGTGTCCAACAGTGGCCAATCTAGGTCACAAGTACCTAGCAGTTTCCCCAAAAGATCCACAGGATCCACGGTGCATGTAATGGGTCAAGCAGTGCATATCCTGGGTCTTCTTTAACATTGGTTTATGGACCTTTCCCCGGGAATCTGTCGAAACATTTTTTAAACCCAGCTACACTAACAGCTTTTACTACATCCTCCACTAATGAATTTCAGGGTATGATTACATTTTGACTGAAAAAATATTTTCACTTAGTAGTCTTAAATGGATTACCCTGTAGCCGCGTTGCATGTCCCCTAGTCTTTCTATATTCTGAGGGCATAAATAATGTATTTATTTATTTATATTTATCTATTTATTTATTTGTTTGGTTTTATACCGCACTATTCAAGATCAGCACAGTTTACAAAGTAACAACATCATACATGGAAAGTTTACATTTAACATATTACATGGAACTGTTTACACTGAACATGTGAACAAGGTATAAAACAGTTAACTTATTTACATTGATAGATCAATAGATCATTCACAGTAGCTTATAATACTGGGGAACTATTTACAATCTGATAGGATCCTGAGTATGATATTGATGGAGACACTTTAAGTTATGTGGTTGAAGGCAAGGTGGAATAGGTGTGTTTTGATTGCTTTGTGAAAGGTGGCCAAATCTGATATGAGACGAATAGGAGCAGGTAGGGAGTGCCATAGTAGAAGGGCAAAGAGGGAAAAGGCTCTGTTCATGGTGAACTGGGAGCTTTTTCTGGCTATGGATGGGATGGTAAGAGTGTTTACCATATTTGTTCTTCTCTCTCTGTTGTCAGGAGTCCAATGTAGGAGATCTTCCAGTGAGGGTGCTGATAGGTGGTGGAGAGTCTTGAATGTTATCAGGAGAGTTTTGTACTTGAGTCAACTGCTTATTGGGAGCCAGTGAAGTTGGATTAGGAGAGGAGTTACATGCTCATATCTGGATGCTCCATAGATGGTTCATGCTGCAGTATTCAATGCTAATTGTAAAGGATGGATAGAATATCCAGGAAGTCCATGCAGGATGATATTTGCATAGTCGATGAGCGGCGTGATCAGGGCTTGGAAGACAATGCGAAAGTCAGTAGGCTCCAGTAAGGGTCGGAGATGACGGAGGGAACGTATTTTATGATAGACGGAATTTGTGATATTGCTTATATGGGGCTCCATGTTTAGAGACTGGTCAAGCGTGATGCCTGGATATCTAAGCTCATGATTAGATTTCAGTTCCGCATTCTTAACCTGCAGAGTTGTCAGGGGTATGAATGTCAGGACTTTCATGACAAAAAGGACTTTTGTCTTTTTATAATTCACTTTCAGGTTGTGCACAGCTAGCCAGTTGGAGACAGCATTGAAACAGTCAATGATTCTGGTGAAACTTGGGTTTTCTGTTGAGAAAGGAGTGTAGAGGAACACATCATCTGCGTAGATGTAGTAAAGGATGCCGAAGGACTGTATGATTGTACAAATTGGTTGTAAATATATGTTAAATAGCAAGGCGGATAGGGAAGAGCCTTGTGGTACACCTTGTGTTTGCAGAAACATATCTGATATTTGATTGCCAATACAGACTTGTTGTTGCCGATCTGTTAGGTATGAGCGACACCAATCTAGAGCTGAGCTCTGAATGCCCTTAAGTTTAAGCAGATTAATTAATTGGCTGTGACAGACTGTATTGAAGGCTGAAGCAATATCCATGAATATCAAGATAAAGCTCTGTTTCAGATTATTTAAGCCTAAAATCAGGTTGTCAAATAAGTATGTGAGTAAAGTCTCGACACCATGATGTTGCCGAAAACCATGCTGTTGTGGATCAAGTGATGCGTGGCAATCAATATGGTCTTGTATTTGTTGCTGTACTATCTTCTCCATTATTTTAGACAAGAAAGGAAGACTAGATATGGGACGATAGGAGTTTGGGTCCTGTGGGTCTAGCTTGGGATTTTTAGGAGCGGTTTGATTGTGACAGTTTTCAGTGATGCTGGTACAATACTCTTGTTGAAAGAAAGGTGGATAATCTTGGCGATGTGGGAGCTTAATTCTGGGCAAGTAGATTTGATCCAATGAGAAGGGCATGGATCAGAGGGCGAGGTGGTAGAATTAAGACCTTTTATTACATTTTCAATTTGTTTTGGGGAGTATGGGTAAAAATGACTTAGAGCGGGGATGTTGATGCTTTCAGGCAATGTGGTGTCTATGCAGATGTCTTCCATATTGTTGAGGGTTGCTTTGGTCTTTTTGTGAAAGTGATTGGCAATGTCTTGAGGGTGGATTACATTCTTTGTTTGAAGCAGAGATGACTCATTTGTAAGGGACTGAATTAATCTAAAAAGCTCATGGGGCTTGTTGCGTGAGCGCATAAGGAGATTTGTATGGCATTTCTTCTTCCTTTTCATAATGGTATTGCGGTGTTCTTGCAAGGTCTTCATGTATAATTCTCGGTCATTGGGGAGCCTGGAGTTGCGCCATTTACACTCAAGCTTACTGAGGTTCTTTAGTGATTTATGCAGATCAGCTGTAAACCAGACAGCTGTATACATCCTTTTCTTTGTGTGTTTATGCTGGGTTAGTAGTGCAGCTTTTCTTAGGGTAGCATCCCAAGTGTGTATTACTTCAGTTAAGTCAGTGGATTCAGAGTCGGAGTTAAGATCAGGTAGAATTTCTGCAAGGAATAACTCTCTGTTGAATGGCTTAAAATGATGAGCAGGTGATAAGTCAGTATTAATAGGAGCTTTCAATACTGGTATGTTGAATGGGATATGAAATAGGATAGCTTTGAGGTCTGACCAGGGTACTGGGAAGGCTTGTGGTTGTATAAAGTTGATTGTACCATAAGTATAGGGGTTGCAAAGATAAGTTCCAATGTGTTACCTTTAGTGTGGGTAGGGGCATGTATCAGTTGCTGATAGTTAAGAGCAGACATTGCATCCAGAAAAGCTGTGGAGTTCTTCTTTGATAGAGCTGGGAGGTTGAAGTCCCACAAAATCCAAAGAGGTTTGGACTGTGGCGAGTGGTTAAGATTAGATCTAGTGTTATGGAGAAGTCATCAGTACAGGTAGAAGGGGCACGATAGAATAGTGCTGTTGCTATTTGCTTATTTTCTATCATGATGGCGTCGAGGTTGCTAGTATTATGGGAAGAGAGGCACTGGAACTGAAGGTCAGATCTCGCCATGATGCGTGTGCCTCCACCTCTTTTGTTGGTTCTTGGGCAGTTGAAGACATCATAATTTGGAAGCTTGAACTAATTAATAAGTACTGCATCAGCATTTGTTAGCCATAATTCCGTGATGAAAATTATATCTAATTTCTGATTCTCCACATAGTCACCAATAACTGGCCATTTCTTCCGAATGGATCTTGCATTTACAAGCATGCATTTTAGAGCTTTATGATCTGTGGACTTCGGAGTGAGATGTTTTCCTGGTGGCTGGCATGTGATATGGATAAGGTGTTGGGATCTTATCAGATGAGGTTGTCTCTTGGTGGTAAAGACATCTTATTTGTTTCGGCCAAAGCCATGAATAGTGAAGAATAGGCAATGTTGGTGAGAAAATAAGTCAACTGAAATGAAGAAGAGGGCAAGACAACATAGGCATAGGATGGAGGGTATATAGTCAGGCATTGTGGTGGCAAGGCAAGTGGAATAGTTGTTAACCATCTAACAGCAGTTGTAGGTTCTTATACATGCCTCAGGTAGATGGAGCCAGTTAAAATGTTCTAGAGGTAGGACAGTAGACTAGTGGATAAGGTATTAGACCAAGGAACAACAGAAGCAACACTTTATAGTCGGGGTTGAGGCAATTATGCTCTGGAAGACACTATAGATAAATGAAGGAGGGAAATATCAATTTAGATCAACGTATGAAACACTTACAGCAAATATCCAGGATCTGAGATGATCGACTGTTGATTGTAATGCATTTTGTTCCTTTTCTCCCTCCTGCGTTCTCCGCCTAAGGGCCACCCCAAAGGGCCCGTTGACGAGGCCCTCAGATGCGGCCTGCCAGGTGTGAGCACACATGATGATGCTCCTCACTTTAAAGTTCTTTAAAGGCCCTGATTGGCTTTGGGCCGGTGAGTGGGGAGAGGATCTCCTTCCCACTCCCTCGCCCGATGCTAGTCAGGGAGGAGGAGGAGATGTTTCCTGTGCAGCGCACCTCTGATCTTCGCGCCCGATAGCGCTCCACACTTTAAAGTTCTTTAAAGGCCCTGATTGACCTGCGTTTATCTGTTCCACTCCAGTCAATAATTTATAGACCTCTATCATATCTCCTCTCATCCATCTCTTCCCCAAGTTGAAGAGCCCCAATCTTTTTAGCCTCTCCACAAAGGATATCCTGCCATCCGCATTACCATCTGTGATGTCTTTCATGATCCCACAGTGACAGTGGCGGCACACAGACATGCTACTCCTGTGGAATGGATATGTGCTACATGGGGCGGTCCAAGGGTCCTGGCACCCCAGGCAGAGATCCTGACTGCTCCCCCCCTGCTGATGCTGAACTCAGCTGTGAGAGAAGAGGCAGATAGTGCCAGCAGCTGTAGCTCCCAGGTAGCTGCAACATGCAGGCACCCAGGGGACTACCACAGCAGTGACTGTCATCCTCCCCCTGAGATGTATCATTGGCAGGCGTTGATGGGATCCCTGCAGAGGGAGATGGTTGGGGGGCTGTGTGGCTTTCCATATATGCTTCTGCCCCCCCCATCTGCATCTTGCGCCCTAGGCACCCACCAATCCACATGTTGGATGGGCTGGGACTGCACACCACCAACACAGACAGCATATGTTTATGTTTATGTTTATTTTATTTGCTTGACCGCCCTTCAGTAATAATCAGAGTGGTTTACAATAAAAAACTTCAATAAAGGAAGGCACAGGGCCAGAAAATGAAAAGGAAGTTACAATGTCTGATAGGACAGAAGGAGAAGAGCTAGCAGAATATTGTAATCACAGGGAAGAGGCTAATGGGAGGAGGAGGGGAGGTCAAAAGCCAGGGAGAAGAGGTGAGTTTTCAATGCCTGTTTGAAGGAGGAATAGTGGGATTCCAGATGGAGGGTAGTAGGTAAGGAATTCCAGAGAGCAGGACCAATGAAGAAAAGGGCTGAGGAACGGGTGGATTGAAGGTGGGCCTGGGAAGGAGATGGTAATGCAAGGCGATTGAGATGGAAGGATCGAGGGGTGTACCTAGGGGTATGGAAGTGAAGTAAGTTTGCCAGATATTGCAGGGTAGAGGTATGCAGCGCTTTATGAACAAGTGTGAGTAGTTTAAACTGGATACGAAAAGACACAGGGAGCCAGTGGAGACGGATAAGAAGGGGAGTGACGTGATCATTAGGAGAGGAGCAAGTTTCAAGTCTGGCGGCAGTATTCTGAATTCTTTGTAGGCGAGTTAATTGGAATTTGGTAATGCCGGAAAGGACTGAGTTGGCAAAGTCAAGACGGGAAATAACCAATGATAGCAGCAGAGTTGTAAGGGCAGAGGGAGAGAGAAAGGGATGAATTGCACAAATTTGACGGAGGTAGAAGAAGGAGGACTTGGTGATATGGGAAACATGAGCAGAAAAGGAAAGATCGGAGTCAAAGAGCACACCAAGATAACGGAATGTGGAAACCAAAGAAATGGGAGTACCAGAGAAAGAGGGAGCCAGAGAAGGGGATTGGTGGCCATGAGGAAACCAAATTACAGTGGTTTTGGCAAGGTTGAGATGTAGACAGTTTTGGGACATCCAGTTAGTAACGGCAGTGAGACAGGAGTTAAGCGGGGTAAGATCCGGGGACACAGGAGAGGTGTGGTAAAGGAGAAGAATATCATCAGCATAATAAAAGGCCGAAATACCAAACTGCTGAATTAGCAAGGTGAGAGGAGTCAGAAAAAGATTAAAGAGCAAAGGGGCGAGAATAGAGCCTTGGGGAACCCCACAGGAAAGGGAAAATGAGTCAGAAGGGGGGACAGATGGGGAGGAAGAGAGTACGGCACCAGAACGAGAGGAGAGAAAGGAGTGGTGATGAACCGTGCTGCAAAGACCAGCCTCACGCAACCGAGATAAGAGAAGGGAGTGATCAACCAGGTCGAAGGTGGCAGAAAGATCAAGGGCTACCGCCACCGAGATGTCACCACGGTCTTGTGCTACATGCAAGGAATTAGTGAAGGCCAGAAGAACAGTTTCGACACTGTGTCCGTGGTGAAAACCAGATTGACGGGGTGGAGGAAGTTAATTGAGTCCAAGTGATGGGATAGCTGAGCAAAAACAATTTTTTCAAGAAGTTTAGAAAGAAAAGGAAGGTTGGAAACTGGACGATAGTTGGCGGGGTCTAAAGGGTCTAGGGAGGGCTTTTTAAGAATCGGACGAATTAGTGCATGTTTCCAGGAGGAGGGAAAGGTTCTTGTGGAAAGGCTAGAGTTTAACATGGATTGGAGATGGGGAAGGAGAGACAGGGAAGGAGTAAGCAGCCAAGAGGAAGGGATGGGGTTGAGAGACGAGAAGGTCTTATTAGCGGAGGAAATGAGATGGTGAAGCTCATCTGTGGTAGTCAAAGAAAAGGAAGACCAGGTGTGTGAGAGATTGGCGATGGGGGGAGGGGAGGCGACTGGAGGGGGAGAGAGAATGGGAGGGGGTGGGAGGGTAGGGAGGCCCTCAGGGTGGAGATTTTGGCACTGAAGGTTGTGGTTAGAAGAGAAGGGGCAGGGGTTGGGTGACTAGGTGTGGCAGGAGTGGTAGGGTGAAGAGAGGTGAGATATCTAAGAGTAGAATAAAGGTGGCGAGTCTGGTTGGGAGCATTGGTGATAGCATTGGAGATGTAAGTGGACTTGGCAAGGTGAACTTGAGATCGATAGAAGGAGTGGCGAGCTTTAAAAAAAGATAAAGTAGCGGTTGAAGGGAATTTGCGCCATTGACGTTCAGCTCTACGAAGTTGGGATCAAAGTAAGAGAAGACCAGCATGATACCAGGGTTGTGAAGGTCGATGAGTAGCGGGGCGTGGATGAAGAGGGGCAACATGATCAAGGGCAGCAGAGAGGGAGGAAAACCAGACAGATGTTTGGGAGTTAGGAGATAAAGAGAAAAAATCAGGAGGGAAGAGTTCCATGGCTGAGGGGAATTGTTGGACAGTGAGTGGAGTGATAGAGCATGAGAGACGAAGAGGAGGGGGAGATACAAGGGGAGGGGTTGGCGTTAACCCTCCAGAATATGAGCAGGTGACTGAAATGCAAAGATGATCTGTTCAGAGAAGAGAGAGGGAAGACAAGGAATGAAGTGAGAGCGTGGAAGATGAGAGGGTCAAGAGAAGATCCAGGGTGTGACCAGCAGAGTGAGTGGGAAAAGAAACATGCTGCAGAAGGGATAGATCCTGTAACAGAGCAAGAAAGGCATGATCCCTAGGGGATGAGGGAGAGTCAATATGGAGAATGAAGTCTCCGGCAATAAGGAGGTGAGGGAAGAGTAAAGAAAGATCGGAGAGAGAACGCAGGAGAGACTCCCAGAGGTCAAGGCAGAGGAGCATAAACAAGAAGGATATGAGTCGGGGGTGAAGTGTGGAGAAGAAGTAGGAGGGCCTCGGGATAAGAAAGAGATGGCGAGAAAATCTGGGTAAAGGGAAGAGAGGGACATAGAATGGCGGCCACACCACCACCTGACCGGCCAGTGTGGGGGACAGAGACTGCCGAGAAACCTGCCGGAAGACAGCGGGCAAGAAGAGCATCCTCTCCTTCCCTCAGCCACGTCTCAGTAAGGAGGGTAAGGTCGAAGGATGTTTGAACGATGACGTCCTGAATGAGAAGAGACTTGGACCTGAGGGAGCGGCAGTTGAGAAGGCCAATATTAAAGGAGGCACCAGAAGTAGCGGAAGTGACAGATAATTGAGAAAAGGTGGAAGGAGAGGGGAACAGAGATGAAGATTAGATGGGCAGCGAGAACACTGGCGGGCAGCCGGAATTGGGCGGCGGCCCCAATGGACAGGAATGCAAGTCATAAGGTGAGGAGTAGGAAGAGGAGAGGAGACCAGATGGTAAGGCTGAAATAATACCTGAGATGGACGATGGACCGCGCAGGAGAGCAGAGGAGGAGGAGCATTTGTAGATCCGCTTGTGTAAGAGATGCAAACAGCTAAAAGAAAACAAACATGCAGTGTAAAGTTAGTGTTACAGCTTCCGCTGCCAGAGCGGCCCCAAGGAGCACGCCCAAGGAGCACGTCGTGCTCCTTTGGTGCGTTCCTTCGGTGCGCGTCCCCGTCGCGCGCCGCGGCGACGAGTGACGCAGGTGCTGTAAATTAATAGTTCCCAGGCAGGATACCTGTGGGAGCACAACTGCGTGGACACGGTTGCGTCACTGCTGAAGGCGGGACCAGGCAGGTGATTGGAGTTGGAGAGCAGGAGTCAGGAGAACAGGCTCTGGGGAGAGAATACAAACAGGCAAATGACAGCAAAAAGCAGAGCAACAGCATTAGACGAGAGCAGGACCTCAAACTGACAGGCGCTGTAAATTTATAGTTCCCAGGCAGGATACCTGTGGGAGCACAACCGCGTGGACACGGTTGCGTCACTGCTGAAGGCGGGACCAGGCAGGTGATTGGAGTTGGAGAGCAGGAGTCGGGAGAACAGGCTCTGTGGGAGCACAACCGCGTGGATGCGGTTGCATCACTGCTGAAGGTGGGACCACGCAGGTGATTGGAGTTGGAGAGCAGGAGTCAGGAGAACAGGCTCTGGGGAGAGAATACAAACAGGCAAATGACAGCAAAAAGCAGAGCAACAGCATTAGACGAGAGCATATGGGCATGTCAGCATGGTGTGGGGGTGTTGGCGGAGGGGGCAGTGGCACCAGCCTGCAGCAGACCAAAGATATGCCCTGATCCTGTGCACTGTGCACATTGCAACATGTGCCAAGGTCTGTCTGATGTGAAGCATGTCAGCCCCAGGGAGTGTTGCAATCATATGGCAGCACTGTGGTTCAATGCACAAAGTTGGTGTGCATATGAGCAAAGGGTCACAGGTTTGGGTCTTGGCTGTCAATCATGCATTGTGTGGCTAAACTTTAGTCCCCAGTGCAGATACAACACCAACATGTGAAACTCCCAATGAATTGGCCAGCAAGGGTACAAACACTCATCAGCCACACAGGCAGGCTCCACTATGCACAGCTGGATGGAGTATCAGGCTGATAGCACTGGCGCATTCAGCGGGCGTTAAATCAGAGCACGCTACTAGCTCCTCCACAATGAACACATATTAACAATGCTTGAACTGCTATGGAGACCAAAGTGGCAGACAGGAATGCCAACCATCCCCAGTTTTGCACAGTACAATATGAGTGTGTGTGTTTGTATATGTCTCTCAATTGTTTTGTGGCCTTCTACACCTCACTGAGCCTTGCATTGCATAAGCTGTTTCCAGTGTTAGTCTGCAAATGTGCATGATGAAGAGCAAAGTATTGTGGGTATGGCCAGGGTGGATTGGCCAGGATGTGTCTGCATCAGAGGTAGGGTGAATGACTGAGATGTCATAGTGTCGTCTGCTACATGCATGGACTGGATGGCCTCAGCATGTCATGCTGAAAGGGCACTCTCACTCTGACTGAGCAGTGACCATAACATGACCATGTATCTACATATAGGTCTGGTTCCAGCAATGTGGGTGCACTTCCTATACCTGTCCTGTCTTGGGGGCCTGATCACTGAATTAAATGCTGGTTCCAGCAAAGTGGGTGCACTTCCTAAACCACTTCCTGTCTTGGGGGCCTGATCACTGAATCAAATGCTGAGTGCACATGCAATGTGTACTAACCAGCAGGTTATCAGCAATTGTTATGTGTATGGCTGGAAAACCCAGTGGTGGACCTAGGTGGTTGGGATGTGAGGTGCTCCAGCTCTAGGCACTGTGGTAATGGTAGGGCCAGTAGGACTCTAATAACAGCCCTGTACAAGCCTATATGCCCCTTGGTGGTTGGTGTCCATGGCCTCAGCAGTTTAACAATGAGTATTGGCATGCACTGGTCTAGGAGAGTCCCTGTCCAACGGAGCAGATGTGACTGGCACATACTGCAACAAACAAGGCAACTAGCATATCACACTTCAGACAATACCAACCACACACTGGCAGTGATGGGGATCTGCAGTACAGGTGGCAGAGCTCATCTCTAGCACTGCAAGTTCTGAGGACCAGATGCTGGGTGTCCATCCTCACCCTCAGGGTGACCACAGAAACTGCTCAGTAGCACAGTTTGTAGCTGCTCTGTGTTTGTATTACACACTGTCAGTGCATCTTATTGAGCTGAGGTGATGGATAAGTGTCTTCTCCATTTGGTGATCAGCTGTAGACTGCTCTTCTGCATGCGCATTGCATCATGGTAACTGGTGGGGCTCCTCTATACTGGCACACAGCAGACATTTTAGGCATTGACCTGCAGTCTCTTTGTATTCAGCCATTGCTGCATAGAGCTGTGTGGAGGTTTAGCCTACTGGTTAGTGCAATGTCCCTGTAAGCAGGAGACAGGGGCTTGATTCCTCTTTGTTCTTTTTGTGACTGTGTCTACTCAGATCATTTTCATGCCTGTAACAGTCAGGGCTCTGCACATCAATGCTGCCAGCCCATATCACCCTCTCAGCCACCATCCTTCCTTCAGCCCATCTATCTGCCTCTGTTGGCTGTGTACAGTCATGTCTTCTTCTGCAAGCTGATACACCATGAGCTACACTGGTACTCTTTTCTGGCTCTTCGTGCTCGCCTCTCCTGAGCCTGATCTGCACTTTACCACTACTACTCTGTCTTCCTGTCGCTGCAGATTCTATCTCCTCTGGGGGACATGTCTTCCCCATCCTATGCCACACACTGACATTGCAGCACTTTAAATTTGGCACCACCCTGTGTATCGGTACAGCTGCCTCCCACATGCTCATTCGCTTTAATGGCTACCACATAGGGTGCCCGCCAATATGGCAGGTCCTTCCTTCCATCACCTTTACAGTGACTTTCCTTCATGCTCTATCCAGTGTTTGGGTTGCAGCTGTTGTCGTGCCTTAAGGTGCATACTTTCTACCTTAAAGCACGTTTGTCACCTTAACGTGCCCTAAGGTGCATGTTTGTCACCTTTACATGTGATGTCCTGTTAACGTGCATTAAATGGCCAAGGTGCCCTGTTAACATGTGTTAAATGGCCCATTGGGTGCTTTATGCCGGAATGCTCCCTACATGCCCAATACCTTTAAAGGATTAACACTCTTTATTGCTGCCGTTAACTCCTGTTACCTTAACACGCTTTAGTAAACATAACCCATAATATCACCATTAAGAAAAAGAAAGGAGGCTTGGGGGATGAATTAGGTTAGAGCAGTGGTTCTCAACCTTTTTTTCTGTCAAGACAAACCTGATGGACAATGCTCATAGGGGTGACACACCATATGTGTGACTCTCGCAAACGTTTGGTATGACCAGGTATAGCAGCTCTTATGAACATAAGATATGCCATATTGGCTCAGACCAAAGGTCCATCAACCCAATATTCTGTTTTCATCATTGGCCAATCCAGGTCACAAATACCTTTCAGGTTCCCAAAAGGTAGACAGGTTCCATGCTGCTTGTCCATGGGGATCTGCAGCATGGAATAAAATACTCTACATCCATAAAATCCCTGTCTCCTTGTAACAATGAGTACTGAGCAGAAAGAGGGCATTTCTCCATGGAATTCACCATACAAAAATATTCATATTCTTATGTCATCTGAATAACAACAACATAAATTTCTCCACTACCATGAATACTGTTAAATAATAAACAACGCCCCCACAAAACTCACATGTAGCAAACCTACCATGCAATAGTAGTACTAATTTCTATGATTTAAACAACAAGAATCCTACCTCCCAATAGACAGCACTACAACATTATATTGGGCCCTAAGAACACTTAGGGCCCAATATAATATAAAGAACCACTGGTAAAGCCGAACAAGCGGGGGTCACTACAGTTTTCTACACAGAAACACACTAATACTACCACATCTCAGCCACATGCAAAATACAGACTCTTACGAAATTCAGAACAAGGACCACAAATTAGAAATAGACATATGAAGATGAAAATTGAAGGGGGATCCCCAGAAATACTGGAGAAATAAAACACATGTATTTCAACTTGTATTGAAAAACATACAAAACCACCTGTGATGCATATTTCTAAAGGCTCACATTTCCAAGGTTAAAAATTCAAAATAAAATATTTTCTACCTTTGAGCATTTTATCTTCCCAATCATGTTGGTACCAGTCTCTCTGTTGTGGTTTCTTCGTCTGTCCTCTAACTCTTTTCAGTATCTTTTATTTTTTGTTTCTCCTCTCTCCTCCTGTCTTTTTGTATTTCCTCCCTTCATCTGTTTCTGAGTCTGATACCCCTTTTCTCCATTTCACTCTTCTGTGGGACTGTTGTACTACTACTACTACTAAGCATTTATAAAGCGCTACCAGGTGCACGCAGCACTGTACAATGAAAACACAAAAAGGCAGTCCCTGCTCAAAGAGCTTACAATCTAAAAAGACAAAGCAAGAAAAGGAGTAGAAAAAGATAAGAACAACAGCAAAGAGACAAGAGTAGGAGAGACAGGACAAAGGAAAGAGGTAAGAGCAAGTGTAAGAGGAAGAAAGAAAGGTGAAATAAAAGAGGGGAAGTAAGGAGAACAGCAAAATCAATAGCCAAAGGCAGAGGCGAAAAGATGATGTTGAAGTGGTTGATATGGAAAAACACAAGAACATAAGATATGCCATACTGGGTCAGACCAAGGTCCATCAAGCCCAGTATCCTGTTTCCAACAGTGGCCAATCTAGGTCATACGTACCTAGCAGTTTCCCCAAAAGACACAGGTTCCGCAATGCTTGTACTGGGTCAAGCATTGATATCCTGGGTCCCTTCTTAATAATGGTTTATGGACCTTTCCTCTGGGAACTTCCCCAAACCTTTTTTAAACCCAGCTACACTAACAGCCTTTACTACATCCTCCGGTAACAAATTCCAGAGTTTGATAACATGTTGAGTGAAAAAATATTTTCTTTTATTAGTCTTAAATAGTTTACCCTGTAGCTTCATTGTATGTTCCCTAGTCTTTCTATATTCTGATAATGTAAACAATTGATCTACCTTTACCCCTTCCACTCCGTTCATTAATTTATAGACTTCTATCATATCTCTCCTCAGCTGTCTCTTTTCCAGGTTAAAGAGCCCTAACCTTTTTAGCTTTTCTTCATAGGAGTATCCTTCCATCCCCTTTACCATTTTGGTAGCTCTTCTCTGAACCTTTTCTAATAGAGCTATATCCTTTTTAAGATATGGCGAACAGAATTGCACACAAGGTGCGGTCTCACCATGGAACGATATAGAGGCATTATAATATAATTTTTTTTATTTTCCATTCCTTTCCTTATGATACCTAGCATTCTATTTGCTCTCTTGGCCGCTGCTGCACACTGGGCCAAGTGTTTAAACATGTTATCCACAATGACGCCTAAATCTTTTTCCTGGGTGGTGGTTCCTAATGTGGAACCTTGCATCGTGTAACCATAGTTTGGGTTGTTCTTCCCTAGGTGCATAACTTTGCACTTGTCCACATTAAATTTCATCTGCCATTTTGATGCCCAGTCTTCCAATTTATCAAGATCCTCTTGCAATTTTCCGCAATCCTCATGGGCTTTAATAACTTTAAATATTTTTGTGTCATCTGCAAATTTGATAACCTCACTCGTTATTCCCTTGTCCAGGTCATTTATGAATATGTCAAAAAGCAGCAGACCCAGCACAGATCCCAGGGGTACACCACTATTCACCTTTCTCCATTGAGAAAATTGGCCATTTAGCCCTACACTCTGCTTTCTATCTTTCAAACAGTTCCTGATCCACAATATTACACTGCCTTCTATCCCATGACTTTTTAGTTTTGCCAAAAGTCTCTGATGAGGGACCTTGTCAAAGGCTTTCTGAAAGTCCAGATACACTATATCAACTGACTCACCTTTGTCCACCTGTTTATTCACACCTTTAAAAAAACATAAAAGATTAGTAAGACAAGAACTTCCTTGTCTAAAGCCATGTTGGCTGTCTCCCATTAGGCCATGACTATCTACATGCTGAGTAATTTTGTTCTTTATGATGGTTTCTACAATTTTTCCCGGTACTGACGTCAGGCTCTGTAGTTTCCTGGATCACCCCTGGAACCCTTTTTAAAAATTGGCGTTACATTGGCGATCCTCCAGTCTTCAGGTATTACAGATGATTTTACCGAACGTTCAGAGATTACTAATAGCAGGTCTGCAATCTCATACTTCAGTTCTTTCAACACCCTTGGATGTATACCATCTTGCCCAGGTGATTTGCTACTCTTCAGTTTATGTTTATGTTTATGTATCATTTGATATACCGCCCCCCATTACACCGGGGCGGTATACAATACAAAAAAACTCCCCAACAATATACAGAAAAGGAAAAAAAAGGGGAGATGAAAAACTTCAGACATTTAGGCTCAACATCTAATAGTTGTAATACATATTTCTGATGTATCAATATTTCCTTCAATTCTTCCGCACTTTTAAATACCACTTCAGTCATGGGTAACATCCCTACATCTTCCTCAGTAAAGACCAAAGCAAAGAATTCATTGTCTCTCTGCTATTGCTTTGTTGCCTCTTATTGCCCCTTTAACCCCTCTATCATCTAATGGACCAACTGACTCTCTCACAGGGTTTTTGCTATGAATGTACTTGAAAAAGTCTTTATTTCGCATTTTTGCTTCCACAGCAAGCTTCTTCTCAAATTCTCCCTTTGCCTGCCTTATCAATGCCTTGCATTTGACTTGCCAGTGCTTGTGCTGTTTCCAGGTTTCGTCATTTGGCTCTTTTTTCCATTTCCTGAAAGATGCTTTTTTGGCCACAACAGCCTCTCTGACCTCACCTTTAAACCATGCTGGCAGTTTTTTGGACTTCCTTCCACTTTTCTTAAAGCATGGAATACAGCTGGTCTGGGCATCCAAGATAGTATTTTTCAACAACACCCAAGCTTGATGTAAGTCTTTAACCTTTGCAACTGCTCCTTTTCATTTTTTCTTAACTATTTTCCTCATTTTATCATAGTCTCCCTTTCAAAAGTTAAAAGGTAGTACTGTGGATTTCCTTACTATCCCTCCTCCACTATTTAAATCAAATGTGATCATGCTATGATGACTATTGCCAAGTGGCCCCAACACCCTTATCTCTTGCAGTAGATCTGGTGTTCCACTAAGGACTAGGTCTAATATGGCTTCCCCTCTGGTCAGTTCATGAACCAGCTGCTCGAAGAAGCAGTCATTTATTTCATCTAGGAACTTTATCTCCCTAGCATGTCCTGCTGTGACACTGACCCAGTCAATACAGGGGTAATTAAAATCACCCATTATTATTACTGTACTGTAACTTTTGTTAGCTTCCCTGATTTCTTTGAGCATTTCATCATCCATTTGTTCATTCTGGCCAGGCGGTCCATAGTACACCCCCACTGCCATCGCCTTCCCCTTTTTACATGGAATTTCAATCCATAGAGATTCTACAGCAAATTTTGTTTCCTGCAGAACTTTAATCCTTACTGACTCAATGCCCTCCCTAACATAGAGCGCAACCCCTCCACCAATTTTATCAGCTCTATCATTACGATATAGTTTGTACCCAGGTATCACAGTGTCCCACTGGTTGTCCTCCTTCCACCATGTCTTTGATATTCCAATCATATATAACCTCCCACTTATTAAAAGAGGGCTGCTACACAGCACCCTGTCCTGTGCTGCTGAGGTAAGCTGTGACCAACTTGCTGGGTGATTAACAGTCCTTGCTTGGATAGAAGGAGTCTTTCAAAATGGCCTTTTGACCTGCAACCTGGTGTTAACACCTATTGAAAATGTTTCACAGAAAATGTTTTTCTGTCAACTCATACTTCACCTTCAATCTCCTTTCACCTCCTGCCCAGTCTATCTTCTCTAGATCTGCCATTTTCCCTGCCTCACCCCTTCCCTGATCTCTTATTCCCTTCTATCTTTCCTCAACTCCCCAGTAACCACATTTCTATCCTTTGCACTCAGCATCCTCCTCTCACTCATCTCTTTGACAACTCCCCCATAGCCTCTTCCACATAATTCCACCATACCCAGCAGCAACCCTCTCTCTCCGCCCCCACTTCACCCTTGTATCCGGGCACTTCACTCCATCCTCTCCCAATCCCCTGCCACAGTACAGCATCTGCCCTCTCACTTCCCCTGCCAACCCAATAGTGCATCATTTTTCTTCTCCCCATCCCCACCACGCTAACAGTGCAGTATCTGCCTTCATCATCTCCCCAGCACCAAAACTATGCAGGAAATGCCTTCTCCCTTCCATCCCTCCACCCAAGTACAGCAACTGCCCTCTCTCCCTTCCTGTCACTCCAACAGTGTAATATCTTCCTTCCCCATCCGCGCACCTCAAGAATGCAGCATCTGCCTTCTCCATTTCCCCTCCCCAAGTACAGCATCTCTCCTCTTCCCTAGCACCCCAATAATGCAATATCTGCCTTCTTCCTTTATTCCACACTCACAAGTACAGCATTTGCTCACTCCCCTTCCCCTCTATCCCAACAATGAATTGTCTACCTTTTACCCCTTCCGAAAGTACAGCATTGGCCCTTTTCTCCCCCTCAATCCCAATCCCAACATTGCAACATCTACCTTCTTCTAGTGCAAGGAGTGCACTGGGGCTGAAACCATGAGTACCTACTACTGCCACGATCTTCAGAAGGAGTGCAGGTTTGAATAAATCAAAGGCATCAGTGTCAGGATCTGTGGCAGCTGCGGCTTATACAGCTGCGTCTCCAGCTGTGCTTCCCACTGCCGCTAATGTCTTTCTAAAACTGCTGTCCTGCTTGTGACAGCCCTGTGACACACCTCCCGATGCTTCATGGCACACCAGTGTGTCATGACACACCGGTTGAGAATTGCTGGGTTAGAGAAAGCAATAATGCACCATTTCTTTCTCCAAAACTATGCACATTATTTTTCATGATGAAATACCTGCTGAAAAAGGAGGTAGAAATCTCTGGGGGCATTTTTTCCAGGGCATTTTTCAAAAGGAAAGTTTTTTACTTTGAGAACTGGTACAAGGTTCATAGGTAAAAATACCTACTGACCTTGCTCTTGAAAACTGCCCCCCCATATTGTACATGACTTTTCTCTCACACTCATTTGCAGGTGTTGCAAACAACTGCAGAATGCTTTCTTCTGTATCCATCAGGTGATGGTATACTGTAAATTCCAGCCAGGAAAGATAATAGGTAAAAATGAGCCTAAGTGAGAAATTCAGACAATATGGGCCCTCCTCTTCGACATCTAAACCGGGTATTCAGTGTCACAGTGACGGCATTAAATATCAGGTCACTGCCACACACGCCAGAAGCCACCGAAGCTAACCAGGCAACAGCGATATTGCATGCTGCCGGATAGTTCCTGCACTGTAATAAAGATAGATGAGGGTTTTCCCTCACCTATCTTTAAGGCTCAGATCGCTAACCGGGCAGCATGCAATATCGCTGCTGTGCCACTAGCTCTTGTTGCTGCCCCTGCTCTTCCCCGGAACTCCCCCAACACACCCTGATGCTAACCAGATAGCATTAGGGCACGTAGAGGATATAGAAAGGGACATTCAATGGCACTAACTATGTAAGTGCCATTAAATATCCCCATTTAAGACATTTATATGGTTTACCGCACTGTAAACTGTGTAAATGCATTTCAAATATCGGGCCCTATATTGCAAGGCATTTAAACCAGAGATTGGGGATGGCACATGGAATCAAACGGGTCTGGGATATCACCCTAATAAAAGCAAGTCAGTAGAAGAGAGTAGTAGGAAAAAGGCTGTACAGCTAATGAAAGAACCAACAAAACATAGCTGTAAAGCAATGAGCACAAATGATCGCAGTCTAAATAATACATTTCCAGATCTACAAGACCTAATGATAGAAACAGAATTAGATATTGCTGCTATTACAGCCATGGTTTAATGATTCCCATGAATGGATCATGTTCATACCAGGCTATAATCTCTGCAGAAGAGTTAGAGATGCACAAAAAGATGGAGGAGTGGCCATGAATGTGAAAACCAATATTAAAGTGACTGCAAAACAGGGGACTTAAGGAAATGAGCAATATTTATTTATTTATTTTATTTGACTATATTTCTATACTACTATTCTCCAGGTGAAAGTGGTTTACAAGAAACAGTAATAGTTTTACATAAAACAAGGAAGTGAAAACATGCTGACATAGAATGTACTGTACAAGTTATTCATATTCTTCAGCTGGAAAAGAGGGAGGGGAAAACATTGCTAGATTACACACTTTTAATGACTGTAGATTATCTTGAAAACAGAAGATGGAAATTCTATCCACAAAGGCGTCATCTACACACCTCGAGCTCAGTCAGAGAAACTTGACAAAGATCTGATCATGGGTATTAGAAAATTAGTAACGAAAGAGAAGGTGCTGTTGTGGGAGATTTCAACCTGCTAGAAGTGGATTGGAATGTCCCCTCTGCAAAATCAGAAAGAAGTAGGGAGAATATGGATGCCTTTCAAGGTGCTCTGATCAGACAAATGGTGGAGAACCACATAAGGAAAGGGGCAATGTTGGATCTAATGCTCACAAATTGAAAAAGTGTGTCTGATATCCAGATGGATGCCCACTTGAGCAGCAGCGATCATCACACAGTGTGGTTTAAGATAAAGGTCAAGGCAGAGTCAAAGTGAAACTCAAAGTGAAAGATTTAAAAAATACTGACTTTAGTAAAATGAAGAAGTACCTGAAGGAAGAGTTGTAAGATGGGAAGTGGAAAGGAAACAGACTAAGCTGAAAGGAGCTATAAAAATGGCAACAGATCTTTATGTAATGAAAGAAAATAAAAGCAAGAAGAAAAGGAAATAGATATGGTTTTCCAAAGAAGTGGCTAAAAAATAAAGGCAAAAAGGTAACATTCACAAGATATAGAAGAATGCCAGAAGAGGAACCAAAAAAGAATATCAGATAAAACTCCAAGTGACAATGAACAAAATAAGAATGGCAAAAGGACAGGCAGAATAAAAAATACAAGTCTTTTTTCAGGTATTTCAGGGTGAGGATAAAGGATAAAGGTGGAGTTGTTAGACTGAAAGATGCTGAGGGTCACTGTATGGAGAGTAAAAAGGAAAAAATGGATAAATAAATGCTTTTGTTCCATATTTAGGAAAGAAATCCTGGGGAAGGATAACAAGTGACTGACAAAAGTACATATAGGAATGGAGTATATACTTAGCCATTCACAGAAGAAATTGTTTTATCAACAACTTACAAAACCATGGGGTATGTTTACCAAAGAGGATTAAGGGAGCACCTGTTAGCTAGCAGTAATGACAGCAGTAAGGTATCATCATGCGGTAAAGGCTGTGGCAGGCTGTAGGCATTCCGGTGGTAAGGGCACTTGGCTCCACTTACTGGGTGCTAACATGGCATCGGAGGTTAAGGTGTCAAGTGTGCACCTTAATGCCCCTCCCCCACTGTACCTCCAACACCAAATGACAGTCGCATGCAGAGGTCCACTATGTTGCAGTGTGGCGCTAACCACTGAGGCAGCACATGCGCAGGGCATGCTGTCCCTTGTTACCTGCTGTACACTGCAAGATAGGTACACCTGCACATACACCTAACTCAAACCACATTCATGACCCCTGTGGTCCATCACTGACCATCCTGCCCTCCTTGGGGGGGCCATGCACATATCTACCACCATCATAGAAGACAAGCAGGTACTGGGCAATGCTCCAGTGATCAGTCACCACTATGGTTTTAATTGGGGCCCTGGGTACTGGTATCAGTTAGCCCCTCCATTATCCATGATGCACCGCATAATCTAAGAACATATATGTAAGTAATGGCCATATGGAGAATGCAGCGATCCATCACATCAGCACTGTACTATGCAGGGACAATGTCTGCTTCATGCACACGACAGCTGCCAAATGTGCAAATGACCCATTTCTGTAGTCCCCCTGTTTGTGACAGAGGGCACACATCATCTGGTCCCCAGAGCAAGCCCTGCAATAGATGAATGCTCCAGGTTCTGGAGCAGATCTCTGTCCTTGTTTGTGTGCTACCATTATTGTCTGTAGTGTGTGATGCTTGCACTTGGTATGTTGTATACTTGCAGCATGCTGGAGTGACCTGTTTTATCTGTGCCTTGTGTCATGCTCCTGTTGGCCAATGACTCTCCTATAATTTCACCTGTCCATCCCTAAGACTGCGCAGCTAACAAAAAACCCAAATGCTGTGAGTGTTGTCCAGGCAGGAGGGGAGGTGTTGACTCCAAACCAAAGGGCCTGCTATTATCATAGCTTCCCAGCAGCCTAAGAAAAGCTGTTAGCCTCACTTTCCAGGACTTCCACTCACCCAGGTTAATCCCAGCTAACATACATATGTTGGGCAACAGTGGTGTGTGTCAGCAACTCACATACCAGCTGTGCCCAGTCCTCCAATCACCACATGCTGCATGTGCACATACCCACCAGGAATACATTGGTTTTGTACAAACAGCATGGACAAACCACAGCCTGTGTAATAACTAGATTACCATGAAAGACACAGCCCACATATTACTAGAGCTTGATCATATATAGCACTATGTGCATACATAGTCATGACATGGTCACAGCTTAGTCAGAGTGAGAGTGGCCTCTCTGCATGAACAGATGTGGGCACCCAGGCCATGCCTGTGGCACACCCACGCTAAGATGACTCAGCCATTGAGCTACTGTCTGACACAAATACGTCCTCTGCAAACCACTCTGCTTCAGGCAATACCCAGAATCCTCTGCTTCTCATTATATACCCTTTTATCTTGAACCTGGGGACAGCTCATGCAATGTGAGGGAAAGTAGAAAATGGGCCAAAGACAGATTGATAGTGCATGCTGGCCACAGTGGTCTATGTCTGTCACATACACAAATACGGTGTCCCTCTGTACAATGAGAATTGCACCTAGTTCCATGTCTATACTCCCATAAAATATTATGTCCCTAGCCATGGCTGCTTGAAACCTGGCCAGTGCAGCACATGCACTTTCCCATGCTGCAGATGCATTGACCCCTCCCCAAGAGCACATGGAATCATGACAGGTTCGATATGGGGTTGGATGTAGTTACAATTGCTAGCAATACATACACCATTATACCCTGCTCTCTTGTTCTCTAGCATCATCTTTGTAACTGTCACACTCAGTATCCAAGGGAAGCCAGTGAGGCTATCAGGCAAGCCCTCTGAATGTTACACATTCAGACACTAAGTAGGCCTGCATAGGTTCAGGCCATGTGAATATAGGCTTTGACTAGCAATGCCACCTACAAAGAGCACATGCTAAACATGTATGGTATTTTTCCACACACCCCTACCCTCACCCAAACATTCACCTCAGGCACTGCCATCCCATATGGTGGCAGGTGATGCAGAGATCAACATGACGTTCAATGCTACATTTTGGCAGCTGGAAGTGTGCATGCAACAATCAGAGGTCATTGTACCACTGTCCCAATCAGGCACACAGGTGCATTTGGACTCTCATTTGGGGTAATAGGCAATGTACTGCTGGTGCTTTGGCCAATGATTAGTAGACAGTGTTGAAGTGGTGTGTCTTGTATGCAAATTTTCCTGATACGTACCTCCTTGTATGTGCATACACTGCATGTAGCAAGGAGTCCCCTCGTTTGTACTCTGCAAATTCAGCATGGAACATCAGCAACATAAGAACATAAGATATGCCATACTGGGTCAGACCAAGGTCCATCAAGCCCAGTATCCTGTTTCCAACAGTGGCCAATCTAGGTCATAAGTACCTAGCAGTTTCCCCAAAAGACACAGGCTCCACAATGCTTGTATTGGGGCAAGAAGTGATATCCTGGGTCCCTTTTAATAATGGTTTATGGATCTTTCCTCCAGGAACTTGTCCAAACCTTTTTTAAACCCAGCTACACTAACGGCTTTTACTATATCCTACGGTAAAAAATTCCAGAGTTTGATTACACGTTGAGTGAAAAAATATTTTCTTTTATTAGTCTTAAATAGGTTACATTGTAGCTTCATTTCATGTCCCCTAGTCTTTCTATATTCTGATGATGTAAACAATCGATCTACGTTTACCCGTTCCACTCCATTCATTAATTTATAGACCTCTGTCATATCTCCCCTCAGCCATCTCTTTTCCAGGTTGAAGAGCCCTAACTTTTTAGCCTCTCTTCTTAGGGGTATCCTTCCATCCTCTTTACCATTTTGGTGTCTCTTTTCTGTACCTTTTCTAATAATGCTATATCCTTTTTAAGATACGGTGACCAGAATTGCACTCAATATTCAAGGTGTGATCTCACCATGGAACGATACAGAGGCATTATAATATCTTTTGTTTTATTCTCCATTCCTTTGCTTATGATACCTAACATTCTATTTCCTCTCTTGGCCGCCGCTGCACACTGGGCAGAGGGTTTATACATCTTATCCACGATGACACTTAAATCTTTATCCTGGGTGGTAGTTCCTAATGTGGAACTTTGCATCGTGTAACCATAGTTTGAGTTGTTCTTTACTAGGTACATAACTTTGCACTTATCCACATTAAATTACATCTGCCATTTGGATTTCCAGTCTTCCGATTTATCACGATCGTCTTGCAATTTTCCACAATCCTCATGGGCTTTAACAATTTTAAATAGTTTTGTGTCATCTGCAAATTTGATAATCTCACTCATTATTCCCTTTTCCAGTTCATTTATGAATATGTCAAAAAGCAGCGGACCCAGCACAGATCCCTGAGGTACACCACTATATCACAGATCTCTGCCAGTGTCATCAACTAAGTAAATAGATTGCGCATTCATAGAGGTCAGCCCTCCCCCTGAGCCTAGTTCTCAATAGGCTGCAGCTGTGCCAGGTGGGCTGACACTGTTGCAATGGATACAGCTGTTATGGCAGTTGGCATTAATCTGGCCTCTCACCTGTGCAAATGGGTTTGTCCTGAGGCCTGGAGGCTGAGTCAGAGGTGAGGGTTGCAACACATACACGTGTCCCCCCTGCTCACTACAGTCAAGCCAGCAAATGGTTTGGGAACTGCACAACAGTGTCATGTTGGGAGGTAAGTGTAGGGGAATGCTGTGGGGATGGGCCTTGTTGATGGTGTAACTGGGAGTGAAATATGGTGTCACAGTCACAGATTGCAACTACTTACTGCAAACGAACCTTCCTCTTGTAAATGGTGTCGCACGCAGTATGTGGAGTTGTTGTATAGCTGACCTGCAGAATGTATGCACAGCAATAGCGCTTGGGCAACACATGCATGCACAGTGCACTGCTGAAGCTCACACTACTCTGGAGATGCACACAGACACACATTTTGCAGGACAAAATGTTGAAGTTTGCACATGCTGATACAGTTCTGGAAACATAGGATAAAGGTAATGCACCTAGACATATATTTCCTGATCCACAGGCTGGTCTTGCAACTGTGGCTCTTCCTCATACACACACTGGCCATGTGCTTTGAGCCACAGAGTAGCTATGTGGGTTCATCATTCCGTGGGTATATATGTGGTCATTGTCAAGATGCATGCGGGCATGAGTTGGGATATACCTGTGTCTGCATAGATCTCTGCAGGCTCTCTGCTATACTTGTCTGAAAAGATATGTTTGGCAGGTGTGGGTGAGGGACATCTTATTAGGTCTGTATGTAGCACTGCCTTGTTATGCTGCTAGTTCAAGTGATATGCATGTCTTACATATGAGATCTGTTCAGTCAAAGGAGCAGGCCATGCTACATGAACACACAGATTGCAGACCATGGGTGTACTAGCAAAATGCCAGTGTTCCCAGTTCCTGTTGTGTGCTTGTGGAACAGTCATGGAATAATCTCATAACTTGCAAACCAACACAGCTTACTTAGATTCTCATGTGGTTCAGATGGTTGTTACTGAATAGGTATTTGCTTTTGGAAGAGTCACAGGTTCACACACGGATTATGGTTTTCATTTGGCAGAGTTGGCATTTTTCTTATAAGAACATGCCATACTGGGTCAGACCAAGGTCCATCAAGCCCAGTATCCTGTTTCCAATCTAGGTCACAAGTACCTAGCAGTTTCCCCAAAAGACAAAGGTTCCACAATGCTTGTATTGGGGCAAGCAGTGGATTTCCCAGGTCTCCTTTAATAATGGTTTATGGACCTTTCCTCCAGGAACTTGCCCAAACTCTTTTTAAACCCAGGTACACTAACAGCTTTTACTACATCCTCCGGTAATGAATTCCAGAGTTTGATTACACATTGAGTGAAAAAATATTTTCTCCTATTAGTCTTAAATAGGTTACCCTATAGCTTCATTGCATATCCCCTAGTCTTTCTATATTTTGAGGGCATAAACAATCAATTTACGTTTACCTGTTCCACTCCATTCATTAACTTATAGACCTCTATCCTATCTCCCTTCAGCCATCTCTTTTCCAGATTTAAAAGCCCTAACCTTTTTAGTCTCTCTTCATAGGGTTATCCTTCCATCCCCTTTTCCATTTTAGTGGCTCTTCTCTGTATCTTTTCTAATAACACTATATCTTTTTTTAAGATACAATGACCAGAAATGCACACAATATTCAAGATATGGTCCCACCACGGAACAATACAGAGACATTATATCATCTTTATTTTATTCTCCATTCCTTTCCTTATGATTCCTAGCATTCTATTTGCTTTCTTGGCTGCTGCTGCACACTGGGCGGAGGGTTTCAATATTTTATCCACGATCACGCCTAAATCTTTTTCCTGGGTGGTGGTTCTTAATGTGGAACATTGCATCGTGTAACCATAGTTTGGGTTGTTCTTTCCTAGGTGCATAACTTTGCACTTCTCCATATTAAATTTAATCTGCTATTCGGATGCCTAGTCTTCCAATTTATCAAAGTCCTCTTGCAATTTTTTGCATTCTTCTTGGGTTTTAACAACTTTGAATAATTTTGTGTCATTTGCAGATTTAATTACCTCAGCCATTATTCCCATTTCCAGGACTTTTACGAATATGTTAAAAAGCAGCAGACCTAGCACAGAACCCTGGGGTACTCCACTATTCACCTTTCTCCATTGGGAAAATTGGCCTCTGCTTTCTATCTTTTAACCAGTTCCTGATCCATAGTAGTACACTGCCTCCTATCTCATGGCTTTTTAATTTTGCCAAGAGTCTCTCATGAGGGACCTTGTCAAAGACTTTCTGAAAATCCAGATACACAATATCAATCGACTCACCATTGTCTACCTGTTTATTCACATCTTTTAAAAAACATAACAGATTAGTAAGACAAGACCTCCTTGGCAAAAGCCATGTTTGCTGTCTCCCATTAAGCCATGATTATTTACATATTCAGTAATTTTGTTCTTTATAATGTTTTCTACCATTTTTCCAGTGCTGCTGTTAGGCTCACTAGTCTGTAGTTTCCTAGACTACTCCTGGAACCCTTTTTAAAAATGGGCATTACAATGGCCATCCTCAAATCTTCAGGTATTACAGATGATTTTAATGATAGTCAACAGATTATGAATTGTAGGTCTGCAATCTCATATTTCAGTTCTTTCAACACCCTTGTATGTATACCTCCAGGTCCAGGTGATTTGCTACTCTTCAGTTTATCAAATAGTTGTAATACATCTTCCCAGTGTATCGATATTTCTCTCACTTCTTCTGCGGCATCATCTTTAAATACCATTTCATTCATGGGTAACATTCCTACATCTTCCTCAGTAAAGAATTCATTCAGTCTCTTTGCTATGGCCTTGTCTCCTCTTAGTGCCTCTTATACCCCTCTATCATTTAATGGCCCAACTGACTCTCTCACAGGTTTTTTTTTTACTAATAATGTACTTGAAAAAGTTTTTATTACACATTTTTGCTTTCACAGCAAGCTTCTTCTCAAATTCTCTCTTTGCCTGCCATATCAATGCCTTGCATCTAATTTGCAAGTGCTTATGTTGTTTCCAGTTTTTGTCATTTGGCTCATTTTTCCATTTCCTGATAGATGCATTTCTGGCAACAGCCTCTCTGACCTCACCTTTAAACCATGGTGCCATTTTTTGGACTTCCTTCCACTTTTATTAAGGCGTGAAATACAGCTGGTCTGGGCTTCCAAGATAATATTTTTATATTTATAATCTTATTGGTATTTTACGATAACAATCAAGCATACAAATGAATGATAACAGAAAATACAGGAATTTCACAGGAAACCACATAAATAAATACATATGTAAAGAAATTAATATAACATATTCTATCCCAAACATTAGTCCACAATAAACAAAGGGGGGGGGAGCTACAAGAAATCAATGACCCCATTTACAATCCCATCATGACAGTAAAACAGAGCCTCAAAAGGAAAAAAGAAAACCTGTTATTAGCATGATAAGACTTACATGTCAGTCGTAATGGGACCAACCACCACCCTGGCCTCTTCCCTTGACCCTAAAAAATCTGAGAGTTGCCGAGGTTAAAAAAACAGTCAATTCCTGCATAAGTAAGAAATATAATATCTAGAAGGATATTTTAACACAAAACTTGCACCCAAGGAGGAGGTCCTAGTACGACACAACTCTGGCAGAGAAAGTGACACCCTGAGGAAGAAGGAAAGATTGCAGATGGATGAAGAATGGTGCTGAGTGTGTTGTTATCAGGGAGGCTGTGTCCCACAGTAAAGAGACACAGGCATTTCAGAAGTGATTTAAGGAGGTACAAAAGCTTTAATAAACTGAGAACACATAAAGAACCATGTTGGCTCCACAGTCTTTCCCCAGCTTCCTTTTTCACAAAGTCCAGGAAGTGATGTCATATAAATGTTTCTCTTTTACTCAGGAAAGAGAAGGATCTCTTACTCTAATGGTTAGTCTCAAAGGAGATTCCTCTCCAGCGTTCATGGCTGACAATAGTTTCTTTTTTTTTTTTTTTCAGGGCATGCCATCTAAATTGAAGGCATTACTAACAAGGGAAAACACTGAGATGAGGGGAGTTATTTCATAGCTGCCAAGTTACTCAGTTACAAGAGGTAGATTTTAGGCCAGTCCTGGATTTCTGACAACCTTATCTTGATGCATTATGAGACCTGCAAGGCCAGGCCAAGGGTTTACAACTTCCTAGGTGCACGCAATATTCAAGGTGTGGACGCACCATGGAATGCTACAGAGGTATTATAATATATTTTGTTGTATTCACCATTCCTTTCCTTATGATTTCTATTATTCCATTTGCTTTCTTGGTCGTGGCTGCACACTGAGCAGAGGGGTTAAATGTATTCCAGGAACAAGCAGGAAATCAGTCCTCACATATGGGTGATGTCTGCGCTGACAGAGCCTGCCTGGAACATTTCCCCAGCTTTCAAAGAAAGCCTTTGGGACATGCTACCACGCATGCATGGTCCACTTCCTGCCTAAGGGTGCATTCTTGCTCAGTCTCCTTTTTTCTGTGGAGCCCAACAGACATATGTTTAGTTTTCCCGGAAAAAAATTCTTGCTATAACCTTAAAATTTAGCTGTTCCCAGTTTATATACTGGTTCCTCTTCTTGCCTTGAGCTGGTGCCAGGCCTGACTCTATTCTTGTCTCTTTCCCTCATTTTTGATCAAGGCATGCCTCAACCAGCATTTGAGCCTTTCTTTGCCCAGGGTTTTTATTTTATTTTATTTATTTATTTACATTCTCTTATATACTGCACTATTCTGCATCAGTGTGGTTTCCATTGAACAAACTGAAATTACATTGAACAGGGCGTTATAACTTGGAGATAACTATTTTATAGGGAACATGGGCTATGGAGGGTTAAGTGGCTTGCCCAAGACCACAAGGAGCACCTGTGGGACTAGAAACCCCAGTCCTTCCGGCCCAAGGTTGCTGTCCTCTAGTGGGATTTGAACCCCCGACCTTCTGGCCTGAAGTACCTTGCCCCAACCACTAGGCCACTCCTCCACTCCACTTATTGACCCTAGCCAAGTGTTTCCCACCATATCCCCCAGTGTGTTAAAGAAATTTGACCGCTGCAGTCAAACTATGTCTGTCACTGACACCCATGACTGCTGCGTTCACTGCCTGACCATGATAGCACCTCCAGTGACCTGTGCTAGGCCATGACACCTAAAACTAATAAAAAGAGGCCGGAGTTGCAGGGGAAACTGTTCCCAGGGTCCAACTTGGCACTGGCATCCCCGATGCCGAGTTCCAAGCACAGCACTTCTCATGAGGCCAAAGTGTCCTCGGAGTTCCGCGGTGGTGGCTCCTCCAAGAAAACCTCAGACCCTGAGTGAAAGAAGAAAAAATCCTCTAAGTTTGTCGAGGTGCCACCGGAGAAACCCAGAAAGATGAGTCAGAGGGACTTGGGCGACTCTGAGAAGCATCCCACCAAGGTCCTCAAGAAGGATTCCTAGGCCAGCAAAGACCATACGAGGTTCCTCGAGACTGTAGTTCTCATCAAGGATGCACTCGTGAGACTGATGGTGCCGGGTCTGAGATCAGAGTTGGAAACCAGAATGACAGTCATGGAGCAGAACATAACTGGTATCCTGGCCATGCAGCAGGTAATGATGTCCAGTTCGTCCGCGTCATCTGCCCTGTCGACCAGGCTCCTGACTATGGGGAGTTCCCAGTCATCGAGCCAAGCTCTGAGTGCCACCGGCTTCATGTAAGCCCTCGACCCCAGTCAAGGTTCTGGTCCCGTTCCTCAGGCATCTGGTTCTCCCTGACCTGTTTCCAAAACTCAGACCCAGGTCCTCGTGGGGCCCTCAGCCCTTAAGAACAAGCCTCAAGGCATGGAGTTGCAAGGCCTTGGAGTTGTCTCCTCTCTACTCCAAGTGGGAAACTGATGATGAGGTCTCCCTGAAAACCAGACGGATCTATCTTCCCTGGTGCTCTGGCACCATTCTCCTCTAAAGGACGTGGCTTTCCATGACTTTTTCAGGGATATGGCCCGAGCCCTCTCAGTACAAACTGAGGCGGAAGAGGACCCATGTCCCGATGAACTGGAGATCCTCCAGTTTGAGTCTCCACCCAAGGAAAATCACATGATGCCAGTGCAGCCAATCCTAGAGGGTCTACTTTTGTAAATTTGGGAGACCCCGGCATTGGTACTGGTGGCCAGTCGATGCCTCAACATCATATACCATGTCAGGAAGGGGCCGGGGTTCCACAAGCCCCAACTTCCACATAACTCAATGGTTGTCGAGTCAACCATGCAAAAGCTCAAAAGCCAGAAGACTTACTCTTCTGTCCCCCTTGGAAGGGATGCTAGAGCCCTCAACACCCTTGGGCTCAAATGCTACTCTTGGGCTCGATGCTGGGGTGTTGAATCCAGGCCTATGAGTTATACATAGGCATGTTTCTGAAGGCCCTAACCCAGGAGTTGTCTGGGTTCTCAGCAGGGCTGGCCAAAGAATGTATCCAAAGGTTCTAAGCTCAGGCCTCTGGGATCAAGGACTGCTCAAAGTTCCTCTCCCATGCGATCTACGATGGATTCGAGTCAGCAGCTCAAGTAGCCACTGTCAGACACCTACGTAGGCTGTTTTAATGCATGAAGGGGTTTTTTAGGCTTGAAGGTACCAGACCTTTGATGAAGGAAAGGTATATGATTTTCAAAATGAACGCACTTAGGTCAGAGCAGGATGATTTGATCCAGTGTGAGGGGCAAGGATCGGTTGGGGAGGTGGTGGTGTCCTCTGTGTGCTTAGCAGAGCATTGGTGGAAGGACTTTAGGTTGGGAATAGTAGTGTTTTCACTAGGAGGATTGTAATATAGTAACATAGTATATGATGGCAGATAAAGACCAATATGGTTCATCTAGTCTGCCCAGCTAGGCAGCAAGTGTAGGTGCACCTGCCACTGTGCAGGTCACTTCTCCCTATGCCTTTGTTTAGGGGTGTACCCACTGATCCGTGTAGGTCACACCTATTTGCTGAGATTTAAGAGATGTTTATTTTCATTTTATTCTGTTGCTGTAAAGGGATCCACTGTGTCTGTCCCATGCCATTTTGAATTCTGTCACTGTATTTGCCCCCACCACTTCCATTGGGAAGGCATTCCAAGCATCCACCAACCTTCAGTAAAAAGGGTGTCTGAGAGAGGATTTCTCAGTTTGGGGGGGATTGCCGTTGGTTTTGTTTTGGAAGTGGGTAGCAAATTCTTGTGGGTGGGGGGTACCAGCAGTATGATGTTTAGTCATGTCTTTATGAGGGATTGAATGATTCCAAATAGCTCTCAGGGCTTGTTAAGAGAGCACAATAGGATATTGTTGTGGTATTCTTTTCTTCTCTGGTTAATTGCATTTCGGTGCTCTTGCAGGGGGTTCATGTATATGAGTCAGTCTTGGGGAAGTCTAGAGTGCCACCATTTCCACTCCAGCTTCCTGAGTAGTAGCAGGGACACACATAGGTTGGCTCTGAACCACATGGCTGTATGATTCCTCTTGGTTGATCTCGTAGGCTGTGGTAGGAGTGCGGCCTTGCTAAGGGTGGCATTCCATGTGTCTATAAGCTCAATGAGTTCAGAGGTGTTGGTATCAAGGTTGGGTAGCGTTTCTTCAAGGAATGCTTGTTTGTTGAAAGGTCAGAAGCGACGAGCAGGTGGTGGTGTCAAAGTCACAGCAGATCCAAAATCTGCTGCACGTGTGTGGATGTGGAAAATAATGACATTGTAGTCAGAACATGGTAGAGGGATGACTTGTAATTGATTAGGGTTGCTGTCTCTGAGTGTGCTTGAGGGTGCAAAGATAAGGTTCAAGGTGTTTCCTCTTGTGTGGGTGGGTGCGTGTATTAGTTGTTAGCAGCTTAGTACGGTCATGGCACCAAGAAAGGCTGTGGAGTGCTTTGTTGATAGCACAGGGAGGTTGAAATTACCTAGCATCCAAAGTGGTCTCCTTTAGTTGGTTGGTTGCATGCTAGGTCAAGGATTAGGGAGAGATCATCTGTGCATGTAGATGGATCTCGGTAGCACAGAGATGTTGCTAGGTGCTTATTTGCGATCATGATGGTGTCCAGGTTGTTTGTGCTGTGTGACGTAAGGCACTGGAATTGTAGTTCACATCTGGAAATGATAAAGATGCCTCCACCTCTTCTGCTTGTTCTAGAGCAGTTAAAGAGTTAGTAGTTAGGGAGCTTTAGTTGATTTGTAAGTATGGCATCTGTGTCAGTGAGCCATGATGCTGTGATGAAGAGCATGTCTAACTTGTGACTTTCAACACAGTCAATGATGGATTGGGCAAGGCAATATAGGAATAGCATGCTTGTAAGAAGATCCAGCATTGTGTTAGGGAATGGTGACAACCTAAGGCATGGTTGAGTGAGACTAATGGAGTAAGACTAATGAGTAAAACTGTGGTAACTTGGAAGCCTCGGGGAGATGCTTAATGCTACTGAACTGTATCAGCAGTATATTTTCTAGTTGATGAGCTGTGGTAACAGCGTCTCCTGACTCACTAGCATTGATTAGGATTGACAGAATAACAAGGTGTCCTTAATGCTTAATATGAATCTAGCAGGTTGCAAATTCGAACAAGTAGATTATACAGAGTGAATAAAGCATTATCAAGGCATAGTATATGAGGTGTGACAAAAAAGAAAAGAGAATATGGACAGCTCTCCATATTCTCTACACCGTCACAAAGAAACATTGAGAGCATCATCTCCAGCATCAACGCCACTATGGCCCCCAATGACCCTTGTCCAGCTCTCTGGATAAAGTCACTACGTCATGAAGTTAGTCCGATAATAGCCAAAATCATCGACCTCTCCTTCTCCTCTGGACATTTCCCATCAAGCCTTTAAAGAAGTCATCCATAAGGCCACTCTTAAAGAATGCTAAACTTGATGCTCAGAAGGTCGAATCATACAGACCCATATCCAGTATCCCATTTCTAGCAAAGATAATCGAGAAGGAGGTACAACAACAACTACAGGCTCATATTGACTCTAATGACCCCCTAGACTCAAGCCAACATGGTTTCAGAGAATCCCACGGTATCGATACTCTCCTCACCACCCTCATTAACACACTCATCACCGGGATTCATTCCATCAAACATGGATATGCACTAATTTTCCTTGACATCGCCGCAGCATTTGACTCTGTAAACCACAAACAACTTCTAATTTGACTGCATGATAAAGGGATAAGCGATCTAGCATGGCACTGGTGCAAATCTTACTTAACCGACAGATGGCAGCAGATACAAATAGGATCTACAACCTCCCTATCATTCAAACAACACTACGGAGTGCCCCAGGGCTCATCCCTCTCCGCACTCCTTTTTTTTTTTTTTTTAAATTTATTTTTATGATTTTATACATACAACACCAAGGAAAACAGAACAAAACAAAACCATAATCAGCAATACCTGACCACAGTGCAACTAGCACAATACACAGTACCCCTCACCCCCACAACACTAACAATCCCCCTACCCACCAACCCCCCCCCCATCCCCCTGGGTTCCCCTCTAACCACATCTACCCCACACACAGGGCACCAACATCTGACACTCTACACAGCTGGTGCACTACTGCACCTAGCTCTAGCTGCGTATTCATCAAGATAGAACCATTTGTTGAATGACTGATTAACACCCTCATTAACTCCCTGCACCACCCTAGCAACATGTCTCTTTCTCCAGTAAGACTCTCGGTCCTCTCGCATCTTTTCAAATGTGGAGTAAAGGCACACCAAGTTCCACCAGTGATGGCCATCCAACTTGGCTAGATCTTTCCAATGAGTCACTATCAACTTTAAAGCAATAGCCATCAGAAAATTGAAAAGAAACTCTTGATCCCTCTCGAGCGCCAGAGAATTCGCACAGGAGCGAAGGACCACTTATCTTCCAACTCAACGTAACTTGTATGCCTAGAATTCTCCCAATCTTGTGCCAAACTAACCGCCAAAATCTCTGAACGTAAAAACACTCCAAGAGCACATGTTGAAACGTGCCCGGCGCTGCTACGCACGACCAACACAACCCTGGGTCCTGCCCACCCCATTTAGCCACTCTAACAGGAGTGAGATATGCTCTGTGCATAATGAAATAGAGAGATTGTGAGAGAGATGACGCACTTGCTACTCTTGTTACCTTTCCCCACACCTTTTCCCAAACTTTGGGTGAGACATGGCCCCCAAATTCCTCCTCCCATTGGCGCCCCAATTTAGCAGGGAAAGAGTGTGATCTATCCCGGAGTATAGTATAGTAGTTGGACATAATTCCCTTGGAGCCCATACAAGCCTCCACCGATTGCAGCATGCCACCCTGCTCCAACACCGCAGAGGGCACCCCTGGGACACGCTCAAGGCAATGTTTCAGCTGCAGCCATTGAAAGAAGCACATCCGGGGGAGGCCAAACTCAGCCAGTAACTCTTCAAAGGATTTCCATCCATTAACTTTAATCAACTGACCAACCGTCCATACCCCTTTGTTTTGCCAACCCTTCCACCCAATAAGCTTATGTCCGATCGTTAAGTTAGGGTTAAACCATAGTGGGGAATTGGCCGAGATTCTCCCATTCTTCTCCACTAATTGACCCAGCAGCCAAAAGGCTTGTTGCGTGGCCCGGAGTATCCTTAGGTTTCCCCCCACCCCCGGGAGGGACATTTCCACTAACAGCTGAGGGGGAATAGGTGCTACCAACCTTTCCTCTACCTCCACCCAAACGGGCTTATGGCCCTCCCCTTCACAACTCAGCCAGTTCGTGCCCTGCTTCAATAAAAGGGCCGCATGGTACAACCGAAAATCGGGAAACTGAACACCCCCTTCCTTTTTACACGCCTTCAGTTTTTTGAGAGCGATCCGCGGGGGCTTACCCTGCCACAAAAAAGTTGATAACATCCGCTCTATCGCCTTGTAGAAGGTTGCTGGAAGCTCCAGGGGTAACATCTCAAGAATATAATTTACCTTAGGGACCAACACCATTTTGATAGAATCAAGCCTTCCCCACCACGATAAATGCAGGGGGGACCACTTCAACGTGTAAGCTTGCACCATATCTTTCATTACCTGTACATTCAGTCGCACCGTCTCCTCTAAAACAGGACAATAGGAAACCCCTAGGTACTTAATGGCCTCCGCTTCCCATTTAAAAGGAAACTCATCTACAGAAGAAGAAAAGGTCCACCTATTCATTGGGAAGGCCGTTGACTTATTCCAGTTAATTTTATATCCCGACAAAGCCGAATACCGCTCAATCAAACTCAGAACCTCTCCCACCGAACCGGGCTGCAAAAATAACAAAAGATCATCAGCATACGCTGAGAGCTTTATTTGTTTCCCAGCAATCTCCAACCCCTTAATCTTGGGAGACTGTCTCACCAGGGAAGCTAGGGGCTCCAGAGCCAAATTGAAAAGTAAGGGGGACAGGGGACAACCCTGGCGCGTCCCCCTGTTTAATGTGAAGGACTCAGATAAGGAGCCATTAACAAGGATACGAGCCGAGGGATAGGTGTACAACACCTCTACCATTTTTATAAAACTGTGCCCTATTCCAAACCATCCAAGCGCCTGCTTCAGAAATCCCCATTCCAGCCGATCAAAGGCTTTCTCCGCGTCGACCGAGTGCCCCACCAGAGGTTCCTGCGCCTCTCCTGCCGCCGCGAGTACATTTAAGAGAAGCCGCCCATTATCCGCCGTAGACCATCCAGGGACAAAGCCACACTGGTCCGGATGCAACAGAGATGGGATCACTGCAACCAACCTATGGGCCAAAACCGAAGAAAAGATTTTGTAGTCAGCATTAAGCAGCGATATCAGGCGGTAATTCTCGACTCTATGCAGGTCCCTACCCGGCTTTTCCAACACTACCACTGTCGCCTCGCTGAAAGACCCCACGGCAGGGGCCTGGATCAAAAGGTTCTGAAAGTAAAGCGCTAAATGTGGGAGAAGATCTTCCGCGAAAACTTGGTAGAACTCCACCGGGATAGCGTCCGGGCCGGCAGCCTTCCTGCCCTTCATGCTATGGATACTGTCTCTGATCTCACTCACCGACAACTGCTTATCCAGTTCCACCACTTGGGAGGCCGTTAATACCGGATGAGAAGTCTGTGCAAACAACTGCTGGAAAGAAGCAGGCTCTGAGACCACCTCCGACATATACAGACGCTTGTAATAATCTCGGAAGCACGCCGCAATTTCCCCGTCTTTTGTATGAAGTTGCCCACTCTCATCGCATATCGCTTCTACCCTATGTTTAGACCTGCGAGGATTTAGAATACTCGCTAGGAGATGACCGGCCTTGTTACCCTCACAATAGTACCTCCCTTGCGACTGCCGGATCTGCGCGATTGCATCCCTGCTGATAAGATCATTATACTGATACCGCAACCTTTGTAGCCATATCAGAATGCTAGGGTCTGATCTGTCCACCAAAATTCTCTCCCCCGCAGAAATTTGAGCCTCCAATTCCACCAGCTGCTCCCTCCTCTTCCGCAACAATCTGATCTTATAGCTTGTGACAACAGCTCTAAGCGAGGCCTTGAAGGCCTCCCACCAGGCCCATACCGGCGTCTCCATAATGGAATTTAAGAGAAAATACTCCTTAACGGCTTTCTTAATTTCCATGCAAAACTCCGGGTCTGACAGGAGCTCTCTAGGGAAATGCCAAGCAGCCGCGGTCCGAGATCTGGCTCGCAGCTGCAAAGCTAAGGATATCGCCGCATGGTCTGAAAGGTGCATGCCCAATATATCAACAGACAGCACCTCCGGGACTAGTGATCCGGAGACCAAAAAATAATCAATGCGCGAGTGCGATCCATGGGGAAGCGAATAGAATGAATACTGCCGGTCTTTGGGGTGCCAAAGCCTCCAAACATCCGAAAGACCATATTCCCGCTTATAGATTGAAGTACCGTTAGCGCCTTACTACTCCTCTGGGACCGGAAGGGTTGGCGATCTAACAACGGGTCCAGGATCAAGTTGAAGTCCCCACCCAGTACCCACTCCGTTGTCTCCCAGTCCTTCAATTCCTTTGCCAAGGACTTAAAGAACCCTATATCATCCTGGTTCGGCCCATACACATTCAGGACGGCTATTGTCCGACTCCCCAGCTGAAACATCACCTTGGCCCACCTTCCCCCCGTGTCGGCCCTTTGCTGCATTATTTTGGGGTCAAGGGCCCTGCGAACCAAAATGGCGACCCCATTTTTCCTGCCTACCGCAGGGGAGTGCCCCGCTAACATATAGTCCCCTGTACCCAGTTTCGCTGACTCCAAGGACGATAGGTGCGTCTCTTGCAACAGAACCACATCCGCAGCCTCCTTCTTACAATACAACAGAATTTTCTTCCGTTTGATCGGGTTGTGAATGCCCTTTACGTTCAGAGAGATAAATTTCACCGCATGCATGGCACAAGATTATCTTTGTTGCAAGAGTGGTGCAGGCCCACCATCAAAGTATAAAAACAGCATCCTGCCCAGTATATCAGAGGAACCCAGGGAGACACCCAATTGCTCCAACATGGAGCTGTTAACGGGAGAACCATTCCCATCCAGACTACCACATAACCCACCCCGCCCGTACACAAGTATCCATTCTTATCCCCTTGTATCCCTTACATTTCACCCCCCCAGCCCCTCATTACCCCATATTAGTTCCCTCCCCCAGGTTTGATATCTCTAATGCCCCACACCTTGACTGAAGGCTTACAGCAGCAACCCTCCCCACCCCCCCCTCCCTCCTTCCCTTCCCCCATAAACAACTTCAACACAACAGGCATCCGTCTCGTCCCTCCACAATCATACCACCATACATCCAGCAACCACAACAGGCTCTTGACATTCATACCACCACATATCCAACTAACAAAGCCCCCCATTATCATTGCCACCTCCACCTCCACAGCCCCAGAACCACAACAGAAAAACAGCATAGATTAACTGAACAATTAACCATCAAGTCCAGTCCGACGGTCTGCTTCCACCCGTGGGCGCTTCGGTGCATCAAGAAGGAGGGAGGTCCGCACTCAAAGCCTCCTCTCGGACCCAAGGGACCTACAGCCACAGGAAAAGACAGGCTGCCCAATCTCCGCAGGCACCATAACGTTTTGCTAGGTCAGCAGCCAAACGAAACAGCGCGGCCAAAGCCCCGCGCTCCATGTCCTGCTTGGAGTATGTACAACACTCCACCATACTCCGGGACCGTCCTGTGTAACACAAAGTCCAGCCCTACACCCAATGTCCAAAAGGCACCCATCACTGCATGAGCATAGCCTCTTTTTCTTCCAGGAAAACTCGCAGGGCAGCAGGGTCTTCGAACGTGCGAGTCTGGTTGTGCAGAGTCACCCTCAATCTTGCAGGATAAAACATGCCATATCGGGCCTGTAATTGCTGGAGCTGCGGGCGGAATGCCAAAAGTAGCTTTCTCTTCCCTACTGTGGCCTTACAAAAGTCCGGGTAAAGCGCCACTGTGTGCTCATCAAATTTTACCGGACCGCGCGCCCTGGCTGCGGTCATGATTTGCGCCACCTGCGAGTACCGCAGTACACGCATTATCAAAGGCCTCGGGAACCTCTGCTGTGGGCCCGCCTGCGACGGCACTCTGTGCGCCCTATCTATTTCTAGCGGATAGAGGAGCTTTAGCTGGAGAATCTTGGGCAGCAGTTTTTCCAGAAACTCAACAGCATTGGTACCCTCTGCGCCTTCCGGTATGCCGACCACCCTGATGTTGTTGCGGCGCGCCCGGTTACTTTGGTCCTCTAAGCTCCGCTCGAGGGCCTCAATCCGCTTTCTGTTTCTCTCCACTTGTCGCAGTTGCTGCTCTTGGGCTACCATTTTGCCCTCCGTGGCATCCATCCTAGCTGCTAGGGCCGCCACCTGCACTTTGAGTTCCTTCAACTCGAGAATGTCGGACTGCACGACTGCCGAAGTCTCACCATTGGCCGACACCAGGTCTCTTACGGCCCTGATCTCCCGAAGCACCTCTTGCGTGCCCACGCCGCAATCATGGCCTCCGCTCGATTTCAGCGGGGAGGGGGGGTCAGGTTTAAGACGTTTAATAGCCGAGTTTGAACTTCCACCAAATTCTAACTTGGTAGGCTTACTCACAGCCATTTCCCACGTCTTTGAAGCAGAGGAGGGCTCACTCACTCGTACTCCACAACCAAGGAGATCAATTTGCAAGTTAAACCGGGCAGGGAGCTAGGATTATGCGGCCATCTTGGATCGTTGCAGGCTCCGCCCCCCTCCGCACTCCTTTTTAATATTTACATGCAACCGATATGCGAAATAATTCGATCATTGAACATCTCCTGTCTGCTCTACGCAGACAACGTATTACTCTTCACTCCGTTCACAACTGAAACCCCAGATTTCACCCAACTGATAAATTGCTTCAATGCCATAACCGATTGGCTCCTCTCCCAAAGCCTCAAAATCAACTTTAAGAAGACTGAAGTTCTATTTGTGACAAGGAGCCAATCCTTCATATCTCCGAAAACCATAAAGACAAGAGATGCGGAACTTTCAAGCAGACCCTGCATCCACTATCTAGGTGTGACCATAGAACAACAGCTCAATCTCAAAACTCACATCAACAACATAATCAAACAAGTGTACCACAAGATACGAACCCTACGACACCTTCGACCCTTGCTACAAGCTGATGATTTCAGAACAGTCTTTCAAGCCTTGGTGATCCCCCATTTTGATTTCGCGAATGTAATCCTACATGGCCTTTCCAAAAATACGATAAGCCCATTACAATTAGCGATGAATACAGCTGCAAGATTCCTGAGCGGAGCCTCCAGATCTGACCACATCACCCCGGTACTCAAAGACCTACATTGGCTGCCAATATACTGTCGACTAACATATAAAGTAACCATCATCACCTTCAAAATCATCAACAAGATGGCCCCCACAGCCTTAATGGACCTCATCCACCCCATGACGGCAAACAAGAGATAGGAGAAGATGCACTGCAAACACACTATCGATTCCCAGGGAAATCACAAAATGCACAAAGACAACCAGGAACAGAGCATTCAAGCTATATGCCCCTAGTTGCTGGAATGCACTCCCTGCACTCATTAGAGCCATCAAAGACCTAGCCCATTTCAGAAGAGCGCTTAAACATCACCTCTTGCTCCTACACTTATTCACAGCCATCTAACATGACACCCCTTAACACTCTACCAACCATGAACATGTAAACCTTTCCAATTGATGTACATACTGTAAAATTCAATTTGTAGATAGGTGTATATTGTTGTACATAGTTAACATCAGTTGAAATCCAAGTTAATCTACCCTGTTCATTGTAAGTGCTTTATTTGCACAATCTCTGTATATGTAAACCTCGCTGATTTTTAAGAGTGCGGTATATAAGAACAATAAATAAATAAATACATGTTTTATTACAAAATCTACAGAGAAATTATGCATTGTCCCCTTCAAAGTAATCCCTCCCAGAGTTAATGCACTTCTGCATTCGCTTCTGCCACGTATGGAAGCACTCGGTAAAGTCCTCCTCCTTGAGGACCCTCAGCTCCTTTGTCACAGTGGCCTTGATCTCTTCTACAGAGGCAAAATGAGTTCCTTTGAGCACAATCCTCAGCCTGGGGAAGAGCCAGATGTCGCATGGTGTGAGATCTGGGGAATAAGGAGGGTGGTCGAGAGCTGTGATCTGTTTGTTGGCCAAGAACCACCTCACACTGAGTGCGGTGTGTGCAGGCGCGTTGTCGTGGTGGAGTAGTCACAACTTGTCTCTCCACAGAGCCCACCTGCTGCGCTGAACCCGCTCATGGAGGCGATTGAGGACCTGCTGGTAGAAGTGCTGGTTGACTGTCTGACCCTCAGGCACAAACTCATGATGGACCACTCCCTTCTGGTTGAAGAATGTGATTAGCATGACCTTGATCCTTGATTTGGACATGCACACCTTCTTGGGTCAGGGTGACAGTCGAGTTTTCCACTGCAGGCTCTGTCTCTTGCTTTCATGGTCATACTGGAAGACCCAAGTCTCGTCTCCTGTGATGACTCAGCCAACAAACTCCGGATCTTCTCCGATCTTCTCTAGCAAGTCTCGACAAACATTGACCCAGTGCTCCTTCTGGTCATCCGATAAAAGCTTTGCACCATCTTGGTGCACAGCTTCTGCATCCCCAGCTGCTGCTCCAAGATGGTCCGCACTGACTCCCTGTTCAAGCTGTGCTCCTCAGCTATCATCTGCACCGTCAATCTACGATCACTCTGCACCAGCTAGTTCACTCTGTCAATGTTCTCAGCCATCTTTGTCATGGAAGGCCGTCCTGACCTGGGGTCATCCTCCACCTCCTTGCGACCAGTCTTGAAGCAATTGTGCCACTTGAAGACTCATGGCCTTGACATTGCATCTTCTCCATAAGCCTTTTGGAGAAGTTGGAGACACTCAGTTGAGCCCTTCTCCAACTTAACCAGAAATTTCAAGTTGATTCTTTGCTCCATATTTCTGCCATCTCCAGTTGTGTGACAGAGTGATGGAGTAGTGTGCTACAAAGAAACCTGAAAAAGAAAAACAAAGTGAGAGAGATGAAAAATATTATAGGAGAATAGTGGCGAGATGTTGCACAACACAGTTACATAAGCTGTTAGCCAATTGGCATTGAGTCATGGGCGTGGCTGCCACAGTCTGGATTCTTTTTTGTCACATTCTAACAAGCAGGTAACAGAGCAGTAACAGCATTCTCAAGGCACTTCCTACAGGGAGCTGGGTAGCTCAGAGGATCTCTTACCCTTGGTTGCAGGTTATAGGTTTCATATGAAAGCTTATACAGCCAAGGCAACTACGAATTTCAAAATCCTAAATTTTGGCTCTGTTGTCAGCGGTGGAGGACCAAGCCTAAGGGCCAAGCCAAAAGGCTCTCTGGCAAGGCCCTCAGGAGTGGGCCCACCAGGCAAAGTCATGCCTGGAGGTGTTTCCTCTTATGTGCTGTGCTTCTGAGTCTGGGCCCAATTGCACTTGTGGAGGGGGGCAGGGAGGCCTTCCGGTTCCTGTCTCTTACCCCGATGGCAATTGGGAGCTGGCGAGGTGAACGCCGCATGTCTCAGCACCTGGAAGCGCTTCCTCTTATGTGCTGTGCTGCTGAGTCTGGGCTCGATTGCACTTGTGGTGGGGAGCAGGGAGGCTTTCTGGTTCCTGCCTCCTATCTCAATGGCAATCAGGAGCTGGACAGGTGATCACCCCATGTCCCAGCACCTGGGGTTGCTTCCTCTTATGTGCTGTGCTGCTGAGTCCGGGCCCGATTGCATTTGTGGTGGGGGGCAGGGAGGCCTTCCGGTTCCTGCCTTCTACCCTGATAGCAATCGGGTGTTGGAGAGGTGATCGCACATGTCCTAGTGCCTGGAAGTGCTTCCTCTTATGGGAGGTATCTCCTTTCCACCTTAACTGAGTGGTGGCCCTCCCCACCTTCTTCCCGTGGCTTCATGCTGGCAGGGAGGAACTAGTACTTCTATACACTGGATTACAAATGGTCCCTTTCCTTCTACTTACAGCAGACTCAGGCCCATCGCAAAGCTCCTCAGCTTTTTGTATCATATGATCCCAGTAGACCATGGCTCCTCATGACTAAGTGAACTCTGTCCACTTGGGTGGAGGACTCTATTACTCTTGCCTATGAGCGAGCTGGCTTCTCCCTTGTGCACCGGATCATAGCACATTGTGTGAGGGTGATGGCCATGTCGTGGTCAACCTCCACTCAGTGCCGTTGATGGAGATTTGCAAGGCCGCCACATGGTCTTTAATTCATATGTTCGCAGCTCACTACTGCCTGGAGAGCAAGTCCCACAGGAGCAGTGCCTTTGGCCAGGGAGCATTCCATAATATTCTTGGGGTGTAGGCAACTCCTGCCCTCCGACCCTTCTGTATTCAGGATACAGGAGTGATAGTGTCGCAGGATGCTAGGGTTGTGCAGTCTCTCAATGGGGACTCACCTTCTGCAACTCATGGCTAACAGGTCACCATTGGTGCTGTTGTGGTTCTGTTCTTGGCAGCCTGGAGCTAGGGAGTCCCATATGTTAGGACTGACTTCCTGCTTGTTCCTGGAGAAAGCGTAGTTACTCATCTGTAACAGATGTTCTCCAGGGACAGCAGAAGTCAGTCCTTACAATTCTCCCTCTCCCCTGGGAGTTGCCTCCCTACCTTGTTTTAGTTTTTACTGCCATCCTAGCTATGTCATCTGACTGAGCAAGATGGCATCCTTGGGTGGGAAGGGGACCACACATGCGTGGTAGTAGGTCCCAGAGGCTTTCTTCGAAAGCTGGGGAAATGCTCCACATGGGCTCCATCAATGCTGATGTCACCCATATGTGAGGACTGATTCCTGCTGTCCCTGGAGAACACCTGTTGCAGGTGAGTAACTATGCTTTATCCATGATGATGCCTAAATCCTTTTCCTGGGTGGTAGATCTTAATGTCACCGGACATCTCTGGTATGATAACTTATAGTCAACCGGACATTTAAAATCAGCTCTTCAGCAACTGCACAACCTCTTCTGCCCTGCTCCTCCACCCGATCAGCAGCATCAAGGGAGAGTGGGAAGGTAAGCTCCTCCTCGCTCTCCTCTGACAAGGCCAATCAGGCCCTCCCACTAGGTCATGTATTACCTGAGAGACCAAGTGTGCCCGCGCCAAGCGTGCTCACACCCGAGGGCCTCGCCAGAGGGCCCTTTGGCATGGCCCTTAGGCGTGGAACTATAGAACCTAAGATTATAAGCATGACTACGACAAAGGTATGCTATTCTAATCTGTAATAAGTCATTTACTATTCACAAACTCTGTCAATATTGTAAGTAAGTTAGGCACAAACGTTTACTCGTTATAGCAATTTAGATGCAATCACCACTGTACCATACCTAGCCAGAATCAAAAGATAAATTATCAATAGCACTTCTGGAACCTTTATAACAATACCAAAGCTATTATTAATGCATAGAACTGTAAAAAAAACTGCTACAATACTGTTAGAAGAAATTGCAACAACATTGCTACATTGTACATTGCTACATTGTATCCATCAAACTGTATTTATTTTGTCTCACAGTATTAGACACCTACATAGATAAGCCATTATTCCTCAACTCCTACACCGATTGCCCACTCAACTCTCCCAGCATGTAGACCTACACCATAAAACACACAACCCTATGGATCCACATCCTAGCCCTCTACATAGTCTCAGCCCTCTTATCAAATGCCCTTGAAGTGAAACATAACATAGCAAATCACATACCAATAATCTATTCACACAGAATGCCTCTCAATACCAATTCCTGGCCCCACTCCCACCCACATCAAGTTCACCGGAAATGCAGGCTCACATACATCAACCCAGGAACCACCAACACCCTCACTCAACACAGATCTTATCCATCCTCCACTAATGTGTGCCCTGATCAATGTACGCTCAGCCAGGAATAAAATTCCATTAATCACAGACATCATATCTGACCATAACCTTGACATACTCTGTATCACAGAGACGTGGTTTCATGAAACAGATTGTGTCCTCATAAACCAGCTCTGTCGCTCCACCCACTCAATGTACAACAACATAAGAACAACTAGCAGAAGTGGTGGAGTCTCAATACTAGCTAAGAAAGAACTAAATTTTTCCACCATTGAATCAACCTCCACTCAAGGAATTGATCTGCTTAAACTCACCATATGCCTACTTTATAGAGCACCTCAATCTGATAGCCTAGACCTCTCTTCAATACTCAAATCAGCTTGCACGCCACAAACCACTATACACACCCTCATCATCCTAGGCGATTTCAACCTCTCATCAACCTCACAAAAACAGGCCGCTTCTTTCTTAGAAGCCATGGAAACCTTGCACTTTACCCAGATCCTCAACTCACCTACTCACAACAAGGGTAATACCTTAGACCTGATATTCGTTCCACGCAGTATTATAGCCAACTCTCACATACCACATACGATCTACTCTATTCCATGGTCAGACCATTCACTGATACTATTCTTTCTTCCACCTAATCACAAGAAAAATACCATTCATCCCTCGTCTTCACAGACTCACAAATTTAGATGATTTGATATCAACCTATTTCTAAAACAAGTAATACCTATCTATCTATTTAACATTTATATAGCACTTCAAACATATGAAGCGCTGTACATACATGAAGAAGAGACAGTACCTGCTCATCAGAGCTCACAATCTAGTGAGGAAAATCACAAAATACAAATACAATCAAGTAAGACAAAGTATACAATAACAAGAAGAGCAAAAACAAGAATCAGGAACAGAAAGCAATAGAGAAGAGATGGCTTTTCAATCTGGACTTGAAGACGTCCAGAGAGGGTGCTTTGCACACAGACAGAGGTAGATTGTTCCAGACAAAAGGTGCAGCCAGCTGAAAGGAGCGAAGTCTAGAATTAGCAGTACGAGTGGAGGGCATAGATAGACGAAGGCTGTTTAAAGAGCGAAGAACACGAGAGGGTATGTAAGGAGAGATAAGAGATGATAGGTAGTGGGGGCTGAAGAGTGAATGCATTTATAGGTCAAGAGGAGGGAGTTTGAATTGGATCTGGAAGTGGATGGGAAGCCAGTGAAGGGACTTGAGAAGAGGAGTGATATGGGAAAAGTGATGCTAATGGAAAATTAGTAAAGCAGCAGAATATTGAATTGATTGAAGGGGAAAGAGATGGTTCACGGGAAGGCCAGCAAGGAGAATATTGCAGTAATCAAGGCGAGAGGTGATTAAGGAGTGGACAATCATTTTAGTAGTATCATCAGAAAGGAAGGGGCAAATTTTGTTGATGTTATAAAGGAAGAAACGGCAAGTCTTAGCTACAAATTGGATATGAGTGGAGACAGAGAGAGAGGAGTCAAAGATAACACCCAGGTTACGGGCCAAAGAGACAGGAAGGATTAAAGAGTTATCCACAGAGACTGAGAAAGGGGGTAGAGGAGGGGAAGCACTGGGGGGAAAGATAAGGAGTTCAGTCTTAGCCATATTTAATTTTCAGTGGCAGTGAGACATCCAAGTAGCACTGTCTGAAAGGCAAACAGTGATCTTGTCATAGATTGCTGGAAAGATATCAGGCAAAGAGAAGTAGATTTGAGAGTCATCAGCATAGAGATGGTAATGAAAGCCATGGGAAGAGATAAGAGCACGAAGAAACTGGGTATAGAGAGAGAAGAGGAGCGGTCACAGGACAGAACCCTGGGGAACACCAATTGGGAGCAGGGTGGCAGAGGAGGAGGATCCACAAGAACACACACTAAAAGAGTGATGGGAGAGATAAGAGAAGAACCAAGACAGAACAGAGCCTCTAAAGCTGAGTGATGACAGGGTGGTAAGAAGAAGGTTGTGGTCAACAGTGTCAAAAGCAGCAGAGAGATCAAGAAGGATGAGGACAGAATAAAGTCCTTTGGATTTTGCTAGGAACAAGTCATTTGATGCTTTAGTAAGAGCTGTTTTCAAATCACCACAGAGCTGCCACTGAAGTTGGTCATGGTTTATGCATCTCAACAGCTGTTTTATGTTGTCATAGATTTCCTTCTTATGGACAGTGTAACCAATTGGAATTGATGGCAAGACATTGCCTTTATGAAGCAAAACAACTTTAAGACTTGACTTTGATGAATCAATGAACAATCTCCATCCATATGGATGATGAATGATGTTGAGGGTTACCGTCAGACCATCAATGTTGTTGCAGGCTACAAGATCACCTTCCATGAAGAAGAATATAACACGATCCTTTTGATGCTCATGGAACAAGGAAACCCTAACATCAACTGACAGGAGATTCCATTGCCTTAGTCTGTAGCCCAACAGCTCTGCCTTACTCTTAGATAGTTCCAAATCCCTGACAAGGTCATTCACTTCACCTTGTATTGTGAGGTGTGGTTCAGAAGAGGAGGATGGGAGAAAATCTGAGTCATGTGACATTGATGGTTCAGGACCAGAAGTTTCATCTCCTTCCTCTTCATCTTCTGACTCAAGTGAGAATGATTCTGGAACATAAAGAACTTGTAGTCCTTCTCCGTGGGGTACTGGGCATATAGCTGATGGAATGTTTGGATACTGCACAGTCCACTTTTCTTCTTCAACAAACATTTCCCAACAGGATGCACCATGCAGAAGTAGCAATTGCTGATATGATCTGTCAGCTCTCTCCATATCATTGGCACTGCAAAAGGCATGGATTTCCTTTTTCTATTCAACCACTGGCAAAGGTTTGCTGCACTCAGAAGGTGGAGTGGCCTAGTGGCTGGGGCAAGTTGCCTCAGGCCAGAGAGCCAGGGGCTCAAGTCCTGCTGGGAGAACAGCAACCTCAGGCCAGAGGGCCTGAGGTTTCTAGCCCCACAGGCACTCGCTATGGCCTTGAGCAAGCCATATAAGCCTCCACTGCCTCAGGTACAAAACATAGATTGTGAGCCCTTTGGGGACATGGAACATATATACCATACTTAAATGTACACTGCTTTGACCTGGTCAAAAGCCATATATAAGCATTGCTAAACAAATAAACAAGTGTTACAGCATATGTGTGGAGCACTGATCTCCAGTTTTGCAGCCAAAGTAAAGGTGATAGGTTTTCTTAATCAAAGCAGGTATACTGTGCTTTTGTGAGCAAAAGTAACTTCACCACAAATGTAGCAGAAGTGATCTGCATTGTTCAATTATGAGGCATCTCTCACTTTGGCTGAACAGAAAAAAATCAAACACTGAGAAGACTGGTCTACAACCAAAATTCTACTGACACATCATGTTCATTAAAAAAATGTTGCACAATTTGTTCTGCAGAGTGATGGAATTAAGCTGAGCTAGGATTGCATCATCTATTACTTCTAGGAATAACGTAATGCAATTCATATCATGTATGATGCAATAGCACCTTCAAATTGCATCATTTATTAACTGTTTTGCGTGAAAATCAAGTACTATCCAAACAGAAACATAGATTTATCACAAATCTAGTGAAAAATGTGCATTTAATTTAGTAATTTATGGTTTAAATTGATATCCCTTCCCATTATAACTTGCATATCCTTAGCACTTCCGAAGTCAAGGTTGTATGTACCGACCCAGTAGTGTAAATTGAAAACTAGAGCCAATAAACAATTTTAAGCATCATTTTCATTCTCAGTGACCCGGACTTAGTTAAACCATGCATGTGTGTATATTTGCATAAAGAATCCCCACAGAAGCGTGACCACTGAAAGTAACAAAAGGACAGTGGTTTACAGGTATCTGGTCAATAACTTCATTAAGCATTTATTGAAGCTGTTAACATTTTCTGGTTGTGAAATCACTTCCTCCCCCTCCCCTTTCCCCGAAGCTCTTAAGGCTTGTGCACTAGACAGTGGTTTTACTCAGAATTAGCACAATTCTTTGGAAAGGGCTGTGCTAAGAATAGTTCTTAGGGAAGTATGCCCTGAAAATACCAGATTCATAACAAAGATCATGTGCTTCTTTTAGAATATGATGTTTTGGTTCCTCCTTAGGTTTTCTAATGCTCTAAATCACGGTGTGACTAATAAGAAGCCTTTCACTTGTCCTAAAATTGAAGTTTGTGTGGTTTCTGTACTTTGCATATAGCAAGAATGGTCAGTGACAGAGCTTTTTCTCTGACATGATTATTAGGAAGTGCTTTGGATGCCACACCTAAGCAGAGTTTTAATAAGTCATAACCACAACATATGTGTCAAGCAAGTATTTTTCTGACTATTTCTTGAGAATAGTACAGTGTCTGTCCTTGATTGAAAATAAGTGTGAATGACACATACGAAATGACAAGATCTTACAGCGCATGTATTTGTGTGTACACACAGACAGACATGTGTGTATGCAATGGAAAGTTATTACATCTGTGAGATGGGGTTGGTTTTAGACAAGAGCTTTCCAAACATTTAGCCATGACTTCATTTTAACTCATGAAAATTCAGATGACCACAGAAAAGAGTGGGGGTGGAGCATCCCACTCTCAAAATCTCACTCCCTTCTCTGTTTCTTTCTTTTAGCTGAATCTTTCTCTCAGTCTCCCCTCAGCTAATCCCCTCACTCACTCCTCAATCCAACTGACCTTTTAATACATCTCAATCACCTCCTTCTCGGGGTTGCCTTTTCTCTTACGACCAGGCTTATGTCAGCAGATTGAGCGTCAGTGACATGCTCATTCTTCTGATGAGCACCTGCAGTTGTACAGGAAAACCTTGCAGGTCTATGATCTAGTTGTTCAAGCAAGGAAATGAGAAATAAGAGCTACAAAATTCAAAAAGGCACTTAGGGGCATGTTTACTAAACTGTGCTACCTGCTAATGCAGAAGGTAGCGTGCGCTATCTGGCCGCGTTAACAGATAGCACAGGGCAAATGCAGATAGTGCAAGGATTTTCTGTAATATCTGCCCAGACTGCATAAACTGCAAGAGTAGGTAAGTGGCACATCTGCAACACATGGTTCTGCGGACATCAACCATGTGCAATGATCATCAAAGTTGCAGACAGTGCGGATGCATATAACACCACCTCAATGGGTGACATTATGTGCATCCACAGTGCTGCTGGGCCACAGTTTCTGCAATTTCAGTACGTTATCTATTGTGGAGATGCTGTGCACACCCCCAACAGATAGTGCACCACATTTGCAACTAATGCAGTGCTACTTGTACAAAAATGCCACGTTAACTCCAGAAGCCTAACACGCTTTTCTAAATATACTCCGTAGGCATCCGAGAGAGTTCTTCCATCTGGTTAAAAAGATCACCACTCATTATATTGCTGCACCTGATATTCCTTCTGCTCAGCTGACTGACTATTTGACAATTTCAGTCTTGTGACCGATTGTGAATAATTCTCTCTGCATTGGTCAATTTCCACCTGGTCTCCTAGTGCTGAGTCCTAGTTGGCAGAATTGGTCAGGTGCAGTTTGATTTTCCCACAAATCGAAACAGTACATATACAGCACAGGTGCGAGCGTTCTGCTTACAAGACAGCAATAGCGAAGGCACTCTGCAAGAAAGCTACTTGTTATCTGTTCATAGTTTTGAGGTAAAGAGAGCTATGGTGGGGTGGATTAATTATATTTATTATATAGGTTTTTAAGACATTGCATTAGTGTTCTTTTGAGTCCACACTCTTTCATGTATTATGGAACAACATGATTTACTGCCACATTACAATCTTACTTTGACCTCTAAGACCATAGATATGGTACAAAAGAAATCTACAATTACAATAATTGTGTTAGTTTTGGAAATTGTCTCACCATCACACAGTATCACTCCTGCTTCGTCTATAAAAAGTTGGTATTTGTTTAGATAGAAAAAACACAGTTTTAAATTATTTGTGTTTTACATTTACATATAACATAGATTCTTTAGACACGGCGTTAGTGATTTTTTGAGCCCCACACTGTTTCATGTGTATAACGGAACAGTTTACTTTGACATGATTTCACTGCAATGTTACAACCTGACTTCAGCTTCTAAGCCTGCACCTATAATTACAATAATCATGTTAGTTTCAAGATTGGATTCACCATTATATAGTATCACTCCTGCTTCGTTCTACAGAGTTTGTTTAGATAGCAAAAGTATTTTCATAGGACTTTATATGATTGGCATTTACATTTCATCTTTTTTCCCACTTTTTAGTTTTACAAGCCAATATAAAAGGGGCTAGTTGAGAGTCAAGATACTGATTTGGTTTGTAATTATATTTTATTATGATTAGAATTACAGTTCACATCCCTGGCTCTTACTTTATGTATTTTAAACTTTTTTATGGATAAATTTATTTTTATGTGTACATATTCAAGTTACGTGTTATATTGTTTCTTTATTTATTTATTGTTTAGTGCCATTTCGTCATTATTTTATCAATTATTATATTTATTAGTCTTTGAGAACAATGGTTCAAGTAACATGCTTTTATCATAAGTTTGGTTAATATTAGTTTTTTACCTTTTATATTCATGTGCAATATTTATTGTATGCATAATTTAATTTATTTCTGGCTATTTATGTTTTTAGTATACCTAAAGATCCCCTGAAGAAGGCATAGTCGAAACATGCCTGTGTTGGGCATTGGGCAAAGGTTGATGTATATGCCCCTTTTTAGGTGGTTGCTGTACCCCTACCTAAGCATTTGAATAAAGACTATTTTCCTTACCATGTCTGGACTGTGTCTATAAAGATATCTACATAGACATCCCCAGAATAGTAACTCAGAACATGGATGTCTAACAGCATAATTGTTAAAGAAGTGGGTTAGGAGCATGGTGACCTGGGTTTAGTGTGGGTGTTTGTGATCTTGCATTAGTCACGTAACTCTCCATCTTCTCTACATTCTCTGGATGTTTTAAGGCCAAAACAAGCACTTTACTGATGCCTATTCATGCCTGCAGTAGGTCCAAACATGGGCATGCCTGCAAAAGTCCCCATAATTCCTCAAATCAAATGAAGATGAATAAGTCCATTGCATCTCCCCTGACATTCCTCCATTACACTCCCTTGTCTACCTGCACTGTAAATGTCATTGTAGAATGGCTTTGGAGATGTTTCTGTGATTTCACTATTCATGTGCACATCTTCAGACATCCTAAATCATGAATAAGCCTTATAAAATGATCCCAATTGGGTGGCTTTTGGGGAAGAAAGGAGGGTGTTTGGAGAGACAGTTATATGTGTCCCTGTTCTAGAAGCTACATGCTAACTATGGTTTCTCAGTTTTCCCAGCAGATGCTATGAACTGAATGGGAAGAGAAAGTCTCTGGGGAGGGATGGGAAAGGAGGTTTATGCATTTTAGTTATTATATAGATATGGGGCCTGATTTTGAGTTGGGCAGGCTGCCCGCTGACCCCCTAACCCGGATATTCACTTCCACGCCGGCGGAAGTGAATATCCGGGTTAGCTCGGATGCCCCAGCAGCTGCAGAGGCTACACGGATAGCAGTGATTTTCATTGTTACCTGCATAGCCTCTGCAACATAAAGATAGGTGAGGTTTTTTCTTGCCTATCTTTAAGGCGCAGAGGGCTACGTGGGTAGCATTGAAAATCACTGCTACCCATGTAGCCCCTTTCTCTGCCCCTGCTCCACCCCAGAATGCTCCTAACATGCCACGTTGCTATGTAGATAGCATCTGGGTGTGTTAGGGATCTAACCGAGATATTTGAAGTGCACTACCCATGTAGGTGAACTTCGAATATCTTGGGTAAGGCCCTTACACGGGAAACTAAGGAAGTTACCCATGTAAGGCATTTGAATATCAGGCCCTTGATTACCAGGGCCACCCTAGCCCATTTCATCATTTAAATAGGGGCAGAGATCCAGAGTCACTGCTGAACATTACCATTTCCCACAATGATATCTGGGATCCATACTCACTTCTTCCTGTGTGCTTGTGAGGTAACGAGTTGGCATTCCACTGCCATGATATGATGGTGACTCCCTTTACACATAATGGTGAACCAGAGGCTGCGAGATGTGGCAACAGTGTCCTCAGGGAACTTCAGGGTTGATGAATGTGAGGGCACAGGTAGTCTTCTCAAATGGTAACATCTGCATAAACATTGGTGAACACAATTAAGACTACAGTCAGCCATGTTCAGGCATGGATGACCCATGGCACTGGATCCATATCTTTGTGTGTGAAGGCATATTGATGTAGGTGTAGGTAGAACTCCTCCTGATCTATATCTGCATATCTATGTCTGTGCCATGGGCCAACATATCCCCTGGACTATTTAGTGGATGATGGCAGTCACTCTGTACACTAGAGAATGCGTACCGTTGGTGATAGAGAACATGCATGGGTTGTTCACCCGGCCAGCATTTCATAAAAACATATAAGAAAATAAGAAATGCCATACTGGGTCAGACCAAAGGTCTATCAAGCACAGCATCCTGTTTCCAACAGGGGCCAATCCAGGTTAGAAGTACCTGGTGGGATCCCAAAAGGTAGACAGATTCCATGTTGCTTATCGCAGTGGTAAGCAGTAAATTCCCCATTCTGCGATTTATAGATTTTTCTTCCATGAACTTGTCCAAACCTTTTTTAAACCCAGTTACAGCTTTTACTACATCCTTTGGCAATGAATCACAAAGTTTGATTACATATTGAGTGAAAAAAATATTTTCTCTGATCTGTCTTAAAAATGCTCTGCCATCTGCAGGACTACTAAGAAAAGCTGTTCTTGTTGGGAAGGATTCTGCAATTATAAGTATTTACCTGCTGATAATTTCTCAAAACTCTTGGGTAAAAGGGAACTCTTTGGGTTTAAACTAATAAAATCTCTGTCTATTTTAGAGTTCTGTGTTTGTTAAAGTCATGCAGAGCATGTTTTTAGCAAGCCAGCTTCTATTAAGGAATTCTTTCTTTCCCACCTACCAGACTCCCACCCACCCCAGGCATAATCTTAGATTTCTAGGCTCTTACAGGAATGGAGGTTGTCAAATTCACTTTCAGGTATAGCTGGTTATCTTCATCAGGTATAGTTTAATTAATTAAGGCCCTGAAATGAATCCTGATGTGAACAAAGTCCCTTAAGCTATTAGGTATACTTGTTCTTGTACAACTACTCCTAGTAACTTTAAGTAAGAAAACAACTTAACGGGCCACTTTTAAGCACATTTACTGCCATAACCAAATACAGAAAATAGATGAATGCACGTATAAACAGCAAAGGAAAAATTAGTGCACAATTAACACAAAGAATATTTAAATTATAGGCAAATGAGCTGGTTGTAATAAGATGGTATGCTAATATTGCCTGTATCTGATGCAAAGAAGTCCTTAGAGAACTTTACAATCAGCCTTAATACTAATATCGCTACAACTCATCCTGAGGTGGCTTAAACATCTAGCATGTGCCCCCAACAGTATTTTGATGGCATTGGGTGCTTTCCACAAAGCCTGGATCATCTGAGGAGAAATGTTAAAATGATCCAGGTATCTGGGAGAGCCCTTGATGCCATCAAAATACAGACATGGGGCCGGTGCCCCTGACAGAAAGCAAATCCCTGGTAGTCCAGAGGCTCAGAACCTCACTACCCACCCAACCAAAAATAACCATGGTGGCCAAGTGGTCCCAAACCCCCAACTCTCCTGGTAGATTTAAGGACATATGAACATAAGATATGCCATACCGGGTCAGAGCAAGGTCTATCAAGCCCAGAATCTTGTTTCCAACAGTGGCCAATCTAGGTCATACGTACCTAGCAGTTAACCCAAAAGACACAGGTTCCACAATGCTTGTATTGGGTCAAGCATTGATATCCTGGGTCCCTTTTTAATAATGGTTTATGGACCTTTCCTCCAAGAACTTGTCCAAACCTTTTTTAAACCCAGCTACACTAACAGCCTTTACTATATCCTCCGGTAACAAATTCCAGAGTTTGATTACACATTGAGTGAAAAAATATTTTCACTTATTAGTCTTAAATAGTTTACCCTGCAGCTTCATTGCATGTCCCCTAGTTTTTCTATATTCTGATAACGTAAACAATCGATCTACGTTTACCTGTTCCACTCTGTTCATTAATTTATAGACTTCAATCATATCTCCCCTCAGCCGTCTCTTTTCCAGGTTAAAGAGCCCTAACCTTTTTAGCCTTTCTTCATAGGGGTATCCTTCCATCCCCTTTACCATTTTTGTGGCTCTTCTCTGAAGCTTTTCTAATAATGCTATATCCTTTTTAAGATATGGTGACCAGAATTGCACACAATATTCAAGGTGCGGTCGCACCATGGAACGATACAGAGGCATTATAATATCCTTTGTTTTATTTTCCATTCCTTTCCTTATGATACCTAGCATTCTATTTGCTCTCTTGGCTGCCGCTGCACACTGGGAGGAGGGTTTTAACATGTTATCCACAATGACACCTAAATCTTTTTCCTGGGTGGTGGTTCCTAATGTGGAACCTTGCATCGTGTAACCATAGTTTGGGTTGTTCTTCCCTAGGTGCATAACTTTGCACTTGTCCACATTAAATTTCATCTGCAATTTTGATGCCCAGTCTTCCAATTTATCAAGATCCTCTTGCAATTTTCCACAATCCTCATGGGTTTTAACAACTTTAAATAGTTTTGTGTCATCTGCAAATTTGATAACCTCACTCGTTATTCCCTTTTCCAGGTCATTTATGAATATGTCAAAAAGCAGTGGACCCAGCACAGATCCCTGGGGTACGCCATTATTCACCTTCCTCCATTGGGAAAATTGGACATTTAGCCCTACCCTCTGCTTTCTATCTTTCAACCAGTTCCTTATCCACAATAGTACACTGCCTCCTATCCCATGACTCTTTAGTTTTTCCAGAAGTCTCTGATGAGGAACCTTGTCAAAGGCTGTCTGAAAGTCCAAATACATTATATCAACCGACTCACCTTTGTCCGCCTGTTTATTCACACGTTCAAAAAACATAACAGATTAGTAAGACAAGATCTTCTTTATCTAAAGCCATATTGGCTGTCTCCAATTAAGTCATGACTATGTACATGTTCAGCAATTTTGTTCTTTATGATGGTTTCTACCATTTTCCCGGTACTGATGTCAGGCTCACCGGTCTGTAGTTTCCTGGATCACCCCTGGAACCCTTTTTAAAAATTGGTGTTACGTTGGCTATCCTCCAATCTTCAGGTATTACAGATGATTTTAATGATAGTTCACAGATTACTAATAGCAGGTATGCAATCTCATATTTCAGTTCTTTCAACACCCTTGGATGTATATCATCCGGTCCAGGTGATTTGCTACTCTTCAGTTTATCAAATAGTTGTAATACATCTTCCCGATGTATCAATATTTCCTTCAATTCTTCCGCACCTTTAAATACCACTTCAGTCATGGGTAACATCCCTACATCTTCCTTAGTAAGGACCAAAGCAAATAATTCATTCAGTCTCTCTGCTATTGCCTTGTCGCCTCTTAGTGCCCCTTTAGCCCCTCTATCATCTAATAAACCAACCTACTCTCTCACAGGTTTTTTGCTATGAATGTAGATCTCAAGGTGGCAAAACAGTGCGACAAGGCGGTGGCAAAAGCCAGGAGGATGTTGGGCTGCATACAAGGAGGAATTACCTGCAGAAAGGAAGAGGTACTAATGCCACTGTATAAGTCAATGGTGAGGCCTCACTTGGAATACTGTGTTCAGTTTTGCAGACCGTATCTTGCAAAGGATGTAAAAAGAATGGAAACTGTTCAGAGGAAGGTGACCAAAATGATTTGGAGCCTGCTTCAGAAGCCTTATGAAAAGACACTTGAAGACCTAAATATGTACACTTTGGAGGAGAGGAGGGATAGGGGTGATATGATTCCGACATTTAAATACTTTAAGAGAAATAATGAACAACAAATCTCTTCCAAAGACAGGGAAGATGTAAAACTAGAGGGCATAACATGAAGCTGCAAGGTGGTAAATTGAAAGGAAATGTTAGGAAATACTTTTTCACTGAAAGGGTGGTGGATGCTTGGAATACCCTCCTGATGGAAGTGGTTGGGGCAAACACAGTGACAGAATTCAAAATGGCATGGGACAGACACAGTGGATCCCTTTACAGCAGTGGTTCTCAACCTGTGGGTCGCCACTTGCCACAGGATTTAGCGGGGGTCGCCTCACTCTGCCAAGTTAAAAATTTTTTTAAAAAGCACACAAGTTGCTCCCGCTGCCGAGTCCGCTTCTCAGCAGCGGCAAGCTCACCGACTCCAATCTTCTGTAGCTGCGGCTCCCTGCCTCTTAGGGAACCATGGCTGAGCCTGTGAAACATTTGCAGAGCCCTTCCTGTCTCTCAAGGGGCTCCATGCAGCATTGTCCCGCCTCCAAAGGAAGTGGTAAACAACTTCCTTTGGCAGGAGTGGAGCCAATCCTGCCGGTGGTGAAACAGCTGAGACCGCTGAGTGCTGGCTGATGTCAGATGTGAGCCCTATTTCAGCTTGGGCTGAGCCGCGGGACACCGGGGAGTGGAGCCGATCCTGCCGGTGGTGAAACAGCTGAGACTGCTGAGTGCTGGCTGACGTCAGAGGTGAGCCCTATTTCAGCTTAGGCTGAGCCGTGGGATACCGGGGAGTGGAGCCGATCCTGCCGGTGGTGAAACAGCTGAGACTGCTGAGTGCTGTCTGACGTCCCATGACTTTTTAATTTCCTCAAGAATCTCTCATGTGTGACCTTGTCAAAGGTTTTTTGAAAGCCTAGATACATTATGGGAATCATTCTGTCTCGTGAATAGCAGGAATGGATGTCCTGCTATTCACGAGACAGAACAGACCAACAGGGCACCTGGCTAAACAGGGCAAAACAGACCAACAGAGTGGCCCGGCTAGTCACCAGTTCCAGAGAACTTTCCAAGAACTCTGAGAGATCTAGTTGGGGAGGCCTGGTTACACCGTCAGGATCTGACTTAGTGCCAGCCATCACAGAAGAAACCACCACATATTGAGCACGTACCACAGGAGGTTAGTGATGGGGATGGCAGGGGACATATTCTTTCCCCTGCCATCCCCATCACTAACCTCCATATACAAACAGCGGTTTTGTATGGGGGGGGCATAGATAGGGGGTGCGAAGGACATTCTGGAAGTGGAGTGAGGGTGTGACATGGGCAGCCCTTGACCCTGGATGTATAGCGTTGATTCAGAGGTCAACCCTGTACGTCCAGGGCTTTCAGGCTAAATAGGGAACTTATTCCACCTCAAAGGTAGAATTAGTCCTCAAAGGTGGAATAAGTCCCCTTGGACAGTGGGGAACCATGGCGCAGGACTCGGGCTGGCAGGTGAGGTGGCTCAGGGGGTGCCCTGCAGCCTGATCCAGGCCTTGGAAGGCCAGATCAGGCTGCGGGGAATGGGAGTTGCTTTGGGGCAGTCAGCAATTGTGGCTCGTGAATGAAGCCACGGGATGCCATGACACTGTGGCTCCATTCACGAGCCCGGCTGAGTTAGCCAGGTAGTCGCCAGGATATAAAGGTGGACAGAATTGTGTCCCAGCTTACACATCCAAGTGCTAGACCCAATTCTGATATCTGCGGGATCAGAATTGGGTTTAACTTTGCATGACCCAATTCTGCCCGGCCATACAGGGGACTGGATGTCCTACTGTGAACATGCCTCTACATCAACTGTCTCACCTTTGTCTACTTGTTAATTCACACCTTCAAAAAATAACAACAAATTAACGAGACAAGACTTTCCTTGGCTAAATCCATCTTGGCTTTGTCTCATTAAACCATGAGCAAGAGGGGGATCCAAGATGGCGGCGGAGTAGGACGCCGATTTGGAGTGTGCTGAGCCGGCTCCTGCACTTGTCTTTCTAATGGGGAAGAAGCAAAAACAACTTACCCTGAAGCCCTCCAGTGCTTCTTCTCCTGCGAATGGGCTGGTGCAGTCTTCTATTGCCGGTTTCTGCGTCCCCTTGGTGCATATGGCTTTGGGAGACCTGCTGTTGTTTCCCACGGATCTGAGCGAGGAAGGGGTGGATCTTAGCCCTATGCAGGCATCTTCAGTGCAGCCCGGAAGCCGCTTCGAGGAGGGGCAGTTTGTTGGTGTTTTCTCCGGGTCGTGAGGTCACCGGCACTGCGGAGGGTTCTCCTGAGAAGGTGCAGTTGGTTGTAGCTGATGCAGGGGGTCGGTCTTTTGCCGTTCCTTCTGGGGGCAGCTCAGGAGTGTTGCATTTGGAGCTCAGCTCTCTCGACAACCCGGCTATCTGACCTCCTGTATTGTTGGAAAAACCTGCACTTGTGACTTTAGATAGCTTCCCATAAGCTATCTCTATGCTTCAACAATCCCTTCTGCCTGTGGTGACTGTTTTTTTCTCAAGAACTTATCAAACATCGCAAATAAAGATAAAGATAAAGAAGTCAAAGCTCAGTGTTCAACGGTGGTTTTGTAGTTTGCAAGTCAGACCTCCAGAATATCCCAGCTGGAAACCAAGGTGGAAGATCTTCAGGCTCTTGGTGTAGTTAACTCCAGGGACCGTTTAATCCAGGCAAGGAAAATAGAATTTCTGGATAATCAATTACATAGAAATAATTTGAGATTCCTGAACTTTCCTCATTCTCTGTTGATGGATCCTGTGGATTTGGTTCATAAATACCTGATGGATGTCCTTCAGATGCCTGCCGATTCATTACCTCCTGTGGTACGTGCTCAATATGTGGTGGTTTCTTCTGTGATGGCTGGCACTAAGTCAGAGCCTGACGGTGTAACCAGGCCTCCCCAACTGAACTCTATGCTAAGGTTATATTTCTGTAAAATGTCTGATTCTAAGTTTATGGGCTCAAAAATATTAATTTTTCCCGATTTAGCTAGAGATACCCAGAAAAGGCGGAGAGATTTTCTGGCCTTGCGTCAGAGAGCCATTGCTGTGGGTGCGCAATTTAGGTTAAAATATCCATGTAAATGTGTGGTTTTATTTCAGTCAAAACAATTTCTGTTTTTTGAGCCTCAACAACTGTTGCAATTTCTACAGAGTAGGGAATTAGAGGGGCGGGGTTGATTCCCATATCGGCTGCCATATTTTGCTATCTGTGCTCATATGATTTCCTTGGTCTTTAATTTGAGGGGGTTCCCTTAACTTATAATATAAGTATAATATAAGTATACTATAAGTATAATGTAAGTATAATATAAGTATACTTATAAGTATACTTATATAGTATACTATATAAGTATACTATAAGTATAAGTATAATATAAGTATACTTATATTATACTATAAGTATAATATAAGTATACTATAAGTATACTGTAAGTATAATATAAGTATATTTCTTTTTTCTTGGGTTCTTTTTGTGGGGAGTATTGTGGCTAAACCAATGAATAACTATTATTGCTGTATTTTTGTGATTTTTCTGGTTTTATGATTCTTATTCTGTAATTCATATTCAGATTTAATTTCTGGATTGTATTGGAAAAATTCAATAAAATTAAAAAATTATAAATATATAAACCATGACCATATGTTTAGTAATTTTGTTCTTTATAATGGTTTCTACCATTTTGCCTTGTATTGACATCATGTTGCCATTCTCCAGTCTTCAGGTAATACAGATGTTTTAATGATTGTTAAGAGATTACTAATACAATAGATCTGAAATTTCATTTTTGAGTTCTTTCAGCACCCTGGGTTGCTGGCTGCCCCCGTTATCAACTTCACCATCTCCAGTTAGTTCAAAATACTGCCGCCTGCCTAATCACTCACACCCCCTCTTTTCTCTCCCTTCATTGACTTCCGATATCTGTCAGATTCATCTATAAACGTCTTACCATCACCCACAAGGTCCTGCATACTAGTACTCCACAATACCTGGCTGACAATTTTCACCTTCAACCAGCCCCCCGTCTCCTCCGCTCTGCTCACGGTAACCATCTTTTTCTTCCCTCTGCCTCCCAGGCCCACCTTGAGCTCACCCGTCATTCTGTCTTTTTCTTCCACAGCCCTGCCCTCTGGAACTCTCTCCCGCACTCCCTTCGCATTGAACCTTCTTTCCCTCAGTTCAATACACTCCTTAAAACTCACCTTTTTTGTCAGGCCTTCCTGCTCCTGCTGATGGCACAGACTCTTCGCCATCGGGCACCCCCCCACCACTAGTTTGGTGACCCCCTTGCCAAATCACTTGACAGCTCCCTCCCCATGCCCTGTATCCCTGCTTCTTCCATGTTGTGTCTCACTTCTGTCCTACTTTTTCATTTCTTTTTCTCTCTTACCTTCCTATCTATCAATGGCGTTCCTTTCTCCCCTTTTATTCTCTGTAGCCAATGGATTATTGTATTGTACACCGCCCGCCCTGACACTTTGGCAAGGGTGGTATATCAAATTTTGCAAATAAAGATAAAGATAATGATATGCCAACCAGTCCAGGTTTACTGAGATTTGCTTCATTTCCTCAGATACATCACATTTAGATAGCACTTCTAGCATAGGTAACTTCCCTACATCTAAGAACATAACATAAGAACATAAGATATGCCATACTGGGTCAGACCAAGGTCCATCAAGCCCAGTATCCTGTTTCCAACAGTGGCCAATCTAGGTCATACGTACCTAGCAGTTTCCCCAAAAGACACAGGTTCCACAATGCTTGTACTGGGTCAAGCATTGATATCCTGGGTCCCTTCTTAATAATGGTTTATGGACCTTTCCTCCAGGAACTTGTCCAAACCTTTTTTAAACCCAGCTACACTAACAGCCTTTACTACATCCTCCGGTAACAAATTCCAGAGTTTGATTACACGTTGAGTGAAAAAATATTTTCTTTTATTAGTTTTAAATAGTTTACCCTGTAGCTTCATTGCATGTCCCCTAGTCTTTCTATATTCTGATAACGTAAACAATCGATCTACGTTTACCCATTCCACTCCATTCATTAATTTATAGACTTCTATCATATCTCCCCTCAGCCGTCTATTTTCCAGGTTAAAGAGCCCTAATCCTTTTAGCCTTTCTTCATAGGAGTATCCTTCCATCCCCCTTTACCATTTTGGTGGCTTTTCTCTGAACCTTTTCTATTAACGCTATATCCTTTTTAAGATACGGCGACCAGAACTGCACACAATATTCAAGGTGCGGTCTCACCATGGAACGATATAGAGGCATTATAATATCATTTGTTTTATTTTCCATTCCTTTCCTTATGATACCTAGCATTCTATTGGCTCTCTTGGCTGCCGCTGCACACTGGACCGAGGGTTTTAACATGTTATCCACAATGATGCCTAAATCTTTTTCCTGTGTGGTGGTTCCTAAAGTGGAACGTTGCATCATGTAACCATAGTTTGGGTTGTTCTTCCCTAGGTGCATAACTTTGCATTTGTCCACATTAAATTTCATCTGCCATTTTGATGCCGAGTCTTCCAATTTATCAAGATCCTCTTGCAATTTTCCATAATCCTCTTGGGTTTTAACAACTTAAATAGTTTTGTGTCATCTGCAAATTTGATAACCTCACTCGTTATTCCACTTTCCAGGTCATTTATGAATATGTCAAAAAGCAGTGGACCCAGCACTACAGCTCTCTGCTGGGTATGAAATGTAACCAGAAAGTTCTCTTCTGTGTTTTAAATTTAAACTTAAACTGCTGCTACTAGGCCCTGACTGATTTAACAAAAAATAGTGGGTTCACAGATTAATTAGCTTTAATAGAAAAAATTCCTTTCAGAAAATTCCCAGAAGTATATACTCACAATTGCAGATCTCTCTCCAGAAGTAACAGTCCCCTTTTCTAGTCCTTCAAGACTGAGGATCACAGATCTCTGGTTGAGCTATTTATGCTTGTGCTGCTGAGGTAAGCTGTGACCAACTTCCTGGGCAATTAACAGTCCTTGCTTGGATAGAAGGAGTCTTTCAAAATGGCCTTTTGAACTGCCACCTGGTGTTAACACCTATTGAAAAGGTTTCACAGGTCTCTTGCCCCCTAGGTAGAAGGCCTCTTTGTAAAGATCTCTAGAAGACTTTATTTGCTGCTAAAAAGTACTGACCCCGGGGAACATTATGGGGAAAGGAGGGGCTATTCTGAAGGGATGGGCTTCACCTTAACTGGGATGGAACCAGGCTGCTGGCATTAACCTTTAAAAAGGAGATAGAGAAGATTTTAAACTAGATAATAGGGGAAAGCTGACAGTCGCCCAAGAGCGCATGGTTTGGAACAATGTATCCTTGAAGGATACTACCAAAAAATGAAGTTAGGGCACATCAGCAGAGAGGTTCCAATAAAGACAAAGGTAGCCCAAATGCCCTTGAGTACAGAGCAGACAGAGTTTAAGGATTACAAATTGCCCCTGCCTACCGATAACCAGATTAATATGAGTAAAATACAGTCTCTAAAATGTTTGTATGCAAATGCTAGAAGTCTAAAAAATAGATGGGAGAGTTAGAATATATAGCACTAAATGAGAAGTTAGATATGATCGGTATCTCAGAGACATGGTGGAAGGAGGACAACCAGTGGGACACTGTGATACCTGGGTACAAACTATATCGTAATGATAGAGCTGATCAAAATGGTAGAGGAGTTGCACTCTATGTCAGAGAGGGCATTGAGTCACAAAGGATTAAAGTTTTGCAGGAAACAAAATTCTCTTTAGAATCTCTATGGATTGAAATTCCAAGTTAAAAGGGGAAGGCGATGGCAGAGGAGATGTACTATTGACTGCCTGGCCAGAATGAACAAATGGATGATGAAATGCTCAAAAAAATGAGGGAAGCTAACAAAAGTTACAGAACAGTAATAATAATGGGTGATTTCAATTACCCCGGTATTGACTGGGTCAGTGTCATGGCAGGACATGCTAGGAAGATAAAGTTTCTAGATGAAATTAATGACTACTTCTCGGAGCAGCTGGTTCATGAACCAACCAGAGGGGAAGCCATTTTGGACTTAGTCTTTAGTGGAACACCAGATCTGGTGCAAGAGATAAGGGTGTTGGGGCCACTTGGCAATATTGATCATAGCATGATCATGTTTGATTAATGGAGGAGGAATGGTAAAGAAATCCACAGTACTACCTTTTAACTTTCAAAAGGGAGACTATGATAAAATGAAGAAAATAGTTCAGAAAAAACTAAAAGGAGCAATTGCAAAGGTCAAAGATTTACATCAAACTTGGGTGTTGTTTAAAAATACTATCTTGGAAGCCCAGACCAGCTGTATTCCATGCTTTAAGAAAAGTGGAAGAAAGTCCAAAAAACTGCCAGTATAGTTTAAAGGTAAGGTCAGAGAGGCTGTTGTTACCAAAAAATCATCTTTCATGAAATGGAAAAAGGAGCCAAATGATGAAAATGGGAAACAGCACAAACACTGGCAAGTTAAATACAAGGCATTGATAAGGCAGGCAAAGAGAAATTTTGAGAAGAAACTTGCTGTGGAAGCACAATGCATAAGAAAATACTTTTTTCAAGTACATTCGTAGTAAAAAATCTGTGAGAGAGTCAATTGGACCATTAGATGACAGAGGGGTAAAAGGGGAAGTAAGAGGGGACAAGGCTATAGCAGAGAGACTGAATGAATTCTTTGCTTTGGTCTTTACTGAGGAAAATGTAGGGATTTTACTCATGACTGAAGTTGTATTTAAAGGTGATACTGCAGAGGAATTGAAAGAAATATCGATATACCGGGAAGATGTATTACAACTATTTGATAAACTGAAGAGTAGCAAATCACCTGGACCGGATGGTATACATCCAAGGGTGTTGAAAGAACTGAAATATGAGATTGCAGACCTGCTATTAGTAATCTGTGAACTATCATTAAAATCATCTGTAGCACATGAAAATTGGAGGATCGCCAATGTAACACCAATTTTTAAAAAGGGTTCCAGGGGTGATCCGGGAAACTAATGACCGGTAAGCCTGACGTCAGTACCGGGAAAAATGGTAGAAACCGTTATAAAGAATAAAATTCCTCAGCATATAGATAGTCATGTCTAATGGGAGACAGCCAACATGGCTTTAGACAAGGAAGATCTTGTCTTACTAATCTGTTATGTTTTTTTGAAGGTGTGAATAATTAACCCTCCATTGCCTCAGAAGAAAGGCCTGGCAATCTACTTCCAGTGACACTGCCAAGAAAACCCAGGAGCTTCTGGGTCACCAGGAGTCAGGACTGACTCAAAGGCACACATTGCATTGTATTGTGAATAAACAGGTGGACAAAGGTGAGTCGGTTGATATAGTGTTTCTGGATTTTCAGAAAGCCTTTAACAAGGTCCCTCATCAGAGACGTTTGGCAAAACTAAAAAGTCATGGGATAAGAGGAAGTGTACTTTTGTGGATCAGGAACTGGTTGAAAGATAGAAAACAGAAGGTAGAGCTAAATGGCCAATTTTCCCAATGGAAAAAGGTGAATAGTAGAGTACCACAGGGATCTGTGCTGGGTCCGCTGCTTTATGACATATTCATAAATGACCTGGAAAAGGGAATAACAGGTGAGGTTATCAAATTTGCAGATGACATATTTAAAGTTGTTAAAACCCAAGATGATTGTGGAAAATTGCAAGAGGATCTTGATAAATTGGAAGACTGGGCATCTAAATGGCAGATGAAATTTAATGTGGACAAGTGCAAAGTTATGCACCTAGGAAGGAACAACCCAAACTATGGTTACACGGATACCCAGGAAAAAGATTTAGGCGTCATCGTGGATAACATGTTGAAACCCTCCACCCAATGTGCAGCGGCAGCAAAGAGAGCAAATAAAATGTTAGGTATCATAAGGAATGGAATGGAAAATAAAACAAAGGATATTATAATTCCTCTATATCATTCCATGGTGAGACCGCACCTTGAATATTGTGTGCAATTCTGGTCACCATATCTTAAAAAGGATATAGCGTTATTAGAAACGGTGCAGAGAAGAGCCACTAAAATGGTAAAGGGGGTTGGAAGGATACTCCTATGAAGAGAAGCTAAGAAGGTTGGGGCTCTTCAACCTGGAAAAGAGACGGCTGAGGGGAGATGTGATAGAGGTCTATAAATTAATGAATGGAGTGGAACGGGTAAATGTAGATCGATTGTTTACTTTGGCAGAATATAAAAAGACTAGGGGAGATGTAATGAAGCTACAGGGTAACCTATTTAATACTATTAAAAGAAAATATTCTTTCACTCAGCATGTAAGCAAACTCTGGAATTTGTTTCCGAAGGATGTAGTAAAAACTGCTAGTGTAGCTGGGTTTAAAAAAGGTTTGGACAAGTTCCTGGGGGAAAGGTCCATAAACCATTATTAAAAGGGACCCAGGATATCACTTATTGACCTGATACAAGCATTGAGGAACCTGTGTCTTTTGGGGAGACAGCTAGGTACTTATGACCTAGATTGGTAACTGTTGCAAACAGGATACTGGGCTTGATGGATCTTGGTCTGACCCAGTATGACATATCTTATATTCTTATGTTCTTATGTTCTTATGTACAATATTCCCCTCCACCTCCTACCCCTCATCCTTCAGCTTCTCCTCCCATACAGCATAGTGCCGGGGGTGGTTCTTTGCCATCCATTGCTTCTGTCTCCGCTGTTGCATTAATGTGTGGGCCCAGCTGCTCATGGTCCAGTCCCTGCTCGTTATCAAGGGTGATTACCACATCAAGGGGTTCTTCCTTCTCTCTTCCCCTCCAAGTGGACAGCCTCCTCTGTGGTGGTAGTGGTGGTATCCCCCATAGCCTCTGGTCCGGGTGCTGCTGACAGCAGTGGTATAAGAACATAAGTGGTGGCAGCAAGGGTGTGGCAGTACATCGTATTACTATGATGCAAACAGGAGGGTCACAGTGATATACACAGTTGTGTCCTCACTGGCCCTCCTATGCAAACTTCCATGTGTCTTTCCTGACCCTAAGCTTTTCAGATGTTGCCAGAAGATAAACAGGTATGTTACAAGGGTGCTGTTTCTCTGCTATTTGACACAATATGTGTGTATGTGTGTGTGGGAGGGGGAGAGGGGATATTGCAGAAGCAACACATAGATAATCATGTTTTAGGCCTCTTAGGATATAACATCTGCATGTTCATACATTGTTCCTATGGTAGCTACATCACCACCTGAGTGGTACTGTCCTTTGCCATGTAGCCAGTCATAATCAATCTGACCAAGAAATTCACCTAGAAACCAATTTTGTAGACTTAAGGATCAAATTGTGTTCTATAAACCAATTCTGAATAGTTTTAGGATCACATTTAATTGAGTTAGAGCTGGAACATGATTCTCGTTCACAAAAACTGCAATTGGTTATCATTTGCAAAAAAATGAGTTTCCAAATTTAAGCATTCTTAAAGGTAAGTCAATGGGGACAAGTGCATAATTAAAAAGAAGGGAGATAGCATAGTTGCTTACCTGTAACGGGGGTTCTCCATATACTGCAGGGGCATGCAGCCACACTAGGCGCTGTCACCGACAATGCCTGTGCCTAGCTCTCCCAGAGCTCAGAGAAGTCCCTTGGACTTTTCTGAGCATATGTGCTGCTTCCCGCTCTGAGGTGATTCATTTTCAAAGCAATTGTGCGTAGCAATACAGCACTCAGAGCAGTGATCAAACAAGGATAGTCTCTAAAGTCCAGGGACATGAGGACGTGACGGTACCAAATCTGTCTAGGCCAATGGGAGCGATGAGGACGAGCATCACTCTGTCCTCACTAACTTGAAGAAGTCTCCGAGGAATGAGAGGGAATGGCAAAAAAGCGTAGAGAAGGCAATCTGCACAAGAGATGAGGAAAGTGTTTGCTGCCCATCTTTACGAACTGGGATGGAAGGAGCAGTAGAGTGGACACGTGGCATTGTTGTCTGATGCAAAGAGATCCACTTCAGGCATCCCTTAGGTCTGAAAAATGGGGGACAGAACCGTGAGGTCAAGAGACAACTCATGGGGATTGAGGTGTCAAATGAGAGAGTCCACTAACTGGCTCTGGACTCCAGGAAGGTAAGTGGCAGTGAGAAAGACTCTTAGGGGCTTGTTTACAAAGCCGCGGTAGTGGTTCGCGATCGCGATCGCAACCGCGGCCCCATTGAAATCAATGGGGCCGCGGCTCCGATTACGATCGCAAACCGCTACCGCGGCTTTGTAAACAAGCCCCTTAGAGATATTGCGTAGAGCCATAAGAAGATAGTTTCACGACAGAGCTGGAGGGATCTGGAGTTGACCTGCTTGCTGATGTAGAACATCATGACTTGATTGTCTGTCTGCACAAGGAGCGATTTGTTGCAGACCCAAAACTGGAAGGGCATAGTAGGCCATGCACATCTCAAGGAGGTTGATGTGTAGGGAAGACTCTCTGCTGGACCAAAGACCCTGAAAGATGAGATGCAGTAGATGAGCTCTCCAGCCCATGTGAGAGGCATCTGTGGTGAGCGCAAGCTGATGTGGGGGCTGCAGGAAGGGACGTCCTGCCATGAGGTTGGATGGGATTGTCTACCATCAAAGGGAGTGACATAATCGATGGATGGGTCTGGAGAGAAGAATCTGTCATCAAAGGGATTGAGTGTACTGATTCCAGTTGAGTTTGAGATGCCACTGAAGGGGGCACATGTATAAGCATGCGAGGGGCACCACATGCACTGAGGCTGTCTTGTGTCCCAACAGGCACAGGATAGTGCATGCTGAAGTCCATGGAGCAGTCAGCAGTTGGGTGGTAAGCTGCTGAATGATGGTTATCCTGCTGGGAGGAAGGAAAGCTCGTGCTGTGATTGTATCCAAGTGGGCTCCAATGAACTCAAGAACTTGAGAAGGTTGACACTCTGATTTTTGAAAATTGATGATAAACCTGAGCTGTTGCAGAAGGGAGGCTTTTGAGTGAACAGATATCTGAATGGAGGCCTTGTCCAAACCAGAAATTAGCCAGTCATCCAGATAGGGATAAACACAATAGCCTTGCTTGTACAGGTGCACTGCGGTGACGACCAAGCACTTCATGGAGACTCTTGGAGCTGACATGAGGCTGAAGGGATGAACTCTGTACTGGTTGTGTTCCATCTTGAATTGGAAGTGGAGATATTTCCAGCAACATGGATGGATGGGAATATGGGTATAAGTGTCTTTGAGATCCAGAGGTGAGCCAGTCAGCCTGTCGAAGGAGAGGAAGGATGGTAGCTAAGGACGCCATCTTGAGGTCAAGTCAGTGGGACGTAGAGTGTCCTGATGCTGTGTGCCCAAATTGTTTCTAGGAGATCCTGCAGGATCTGAGGGATTGGAAGAAGTAGGATTTCTTTGGATGTACTACAAGCCCTCAAGATAGACTGAAAATCCTTGCTATTGGTGAGGGCCTGAGAGTCACTAAGAGCCAATGCTTTGGAAGCTTTTGGAGAAAATGTGGGTAAGAAAAATTCTCAGGAGTTTTGTGCGCCACTGATGAAGATGGAGGCCCCTCTATGTCTCCCAAGAGGGATGGCTCTGTATCGTACTGATGGGAGTATGAGGGACTGTCTGCTGAGTAAGCTTGTTGACTAAATTTCTCGGGATCTCGGCAGTCCAGGAGAGGTGGGGGACTTCCAGGGGAGGCCAGAGGAGAAGGTTGGTAAGAGGGGACCTCTGAGGATGGTAATTGATCTGTCAATGATGGTAGTGGTGTCCTGGAGGAAACAGCTAATACCTGAAGTAAGGGGTCCCTGGAGAAGGATGCATGATCTGTCATAGGGACCGCAGGAGATAAAATGGGAATTAGGTCTGTGTGTGGGCTTCTTGGACATGAGGTAGGAGGTCTCCGATGACTCTCACTCTGACTTATGCTTATGGCTTCATGACCATTTGGAGCTGTGGGTGCTGACAGGGTCACTCTTTTGGACATGCTTTAACTTATATTTACTATATGTTTCTGACTTACTGGCGAATCTGGCCTCGGAGAATGAACAGTGAAGGTCGGGTTAGGAGGAGATGGCGTTTGACCTTTGGCATTACTTTTAAGGCTCTGGGTTATCTGTTTTGACACTGGCACTGATAGGGAGTCTGCCTTCTGACATGCAGTGGCCCCTTCCTGTCCTCCTTGTGCCTTAGCTGGGCCCGAGAGGACTGGGGAGATTGCAGGTGTAGTCATGCTTACAGGCACAGAGGAGATGCTCTTGTTGATTTGAATAGTTCTTCAGTGGGGTATGGTAGAGGGTGCCCCAAGTGCTATAGAAGCTGTCCTCACACTGTCTCCTGTGGCTGTTCCCCCATTTTGATTTTCCCCTGGGTTTGTTTGTTTTTTTGAGTGGCGAAACAGAGAGAAAAAAAGGCACAGGAGGACCTGCTCTGCTTCTGTTTTCTTTTTTTTTTTAAAGAAAAGAAAATGCCCTGAAGGCAGTATCCATGAAAGAAACACTGAAGAAAATGTAAGGAGACTAAGTCAAAACAAAGTAAAAATGGTGAATCTGGCAAAGGAGGGGAGAGTCAAAGTAGTATTGTGCCGTGCAAAAGTAAGACTGAATTCCCTCAGAGCTGTTAGCAAGCTGGGCCCAGGCAGTATTGGTGACAGCACCTACAGTGTGTCTGCATACCCTGCTTGTATCCGGAGAAAAGAAAGAACCCCGAGGAAATCTGCTCAACAACAAATAAAAATTTGAAAGTAAAGGATTCTGCAGAACTGCTTGGGTTTTCCTAAACAGATACAAAGTGAACCAATCCAAACTAGAGAAGTTAAGCCGATCTTTGAAAGTCATCTCAGCGGCAGATCATCCTGAACAGAATCAAAAGCTAATGTTAAATCCATCTGGATCCATAAGGAATCATTGCCTGGATCTACTTTGGTTTTTATAATGTAAAACAGAAGACAAAAAAAACCCTGAGTACTATGGTACTGATGGTAGTCTGACTGAGAAAGATGAAGTAGATGATGTTGATTCATAAAAGAAACAAGCTGTTTGAATGCAGCTTTTACTTAAATTTTAGCCATCATCAATATATTACAGACCTTTCTTTAAAATGTGAGTTATCACGGCTTTTTTAAATTCTCCAGGCACAACCCTTGCTCAAAATGAAAGATTAATCACACGAGCAATAAAAGGAACTAATTGCTCAGAAAGCAGCTGTACACAAATTATTGGAACTTTTTCAGAAGCTTAGCTGGGGACTTATTAGACCTAAAGATTTTCTCAATTTCAGAACTTGTAACAGAAGTAAAAGTCTCCCAGCAGGCTAATTTCCTCCATCATCTATATTTACTGCTTTTTGGGATAAATCCAATTCATCCATGCAACTAACTCCATCCACACCATACAATTCCATACAATTAGCAGTTTTATTAGCATCATCGTGGCTTCGTACTAATGCAATACTGCCTATTAATCCTGATGGATCCAATACATTTGCTTGAGGAAACATAAAATCTGATACTAAAAGAATCCTGACCCCTATCTAAAACTATTAAGAGGTTTAGATGGAGCCCCATTAATCCCCTAAACTTGGTCAGCGTCAGTTCTATTCAAGGTATCCATTTCATTTTCAACATGTTTGTCTGTACAACCTGTCAAAGGTAGGGTGTGCTGTGAGCCAATTCTGGTTGTCATAACCCAGTCTCAGTACTGGTGGTGCTTCTATTCCCATTCTCAGTAGCAATTCTCAAAGCAGCTTCCAGACAGCAAAAAAAGTGAGCACTGGTATTCTGCTGCCCCAGGCTATGAAACAAAAAACATACAGGGAATCAAAAATAGCATTTGCTTCTCAAGAAGGGTCAGCTCCTGTACAACCCTAGGTCTCCAAACCAAAAGACACAATCAACCTGCAATCAGTAGCAAGGGGAAAAAAATGTCATTTTCAATAGCAATGGCAGCCTTTAAAAGTTCAAAACATCAGAGCTGCCAAGCTACCCAGGTCCAGGAGTGAGATTTTTTGCTAGTTCTGGTTTTAAATTTGCATTTGCAATGCAGTATGGTATTTGTAGTCCCTGATTTTACCCATTGGTCTTTGGAATCAGTACTGTAGGTCCCAGAATGAATCAGAATGAAATTGTCAGAAATCCAGGACTGACTTAAAATCTCACTCCTGGAATTATGCAACTTGGGAACTCTGAAACATTCACAGTCCTTATTCAGTTTCTTTTAGCAAATGCAAGAAAAACTCATAAGTAAGATATGGCATCATGCTGAATTTATCCTGGCTTCCCAGCTTGTCACTCTTTTAAGGCTCCTCGTCACAAGATACTGCTATTATAGTGTCCATCAGTGCCAACAGTCAAAAAGCAGAACAGCACTTTTAAGCTTGAGCTGGCTTTCTTCAAGGAAATGTAGCAAGCTGTTCCAGCTCAGGTTTTCTAGACAGCTGTGTGAGGCTAAGGTCTCCAGTCCTGCCTCTACGGGCAGAGGGAAAACCCCCTTTCCCCACTTTATTTATTTAAAAACATTTCTATACCGCCATATGCAAATGCATTCAAGGTGGTGAACAAGTGAAAAATAAAACAAATCAGTTATACAACCAATTCCTACCCTCAGCCCCAACCACTTCTCCAGATTAAGTACCTGCCAAGCTTAAGTCCAACCTGCAAAAACAAGGATGAAACAGGAAGGCCTTTAACGTTTTTCAAAAAGTAACCAGCTCTGACTCTATTCGCAACTCATCCAGCAATCTATTCCACCAGGTATGTGTAGGCACTGTAAAGGTCCGTTCTCACCATCTTTGCAACCGCATATGATGAAAATCTAGAATCTAGAGCAATTGCGCTTGACTGGACCGTAGTGTCTTATCTAGTAGATATCAGGTTAACACATTCTGCAGGTAGCTAGGCCCTTGGCTCCTGGCTACCTTAAAGGACAATATCAGTAGCTTGAAAATACACTGCTGCTGTATCGGCAGACAGTGAAGCCAGCAAAGCTCCCTCAAATCTGAGTCCCTTTTACCCAGACCTAACAGCAAACGGGCCACTGTATTCTGTACCACCTGCGTTTTCCTCACCAAAAATGCTGGAAGTCCCACATGCAAAATATTACAATAATCTAATATCGAAAGGACAAGTGCCTGGATAAGGAGCCACATGGCTTCCATATCCAAAAAAGGGCACAGCTGCTGCACCACCCACAATTTACTGTAGGCAGCATGCACCACATACAACAACTATGTCCGCATCCAGCTTCACCTCCAAATCCCGAATCTCCTTTCTTAATGTTTGTTCATTTCTTGTGAAAAGAAAATAAATGTTAGCAAAACACCTTTTAATTCACTTCACAGTCTCTCTTCTCCTCTTTCCTCAGCTCCCTGTTTGCCTAAGGAAAGGAAGGGGAATTGCTGCACCTCCCACAGCAGTGTTAACCTCCCTAAAGCTGCTCCCTGAAGAAAAGCGGAAAAGAAAGTAAAAACCTCTCAGCAGTTCATTATCAGTGACATTCACTACCTTGTTCCAAAAATTCCATTTCTTCTTGCTTTCCCTCTTCAAAGGGTTTCAAGCTCTCTGTGTCCAGCTCCATGATCTGTTCTGCTTCTTCGCTGTCAGTTGGTTGCTTGAACACCTGTTCAACTTAAGGGCATACCCCTCCATTACATAGCTCGAGAGAATATTTTTCCTATTCCAAGGGAACACTTCATTTTGTCATCTAAGTTGATCTAAGGTATTAGCTGGCCCCACCTACTCTAACTAATCTGTTCTGTTGGGTTGCTCTACCCCCCCCCCTCCCTAAAGGAAACTTTCCTTTGTATAGCAGGGATCTAGCCAGGATACATTGCCTTATTATTCCTGCCTCTGTCAGGGTCAGAGAAGCCCTCCAAATCTCGGATTCCTACCACTCTTCCTCACCATACATCACACGCTTCTTTGGCATATCCTGCCTTATGTATGCAGACGATGTGCTCCTATTCTCTCCCATATCTATTGCATGCCCAGACTACACAGTATTAATCAATTGTTTTAATTCATTAACGGATTGGCTTCTTACTCAGAACCTCCGTATTGATTTCAAAAAGACAGAAGTCCTAATAATTACAAGAAATAAAAAATTCTCTCCCCCACCCAATTTAAAAGTCAGAGATGCTGATCTCCCAATTAAAACCAATATACACTACCTCGGAGTTATATTGGATCAGCACCTTGACTTCAAGAAACATATAAAGCACACCGTTAAATCCATATATTTTAAGATAAAAACCCTGAGACAATTGAAACCAATGTTGGAACCTAATGACTTTAGAACCATCTTCCAAACCTTAGTCACACCGCATTTCGTTTATGCTAATATTATACTTCATGGCCTACCGAAAAACACCATCAACCCACTTCAGTTAGCCATGAATGCAGCAGCTAGGATCCTCCACGGAGCCTCAAAGAGTGACCACATCTCCCCTATTCTAAAAGATCTTCATTGGCTTCCAATAAGCTCTAGGATTCTTTTTAAAGCCCTCCTCACCACCTTCAAGGCCTTCAACAAACTATCTCCTTCAACCATCTCAGATCTCATCACACACACCGAGAGCTGCAGGCCTAAAAGAGCTTCTGCCATTGATATGCTAATTATACCAAAAAATGCTGTAAAGTCTAATCAATCAACTATCAACAGAGCTTTTGTTAATTTTGCCCCCAGATGCTGGAATAAACTCCCCCCTCGCATTAGAGCAATTAAGGACCTTAAACAATTCAGAAAGGCCCTCAAACAACATCTCTTTATCACTCACTTTAAGCTTCCAGACTTACCTCCCACCCTCCCATACTTACCCTCTTAACCCCATACCTATCCATATGAATGTACAAAGCTAACATAAATCATATCAGGTATTCTAATGATTGTAATTAGTTCCCCTGTTTACCTCCATTTTATCTCCCTGTTATCTGTAAACGAAGGCCAGTCATCTGACCTATGTGTTTTATTGTTACACTGTGAACTGCACTGATGATAAATAGCGCGGTATATATGAAATATTAAATAAATAAAATAACATGTGATTGTGCTTGTTGAAATACCCCTTCAGTGCCAACTTAGTCCTTTTTCCCGCATAAAACATAGGGAATTCTTCACTGATCAAACGGTTACTGCTCATAGATTCCCTGAATTTTAAAAAGGTGTCTATCTTCATCCTTCGTTGGTTTATGCCACTTGTGTTCAAAGGGGTCCATTTTCAAAAGGTTGGCTATTTAAACACAATGGTGATCAGCCATGGAATTTAAACATCCACCAGATATTCTGAGGCAGTATTCAGATAGTGGCTGCCATTGAGTATGGCCATGATCTGGATAATTGTGGCAATTTTCAGCAGCTATCTGGATAATTTAGCCAGTTATTTATTTATTTAACAGATTTTATATATCACCTTTCATGTTTTCATAGCGGTTTACACTGAACTTCAAGGGTATATTGAACCGTGAACAATCAGATGAACAGTGTAACAGGAGTAACTATGTGTAACAGAGGCAACTATGTACAGGGGATTATCTTGGAGTGAACATTTGTTCAGGTTTCAGGGCTAAAGTTTTCCTGGAATAGGAAGATCTTTAGTTTTTTCTGAAAGTCCCCACAATCTTCGATATCCCTCAGAGAATTAGGGAGAGAGTTCCATAATGTGCATCCGTATATTGAGAAAGCTCTCTGGCACGTTGCTTGGCTACTCTTCTGCTTGTGGGTTGGAATGCTGAGTAAACTCTGGTTTTGAGGTCTTCTTGTTATCAATCTAGGCCAGCTTTTTCTGTGGCCGAAGCTATCCAGATAGCTTAGCCAGACTGTAGTTGAGAATCACCACTATCCAGATAAGTATCACAATTATGTAGATAGTGGCCACACTGCCCTCACTTCTCCCATGGACCAACTCTGTATTAACCAGATAGTACCGAGGTGGTCTATGGATACTACTACTAAATATATTTCTCAATGCCCTTATCCATATAAACTCCATATTTTACTGTTGACCATCCATGTCACATAATCCCCCAGGTTGTCCAACAATTCCCACATCCAAAGGGCAGTCCAGCAGTCCTCTCTAAAGCTACAGAGTCTTTGTCAGGAAGTCCTTTTTTGAGGTCCCCCCATATATTTAGGATGACTTCATGGGTTTGCATGGATGGTCTAATTTTAGACCTCCCCTGTTCCATACCCTCCCCTCCTCCTGAGGGGGCTTGAAAAGGGATTGTTCAAAGAAGTCTCTGTAGATCTCTGGAAGAGTTCCCAATTCCCTCTATTTATGTGAAAATATGCAAAAATTCTCCAGACACAGAATCCACTCCTCATGGTCTTGCTGGCCCCCCACCACCAGCTCCAGAGTCAGGGATTTGTTATCACTAGCTCTCAGATTGGTCAGACTGAGTTCTGGTCTGCCCTATCTGCCACCACCCATGTAGCCCACCCTGGTTGACTACAACCAACCACTAGCAGGAATTAAGTGACTCTCTGATCAGAATGAGAGATGGGCACTCATACCCAGGTGGTTATCTTAACCTGAGGGTCCTGATAGCTTTTCTGTGTTGGGAAGTATGCTCTGTCACAGTACTCCTTTTCTCCCCTCCCCCCTTCTCTGTCTTCCTTCCAAGAGATCCTACCCAGGATTTTTCTGCCAGAACCCCACCTTCTTCTCTCTCACAGGATAAGTTATCTGAATTGAGGTGGTCCTTTCCCTTTCTATAAACCACCTGAAACTTATAGGTCTGAAGGAAAGGGTACCACTTCATTAGCCCTATCCTGTGGAGGAGTAGCCTAGTTAAAGGAAAAACCTAGTACCCAAGGGATCAGGGTTTGAATCTCATCCTACCATATAAAACCTACCAAGGTCACAAGGAGTGCCAGTGAGATTCAAGATGACTATGATAAGATGTACATCCCACCATATAAAACCTACCAAGACTCTCCACTTAAGTTAGCCACCTGGGTATAAGGGTTGCCCATCTCTAATTCTGATCAGAGAGAACAACTTAGTACCTGCTAGTGGGTAGTTGTAGTCTACCAGGGATGGTTACGTGGGTGGTGGTAATTAGGGAAGATCAGGACTTAGTCTGACACATCTGAGAACTAGTGATAGCAAATCCCTGACTCTGGAGCTGGTGGTCAGAGGCCAGCAAGACCATAAGGAGTGGATTCTGTGTCTTGAGAATTTTTGCATATTATTCACATAAACAGAGGGAGTTGGGAATTCTTCCTGGGATCTCCTCCCAGGAGGGGAGAGGGCAGACTTCCCTGAACAACTCCTTTTCAAGCCCCCTGAGGAGAAGGGTAGGGTATAGAAAAGGGGAGGTCTAAAAGGAGACCATCCATGTGAACCCATCAACTCACCGAAAATATTGAGAGACCTCAAAAAAGGACTTCCTGACCAGAGAGCTATAGTTTTGGGATGGAGATGTGATTGTTGTTTGGGTTCTGGTTGATTGATAATCTGAGGGTCTAATTGAATGAAAGATGAACTAGAAGTGTCTGTAGTATGGGTTGCTTTATATTTGGTGTAAGAAATGGGATCTCAAAATCACTTGCGATCAGAGGACTTCAGATTGGCAAAGTGAAGACTCACCTGTCTATAAGGTAAGATTTATCTAGGCACACAGGAGATGAGTCTGTTGAGCCAGTCTGAAAAGTCTGGATAGTATTGTACTTAGAAACACAGAAGCATGATGAGAGAAAAAGACCACATGGCCTATCTAGTCTGCCCTTCCATATCAACCACTACAACAGTCCCTTTGTTTCCTTTAGAGATCCTTTGTGTTAGTCCCATGTTTCTTTGAATTCAGATACTGTCCTAATCTCTACCACCTCCATTGAGAGACTATTCCACAGATCCACCACTCTTTCACATATCACTCCTGATTCTATCCCCTTTCATCCTTATCCCATGTCCCTTTGTAGCAGAACTTGCTTTTAATTGAAAGAGGCTCTCCCCCTGTGCATTTATGCCACAGAGGTATTTAAACATCTCAATCATATCACCTCTATCCCACCTTTCCTCTAAGGTGTACATAGTAAGATCCTTAAGTCTGTCCTCATATGCTTTATAATGAAGACCACTAACCATTTTAGTAGCTACCCTCAGTACTGACTCCAGCCTGTTTATATCCTTTTTAAGGTGTGGTCTCCAGAATTGCATACTATACTCCAAATGAGGTCGCACCAAAGACATACAGAGGCACTATCACCTCCTTTCTTCTGCTGGTAATTCCTCTTCCTATGCACCCAAGCATCCTTCTATCTTTTGCTGTCGCCTTTTCTACCTGTTTTCCCCAGAACAATATCAAATTGAAACCATCCCTGGGAAAGTAGCTTAGCAGAAGCCCTATTGATTCTCGGAGGCTAAACAGAAGGAGGTAGAAAGGCCATTGGCAGAAATGCTGCAATTGAAGATAATTGAGGAACCCTTTAGTGAGTGGGCTAGTCCCATAGTCTTCATCCCATAACTGGATGGATCCACAAGATTTTGTGTGCATTTCTGAGGGTTTAATACCATTTCCCACTGGGGAAATGTCATTGGTAAGTTTAAAAGTGGTTAGGATTATTTTGTACTGGGTGCGGTAATGTATAGGGAACAAGCGTAAGTCCACTAGTATTGGGGTTATATGGTCCATTGGGTTGACATTTGCTGTTATTCTGGCAGCTATATGTTGTGCAGTTTGTAGAGGTCATATTGTTTGCTTAGGCAATCCGTGGAGTATGGACTTTGCATAGTCAAAGTATGGAGTGACAGTTGCTTTAAGTACTGATCTAAAGTAGTTTGGGTGAAGGAGTGGGTGGAGCTGCTTTAGTAGTCTCAGTTTATAGTATATTTTTCTTGTCGTGTGCTTTATGAATGCTTAGCGTGCGATCTAGGATAACCCCAAGGTATTTTATCTCTTCTTTGATAATTATAGTTGTGTCGTGAATTTTAATGATGGGGGATGGTGAGATGTTTTGATTAGCTGTTGCTGCGAGGGCTTATGGCTATGAAAGACCTAGATAAGATTCTCAAGAGCAGAGAGGTCTCTCTCCATACAAAGATTTGACTTGTTCAAGCCATGGTATTTTCAATAACATCATATGGATGTGAAAGCTGGACAGTGAAAAAGATAGACAGGAAGAAAATTGATGCCTTTGAATTATGGTGCTGGCAGCGAATATTGTGTATACCATGGACTGCCCGAAGAACAAACCAGTCAGTACTAGAGGAGATAAAACCTAAGCTTTCTTTAGAAGCTCAGATGACAAGACTTTGACTTTCATACTTTGGACACATCATGCGAAGAGAGAGATCATTAGAGAAAGACATCATGCTTGGCAAGATAGAAGGTCAGCGCAAAAGAGGAAGGCCAGCAATGAGATGGATCGATACAATAACAGCAGCTACAGGTACCAGTCTGTCAACAATGAGCCACCTGACTCAAGACCGAACACAAATTAGGATAGCTATCCAGAGGGTCTCCATGAGTCGACTCCGACTCAATGGCACTTAACAACAACAACAACAGAGATTCTACTGTGTATTTTGTTTCCTGAAACACTTTAATCCTGTGTGACTCAATGCCCTCTCTAACATGCCCTCCACCAATTTGATCTACTCTATCATTGTGATATAATTTGTACCCAGGTATCACAGTATCCCACTGGTTGTCCTCCTACCACCAGGTCTCTGAAATACCAATCATATCTAACCTCTCATTTAGTGCTACATATTCTAACTTACCCATCTTATTTTTTAGACTTCTAGCATTTACATGCAAACATTTTAGAGGCCGTATTTTATTCATATTAATCTGGTTATCAGTAGGCAGGGGTAGTTTGGAATATTTAAGCTCTGTTTGCGCTGTACTTAAGGGCATTTGGGTTATATTTGTCTTTATTGGAACGTCTTTGTCAATGTGCCCTAATTTCAATCTTTTGCTAGTATCCTTCATGGTTACATCATTCCAAACCATGTGCTCTTGGGCAACTGTCAGCTTTTCCCTATTAACTACCCTCCTTTTTTAAAGGTCAATGCCAGTAGCTTGGTTCCATTCCAGTGAAGATGGAGCCCATCCCTTCTGAAAAGCCCCTCCTTTCTCTAGAATGTTGCCCAATTCCTAACAAATCCAAACCCCTTTTCTTTGGGCCATCATCTCATCCACACCTTGAGACTCCAGAGCTCTGCCTACCTTTTGGGTCCTGCACATGGAACGGGAAGCATTTCTGAGAGTTCAATTTCCTATCTAAAAGCCTAAATTTGGCCTCCAAAACCTCCCTACCACACTTTCCTATGTCATTGGTAGCAACATGGAATAAGGCAACAGACTCCTCCCCAGCACTATCTAACACCTTGTCTAGGTGGCGCATGAGGTCTGCTACCTTCGCACCAGGCAGGCATGTTACCAAGCAACCCTCATGTCCACCAGCCACCCAGCTATTTACATGCATAATGATCAAGTCATCAACTATAATTTTTATTTATTTATTTAGCAAGCATTTGTAGCCCGCTCCTTCCAGCGATCAGAAGCGGGTAGGATTACTATTGTGAAACTGCCGAATCAAGGCAGGTACAAATTTTGTTTACATACAGATTGTCAGAAAAGCACATCATACAGAGTTAACACTTCTTAGCTATGGGGGAGTTCATTTACATATATACATAAATACATATATACAGGATAATGACCATCCTAATCCTCCCCTCATTGACATATGGCTTTGGAGAAACCTCCTTGGTGTGAGAGGGTTTTACATCACCTGGAGGACAGGTCCTAGCTATAAGATCACTTCCTGCCACACCAGGGTGATGGTTTCCTGTCATATGACCTCTCTTCTCCATGGCAACAGGGAGGTTGCCAGACTGGAGGTGGGACATCAGTACTATGTCCTTGTAGGTCTTGTCTATACACTTCTCTGTCTTCCTTATGTCCTCCAAATCTGCTACTTTAGCCTCCAAAGATCAGACTTGTTCCCTGAGAGCAAAGAGCTCCTTGCACCTAGTGCACATGTAAGATCCCTCACCAATGGGGAGAAAAATCATACATGTGGCACTCAGTGCAAGAGACTGGAAAACCCCCATCTCCTGCTGGACTGCTGTCTGCATCTTAGTTTTAAGGTTTTGTTCAGATATTAAAATTGTTTACTTACTTAGGTTTGCAGGGGATACGTACACTAGAACAACTATATATTATATGTTAAATGGACTTTGTGCACCTCAAGAATAATTAATCTCAGGTACTTAATAAACATCTTTCTGATGAGGATAACCAGCTGCACCTGAAAGTGATTATGGTCTCCTCCCCCTTTAATGGTTTTAAGAGCCTATAAAGCTAAGACTATCCCAGTGGTAGGAAGGAGTCAGGGTGGGAGGAAGGGAAGGAAGTCTTACAAGCTGGCTTGCTACACAGTGCCCTGACTTGTGCTTCTAAGGTAAAATCTTACCAACTTCCTGGTTGATTCACACAGCCTTGGTTAGATAGAGAGGGGCCTTTTAAATTGCCCCTTTGTTCTGTCACTTGCCTTTAACACCTATTTAAGACAACTTCACAGATCTTGCTTCCTAACTGAAAGGCCTCTTTGTAAAGGTTGCTAGAAACAAGTTTAGTTCTTTATACTTGGAGACTATGTATTCTACTTGTATGATAAGTTATACTCTGATTTGATTTAAATAAAAAAGCTCTCTAGAAACAATGTTATTTCAGTAACTATTTACTTTATTTTTCTTTCTATGCTGAGCTATACTCTGATTTGATTTAAATGAAAAGCTCTCTGGTGATACTAAGATCTGACTAACTCAGAAAACATACTGATTTCTAAAATACACCAATTTATATGCTTTAACCCATAGATTACCCCTTTCCCCCCAAGATTTAGAATATATTCCAGAAGATAATTACTTACAAATGCAGATCTATTTCCAGTTGTAGTAGTCCCTCTGGGTAGTCCTTCAAGAAGGAAAGTCTCTGACTAGGTTATTGGACAGGAAACTTAACTTGTAACTAAAACTGTTTATATGAGAATTAGAAGTGGAATCTTCATTAAGGTAAGGCAGAGAAGTAAACCACCCCTTTCCAGTGAGAATAGATTTTTATTTTAAACTTTTAGAAGGGCTGCACCCTTGTTCTGTGTCTGTGCCAGTTTTGTGGATGTGAATACTGTGAAGCTTTGAAGGACAGGGATACTGGTGTTGAAGAAACTTCACCTGTGCAGAAGTGTCAGTTTTTAAACTGAACTAAAAGTTACTACTATTCACAAGATTTAGCTTAAATTTTACCAGCATTGAAGCTGCTTGAAGAAAAATAAATTCCATTGTGAGACCTGGCTGCTGCTATTCTCAGCTCTCTTATCAGAGCTATTTGATTCTGCCAAAAGAGTTTAGCCTCTGAACTTTTACATATATTTAGATGTTTTTCTTTTGGGAAAATATGTGTGTCAGTAAATGTGAAGGGTGAATTTTGGTACATAATTAAATTCTTTTATATTTTTTAAGGGTAGACATTTAAGGGGGTCGTTTCCTAAAGGGCGCTAGCTGTCAGAGCATGTTCTGGTATGCGCTGAAGTTACGCTGGGACGCATGTAGACAGCTAACACAGGGCCATGACAGTGAGTGAATGCCAATTTCCTGTGATTGGCACATTGAGGCAGCAAGGGCGTGGCCTAGAAGTGGAGAGTGGGCATGGCAAGCACTGCACAGTTAGCATGGGGGTAAACACTGCGCACTAACTCTGACCCTTGCAATTAGCACAGGTTCACCTAATACCACCTCAATAGGTAGCGTTAAGTGCACCCAAGCTGTTTACATGCCACATTAGAGCAGAGGGCTCTACGTTAACTGCCAGGAACATGCTTTACACACCCTGACAGTCAACATGGTTTTGCAGCTATCAGCAAAATTAGCACCCTTTAGTAAATGACCCAAGTTTCTATAGTGAACTTACCTTCTGAAAATAAAAAAGACAACTGACTCTACAACAATTACTAGTAGGGCAGTAGGGTATTTCTCGTATTGAGTTTTAGAGGTAGGACGTAGGTTGGAGCTGACAGCCCTAGCTTCTAATTTATCTTTTGCAAAACAGAGGAAAGCTCAGTGATTTAAGTGATTCTCTCTTGTATGTACACTGCTTCTATCAGGGTTCTGCTACTGAAGTAGCTCCTTCTATAATTACCCTCCAAAAGTAAAAGCCAGGTAAATAAAAGAGGTTTAAGCCATCAAAGCAGCACATGTGCTATCATTTACTTATAGACAACTCAGAAGTAAATGAGAGCACGTTTGCTATCTTGATGGCCTAAACCTCCTTATCTTTCCTGCCTTATGACTTTTGGAGAGATAATTTTATAAGGACCAACCTATATATATGCAGCAAGAACTTGAATAAATGTTGGTATTTAAGCCATTTATACATGCAAGTGGACACTTAACATTCCTAAACGATCTCATAAACTATTGGCTAGAGCAAACGTTCGCGCACTGTTTCCATCATGTGTACTTTCACTTTGGGTGTGAACAAGAGTGGAGTTTGGACAGACCATTGGCAGGGCCAGCAAGTATGCATGTAGATGCTAAAATTCTTTAATTTATGTGCACTCTAGGTCTGGAGTAAGCAGGGGCGGCTCAAGACAATCTGCTGCCTGAGGCGAGGGATGAGATAGTGCCCCCCCCAGTCAGGGATTGAACCAAACCAAAAAAGCCTCTTAGATAATGTGCAGGAAATGCAAGATGTTCACATACTAAGGAACTAAAAGAAGCAGCGAGAACCACAGCACAGTTTATAACACCAAATTATAATTCATTTTTCTTTTGTTCTAATAACAGCTTTATTGTTGCTTTTTCTTTTTGAACATATATTTTGCATTCACAGAATCCTCTCCTCAACAATGGGAGCAGAATAGAACCAGGACATTCAACCACAGAACTCAATAACTAAAAAAAAAAAAAAGCTGATTCTGATCATCTCACTAACAACAACAGTCTCCAGTACTAGGCATATAGGTGAACTATATGGTCCAACGCCAAATACAACAGCACATAGACACTGAAGCTCCACTTGACCCTACACAACACGGCTTTAGAGAAGCTCACGGAGTGGAGACCCTCCTCATCACATTATTCAATACATTAATCACGGGAATAGATAATATCCACCAAGGATTCATCCTTATATTCATGGACATCTCAGCTGCGTTCGACTCAGTAAGCCACCAAATACTTATCGATCGCCTTAAGGAAAAAGGAATCCGTGGATCCGCACTTGACTGGTGTATATCCTATCTAACTAACCGTTGGCAACAAGTAAGAATTGAAGAAAGAACATCAGAACCATTTCTGCAAGATCAAGGGGTACCGCAAGGATCCTCTCTGTCAGCATTAATGTTTAATATATATATGCAACCTATCTGTGACCTCATCCGTTCCTTTAATATTTCCTGTTTAGCATATGCAGACGACATTCTCATATACATGCCATTCTCCATCAACCATCTGGACTTTACAACATTGATAAAATGCTTCGAATCAGTAGAAGACTGGCCCCTATCACAGAACCTAAGAATCAACCATAGCAAGACCGATATTATGTTTATCACAAAGGACCAAAACTTCACACCTCCTACTACCTTAAAGATAAAGGACAAGGAATTGACAGTAAAACCTACGATACGATACCTAGGTATCACCCTTGACCAGCGTCTCAATATGAAAACCCACATAAAAAACATAACAAAACTAATATATCACAAGATACGCACACTACGCCACTTACGACCTTTACTGGAACCCACAGACTTCAGAACCGTCTACCAAGCCTTGGTAATGCCTCACCTAGACTTCGCAAATGCAATTCTACATGGTCTCCCTCAATCAACTTTAAATCCTCTCCAACTGGTGATGAACACCGCTGCCAGAGTACTTGAAGGAATATCAAAGGCAGACCACATAACTCCAATCCTAAAGAGACTCCACTGGTTACCAACCAAAGCAAGAATCCACTACAAGATCCTAATCACTACTTTCAAAGCCTTAAACAATCAAGCACCATCAACGGTCGTCAACCTTTTACACATGCAGACCCTCAATAGAGCCAGAAGATCAGCTGCTATAAATACATTAACAATCCCGAAACAAACCGTCAGATACACTAAGGAAACATCTAAAAGAGCCTTCAGCATTCACGCCCCAATAGCTTGGAATGCCCTCCCACCAGAATTGAGAGCTATAACCAGCCTAACACAATTCAGAAAAAGCCTCAAACACCACCTCTTCCTAAGCTATTTTCCAATTTAATCTTTCATGAGTGAAATATTAACGCCGTATTCAGACCAAGACAATCTCAACTATGACTAATGCGTATAGTTTATTGTATATAGTTATATAGTGGACATAGTTTACCTTTTATCCAAGTTTTAAACTCCTGTTACTTGTAAAATGCACTACAGTTTTCTGTATGTATATGTTTGGTTTCATGTAAACCGCGCTGATGACAATAGTGCTGTATATATAAGAGATGTTAAATAAATAAATAAATAAATAAATAAACTAATACAAAACCCTACAACAAAATCACTGAGGATCAGTAGAGCAAATATACCATACCATACCAAACCAGCACCAACTGCCAAAACTCATAAGGAGTCTACCAAAAAAAGAAGCACTGTAAATACTTCAGCGGGCCCTGGAATATCCAAACACCTATTTGAAAAGCTGAACAATTAGATTACTACAGTACAGATCCCTACGTGCAAATTCCATGTTAACAGAACACCTGGCCTTAGTCACAAACTCAGAACACAGACCCTCACCAAGTGCAGAATAAGTGACCATAACCTAAAAATAAACATACGTAGATAAAAATTAAACTGCAACCCCAAAAAGTCAGATTCTGCATACAATGCAACACCAGAGAAATAGAAAGAGATGCATTTCTATGTACTGTATAAAATATAAAGATAGCACCAAGTCCGATCATTAAATTGAAAATCAAATTTCTTCCACCTTTGTTGTCTGACCATTTTATTCTCTGATCATGTGGTCCCGATCTGAGGTTTCTGCTTTCCTCCACCTCCCAGTGCCCCCTGTCTGCTCCCCCCCAAGAGCGTCATGAGGGTGATGCAGAGCACATGCAATTTAGTAAAACAGATGTTACAATAAAACAAAAATAATAATAAACATAAAATTTGATTACTGAAAGGCATTCACACAGCCCCCCAATCAAACTATTATAGGTATCTTCACATCAGATTTATTTTGCTATGACAAGATTATTGATTAGGAGGGAAGATACAAAATGTAAAAAACTAATCCTGGTAGCCATGAATTCAAAGGCTGGATTGGTTTGTGCTGAACAAGTCAAATTACTACAGTACAGATCCCTATGTACAAACACCATTTATTTATTTAACAACTATTTTATACTGCGGTATCTGCTAGTCACAGCGGTTTACATAGAACTGATAGGAACATTGCATAGAACAATTCTTAGGAAAGTAACCAAGTTAATTAAACTATGGCACATTTAACAAGGCAACAGAGTAACAGCAGAACACAAACCTTGCTAATAAAGGTATTATACGATCTTTGGAAACAAAGATATCTGTACAAAGTAACATACAAAGTAGAGACAGCAGAGAAGCTAACTGCACAAAGTAGTATACAACATTTGGAAACAAAGTTATCTGTACAAAGTAATATCAGAGTTCTGGGCTGCTCTGTGGACTATAAGGGTGATGTGCTTGTGGGCTTGGTGAAGAATCTGGAGGAACGTATTAAGAGAATGCCTGGCCTCAGTCACACACTCACAACACAGACGATCACCAAGCACAGAATAAGTGACCACAACCTAAAGTAAAAATTAAAGTATGTAGACAAAAAAACTAAAACCCCAAGAAGCCAGACTCCACAGGAGGAACAACACCAGAGAAATAAAAGAGATGCAGTTCCCCATACTGTGTCAAATATAAATATTGTGCAAAGTTCAATCACTAAATAGAAAATAAATTATTTTTCTACCTTTGTTATCTGGTCATTTTATTCTCTGATCATGCTGGTCCCGATCTGAGGCTTCTGCTTTCTTCTGTGTTCTCTTAGTCCTCTTTCTATGGTCTCTGCCATTTTTTGTCTCTCCATTTGTTTTGTTTTCTTCACTTCCTTCCATTTTGTATATTCTCTGATGTAGTAAAGGCTGTTAATGTAGCTGGGTTTAAAAAAGGTTTGGACAAGTTCCTGGAGGAAAGGTCCATAAACCATTATTAAGAAGTGACCGAAGATATCAATGCTTGACCCAGTACAAGCATTGTGGAACTTGTGTCTCTTGGGGAAACTGCTAGGTACATATGACCTAGTTTGGCCACTGTTGGAAACAGAATACTGGGCTTGATGGACCTAGGTCTGACCCAGTATGGCATATCTTATGTTCTTATGTTCTTATATTGATTTGTTTTCCTTTCAGCTTTCTTAGATTTATTTCTCTCTCTGTCCACCCAGATTTCATTCCTTACTATCTAGTTCTCAGTCTCCTTCTTTTTTACTCCATCTACCTACTGATTTTCAAACTTCACCCTAGTCTTTCCATTCCCCAGATCTTCTTTCGTGGTCCATTATTCCCTAGTCTTTTGCTCACTCTCTCTTCCCCTCCATGTCTAACATCTCTCATCTCCCATCCAGTGTGTGTGTGTCTCTCTCTTTCATTCCATCCAGTACCACCACTGTCACTTTCCTTCCATGTCTGCCCTCTCTCTTCCTATCTCCCTGCAACCAGCTTTTACCCCATCTCCAAACCATACCATCCCCTCCCTATTACTCCCATGTTCAACATCTCTCCGTCTCTTTCTAAAACCAGTTACCCCATGTCCATCTTCTCCCATCTCTCTCCCTGTTACCCCATTTCCTTTTCCCCTTACTACCTTGTGCTCAGCATCTCTCCTCTGTCCCCCTCTCCCTAAATCCAACATTTTCCCATAGTCTCCCTATAACTCCCTGGCCAACATCACCACCCCATCTCCTCCTCTTGCTTTCCCCCTACTGTATGCCCCTTTCCATGTCCAGTATCTCTATCTCCTTAGCCACCCATCTCAATCTTATCCTTGCTGCTTCCCTATTCCCCCCTCTGCACCCAGCATCTCCCTTCTGACTCCCTGTGCCTATCCACTCCACCTCCCAATGCCCCTTCATGTTTACTCCCCTCTTCAATGCCCCCCCCATGTATGTACAAGGGGCAGAGCCTGCCCACGGAGTAGCACGTCCCATGGGCAGAGGCTGTGCAAGCAGTGATTCCAGTCCAGAGAGGCAGGGCACAATTGGTCTTGCACAGCCCCTTCCCACAGGACATGCTACTCCTGAGGGCAGGCTCTGCTTCTCTGAGCAACAAACATTGCCTCCAACACACTTCTGCCTTTGGGAGCAGCATGTCCTGTGGGCAGGGATTGCACAAGCCATGACTGTGGCCCAGAGAAATAGAGCCTGTCTGCAGGAGCAGACATCAGGAAGGCACCGCCCTTGGCTGCACACCTCCACTCCCCATTCAGGATGACTTGCAGAGCACCATCAGCCTGGTAGAGAGTCTGCCCATGGGACACAAGACTGTGAGAAGTGACTGCCTATGGGAGCAGTGAGTCCTACGGGCAGGCTCTCCACTGGGCTGAGGGTTCTCCACAGATCATCCTGAATGGGGAATGGGGGGGGGGCAGGTGGATAGTGACACAACCCTCCTGACATCCAGGTCCCTCTGACATGCTTACCCAGCTTACTAGGTGGTGCCAGCATTAGAGCAGCATTTATCTTCATACTTTCCCATTCCCTCTTGTCCAACATTAGTCCTCCTCTCCTTCCCTCCTGTTATCCAGCATTTATCCTCCTGCCCTCCCATTTCCCAGAATTTGCCCTTCTGTCCCTTCTCTCTATTGTCCAGCATTTATCCTCCTGCCTCCCCATGTCCAGCATCTGTCTCCCTTCTCCCCCCATTGTCCAACATTTGTCTTTCTGCCCCACCCATTGTTCAGCATTCATCTTCCATCTTCCTTCCCCGTTGTCCAACATTTGTCCTTCTTCCTCCTGCATCTCCTCTCCTCTCCTCCCCTGTTGTCCTGGACAAGCTGCTGTTTTGGCTGCCTCTTGGCAGCAGCAGAATTAACACCTCTGCCCCACCACCACTGCCCCAGATCCAAGGACACTGGGGCAGTTGCGGGGAGCTATCAAGTTGGCTAGAAGTAAAGGAAATTTGAAAAGCGCAGAAATTTCAAGCCTCCATCAGCTTGTAAGCCCCTGCCAGTTCCAACCATCTCTGAATAGCATCATCAGAGGGGGTGGGATCCATCAGGGCCTTCAAGCCTGATGGATCTCACCCCCTCTGATAATGCTATTCACGTCAGAGAAGGGGCGGAACCGGCAGGGGCTTACAAGGTGATGGAGGTTTGAAACTTCCACACTTTTAAAATTTTCTTTCTTCGGGCCAACTTAGCTCCATGCTGCTGCCCTAGTTTCCTCAGATCTGGGACAGCAGCGGCAGGGGCAGAGGGGTTGATTCTACCACTGCCGAGAGGCGGATGGGGCAATGGCAGCAGCTTGTCCACTTTTTTTTTTTAAATCTTTTTGAAGACAGAGTGAGGTGGTTTTGGGGTAATATTTTGCCACCCCAAAACATTGCTGCCTGAGGCGGCTGCCTCACTCGGCCTCATTATAGAGCCGCTTGTGGGAGTAAATTTCTCATGCCTTAACCATGTGTGAGTATTTTCACAATTAGGCGCATGTTTATCTAACCCAATGCTAGTAACATGAGTTTGGGCCACATAACTAGCACAAGGGGACAGTTATGTTGCTGAATTTAGCACAGCTCACAGTATTAATATCGCCACAGGAGCAACTATTGCCACAAATTGTGCTAATGGTAGTTGCTTCCTGTCAAGTGGTAGCAGAATGCAAGAACACCCACAGCCTTCCCAGTTGCCACCCAGAAGTGCGCTGCTCAGGTAGCATGGGATTTTTAGTGCAAGGCCCATGCTACTTTTTAGTGTAGTACCAAAAATGCACGCTAATCCTGTGCCACCCGGTTAGCATGCTTTTTTTTTTTAAAATTAAGAATTTGTATTTAATACAACAGAAACATATACAAAGAAATATGTGAAATACATAAAAAGAAGGAAAAAACAAGAACCATATCCCCAAAGGATTACCAAAAAGAAAAAATATGTACTGCAATTAGACCACATCCAGGAGTGCAGAGGGCAACAATGACCTCTGGGAAAATTACTTTGTCAAGCTCTAAATTCCCAAATCCCAATAACAAAACAAAATCACATATAATATACATAAGAAAACTACCCATTGGATTCCACTACGTACCCCACCTTCCCTGCTCTTCAAAAAACCCTCTAACTGTTGAGGATCCGTATGCACATAATGGACACCCAACAGAGATACCACACATTTGCAAGGAAATCTCAAATAAAAAGTAGCTCCCAGTGCTATCACACGGGGTTTTAATTGGAGGAAACCTATGTCAAATTTGAGTGGCCCTAGCCACATCTGGAAAAACCTGAACCAACTGACCACAAAATAAAACAGTCTTATACTTGAAATATAACCTGAGATTTCTCAATATCAGTAACAAAGGAAACTACCAAAGTAGCCCTCCCATGAATATCATCCACTGACTGTTCCAAAAATTGGGACAAATCAATGGAAACTGGAGAGGACCCCGCTGGTATATTAGCCGGCTTATCCGGCAAATAATATAACTTAGTAACTTGTATCTTTTCCACATCTTCCAAGTACTTCTAATTTCCTCTTCTATATAGCATATGTGTTTTTTTCCTGGGGGACATTTTCATTGTCCCTTGGTTTTGAGATGAGGGTTTATTCCCTTTTAAAATAGAATAAAAGGAGTGTAGTGCTGCGAGAAGGAAGTTTCCTTCATGGCACAAGCTCCGACAAAAATATTTTTTTCTTTATTTAATTATTAGATAGTTTAGGCATTTGTTTTATCCTTTTTGATAGTGATTTCATGTGGATAAATAATTTTTGTTGTTTTGCACTGTACTAACTGGCACACAGGTGCTCTTAGCATCACTCATTGAGGTGATGTTAAGTGCACCTGTGCTAATGGCAACAGCCATAGTTAACTGGCACCCAAGATGCCCTTGCTAATCACAGTGCACCATCAATGCCCACATTCTGCACCTAGCTCACCCAAACCCTGCTGAATCTTGCACTAACCAGCTTGCATGGGATTGTTTTATCACAGGGCCCCGCGCTGTTAGCATGGTGCACTTATCACATGCTAAACCCCACGCTAACGGCTAGCGCACTTTACTAAACATGCCTCACAGTGAGGCAGAAGCTATGTTAATAAATTGGAACTTTCTAGATTATTAAGCCTTAGGCAAGTGCCGATCTTCAGCCTAATAATTCTTAAACAAAAAAATTGTAGATGATACAGTAACTATGGGTAAAAGCAGCATAAAGGTATTACTCATTCTGTTTAATTGAGCCTTTCTTCTAAAAATAATTTGGGAATGTATTATGCTGTAGAAAGACAATTTAGAGAACTATGGTCTAATTCATTTAGTATGCAGTTGGGCATGAGAGGGGGGTGAATCATGGACCATCTCTGAGTGTGAACATTTATTTTGGGTTTTTTTTGGGAGAAAGCACTCCATCGTTGTATTTTTAACTTTAAACTTTTTCATTATTACTTCTTTCTGCTTTCTTCCACTTTATAAATATGTTCTGGCCCAACAGATTTAGATACTTCATGGTACAGAGGATTTGATTCACCCATATTAAGACCTTTGAAAATTTTCATTATGGCCAGGTTGAAAGAAACCAATGGGACAAAATGTGAGCAAGACGAGATATTTGCTGCTTAACAGTGCTGCTGCTGATTGAGTTCCAAATAAAAATCTTAATCGCAAGCTGTGACCATCAAATCAACTCTTCCCTTCACCAAATGTAAGTAATCACTCCCAATGACACTATCTCACCTACACTTAAGTTCAGTAGATCAACCAAGTGCATCTTTACTACTACTACTACTGCTACTGAGCATTTGTATTGCGCTATAAGACATATGCAGTGCCGCATAGACACATGTAAAAGAGGGTCCCTGCTCATCAGAGTTTACAATATAGTCAGATGGTCACTACTCATCAGAGCTTACAATCTGGTCAATAATCTCTTGAAACTAAATCAACATTTTGATTTGACAGGAAACATAAATATTTATTTATTATTTACATTCTCTTATATACTGTGCTATTCTGCATCAGTGTGGTTCACATTGAACAAACTGAAATTACATTGAACAGGGCATTATAACTTGGAGATAACTATTTTACAGGGAACATGGGCTATGGATGGTTAAGTGGCTTGCCCAAGACCACAAGGAGTACCTGTGGAACTAGAAACCCCAGTCCTTCTGGCCCAAGGTTGCTGTCCTCTAGTGGGATTTGAACCCCTGACCTTCTGGCCTGAAGTACCTTGCCCCAACCACTAGGCCACTCCTCCACTCCATTGCAATCAATGTAGTCACTCTAGGGCACAGGCACCTTATTATTTTTAAGCAGGACAGACACATCCATGACACTACAGAGTAAGAAGGCTAAGGGTTATGTTTACTAAAGAGCAGTAAGGGAGCAAAGGTGCCATCAACGGGTGTTATCAGTGCCTGTGGGCAGTTAATGCCACGGAAAGTGCCGATAACGCTGGATTAACATGCTTAATCTGAGCCCGTAGAGTTAAGGTGAAGGGAGGTGGAGAGTAGGCGTTATTGGGGCAAAAACTGGGTGGGGATAGCGTGTGCTCCTTTAATGCCAGTTTGTGTTACCGTGCGTTAGAGCTCCCGGCGCCAAGAATCCTAATGCAATCTGAAAGCTCGCAGTAATGGCTGCACTCATGGTGAGAGTGAGAGTGGCACAAGTGTCAGCAGGAGTTTCCAGCTACCTTTCACCTGCTTGTGCTTGTGCCTCATTTTACTGGACTGGACTGCTTGTGTGCCTGTAACATCGGTGATTCTACTGATGTCCTCACTGTGAGATGCCAAGGGAGCCTGAAAGGGAGGGTACCTTGGTGGGTCCCTCCGCCGCAGGTCCTGGCGAAGGAGCATGGCCAAGGGGTGTGCCCCTTGATATGCCCCTTGAAAGCCCCGTGAGGCCTGTGGGAGTTAGGGATTAGTGGGGTGTGTGTTTCTTCTTTTTATGATTTTATATAAGATTTGTATTTGTGGTACGTATTTATGAATTGTATAATGTATTTATGATGGGGGTGTGGGTGACTGTGTTTGATTTTGCTTGGGTTGTGGGGCCTAGGAACAGATGGTGTGGTTTGTTTATCATATATTCCAGTTGACCAGAGGTTGGCCAGTATGCTTTGAGTAATGCTATACATAAGATAAAGGATAGAGGGCCTGCTGTCCATACAGTGATTTCTTTTGCCTTGTCGGTTCCTTGTAGCTCCAAGTTGTATTTTGCCATAGTGAATATGTGTTCTGTTTGTCCAATTTCAAGTGTCCCTTTTTTGGCCAAGCTGCTTGAGAGGTTGGTGTTAGTGCAGCTTTCAGAGTTTGTGGAGTATCATGCTTTGTTGGATGTACAGCAGCACAGTTTCCATCAGGGTTTTGTTATTAAAACCTTGCTCCTGTTGTTGTTTAATGCCCTATGGCAGCGATGGCGAACCTATGGCACGCGTGCCAGCTGTGGCACGCGAAGGCCTTGCAGCTGGCACGCGGGAAGGTCCGCAATCAAAATATGCGGCATTAAAAAAAAAAATAATAAAAAGCTACCGCTGCCGGGGCCGGGGCCGCCGCGGCAGAATCGAGTGTGCCGCGGGGGCCCCCCCGCCCAGCAGAGCCTGCCCTCCGTCCCCGGTATCACCTTCTCTTCAGCTGCCTCTAGTCAAACGCGCCTGCTTCAGAGCGCGAGTGGAGTTTCTCTTCCTCGCTGCTCTGTTATGCCCGCGGGGCTGATGGGAAGTTCCCATCAGCCCCCGCGGGCTTAACAGAGCAGCGAGGGAGAAACTTCCCTCGCGCTCTGAAAGCCGGCGCGTGTGACTGGAGGCAGCTGAGAGAGGTGATACCGGGGACGGAGGGCAGGCTCTGCTGGGTGGGGGGGCCCCGCGGCACACTCGATTCTGCCGCGGCGGCCCCGGCCCCGGCAGCGGAAGCGGCAGCTTTCTTTGTAAAAAAAAATTCGCTGGGGGGGGGGGGGGGGGTTAGGAGTGGCAATGGCTGGGGGGGGGGTTAGGACTGGTGATGGGCTGGGGGGGGTTAGGAGTGGTAATGGCTGTGGGCTGTTGGGGGTTAGGACTGGTGATGGGCTGGGGGGGGGGCTAGGACAGGAAATGGGCTGATGGGGGGTTAGGAGTGGTGATGGGCGGGGGGGGGTAGGTGAGGTAATGGGCAGGGGGGGGTTTTAGAGTGGTAATGGCTGTGGGGCTGTTGGGGGGTTAGGACTGGTGATGGGCTGGGGGGTTAGGAGTGGTAAGGCTGTGGGCTGTTGGGGGGGGGCTAGGATGGTACTGGGCTATGGGGGGCTAGGACAGGAAATGGGCTGATGGGGGGGTTAGGAGTGGTGATGGGCTGGGGGAGGAGGTTAGGAGTGGTGATGGGCATGGGGGGGCTATGGGCTACGGGGGAGCTAAGTCTATATGGGCTGATGGGATTAGGACTGGAAGTGGGTTGATGGGGGCTTAGGACTGGTAATGGGCTATGGGGGGCTAGGACAGGAAATGGGCTGATGGGGAGGGGTTAGGACTTGAGGTGGGCTGTTTGGTGGGGTTAGGACTGGTAATGGGCTATGGGGGGCTAGGACAGGAAATGGCTGATGGGGAGGGGTTAGGACTTGAGGTGAGCTGTTGGTGGGTTAGGATTGGTAATGGGCTATGGGGGGCTAGGACAGGAAATGGGCTGATGGGGAGGGGTTAGGACTTGAGGTGGGCTTTTGGGTGGGGTTAGGACTGGAAATGGGCTGATGGGGGGTTAACACTGGAGGTGGTCTGGATGGGGTTAGGACTGGTAATGGGCTAGGAGGGGGGGTTTAGGACTGATAATGGGCTATGGGGGGGCTGGGACAAGAAAATGGGCTGAGGGGAGGGGTAAGGACTGGAGGTGGGCTGATGGGGTTAGGACTGGTAAGGGGCTGTGGGCTGATGGGGGGGTTAGGACTGGCAATGGGCTCTGGGGGGGTTAAGACTGGTAATGGGCTGTTGGCTGATGGGGGCTGTCTGGTAATGGGCTATGGGGTTTAGGACTGATAATGAACTATGGTGGGGTGCTAGGACAGGAAATGGGCATATGGGGAGGGGTTAGGACTTGAGGTGGGCTGATGGGGTTAGGACTGGTAATGGACTGTGGGCTGATGGGGGGGTTAGGACTGGCAATGGGCTATGGGGGGCTGACTGGAAATGGGTTGATGGGGGTTAGGGACTGGAAGTGGGCTGATGGGGGGGGTTAGGACTGGAAGTGGTATGATGGGGGGTTAGTACTGTAAATGGGTTATAGGGGGTGCTTAAACAGAAAAAGGTGTGATGGGGGGTTAGGACTGGAAGTGGGTTGATGAGGGTGGGATAGGACTGGTATTGGGGTGGGGGGTTGCTAGGACTGGAAAGGGGTTGGTGGGCTGCTAGTACTGGAAAAGGGCTGATGCAGGGACTAGAAGGGAATGGATGCTGGGTGAGGCTGGAACTAGAAGGGAGCTGGTGTTGGGGGAGGATTAGATGGGATGGGGCTGGGAGAGTAAAATGGAGAGGGGAAAAAATATTTTGTGTGGGCGGGATCACAAATCTACAATGGGCCGGGTATTGGGAGAATAAGTGGGGCTTGAGGATGGAGGGGTAAATTTTGAGTAGATGTAATAGGAATGAGGAAAGAGCAAAAGGAGAAAGATTAGTATGTTAAAGCAGATGTAGTGAGAGAATGGAAAAATAAAACAAGAAGACAGAAGAAAGGACAAATGGACAGCAGATGGAGAGTTAGCAGAGACACGAAGAAACCAGAAGAAAGTGGCTGGAACAATTGCAACTGAAAAAAAAATGCACAAAAGGTAGAAAAATATCTCTTTATTTTGAATTTATTAACTGGAATATGTCAGCTCTGGGAAATGTGCATCATTAATTTTTGCGCTTTGTTAGTACAAGAGGAAATTAATTTATATTTTTATATCAACAGTGATGTTGTATATTCAAAGTTTGGCTTTTGGGGTTCCCAGTTTAATTATTGTCTTCCTGTTTCTAAATTGTGATTCCTTGTTTGGTGATGGTCTGTTCTGCATGTGTAACTGAGCTGAGGTATTCTGTTTATATAATTCCTATTTGACATTGCCACTTGTTCTTTCCCCAGTAGGTCATGTATTGTTGTTCTCTGAAATGTATGGTTTAATATTTGCAGTGTTGCCTTTTGATAGTTAGGGTATGGTGCTTTGTGAGTCCTGGTAGTGCTGTTAGGATACGGGCGGGTTTGCTATGGGTTCTAAATGGGCAGCGTTGTGTAGTAGTTCCTAATGTGCCTGGCGTTGGTACTGGATTATAGTAATGTAGAAACCTTTTAGTCTTTCTTTATCCATACACTCATTAAGAGGCAGTTTACTAAAAGTTAGTGTATGGTAACATTATGCAAATATTTATGCAAATGAGGCACCTAATGCAAATGAGGCTTTAATTGACGTGCTGGCACTTTGAGGAAATTCTTTGGTTTTGTGCGGCAGTTTGGGCACTCGGGCTCAAAAAGGTTAGCCATCACTGCCCTATGGTGTAGTTTGGATCAGCCGAAAATGGGGGTTATGATGATTTTTATTGATGTTTCTGCAGCTTTTGATTCCATTAACCATGTATTGCTTTTGCAGTGCCTCCATTCTTTGGGTGTCACATGACAAGTGTTGAATTGGTTTACATCCTATTTAACGGGTTGATTTTTTCAGGTTCGAATAGGCTCTGATGTCTCGGACTGGACCCTACTACTACTACTACTACTGACCATTTGTATAGTGCTATAAGATGTATGCAGTGCTGCACAGACATGTAAGAGACAGACCCTGCTCATCAGAGCTTACAATCTAGTCAAGACAGACAACACAAGGGAAACACAAGGAGATTAGGTGAGTCAAGATCTGAAAGTGGCAGCGAAGAGGTGAGTTTTCAGCCTGGATCTGAAAAGGGTCAGAGAAGGTGCCTGCCCTACAGACTCGGGTAGTTTGTTCCAGGCGTAAGGTGCAGCAAGGTGAAAGGAGTGAAGTCTGGAGCTAGCAATAGAAGAGAAGGGCACAGATAGAAGAGGTTTGCCAGAAGAGCAGAGTTCCCGAGGGGGGATGTATGGAGAGAAGAGAGGAAAGGTAGCGAGAAGCTGCAGAGTGAATGCAACCCCTTGGGATTGTGGTGTGCCGCAAGGTTCTGTGTTATCTGCCTTATTGTTTAACTTATATATGGCTCTTGTATATGCCTTATTTTGGAGTTTTGGTGCTTTTTTTATCATGTTTATAGTGATGATATTTTGCTGTACATGTCATCTGATGTCTCTGCAGGGTATGCCTCTCTGCCCTTGTTGCATTGTTTGGAGGTTGTTTCAATGTGGTCTGCCCAGCAAGGGCAATTATCGGAAGACAGAGGTTTTGTTTGTCCACCGTAATAGCTCATTCATTGCTCCTGAAGAGGTTTTGTTGAATGGTCTTAAGGTTGTTGTGTTTATTTGGGTGTAACTTTGGATACACACCTGAATATGTGAGAGAATATTGAAGAGCCATTTGTTTCGTCAATTGTTTGGCTCTTGATTTTGTTCATTTTTTGTTCTAAAATGCATCATATGTTTTTTGTACCACTTTGAACTTTTCTGATTAGGTGGTTTATAAATGTTGCAAATAAAATAAAATAAATAAATAAATAATAATGGCTATTTTAGAGGGGAGAGAGCCTATTTAAATGAATGCAATGTGCTCCACTCACCGCAGTTCTCAAATTAGTGATTGCAGTGCTCCATTGGCAGCAACAGCATGGTGGTTGATTAATAAAGGACACTAGATTATTGGTGCCAAATTGACAAAGGAGATGTTACATGGGTAATGCAGTGGGGCTGGCTGGTCCACCAGGCTGACAAGGCTGCTGCCTAGGGTATACATCTGTGATGTCTGGTATGACTCCACCGTGACAGTGGCAGCACACATGCATGCTGCCTCAATCAAAAAGAAGGTGCACCACCACCACTGCCATCATGATGCCATGTCAGCATTGTGTGAGGGTGAATGTGGCAGTCACAAGGGCTGCAGCTTGCTGCAGACAAAACTTTATCCTGGCCCTGTGTGTCAGGTGCAACGCTGCAGTTGACACTGTCAGTGGGATGGCAAGCATGTCAGCAGTAGGTACAACAGAGCATATGGTGATCCCTCCCTATTGAGGTCTAAGGCAGCAGCACACATGCCCACATCCCCCGATGGAGGGGAGCAGAAGCAGCAAGGCATGCCTAGCTGCATGTGTGCAAGTTCAGTAAGGCAGCCTGCTGCACTGAAGCGGCACTGTGCCATGATGGCAAGGAGAGATCAACCAGCATGCTGTCCACCATGATGGGTGGACCCTGGCACCCTGCTACTTTTCTGAGTGGATGGGCTGGCCCTGAGATCAGGATGCCCCCCCACCTGCATATATTGAGTGGATATATGCATGTGAGTGGAAAAATATGCCACTGAGGCAGGAATAGTATGCAATATGATAACAGCCAATGTCAGAGGAAAAATGCCCACCCTGTCCCCTCACCTACTAAATGATGACCCTAATTTGTGTGTGAACATCTGCCGCTCCATAAGTAAGTACTCTGTCAGTTACAATCATCAAAGCTACATGTGAATCCAAATAAGTTATGTTTATCTTCAAGATATGAGATTATTCCATGTCTGCCCCACAAGCACACAAAAGAAAATGGGAACATTGGTCACTCTGCTAGTACACTCATGGTCTGCAATGTGTGTATTCATGTATCATGGCCTGCCCCTTTGACTGAGTCCAAAACATGGATAGCAGAGGAAGAATAACTTTTATTGAACACTTTTAGCCAATGGCCCAGTGTTCAATAAAAGTTATTTTTCCTCTGCTATCCATGTTTTGGACTGGGTCTATTAGTTGCACGTGGATTCGTGCTTTTGTGTTGGACACTGCCCCTTTGACTGGACAGATCCCATATGCAAGACAAAAATGTTAGTTGAACCATCAGCATAGCAAGGCATTGCAACATACAGACCTAACAAGATATCCCTCTCCCACACCGGCCAAACATACCTTGTCAGACAAGTATGACAGAGAGCCTGAAGAGATATAAGCAGACATAGACATACCCCAACTTATGTCCACATGCATCCTGACAATGACCACAAACACACCCTTGGATGAATGAACCCACACGGCTACTCTGTGGCTCCAAACCCATGGCCAGCGTGTGCATGACAGAAGGGTCACAGGCTCAAGACCAGATTGTGGATCAGGAATTATATGTCCAGGTGTGTTAACTTTATCCTACATTTACAGAACTATATAAGCATGTGCAACCTTCAACATTTCACCCAGCAAGAATCCATACACTCAGCTGTCACACTGAGAAGCTGCACCATCCATGGCTGGGTGGCACAGCATGCTAATAGCACCGGCACACTGCGTGGGCATTGACAGCACCTGAATATTGCAGAGTGTGCTAATACCATCTGCACACTGAGCAGGCATTGACAATGGTGGAGCGCCTAAGGGGCAGATAAGAATGCCAAACTGCACCACTTTGTGACAGTGGGGTCATGTGTGTGTGTGTGTATGTGTCTCCAGAGTAGTGTGAGCCTCAGCAATGCCCTGTGTATGCATGTGGTTCCCTGGCCAATATGGCAGTGCATACAATGTGCTGCAGGTCAGCAATACTGCAACCCCATATACTGTGTGAGACACCATTTACAAGCAGAAGGTAAGTTTGCTGTAAGTTGTTGCAACCTGTGGCTGTGATGCTGTAATGCATTCCCAGTTACACCATTGACAAGGCCCATTCCCACAGCATTCCCCTACACATACCTCTCAACATGACACTGTTGTGCAGCTCCAAAATCATCTGCTGTTTTGACTGGAGTGAGCAGGGGGGACACATGTGTGTATGTTGCAACCCTCACCACTGACTCAGCCTCCAGGCCTAAGAACACACCAATTTGCACAGGTCAGAGGCCAGATTAATTCCAAATGCTATACCAGCTGTATCCATGGCAACAGTGTCATCCCATCTGGGGCAGCTGCAGCCTTTAGGGAACTAGGCTCAGCGGGAGGGCTGGCCTCTGTGAATGTTCAATCCATTTACTTAGATGGTGACACTGGCAGGAACCTGAGATTTACCTGCATGCATGTTGTTCTTGTCCCATGCTGCATTTGCAGAGTGCAAGTGAGGGGAAACTTTGCTCTATGCAGTGTATGCACATACAGGGAGGAATGTATCAGGCAAATTCACACACAAGAAATCCACCTCTACACTGTCTACTGATCATTGGCCAAAGCATTCAGCAGTATATTATCTATTACCCCAAATGAGAGCCCAAATGAGAGCCCAAAGCATTCAGCAGTATATTATCTATTACCCCAAATGAGAGCCCACCTATGTGCCTAATTGGGATGGTGGGATACCGACCTCTGAATGATGCATGCACACTTCCAGCTGCCAAAATGTGGCACAGGATGTCATGTTGGTCTCTGCATCACCCACCACCATATGGGAAGGTAATGCCTGGAAGTGAATTTTGGGGTGGGGGTAGGGGTGCAGGGAACACATACATGTTTAGTATGTGACCTTTGTAGGTGCCATTGCTGGCCAAAGCCTATGTTCACATGGCCAGAACCTATGCAGGCTTACTCAGTGTCTGCATCTGTTACATCAGTGGACCTGCATGACAGCCTTACTGGCTCCCCATGGGAAGTGTGACAGTCACAAGGATGGTGTTATGAACAAAGAGGCAGGGAATAGTGGCATATGTGTCACCAGCAACTGGTCAAACATCCAACCTGCATGATTCCATGTGCTCTTGGGGTGGAAGGCGATGTGTCTGCAGCATGGGAGAGTGCATGTGCTGCAATGGCCAGGTTTGGAGCATCAGTGGCTAGGGACATGACATTATATTCAAGTACAGGCATAGCCCTAAGTTCAATGCTCACTGTCATGAGCTGTGTAGGAGGACACTGCATTTGTGTATGTGACAGACATAGCCCACTGTGGGCCAGCATGCATTCTCAGCCTGTCTCAGGCCCACCTTCCACTGTACCTCACATTGCATGAGCTGTCTTCAATTCCAAGATAACAGGGTACATAATGAGGAGCAGAGGATTCTAGGTATTGCCTAAAGCAGAGTGGTTTGCATAGGATGTATTGGTGTTTGAGGTTAGATCAATGGCTGAGCAATCTAAGTGTATGACTGCCACAGGCATGTCCTGAGTGCACACATCTGTTCATGCTGAGAGGCCACTCTTACTCTGACCAAGCTGTGACCATGTCATGGCTATATATGCATATGGTGCTATATCAGAGCAAGCTGTAGTGATATGTGGGTTGTTTCTTTTATGGCAGTCTAGTCACTAGACAGAATGCTGGTTGTTCATGCTGTTTGTTCAAAGCCAATATATTCATGGTGTCTAGGTGCATATGCAGCGTGGGGTGATTAGCAGACTGTGCACAGATGGTATGTGAGTGGCTGACATAGGACTGTTGCTCAACATATGCAGGCTATCTGGGATTGATATGGTTGATTGAAATTCCCAGAAAGTAAGGTTACCGGCTGTTCTTAGGCTGTTGGTAACCTGCTGGTTTCTATGTTCTTGGCAGGCCTTTCTGCATAGACAAAACTCACTGCAATTGGGTTCCTTTACAAAAGCTGCCACAACCTTAGGTACTGACACGAGATGTTATAAGAGAGTCCTTCGCCCACAGAAGCAGGACACAAAGCCCAAATAAGACAGGCAACTCCAGCATGCTGCTAGTGGTACAGAATACGAAGTGACTAGTATCACATACTGCAGACAATACTGTACCTGTAGTATACTGGTAGTGACAGAGATCTATTTCAGAACCTGGAGTGAGTGGAAAAATATGCCAAGGGAGCCTGAAAGGGAGGGTACAGGGCTTGCTCTGGGGACCAGGTGATATGTGCCCTCCCTCAAGGTCTGCATAAACAGGTCTTTTGCACATATGGCAGTTGTCATGTGCAGGAAGCACATATTATCCCTGCATGTTACAGTGGTGATGTGATGTATCACTGTATTTTCCATATGGGCATCAGTTGCATATATGTAATCAGATTGTGTGGTGCATCATGGGTAATGGAGGAGCTAACTGATACTGGAATCCAGGTCCACAATTGCAGCCATATTGGTGACTGTGATCACTGGAGCATTGCCCAGTACCAGTTTGTCATCTATGATGGTAGAAGACGTGTGCATGGCTCCCCAAGGAGTCAGGATAGTCAGCGATGGACCGTAGTGGTCATGAATGTGGTTTGAGTTAGGTTATGTACAGTTTTACCTATCTTGCAATGTACAGCAGGTGACAAACGACTGCATGGACCTGCACATGTGCTACTTCAGGGATTAGTGTCACACTGTGGCACAGCAGACCTCTGTGTGCAACTGTTGTTTGGCGTAGGAGGTATAGTGGAGGGACAGGCATCCTGACCTCACACATGACTTGGCTTTTGGACACGATATGTATTCTGCAGCTCTGTGTCTGTTATGCAGCTAGTGTACTGAATGTGCAGTGCAGTGTGCACTGCATGTGTGCCTCTATAGGCAGGCCCTAGGTATGATGTACCACTGTCTCAGACTGTGGCAACCACGTTGTTTCATGTCCTGGGTTTTTCCCATTGTAGACAGGCACCTGCAGTCTCTGATTCTAGACAGTGTTATGGAGGAGAATGTTGAGGTGTAGCTAATGGTTAGAGAACTGGATTGTTAAGCAACAGACCATGGTTTGACTCCACTTGTTCTCTTTGTGGCTGTGGGAAATTCACTTCAATATACTGCCAGAAACAGTCTGGGGTCTGCATTGTCTGGGGGACACACATTCTTATACTTTTTTATGTGTTACGATAGCACATTGCGTCTGCAGACATACACAGTGCAATCATACCCCTCTGACAGTATGACTTTAGTGGCCTGTTGCAAAGGATCAGACATGTTCACCCTGTAGATGTATGACACATGAATTGTACATGATTTGAATATTTCATCATAACTCTGACTGCACATCTTTGGCTCCATCATATGTATGCTGTACGTACAGGAATATTCCACTCCTTGGATGGCCACCTGCAGGGATCATCACATGTTCCTACTTGCTGCATATGGACAATATGAGAGGCACTTGTCCAGTTGTTATATGCACATGTGTCAGAAGAATTGTATGGTGGTTAGAAAAGCTGATACAGCTACCATACCCAAATAGCTGTTATTGGAAATTCCCTGTGGCACAGCTACTATTTTTTCACATACACTACAATTGCATTTGTGCGGTCACATCAGGTACATCGGGGCAGCAAGGCCATACCGCACTCTCATCTACTGCCATTCATCCTTCAGCCCATCCATCTGCATATGCCCATTATGTACAGTCATGTATTCTCCTGCCAGTTGGTACACCATGGCCGAAACAGGAACAGTTTAATCATTTGGATGTATCACTCACACTTCTGTGAATGATCTGCACGTCACCATTCTTGCTCGGTCATCCTTTTAATGCCTACATCATGGCGATGCTGGCTCCACCAGGGGACACTTCTTCCCAATCCTATGCCACACACTGACATTACAGCATATTACGTGTGTAACCCTTACTGATACAGTACAGCTGCCTCCCACATACTCATCCCACTACTGACTGCACATTTGGTACATATGGATCTGACAGGTCCATCAGCTCTTACCTTTCCTTCCATCCATCAACTAACGTGACTTTCACAGGGTTTCCTTATCCTGAGTTAAGGTGACTGCCATTTTGAGGCATTAAGGTGCACCTTGGGCATCTTACTGCCTGGTGTCCTGTTAGCATCTGATAAGTGGAGCCAAGCAACCTTATCACTGGAATGTCTTCTCCCCACCCTAGCCTTTATCGCACAATAACACCCTTACCACTGCCGTTAACACTTGCTAACTGGTGCACCCTGAACACGCTATAGTAAACATACCCCTAAGTTTGTATCTGAGGTTATGGAGGGTTAAGTGACTTGCCCAAGATTACTAGGAGCAATAGTGTGTTTCAAACCATGTTTTCCTGGTTCTCAGCCCACTGCGCAAACCATTAGGCTACCTGATGTACAATATATATTCTCTAATACTTGTATGCACTCCTGCCATAGGACATAAGGGTGCAAAAGCAGAAGGCAAGCAATTAGGAAATCTCTTCGCCCTTCATGAAGCATGCAGATTCAGTGGTCTAAAGTTTAACTAAAACCATGGAGCAGAATTTTGATTGCATATGCTGGAAATGTTAGTGTGGTCTTTGTACATAGCATGGTAATGACTAAAAAGGTCCTTACTGTTCTATTTTAATACTTTGCATATGTTAGTGCATTGCTTTTTAGCATTTGTGTTCTACAAAATGCTTCATAATAGCACCTTAGTAAACTGTGCTGTTGTTGGTGTGACTAGCAAGCACTTACAGTGAGTAGTAAATAAAGGAAAATCTATGTCCTATACATTGTCTGCACTGTTAGTACTGTAAATGTCTCATTTCAGAGAAGAAACCATGACATTCTGGTCTGAAGGTAACAGCTCTATTAGTCAAAGAGGAGTCTCTAGATCGTTATCGTCCCTCAAAAACAGTTGTTACTTCCTATCACTAGCAGAAACTCATCAAAACAGGTGCTGATTTTAAGGAACATGCCAAAATATGGCAAAAGCATAAAGACCAAATTTAAGAGCTGTATAAAAGTTGAGCACAGAGTTTGCAAATCCATTTGCTCATGCAGTTTTGGCATAGCTAATCTTTTGCCCAAGCATTTCTTTTCTTGTGGGACTTTAAATCCTTCAACAGCAGATTCACTAGGTCAAAGGTCAAAGAAATACCATTGGAATAAAACATTTAAAAAGATGTGGTGTAGTATCTATGAATTAAATCATTATGAGTCACGAGCACTGAATAGCTTACTAATACATTGCTGTAAAAAATATATTTTAAAAATAGGAAATGGGGTAGAAATGAAGGATCCATGGAATCAAATGTTGCTTTCTTGTAGAGAAGGTGGAGAAAGTGATTTAATTTCCTAATATTTTCTATTTTATGCCTGGAACTCTGGGTACTGCACTCATATGGGGTGCACTTTTGAAATCTTCATTGTCTTAGCAGCAGCAGAAGATTTTAAGGGGGTTAAATCTGCATTTTATTATTTCATGGGGTATTCAAAGTTTTACAAAAAATTAAGAGCATACTGTTTATCTCCACATTAAAACTCATGGAAACATCCTAACTAGAAAAAATGAAAAGTGACCTGCAGAGATATTTCTATATGCTCACTTAGGGCTGCCAACTGGCCGGTTTTCAGCCGGCCTGGCCGGTTTTTCCATGGCCAGGCCGGCTGCCGGCGCAGAGGCAAAACCGGCCCTTGAAAAGCCGGTTTTTTTGCTCTGGCCGCAAGATCGGGAGCGGCCAGAGCAAAAAAAAAACGCTTTTCTCCCAACCCGGAGGGCTTCCGCGGGAGCGGGGGATCCCCGCGCGAGGCCCCGGCTCCACCTGAACAGCCGCCTGCGTGAAGGTAAAATTCACGCTGGCGGCTGTTCCTGTGAAGCCGCGATTGGTGGGAAAGGTTAAAGGCAATGCCCTTTAACCTTTCCCAGCATTCGCGGCTTCATAGGAACATCCGCCAGCGTGAAGGAAAAGGCTCTTCACGCTGGCAGCTGTTCAGAGGGAGCCGTGGCCTCGCACGGGCTTCCCCAGCTCCCTCTAAAGCCTCAGACAGCCGCGGTTTGGGGGGGGGGGAGGCCAAGGACTGCCTGGGCTGTGATGGGGGGAGGGGGCCTGGACTGGAAAAGGGCTAGGAGGGGGGAATTTGACTGGAAATGGGTTTGTGATGGGGGGGGGGACCTGGACCGGAAAAAGGGCAATGGGGGAGGGGGGACTTGGACTGGAAAGAAATGGGCGTGATGGGAGGGGACCTGGACTGTAAAAGGGCTATGTGGGGGGGGGGGGTGGGGTGGTGGGGGGGGGGGACATGGACATGGCTGGAAATGTGTTTTGATGGGGAGGGGGGACCTGGACTGGAAAAGGGCTGGGGGGGGGGACATGGACTGGAAATAGGTTGTGATGGGGGAGGGGGACCTGGACTGGAAAAAGGGCTATGGGGGGGGAACTTGGACTGGAAAAGGGCTATGGGTGGGGGGAACTTGGACTGGAAATGGGCTATGGTGGAGGGAGGGGGAACTTGGACTGGAAAATAGGCTGTGATTAGGGGGACATGGACTGGAAATGGGTTGTGAAGGGGGGGACGGACCTGGACTGAAAAGGGCTATGGGGGGCATTGGACTGGAAAGAAATGGGCTGTGAGGGGAGGGGGAGGGGACCTGGACCTATAAAGGGCTATGTGGGGGGGGGAGACATGGACTGGAAATGGGTTTTTGATGGGGAGGGGGACCTGGACTGGAAAAGGGCTAGGGGGGGGGGCATGGACTGGAAATGGGTTGTGATGGGGAGGGGGACCTGGACTGGAAAAAGGCTATGGGGGGGGGGAAACTTGGACTGGAAAGGGCTATGGTGGAGGGAGGGGGAACTTGGACTGGAAATAGGCTGTGATTAGGGGGGCTAGGACTGCAAATGGACTGTGATGGTGGGGGGGGGGGGTAGGACTGCAATGGGCTGTGATGGTCCGGGGGGACTCGGACTGCAAATGGGATGTGATGGGGGGGGGGGCCTAGGACTGGAAATAGGCTGTGATGGGGGACTTGGACTGGAAATGGGTGTGATGGGGGGGGGGGGGCTAGAGGACTGGAAATGGTCTGTGTGATGTGAGGACTAGCACTGGGAAATGGGTCTGATGAAGAGCTGGAATAGGACTGGAAATGGGCTGATGTGGGACATGGGAGAATGGGATTAGAAGGGAGTGGATGCTGGGTGGGTCTAGAACTATAAGGGAACTGATTTTGGGGGAGGACTAGAATAGATGAGGAATGAGAATGGAGAGGGGAAAAAACTATTTTGTGTGGAAGAAAAGTCTATGGATGGGCTGGGTATTGGGAGAGTGAGGGGCTTGAGAATGGAAGGGTGAAATTTAAATGGATGATAAAGGAATAAGGAAAGAATTGGGGAAAAGAGCAAAAGGGAAACAATCAGTATGTTAAAGCAGAAATAGAGAGAGAGAATGGAAAACATCTAAAAGAGAAGAAAGGACAAATGGATAGCTCGCAGAAGACATGAAGAAACCAGAAGAAAGTGACTGGAGCAATTGCAACTGAAAATAAAACGCCCAAACAGAAGGTAGAAAAATACTTTTATTTTGAATTTATTAGCTGGAATATGTTTGGTCTGGGAAGTGTGTATTGATAACATCTTTGCGTTTTTGTTTAGTGCAAGAGGAAATTACTTTATAGTTTTATTTCTCCAGTGTTGTACATTTCATGTTTGGATTTTGGGGTTCCCAGTTTAATTATTATATGACCAAGGAAGTTAGCCTACACGTATCCTCGGTAATTTTTGTGGGTGGGGCTGGGGGCGGGGCAGGGGTGGGACTAGGGGCGGAGAATGGGTGGAACATGGCGAGCCACAGGTGTCGGGTTTTTCTCGGTGAAAAAGTTGGTAACCCTATGCTCACTGCTGGGCTGGGCCTCTTTCAAGCACTAGCAAGAAGTCATCCCTGCTTAATGGAGTTTTGGAGGCTCTGGGGCTGTGGATTCAGAAAGAAGCTTGCACCATGGAAGGGAGTTGTCTACAGGGTTGAATAGTGACCATTGTGGAGGCAGACGTAGTAAGAGTGAGAGGGCTGTAGTGGTTATCAAGGCTGTTTTGTCAATATCACCTTGACTTTACAGAGTGAACTACAGTGGGAAAAACAGGAAGATGAGCTGTTGTGCTGAGCCCAGGCTTGTCCAAAGAAGATACCACGGAGTGTGTGGGTTCATGGTATGTTTATAATTGCAGGTTCGAAAGAGGTGGAATGTGGGACAAGAGGCAGCAAAACAGGGAGCAGGAGAAAGAGCTGAATTAGAAAAGGGACAGAGAAGGGTGGACCAAAATGATAAAGGGGATGGAATGGCTTCCCTATGAGGAAAGGCTAAAGCATTAAGGGATCTTCAGCTTGAAAAAGGAACCGCTGAGGGGAAGTGTGATAGAGGTTTATAAAATCATGAGTGAAGTAGAATGGGTAAACACAAATCAATTTTTTAAACTCTTTCAAAAAGTAAAAAGACTATGGACATGCCATGAAATTACTAAGTAGTATTTTTAAAACAAATTGGAGAAAATAATTTTTGTCATGCAACCCATAACTAAGCTCTGAGGATGTGGTAAAAGCAAAGGCCAGCCCCTCCTCTAGGTGGGCTAGGCAGCCGCCTAGCATGGTAGACCTTTGTAGGTGGCACAGCACGGCACCTGTGGTAAGCCATGTGCTTCAGCAATTATGGCATGCTGCTTCAGACTCTCCACAGACAAGAAGCTGTGTTGTAGGGAGGTCAGAAGTGGCAGGCCATGTGTGCCAAAGCACAAGGCCTGCTGTGAGCCACTGCCACTTCTGCCATGCCAAGCTGAGCCTTCCCCTTTCCACCGACCATGTTGATGGAATCAACGGCAGTGAGGGGCAGCGGCACAGCTCAGCTCGGAAGGGTAGTGGTGGCATGGCTCAGAAAGTGTGGGGGGCAGCACAGCCGGGGTTTCTGCAGTTACTCTCGTTGGTTTAAAAAATAGTTTTGACAAGTTACTGGAGGAAAAGTCCATAATTAAATTGTTATTGAGGTAGACTTGAGGAAAGCACTGCTTATCCCTGGAGGGTAAGCAGCATAGAATGAAGTTGCTTTTTGGGATTTTGCAGATACTTTCCTGCATTGGCTAGTGTTGGAAACTGGATACTGGGTTTGATGGACTTTTGGTCTGATGCAGTTTGAGAGATCTTGTGTTCTTATGCAGGGGCTGCATGTATGTAGTCATGCACACTCAAGATCAGACAGAAGAAATAGCTGGAATGATGGGTTGGGGAGGCTATTGGTTATTTTCAACAGTAGTAGCAGCAGAGTATAGGGGAGTTCCTGCTGTCACCAGTTAGTGTTGAGATGCTGTATTTAAGATAGCAGTGGTCTGGATGTCGGTGGGCTGCTGCATATGTGTGTGTACCACCATGGAGTTGTGCAGTAGGAAGCAATTAGTGACAGAAGCCTTAGAGAAGCTCTCACTGCAGCAGAAATTGCTAGAGGAGTTTCTCTTTGTGGTTTTTAGGTATCCTGAAGTAGTTCGGAGGTTTGATTGTGTTGGGGTTGGCATGACTGAATAAATGCAGTGAATTATGGCTATGATACAATTGCGACGTTCAACAATCCCGGTGATAAAGATATCCAGGGGGTATACTCCCAGGACTAGCCTTTTACATTTTTTATTATTTATTTATTTATTTATTGTCAGACTAGATGCTGGGAGTATACACCCTGGATATCTTTGTCACCGGGATTGTTCAATGTCACTTTTGTGGAGTAGAAGTCTTGGGTGAAGATCCTGATTGAGAGTGAGTTTATGATACAATTGCAGCAATGATGAACACTGGTGCACTGGACTGGGGATTCATGGCTCCACTGTGCTAGTTGGCACACTGTGCTTTCAAGTGGGGAGATATATGGGGTGGCACAATGAATCATTACTCTTAGTGGGAAGCCTGCAATATCAAGTGGTGTACAGTAAACAAGAACCTGAAAGGTACAGGAGCTCTGATCCTGTTCTAGAAATGCTTCCCCAAATAAGTTATTCAGTTCAAGTCTTCTGATTGGCTGACATACCAGGCAGGAGCAGCTGAGGGTTCTAAAAGTGACAGATTGAGAAGTTATTTGGGTTTGGACTCAAAGTTGTCAGCTGCAGATGAAAAGAGCTCCCAGGGTATTGCTCTGAAGAAAAATTGCCTGAGAGACTAAATAAAAGTATAGCTATGTAGAAGCTGTTGTAAAGTGTTGAAGGAAAAGTGACCTTCTAAGTATGAATATGTGTTATCTGCAAAAGTTAGTACAAACAAGTTTGCTTGGATCAAATAAAAAATGAGATTACAAGCAGTCAATCAAACTGATGATGCATTGCTCTTAGCAGAATGGCTAAGAAGAACCTAGACAACATTTTCAAGTGCAGAGATAAATTTATGTGCAAAGATTCAACTTGTCCAAACCATAGTATTTTCAAGAACATTATATGGATGGGAAAGTTGGATAGTAAAGAGTCATGGGATAGGAGGCAGTGTACTATTGTGGATCAGGAACTGGTTAAAAGATAGAAAGCAGAGGGTAGGGCTAAATGGCCAATTTTCCCAATGGAGAAAGGTGAATAGTGGTGTACCCCAGGGATCTGTGCTGGGTCCGCTGCTTTTTGACATATTCATAAATGACCTGGAAAGTGGAATAACGAGTGAGGTTATCAAATTTGCAGATGACACAAAACTATTTAAAGTTGTTAAAACCCAAGAGGATTGTGGAAAATTGCAAGAGGATCTTGATAAATTGGAAGACTAGGCATCAAAATGGCAGATGAAATTTAATATGGACAAGTGCAAGATTATGCACCTAGGGAAGAACAACCCAAACTATGGTTACACGATGCAAGGTTCCACATTAGGAACCACCACCCAGGAAAAAGATTTAGGCGTCATTGTGGATACTATGTTAAAACCCTCGGCCCAGTGTGTAGCGGCGGCCAAGAGAGCAAATAGAATGCTAGGTATGATAAGGAAAGGAATGGAAAATAAAACAAAAGATATTATAATGCCTCTATATTGTTCCATGGTGAGACCGCACCTTGAATATTGTGTGCAATTCTGGTTGCTGTATCTTAAAAAGGATATAGTGATTTTAGAAAAGGTTCAGAGAAGAGCCACCAAAATGGTAAAGGGGATGGAAGGATACTCCTATGAAGAAAGGCTAAAAAGGTTAGGGCTCTTTAACCTGGAAAAGAGACGGCTGAGGGGAGATATGATAGAAGTCTATAAATTAATGAACGGAGTGGAACGGGTAAACGTAGATAGATTGTTTACCTTATCAGAATATAGAAAGACTAGGGGACATGCAATGAAGCTACAGGGTAAACTATTTAAGACTAATAAAAGAAAATATTTTTTCACTCAACGTGTAATCAAACTCTGGAATTTGTTACCGGAGAATGTAGTAAAGGCTGTTAATGTAGCTGGGTTTAAAAAAGGTTTGGACAAGTTCCTGGAGGAAAGGTCCATAAACCATTATTAAGAAGGGATCCAGGATATCAATGCTTGAACCAATACCAGCGTTGTGGAACCTGTGTCCCTTGGAGAAACTGCTAGGTACATATGACCTAGATTGGCCACTGTTGGAAACAGAATACTGGGCTTGATGGACCTTGGTCTGACCCAGTATGGCATATCTTATGTTCTTATGTTCTTAAGAAAGACAGGAAGAAATTTGATGCTTTTGAATTATGGTGCTGCAAAAATTACTATGCATACCATGAACTGCCTAAAGAACAGATCCTACTAAGCTTTCCTTTGAAGGGCAAATGATAAGACTTTGACTTTCATACTTCGTACACATCATATGAAGAGAAAGAACATTAGAGAAAAATGTGATGCTTGGCAAGATTGAAGTTCACAAAAAAAGAAGGCCAGCAATGCAGTGGATCAATACAATAATAACACCTATGGATGCCACTTCATCAACAATTAGTTGCCTGACTGAAGACTGAAAAGGACAACTATCCACATGGTTGCCATGAGTTGACATTAACTTGATGGCACTTAACAGAAACCTAGTGGTTAAAGCAATGACCAGGAACTCTAGTGTTCAAATTCTGCTGATGTTCCTTGTGACCTTTAACAAGTTACTTCACCCTTCATGCCTCAAGGACAGATTTACAGCCCTTTTTACTAAGGGGGTCATTCTGAAAACAAATAAGGGGCTCGGACATGCCATGTACATGTGTAAAGGGAACCGACGTGCAAACACGTATTCCGCAACTGAAATGACGTGTACATACAGCTATCTTGGACGTGGAACCCTGTACATCCAAAAGAGGGGAGGGAATGGGGCATGTCCGCTGGCTTAGACGTCCAAGTCGTATTCTGACCATGAGTGTGTATGTCTGAATGCCAGAGCTTACACATGTAATTCAGACCACCAGAAACATGGAATAAAGACAGGAGATAGAAAAAACAAAACAAAACAAAACAAGAGACAGGCTCATGCCAATGTAATGCACTTACTCAGGTGGAGCCAGTGGTTATACAAACATACAGTGTACATTCCAGGGACACAGGGCCAACTGACCCATGCTACCCCGCACATACCCCCCTCTAATGTGGCACCACAGAACACCATACTTCCCACAGCAGACACCCACGTGCCCCCCCATAGCCTATGGAAGACTACCCCCATCCACCCACCACAGCCCCCAACTATGGAACATGAACATGCCTGGTAGACAGACCTGGCAGCCAGACAACAACTACTGCTATCCCCCATGTCTCCTTGCCTGCCTCCATGTCCTACCCTGATCTAAGGTCACCTTGCTTGTCCCCTGTGCTGGGACCTGCATTTGACGGGAGGTGGATGTGCCCTCTGAGGCTGAGCTACTGCTTCTGCTATCCCCACTTCTCCCCCCCCCCCCCACCAAATAAAATGGTGGGAAGGCACAGGAGTACATGCAGGTGCAGCAGAAGCAGTGGACGGTGGCAGAGGTGGGACTCAGTACTGGCAGCAGCAGATGGGAGATCGGCGGCCAGGATGGGTCCAGGTGCCCCCTGAGAGCTGGCCAGCTGACCATTTACAGTCCCAAACTGGGTGCCCAATCGGTGTAAGGATGCAGCCAGAGTGGCTGTGGCAGTCAGTTGTTGTTCTTGGTTGCATTATTGTCTCTCCCAGAGCATCAACTGCTGCCCCTGGAGTAAGACATTCCTGCAAAGGAGACCATCTTTGCACGCATGTGCTCCTCATGTGCCTTCTAATGTCTGATCAAGTGCTGGGCGCACTGCACAAGCAATGCAGATGTGTGATGGTGTGTCCACTCCCTGCGAATGGGCCCCTCCTGGGATACTGGCGGCTCTGGCAATGGGGCAAGATAGTCCCCCTTTACCTTCAATGTATCATTCTCTGTCCCTATTGTGGCAGCTCGTCCTGGTGTCATGTCAGTGGGGCATACTAGAGGTGATTCCCCTGTCTCCTCTGGTGCCACAGAGGTTGCATCAGGAGTAGGTGACTGGGGCAGTGGTGGAGCAGCTTATAGCAGTGCTGGCATGGGGGCAGTGCCGGGTCCTGCAACTGCAGTTGCACCTGTTGGGAGAGGCACGGGTCAGCAAACCAGCAGTGATGGATGCATGCATGCAGTGTGCACACAAATGTGCAGATGTGTAGGTGAACAGACAGGGGGACACAACAGTGCAGATGTGTAGGCACAGCAGAGACCAAGCCATGCACCACAGTGCAGGCCCAGAACAACAGAGCCTCCCAATGGCCCCTGAGGGTGGACATGTGAGAGGAGGGTGGGCAGTGAAGGGAGCCCTGAGCCCCATGATGCAGGACATGGACACTGGCCATTGAGGGTGCATATGAGACAGGTCATGGATGTACCCTGGTTCTGTGGCAGCCTTGAGGTGTCCAGGTCCACTGACACCTTCCAGTGTAGCAAAGTCGATGATTGCCAGGACCCGCTGCTCCAGGTCACTCAGCTGCACACCTTGACCACCAGGACTCTCACTGCTTGCCTTCGCAGACATCTCCCAATGCTCCTGCCTCCATGTCCTCAATGTCCCTGTTGTTGTGGTGGATACCATTCACCTGCTGACAGATGGCCAACCACCATCTCTACCACTCATAGACACTGAGCTAGCACTTCTGTGTGCCCATCTGGCCTGCATAGTCACTTATAATGGTCTCTAGGAGGAGGGCTGATTCACCCTCACTGAAATTGTGCCTTTATGCAGACTTCCATGGGGTCATCACAAAAGCACATGCAAACACGAATATACCCCAAAAGCTGAAGCACCCACACCGGTACACATCCAAACCGCGGCGGTGTATCCGTGGGACGATGGATGTTTTATGCTGGTTGGATGTCGAGAGATGTAGATGTACAGTCATTCAGAATATGCCATGCGTCTGCAAGTCCACTGCCATGTATATGTGCAACTTATACGTTGGCCCTATAAACAGCCCACACTCTTCAATGGTCAGATCCATTGGTGACAGTGCTACAGATTATGTGACAGCGATATACGTAACACCGAGAGCATACTTGCGATTCCACATCCCAGCTGCCATCAAGGAGAAAAATACCACCTGTACCTGTTGTATATGGTATGGCAGAGCCATGATAGCTGCATTGCTAGGTGTGTGAGCTGAAGGGGGAGAGATAAGGACAAAACTAGCCAATGAGGAAAGGTGAGAGGGTGGAGGGGGGCAAAGGCCAAACCAACTGATAGCAATGGGAGGTGTAGGCCACTGTTTCCACTGGACCACACCTGCTGCACCATGTAGCAAATTCAGTAGCATGGCAGTAGTGATGGACCACATCGGTCATAGACCATCCCTGCAACACAGTTCCAGTGTCCTCCCGGATGAGCAGTGGTGTCTGCTCCATGCCACCATGCATGCATGACATGTCCACAATACCCCCACCTCCACTGGTTGACTGTGCCAAGCAGCAACCACCCCTTTGGCATGGTGAACCTCTTCAGGGAGCCCAGACCCCAACCCCACCATGTCCATCAACTCTCCCCACTCCAGGTGATCCATGCAAAGCTACATGCCTATCAGCAGTGCAAGGGTGCCATGGAGGTCTAGAAAGACCTCTCATGCATCTCTTCCAACACACAACCCCCCTATGGTGGACATGTTGGAAGCATAGCAGGTCCACCACCAGTACACATGACAGAAGGCCACTGATCAGTCTGTCAAACACCTGTATCCATCACCCCATACTGAGGTGCCCTTGGTCACCACACTCCACAGGGGCCCCACACAGAGACATCCACAGCTGCACCCAGACCACCCCAACCCTCTGTCCAAACCAGATGGCAGCACGTACACTTGGAAACCTCAACATCGGAACCCTTCCACCAGAAGCAGGGGGTCCCACAGGGTTTCTCCCTCTCTGCCCTGATGTTCAACCTTTACATGCAGCCAATCTGTAACCTCATCCGATCTTTCAAGGTTAACTGCCTGATATATGCCGACGATGTACTACTCTACATGCCTTTCTTAACCGACCATCCAGACTTCTCCGCACTGACAGACTGCTTCGACGCAGTGGCCAACTGGCTCCAGACCCAAAACCTCCGAATACAGCACAAGAAAACAGAATTTCTGTTTGTCACGAAGAACCAAGAATTCATCCCTCCAGCCTGCATAAAAGTCAAGGAAGCGGAGCTACAAACCAAGTCCACAATCTGATACCTTGGGGTCACCTTAGACCAATGCTTAGACATGAAAGCGCACATTAGCAACATGGTAAAAGCAGTCTATCATAAGATCCAGACTCTCAGACACTTATGCTCCTTGCTAGAACCAGATGACTTCCGGACAATCTATCAAGCGCTGATCATCCCACATTTTGATTACGCCAATGCGATCCTACAAGGGCTTCCATGAGCCACGCTGTGTCCACTCCAGCTAGCAATGAATACCGCAGCCAGAGTGCTACATGGCACCTCCAGGCATGACCATGTGACACCCATCTTGAAACAGCTCCATTGGCTCCCTATCCACAGAAGACTCACCTTCAAGACCCTACTGCTGAACTTCAAGGCCATCAACGGGCTCTCCTCCACCTCACTCACAGAGCTCACTCACATGACTCCCCCCAACAGGGCCAGAAGATCTGCAGCAATAAACACACTGTTAATCCCTAAAACAGTAACTCAATGCACCCAGGCAACAGTAAACAGGACATTTAGATTCTGCGCACCCAGATGCTGGAATGCCCTGCCACCTGACATCCGGGCAATCCCTAATACAATTCAGGAAGGCTTTAAAACACCACCTCAGACACTATCTAGATGTAGGTGTACCAACAACCATCTCACATACACGAACACACCATCATTAATCTACGATAGGACCTGATATGAAGCCTATATGTAAATAGTTACCCCAGTTTATCCAAGTTTTAAGCACCTGTTTATTGTAAATACGGAACAGTCCCCTGCACCGTAAAAGTTTCTGTTTCATGTAAACCGCACTGATGTCGAATAGCACAGTATAAAAAAGTATGTAAATAATAATAATAAATAATAAATAAATTACACCTGCACCCTTGAAGCCATCCCACCATCACTGCACCATCCCCACCTGTGGAGCTGCCATGCGTGCACCAGGGGCATACATGAGCAGCATACACATGCCTGTCCAAGAAATAGGGGCCCCACCCCACATACACCATAGTTCCATGAGGCCCCTGATGGCCCACCTCCCACAGATACATGCCACTTTGGTGTCGGACCTCATGATGTCATGAGAGATCACGTCTGCATAGCTTGTCATAGCCCTACTGGCGCAAGTAGACTGTGAACACCGGAGGGCCAGGTGACATCACCCATTTCCCAGGATCCCAAGACTGCGCTCCCAATACCTGGGTCTCAGTGATGATCTCTGTGTGGCCCACTACAGGTTCGATCTTGTTGCGATACACAACCTGTGTCTGGAGCTGCAGACGGATCTGGTGCCAGTAGCAACCAGGGTGGATACGGTTCCCATACATGTGAAGGTGCTCACAGCCCTGGTGTTTCTTGGAACAGGCACCTTCCAACCAGTGCTGGTAATGGCAGCAGGCCTCAGCCAGGAGTCTGTGTCTGGTTTACAGAGAACAATCCTGGTGATGTGCACTGGTCACACACCCACTGACATATCACTGCACTTATCCGAACTTATCCAGCTCACCCCCCCCCTCCCCCCGTTAGACTGAGAAGATCTGCCATCTCTAACACTTTGCATCTCCCAATGACATTCACCAAATGTACCAAGGCTACAGGAAACCGCGCTTTTGCACTTTATGCCCCCTACTGCTGGAACACTCTACCAGCAAACATTCGAGCAATAAACAGCCTCTCTCAGTTCAGGAAAGAGCTGAAACATCACGTCTTTCTTCAGTACTTCCTCAACTCAGATGACATCACATAACCAACCACAGATCACACCTCCCTCTTCCCCCCTTCCGTTAATCCCCTCCCTGTTGTCCCAGGCAATTATCAAGCCGTCTCCTAGCCTGTAACATTCAAATGTTTATGCTAGCTGTTTCTCATGCCGTGTTCGCGATGAATAGAGCTTTGTTGATGTTTTTCCTACAGTTATCAACCTGTATATAGTACCATTATGTATATAGTTCCATTATGTATGTATATAGTTCCATTATGCATATAGTTTGCCTGTGTTCCATGTTCAACCCACTGTTTAATGTAAGTGCAATGTGGATCTTCCCATTGCACAAGTTTTGTTACCTGTGAACCGCGCTGATGGTAAATAGTGCGGTATAGAAAAAACTATAAATAAATAAAAATAAATAAATAAATAAAATGTGGGGGCTGTACACCTGTCCCACAGGGGCATGCTGGTGGGTGCACATTGTCACGGCGTGCACAGCACCAATGGGTTGGGGGGACAGGGCTCGCCACAATGCCCTGCGTGTGCATGTGCAGCCTAGCACCAGTATGGCACATATGCATGTGAGGTGTGCTGGGGATGGATGTGCATGGACTAGCATACACCCAGGGGTAGGCGAATGCTCACTGCACACTGTTCTCCTCCCCCCCTCCCCAAACCATGCAGGTGACTGAGGGTACCCACTGCAGGACTGGCTTCTCACCCTGGTCGTCAGACCACAGATGCCCAGGGAGCTGAAGTACAACTGGGCACTTTGGGCAACCAGGTCCATCATCGAAAGAACCTTTGGCCTGCTGAAGAGCAGGTTCCGATGCCTGGATCAGTCTGGTGTAGAGCTCCTCTACAACCCACGTAAGGTATACAGTGTGTTCATGGCCTGCTGCATGCTACATAATTATGCAATACACTGGAGGCAGCCAGTGCAGCCACACTCGCCCCCGCTTGCCATAGCCCCTGTGCACACCTCACCATCCGCACATCATGGCACTGTCCCTGCACCTGCAACCTGCTTCACTGCCCACCTCCTACCACTGCCTGGATCTCCCCTATGGTCCACCATTCCCATGCCCCTTTGAAGGATGCACCACACCCATACACGTGCAACCACCTGTCCCTGCGGCCTCCAAGTGCACAACCCCGGCCCATATATTCTTGAGTGTCCCCACACCCATCGGCCTACACACGCTGCCCCTGCACTGACAGCCATCTGTCATGCCATGACCTTCCCAGCAACATGCCCTAGCCTGTACAATACCAGGGTGCACTGTGCTGACACCTACCAAATGCTACCTCTCCATGGACTGCATCTGACCCTGCTTTCCAGCGCCCCCTGACTCATGTGTATCTACAGAGCATCGTGGCCAGGCATGGGCTGAGGGCCACAGGGAGGGTAGTCACTGCCCTGATAGATCATGGGCCCTGTCCCCCATTGGGCCTTTATGATGTACCCCGGGCTGGGTCACCAATTGCTGACTTTTCATGCTGTTCACCTGCCTGCTGTTGCTATCTGTCACCTGTATGCAGCACCAGGCTGTTGGGGTGGGGGATGGCACATTGTGGCATTGCACTGTGCATGTCCTGCCTATGTCTGTCTCTGCATGGCAGTGCTCAGACATGCACCAAGGACATTTTGCATGTGCACAGCCTGCTCCATGCTGGGGTATGGGGCTTGGGCTACTGATTCGGGACTGGTTTTGGGGCAGAGGACTGTGGATTCACTAGTCACCTGCTCTGTTTGTTTGGGTGTGCTGCTGATGTTCCAACCACTCCTACTCAGTTCTGTGTTTTCAGGTGTCCATGTGGCCTTCTCTGAGCATTTTCACCACATCGCTAACCTTTGCAGACCTCCCTTTCATAGTGGGGTGGCAGCACTACATCCTTTATTGCAGGGCTCACCAAGGACATACATCTATACAACCCTACATCAGTGGAGGTCTTCCCTCAGTGCACATGCAGCTGCCTTTAGTTTGGGGCCCAAACCACTTTGTATGCTAACTGCAGTCCTCCTTCCTCCGATGTTTGGGATAGGTCATTCTGTCTGTTGCCATGTCTGGTAGGCTAGGTGGTTGTGCCATGGTGAGACAAAGAAGCTGGTACAAATACTGGCAGTCAAACAGGACTTTATTAAACCCCGATGTGTTTAGGCTTTCTAGGCCTTTGTCAGAGGGATTGTGCCTCAAAGAACAAGGATAAAATATAAAACTACATAAATAAATTAGTATATAAATTAAACATATCAATGATACATAAAATTGTATTAACCAATATAATATATAAGCAAATAAATAAAGCAATTAAAAGTATCAATGATGCATAAAATTATATCAAACAATATAATGCCAAATAAAAACAATATTAAAACATAAAGTGCTGACAGACATACAACATTTGACAAGGAGAGAAAATAGTCCAAAACCAAATAATATTGCATAAAGAGCCAATGTGTGAGCAAGGAACTGCATTATTTTAAATTAATAAGGGGAAGGGGGGAGGAGAAATCACTTACTCATTACTTATTTATTTATGTAATTTTATATTTTATCCTTGTTCTTTGAGGCACGATCCCCCTTAGGAAGGCCTAGTAAGCTGATACGCGTTGGGGTTTAATAAAGTCCTGTTTGACCGCCAATCTCTCTGTGCACTGTGCTGCAGATACTTGTTGCTCTTTCTTCTCTCTTCATTGGTTGTGCCATGGGCCCTTGCATATGGGAGATCTGCCTGGTTTTACCATGTGGTGAGACTGCCAGAGACTGCCACAGGGACACAAGTGAACCACGGACAGTGCTGTATGGGTGGCACACCAGCATCAACCCACATCTGGTAGGTCTGGCAGTGATCAGACCCCTGGGCCCCAATACTGGGAACCATGCTCACACCACCGGACTGGGCCCCACTCCCACAACATACTTCAGGCAGCAGTGCCCAGTCATAGGCACATAGTAATTGGTAGTGAGAGCCCTGGAACACAGCAACTGCAGCAACAAGTCCCCTTTCACCGTGGGACGTCACAACAGCAGCAGCGCTCCCTGAATATGGGAATCAGCCACCACATAACCTTGTGCCCAGGTGTTGGTCGTGTCTGTCTGGGTACTGGCCAGTTTAACCCACACAGATGCCTGTATCACACTGTTAGGGCAACAACACTTCACATTCCCCATGCAGCCGCACGCCAGACCCACATATTGGCAGGACTGGCAGAGGTATACAACTGCCAGTGCATACATTGGACAGGAGGTTACCTTGGTGGGGGCACAGGTCCACCCACCTTTCTTTGGCCACAGCAGGTTCACACAGCAATGGGCATTTTGCTGCTGCTTTGACGGGTCTCTGCCTGGTGGTATGCATACAGTTTTTGTGTCTGGGGGCCAGGGGTTTGGTTCTCACCAGCTCTATTTTCTTTGGGCTGACCTTTCACCTTGTCCACCATTGCCTGTGGTGGACTCATGTTGGCATGGTTAGCTTTGCTCAGACATATCATGTTGTGCAGCTTGGGCCGGCATGATCACTTGGTGCTGCAACACTGTTCCATATGTGTGGGATGGTTGGTGTGTTTTCTAGGGTTCTGTCTATCTGGTTTATTCAGGTCACTGTCTCCCTGTGATATCTCATCCTCAGTATTGCACATTCCACGGGGACATTGTTGTGTGTGTGTGTCTGTGTGTCTGCACATTTTTCAATATTGGCTTATCTCCAGGAACAAGCAGGAATGTAGTCATCACATATGGATATCGTCGGTACCGACGGAGCCTGCGCGGGAATGCTCCCCAGTGTCCAATTAGAAAGCTTTTGGGAGCATCCCAGAGCACCTGCATGCTGCCTTCCTGCCTTTCCCAACTGCCTCTCTCCAGTTCTTCTTTTTCCGTGGAGCCAGCAGGTCGTTGTTCCTGCCACCGCAGAAGAATTCTTCTTTATTTCTTTCTTTTTTGTGGTCGCGTCTGCCTTCCTCGACGCTTTACCGGTACCGCTGGTTTTTCTTCTTTTTTTCAGTCTTTAAAAAAAAAAAAAATTACTAGGATTTTTCCTATTTTTTCTTCAGGTGCATGCGCCTTTTTGGGCCTTAGGTCCAAAAACGTTTTCTTACAATGGAGAAACCTGCCTCAGGTTTCAAAAAGTGCACCAAGTGTGGCGGTACCATTTCCGTCACCGACACCCATGAATAGTGTCTAAAATGTTTAGGTCCTTAATGTGGTTAGAGATTCTGGTGTTTCTCTTTCTAAGGCTCATGAAATGCAAGTTAGTAGGGTCACCACCCTGGAAAAGGAGATGGGGGAGGTGTGGGGTCTGGTTCATGCTCAGCTAAAGGAGAGTACTGTGGCTGCTAGGAAGATGGAGTACCTGGAAAACCAGGCCCGGCGTTGCAATCTCCGGTTCCTGGGTTTTCCTAGGTCTCCAGTTTTATCAGCGGTTGAGATGCTGCTGAAGTACTTTGGGGAGGTGTTAAAACTCCCCTCGGAGCAGTATCCCCCTTTGACTAGGGCCCAGTACTTAACCTTGGGTAGTAGAGGTGGAGTAGACGGGGCCCCCCCCCCTCTCACCCGGGGTTGGGGGATCTCACAGGTCTCCTTGAGAGCTCTCTGGAGATTGTTACGGAAAGAACTACCCTCCTTGCTACTTTTGCTTTGGAGACGGATAAGGTGTTTATTCTTAAAATGTATTTTAGGAATGCTAATGAAGCTTTTATGGACTCAAGAGTAAGAGTATTTCTTGATTTAGCACGAATTACACAACTAAGAAGGAAGGAGTTTTTGGCTCTTTGCCCTAGGACTTTAGCCTTGGGCGCTTCCTTCCAACTTAAATTTCCTATGAAATGTTATGTTAATTTTAAACAAAAGATGTATTTGTTTTTTGAGCCCAAGCAGTTGTTAGCTTTCTTGGAGGCCAGGGAAGTGAGTGATGTTGAGGTTGTTGTAACTTCTCATACAGCTGACGTGTGAGTCTCCCATTCGCCTGTTTGAATGTGTGTCCAATGGTTATGATATTTGTATCATTATATCGTCTGATTGTTGCCTAGTACTCTCCTATTTTCCTTTTTTCTTTTGTGGTCTGACAAGGGGAAAATGAGTATGTGATGGCAGTATTTATTTCCTATTGTATTTGAAGTTTAAGTTTTTCCATTTTTCCATTTCATTCATGGATATTGTGTGGATGTAAAAATTTGTTAAACCTATAAATATAAAAAATAAAATGTTTAGGTCCTGACCACTCCATCACGGATTGTATGTCCTGCGCCATGATGTCTAAAAGAGGTCGGCAGAACCGAGCTGCTAAGCTCAGTACCCTGTTTCCCTCTGATGCAGCTTCGGTGGCATCGACGTCTTCCAGGGTTTCCTCTTCCTCCCGTGGATCTCAGGTAACTAAACATAAGTCCAGCCGATCCTCAAATGGTAGATCTCCTTCTAAGCATCGAGATGCCTCTGGCGTTGCCCTTGAGGATTCTGCACCGGCAAAATTGCCCTGGCGGGAGGCTTCGGCTTCCAAAGCATTATCAGGGCTCCAGGACGTTCAGGAGGCCTCGACCTCGGCAGAACTACTGGTGCCATGCTCTGGGGTACCGGCGGTCTTCTCCGGTACCGACATCCAGGCATCGGCAGCATCGATAGACCAGAGATTCCTGGCTATTGAGCGCAGTCTGGAGGCTCTCCTTGCGGCATCGACGCCCTCGGAAGCGCGACAGACAATCCGGTCGGTACCGGCACCGGCGGCTCCAGCACTGGCACCGGTATCAGTACCGGTACCGGTACCGATAGCATTGACATCGGCATTGGTGTCTGCTTTACCGGTATCCAGTCATCCGATGCCCTCGGGTACCGATACCCCAGTTCCGATTACTCCCGTTACCGACTTGGGTCGGTACTGGTATCGGGCTCTTCAGGAGTATCCGGACAGACGGTATTTCTGAGGATTCTGATAGTTCTGTCGATGCTGGAATACTTCTCCCAGAGGAGCCCTCCTCCCTTAAGCGCAGGATGTCTCCTCCAGAGGATATTTCCTTCCAGGATTTTATCAGGGAGGTGGCTCGGGGTCTGTCCATTACTGTGACCCCTGAAACAGAGCCCAGAGCTAAGGAGTTGGACATTTTACAATATCCCAAAGCTCCTAAGGAGGCAGCTACCTTGCCCATTCATGAGATTTTATATGATCTCATGTTAAGGATGTGGGAGACACCTCTTACCACCTCTCCTCATTCTCGCAGACTGGATACTCTGTATCGAGTCCCTCCTTGTCCTGGTTTCCAAAAATCTCAGCTTCCTCACCACTCTATTGTAGTGGAATCAGCTATGAGAAGGATCAAGAGTGCAAAGAGGCATGCCTCTAATCCTCCAGGACGTGAGTGCAGAACCCTGGATGCTTTTGGACGTCGTGTCTTCCAAGCTCCCATGCTTTCTGCCAGGATCAGTTCCTATAGCCTATACATGGGAATGTTCCTGAAGGAGGTCACAGATGATTTAGAGGCTTTGAGTCCTATTCTTCCTGATGATAGAAGACAGGATTTTCTCACATTGGTCAAACATGCCCAAGATGTTTCTAAATTTGTCAACCGTGCAGCTTTTGACTGTTTTGAGTGCATAAGCAGAACCTCTGCCATTGCCATAGGTGCACATAGAATTTCTTGGCTCTAGGCATCTGATCTGGAGCTCTGGGTACAAGACAAACTGGGAAATATTCCTTGTACTGGTGAGAACCTGTTTGGTAGAGACTGGCAAGAGAAAGCCAACGAGATGGATGCTGAAAACTCCACCTTGGACAGACTGTCCAAGTCCACAGCTGATCCTGCTAGGAAGAAATCTTTCAAGAAACCATTCTTTTCTAAGAAGAAAATATGTTACCCTTCTTATGCTCAGCAGGGACGTTCTGCAGGTCAGCTTGTCAGAAAAGGTCAGCAACCAATCAAACAGAAGAAAGCAAAGACTGCTAAGCCTCAGCCGTCCCAGCAGTCTCAGCCTCAGACAAGGCCTTTGACTTTCAGCTAGAGAACTTAGCCTTCCTGGCTCTCATGGGACCAGAGCCTTCCACCATTCCAGGAAGGTTATGTCACTTTGCCCCCAGATGGGGGCAGATAACAGCAGAGCATTGGACACTCTCCATAATAAAGGAAGGGTACAAGCTTCATTTTTCAAGCATGCCCCCTCCCACAATAATAAGGCAGTTCAATTCTCCGACCTCTCTCATCAACCTGTTAGGTCAGGAGGTCACCCTGCTTCTTGCCCAAGGGGCAATAGAAGAAATACACATTCATCAGCAGGGTACAGGTTTTTACTCCCCCTATTTCCTTATCCCGAAGAAAACAGAGGGATACAGGCCTATCTTGGACCTCAGAGAATTGAACAAATTCCTTGTCAAAGAGAAATTCAAGATGATTTCTCTCAGAACTCTGCTGCCATACCTTCAGAGTCAGGATTGGCTTTGTTCTCTAGATCTCAAGGATGCGTACACCCATGTTCTCGTCCATCCAACCCACAGAAAGTTCCTTTGGTTCCTTTTTCAAGGAAAGCACTACCAATACAGGGTGCTTCCTTTTGGCCTGGCCTCAGCACCAAGTGTGTTTACGAAATGCATGGCCATAGTAGCAGCATTTCTCCGCACTCTAGGGATATTCGTCTTCCCCTACTTAGACGACTGGCTCATTCGAGTCCCAACAGAGTCAGAGGCCAGGACTTCTCTAGCCTGCACAATGCATATCCTTCAGTATTTGGGTCTGGTCATAAACATCCCAAAATCCAGTCTAACTCCCACTCAGTCTTTAGAATTCATAGGAGCTTTGCTGGATACCAGAAAGGCAAGGGCCTATCTGCCCCAGGCCCGCTGCCTTCGCATGGTGCAGTTAGCTTCTCAAGCAGTGCTAAAGTCTCATCTCACTGCTCAAGAAATGTTACAACTACTAGGCCACATGGCATCCACCATGCATGTGGTTCCCTATGCTCGCCTCCATATGAGGGCAGCCCAGTGGACTTTTTCCACCCAATGGACCCAGGCATCAGGATGCCTGTCAGACAAAATAGCAAACACAAGTTGCCTTATTTTGTCCCTCCAGTGGTGGAAGTCCACTCAAAACCTGTTGCTGGGGTCCCCTTTTCAACAACCCTTACCCCAAGCAACTCTAACAACAGATGCTTCTCCGATGGGTTGGGGAGCTCATCTGCAAGACCTCTCCACCCAAGGCACCTGGTCTCCGCAGGAGACTCATCTACATATCAATCTCTTGGAGCTCAGAGCAATCTTCCTTGCTCTTCGGGTGTTCCACACCCTGCTCAGCTACAAGACAGTCCTCATTCATAAGGACAATCAAGTAGCCATGTTCTACGTGAACAAGCAAGGGGGAACAGGCTCTCTGTCGCTTTGCAACGAAGCTTTGTGACTATGGGCCCTCACCAGAGAGCATCAGATTCGTCTCCTGGCAGTGTATCTTCCAGGCATACAAAACTCTTGGGCAGACAGACTCAGTCGAGTTCTGCTTCCACTCGAGTGGTCTCTGCATGCAGACCAGGTGGCCAAGATTTTTCAAATTTGGGGAACCCCAGACATAGACCTCTTTGCAAGTCCGTGGAATGCCAAACTTCCCCGGTTCTGTTCCAGAATTCCGGCTCAGGGGGCTCAGGCCAGGGATACTTTCCTCCTTCATTGGGGTCAAGACTTCCTGTATGCCTTTCCACCCATTCCCCTAATTCCCATAACCCTGTTCAAGCTTCAGAGAGACAGAGGCCATATGATTCTCATAGCTGCACATTGGCCACGGCAAGTGTGGTACCCTCTGCTTCTACATCTCTCTCAAGCTCCCTCCCTGGAGTTAGGGTCCGCTCCAGATCTCCTATCTCAGGAGGACAGAATATTATGGCACCCCAATCCCCAGTCTCTGCATCTCAGGGCTTGGTTGCTGAAGGCCTAGATCTCCATGATCTTAATCTCCCTCAGCAAGTAAAAGATATTCTTTTTGCTTCCAGGAAACCTTCCACAAGACACTCTTATGCTTTCAAGTGGAAAAGGTTTACCATATGGTGTTCGCAAAAGGGTCTTATCCCCCTTGCGATACCTCTGGAATCATTGCTGGAGTATCTCCTTCATTTATCCAATGCAGGACTTAAAACTAACTAAACCTCCCATTAGGCCACCACCGGTGGCATGGGACTTAAACCTGGTTCTTGGGCAGCTCATGAAGCCACCTTTTGAACTTTTAGCTACTACCTCCTTGAAATTCCTTTCTTGGAAGGTTATCTTTCTCATTACAATCACGTCAGCACGTCGCATTAGTGAGTTGCAAGCGCTAGTAGCTGATCCACCTTATACAAGTTTCCATCATGATAAGGTAGTCCTTAGGACTCATCCACACTTATGCCAAAGGTGGTTTCGCCTTTTCATCTGAACCAAGCGGTCTACCTAAATAAATACCTACCTGTGTTTTTTCCAAGGCCTCATGCATCAAATGCCGAGAGGAATCTTCATACCTTGGACTGTAAAAGAGCTTTAGCCTTTTACTTGCAAAGAACACAGCAACATAGAAAGTCCTCTCAACTCTTTGTTGCTTTTGATCCTTCTCATTTGGGACTTCCAGTCTCCAAGAGAACACTGTCTAACTGGATTGCTCAGTGCATTTCCTTCGCCTATCAGAGTAAGAACCTTTCTCTGGAGGGCCATGTCACAGCTCACAATGTGAGAGCCATGGCAGCCTCAATGGCTCATCTGCACTCTGTGTCTATCAACGACATCTGTCGAGCAGCCACCTGGGCCTCGGTTCATACCTTCACAGCCCATTACTGCTTGGACAAGGACTGCTTGTTTGGTCAGGCTGTTCTTCCACACCTGTTCCATACCTAATCAACTCCTACCCACCATCCCTGGTAGGATGCCAGAGATCCATGGGGGGAAGTGGAGCACTGTTCAGGGGCACACAACTTCTGGGGTCTCTCCCTGGCACCTAAAGCTAGGGAGTCCCCATATGTGATGACTATATTCCTGCTTGTTCCTGGAGATAGCATAGTTACTCACCTGTAACAGGTGATCTCCGGGAACAGCAGGAATTTAGTCCTCACAACCCACCCACCTCCCCTGGGAGTTGTATCTCTCTATCTATCTCTTTCCCTTTCTCTCTCTCTCTCTGTCTCAGCTTTAAAACTCAACTGGAGAGAGGCAGTTGGAAAAGGCGGGAAGGCAGCACACAGGCACTGTGGGATGCTCCCAAAAGCTTTCTAATTGGACGCTGGGGAGCGTTCCCGCGCAGGCTCCATCGGTACCGATGATACCCATATGTGAGGACTAAATTTCTGCTGTTCCCGGAGATCACCTGTTACAGGTGAGTAACTATGCTATCTGGCCCTGATACCTGTGTCACCTGTCTGCTATTCTCTGGGACACAGTGTTTCTGGTTGTATGTGTCCTTCTCTTCCCTCTATGTTGTCTTCAATCCTTCATGTGGGCCCTGTTGTGGGTATCCATGATGACCTAGTGTGGTCTCACTGTGCATGCACTCTGTAGGTCCACCACACCCTCACTCACATAGCTTTGCGGCTACTTGCCTGGCTCTGTGCATTGCTCATCTCACTGCACAGGCATTCTTCCCACCCTCGCCCAGCCCCACCCTCCTGTCCTGCAATCTATACTTACTGCACTAGGGTGGTTCTAATGCACTCCCTGCCCTTGCATGCAGCTGCATGGGCTGGCCTTCTGTACCCCATGGGGTGCAGGGTTGCCTCAGAGAAGTTTGGCAGACATGTGGCTCCTGTGCTTGCCTGCAGGGGGCGGTAGGGTGCATTGCTCCATCCTGTTTCCTGTTGCACATGGTCCACAGTGCAGATGTGGACATTTTCAGCCATCCTTCACATGCTTCATCATCTCATTATTATTTAACATGTGTTGTAGTAAAAAATCCCCATGCTAAGCTACTTTATTGACAAATTACGCACATGCATGATTGCCAATTGACGTGTTATTGTCATAAGCAACTCAGTAAATAGGACTCTTAGGGGCATGTTTACTAAATTACATTAGCTGTTACGCAGCAGATAGCACTTGCCAAGTGTACTCCGTTAATAGCTAATGTGGGGCAAATGCATAGAAACCCCTAGATGTCTCCCATCTAATCCCATCAGTGATTCTCTGCACTATCCTCTGAATGTGTGTTAGCGGCACGCATGGGTGGGCAATGGTGGAGAGAAGGCATGTCTGCACTGCACAGTTATTGTATGTGTCAACAGTGCATGGCAAGTGCCGGGTTTGCAGCAGCATGGGTGCATCTAACGCCACCTCAGTGGGTTGGCATTAGCTGCATCCAGGCTGCTGTTGGACCGCACTCTCTGGATTTTTGGTGTGGTATCTGCTGGGGGAATGCTGTGCATGCCCCCAACAGATACTGCACAGATTTTGCAGCTAACATGGTGCTATTTGTAATAACAAGCCGGGTTAACTGAAAAAGCCTAACAAATCTTAGATGTAAGATCCTTGGGACAGAGAAATACCCATTTTACCTGAATTTAACTTATCTTGTGATACCAATAAAAAGATCTCAGTTAAATCCAAATAAATAAATAAATAGGACAGCATTTTCGAAGGCATTTACATGGGTAACTGCCCTAGTAATGATCTAGGTTTTATCTTGCCTTTCTTTCAGGTGCAGGGGCTAAGCGGGTAGCATCGAAAATCTCTCCTACCTGGCTAGCTCCTGCGGCTTCCGGGGTGTGCGACCAATCAAAGTTTAGGTCAACTATCCAAAGGGTCACCAGGAGTCGACAGCGACTCAAAGGCACTTAACAACATAAAAACCTTTGACTGATTCCCAGTTTTTTCTTGCTTGCTAAAATCTGGAAATGGAAATAACATGAACAGTGCTGGTGTGACCCACTATGCAAACTGTGGAGTTATATGGGCAGCAGCTCTGGAGGGTGACATAGAACAGTGAATTGGCTGGGCCAAGGTTCAGTGGCGCAACAGGTGGTGGGCAGGCAGGACAGTCAAAGCTATGCAACAGAAATAAACACTAAAAATGAAAGAAAAAAGTGCATGACCTGCTAGCCAGTTGGAAGAATGTGGCCCCTCTCAGCACCCCCCCCCCCCACCTCCTAACCCCAAATTCCTGGTGGTTTAGTGGCCCCAGAGACAGGAGCAGTCAGAATTTGGGAATATAGATGTAATTTAAACTTGAAAGTAAAAAACTGTTTGTATCAGATTATTGGCCATCTGCTGAGACTGAATATGGGCAGATAAGAAACTTAAACGTTCAGCAATACCTTCCTTAAACATATCCCTTGCAATTCAAAAATCTTTAGAAAGAGGCAGCACTGCCTATGATTTTCTTTTTTTTTCTTTATAATTTTGAAAATACAAAAGCAAAAATCAGCTCTTACAATGACAAGCAAAACATTTTGCATTATCCCCCACCACCCCAATTTTTCACCTCCCCCATCCCTTCCTTCCAACAGCATTGTAGACTGGAAAAGGAAATCCCCAATCTTCTCCTTTAGCCTCTTAAATGGCTATACTTCACTACCACTCCACTGATATTATTACATCTTCTGGGGCTTATTTTGTTTTCTTATACTCCTTCTAATAGAGACATCTCGCTCAGGGTACAGCGTCCTCCACTCCAAGTATTCTTTCCATGCTTTGGTAAATTGTGGTAGATTATGCTGGTGCATGGCAATAAGTCGCATCATTTTGTGTATATGCTGCAGTTTATTCATTACCAACTCTATTGGAGGAAGGTCCCGATTCCTCCACCTCTGTGCTATGGCCAATCTAGTGGCAATGTAGAAAAACCTGATCCAGTCACCATCAGCACCCCCACTGGATTCCTCCTGATAGTTTAACAATGCCCTAGAATGGGATACGGGAATCTGGTGGCTCTTTATCTGGGAGGCCACTTCAAATACTTTTGTCCAGATAGATTGGGTTCCCAGATAGTCCCACCACATATGAATCAATGTTCCTTTCCATCCGCAACCTCTCCAACATCCCCCATCTCCTATTCCCATCCTTTGTAAACAACTGGGAGTATAGTACCAGCAGTATTACACTTTGTAATTGTTTTCAATTAGATATGATGCCTGTATTAGTTTATATAATTCCTGAATTATTTGGTCCCATACTTCTTGGCTTAACTGAACCCTTAGATCAGTGGTTCTCAACCTTTTTTGTATCGTGACCCCTTTTACCATTGGTAAACTTTTGATGACCCCCAATGATAAAATCAAATGTGTCTCTCTTCCTTTACCGTTAACGCATTGTCGCTGTAATCATTTGTTAAATTATTAATATATTATAGGCCTTTGCAATATGTTTTTATTTATAGATCTGAGGCTTCTGCTTTTCTGTCTTCTCTTAGCTCTCTTTCTGTGGTCTATGGTCCATCTGCCATTTCTTATCTCTTCTTTTGTTTTCTTCACTTCTTTCCATCAGCCTATTTCCAGTCCCAGTAACCCTCCCCAGTATCAGGCCCTTTCCAGTCCTCCCTCCCAGTACCTTCCAATGTCAACTTGCATTTCCATGATTGCCATTGGTGTTCATTCCCTTCCAGTTCCCCTCCTTCCCCACTGTCCAGCTCCTTCTAGTCCAAATACTATGGCAGCCCCTCTCAGCATCCACTCCCTTCCAGTTCCATTCTCCCATCCCCTCATATCAGCCCATTTGTAGCCTTAGCCCCCAGTTTTCTTCCAGGGCCAGCAGCTCTATCCTCCCCTCCCCACCATCAGCCCATTCACAGTCAAAGCCTCCCAATCAGCTCACTTTCAGTGCTAGTCACCCCCAACCCCATTGCCAGTGCTAGCCTCCCCTAATTAGCCCAATACCAGCCCTACCCCCCATCAGATCATTACCAGTCCTAGCCTCCACTAATCAGCCCATTTCCAGTCATATCCCCCCCAATCAGCTCTTTTCCAATGTTAGCCTCCCATCAGTCCATTACCAGTCCTACCACACCCCATCAGCCCATTACCAGTCCTAACCTCCCCTAATCAGCTCATTTCCAGTGCTAGTCCCTCCTCAACCCCATTACCAGTGCTAGGCTCCCCATCATCAGCCCATTACCAGTCCTAGCCTCCTCTAATCAGCCCATTTCCAGTCCTAACCTCCCCGATCAGCTCATTTCCAATGCTAGCCCCCCATCAGTCCATTACCAGTCCTACCCCCATATCAGCCCATTACCAGTCCTAGCTCCCCCCACCATCTGCCCATTATAATCCTAATCCGCACTGTCTCTCCCTTATGTCCAGAATTTATCCCCTGTCTGTCCAGTATGTCCCCCTGTCTCTCCCCTTTGTCCATGTTAGCCCTCCTCCCTCCCTCCATGTCAGCCCCCCTCTCTCCCTCCCTCCATGTCAGCTCCACCCCTCCCTCCATGTCAGCCCCCTCTGTCCATGTCATCCCCCTCCCTCCCTCCCTCCATCCATCCATCCATCCCTCCTCCCTCCATATCAGCCCCGTTGCAGGTTCCCTGCCCCTCCTCCCCTCTCCCTGTCTGCCTGCTACTGTCCTGTTCTTCTGCAGCCACGGCTCCCTGTCTCTTAGGGAACCGCGGCTGTGCCTGTGAAGCCGTTGCGGAGCCTTCCTGTCTCTCGACGGGCTCCGTGCAGCATTGTCCCGCCTCCAAAGGAAGTTGTTTACCACTTCCTTTGGAGGTGGGACAATGCTGCATGGAGCCAGTCGAGAGACAGGAAGGGCTCCGCAACAGTTTCACAGGCTCAGCCATGCTTCCCTAAGAGGCAGGGAGCCATGGCTGCAGAAGATTGGAGTCGGTGAGTTTGCCGCTGCCAAGAAGCGGAGTCGGAAGTGGCAGCAACTTGTGTGCTTTTTAAATTTTTTTTTAACTTGGCGGAGTGAGGCGACCCCCGCTAAATCCTGTTGTGACCTCTGTGGGGGTTGCAACCCACAGGTTGAGAACCGCTGCCTTAGATGTTTCCCATCTAACATGATGCACTTCTTTGGGGGAGTTGGCTCCTCCTAAAATTTTATACATCCTAGAAAGGCACCCTTTCATTGACTTGTTGAGAAAGACACTCTATAATTCTCTTGTCTTCCAGTGCACCCACTGCTTTTTATTTACTCTCATAAAATGGCAAACCTGATAGTATTGAAATTTATCTTCATCCCTTAGCTGGTATTTTTGTGAAACTCTTCAAAGTGGCAATAGCCTTCTGCTGCCAAAAATTGTCCCAGTGCCCAGAGGCCATTATCTTCCCATCTCTTCTAATTGGGATCCAATAGGCCCGGGGGTTGTATTTTAAGGGGGACAGCGGGTAAACTGAACCCGGTCCCAATACTCTCTGGCGTACTGACTTCCATCTTCGCTGGATCAATGTTGTCTACGGATTCCCCACTTTGAGTCGTAGTGGGCATGCTCCTACTCCCTCTTGCTCAATCTCAACCCACTCCTTCCAGGGACAGATTTGCCAATCTACGGCCGCTTGAGTCTGTGCTGCTATAAAATACCTCTTGAGATCCGGGACACGCTGTCCCCCTTCCACTCTCGACCCCCTCGTTATTCCACTTGCTACCCGGTGTTTTTTATAAGACCAGATGAAATCATTCACCCCCTTCTGCCATGTCTTAAATAGTTTGTCAAGTATCTCTACTGACTATGATTTTCAGTCTTTCCCTGTGACAATGACAATGCAGTGCCTAAGAACTAGTTCTTAAACAGATTTGTTGTTTCTGAAGTGGAAGAGCACATGTGTATGATTATTTCTTTATTTATTTTGTGTCGGTCTTTTTATTGAGAGTGAGCCAGTCAAACATATTACAATTCCATCAACACACCACAGAAGTATAACATCAGTGAATGCTACTCCAAAGACTCGAGAGATTACCTAACATTTCCATTATAACCGCACACAGGAGGTACAACTATGCAAAGAATGGCGGGGTGGGGGGGATCCCATTGGCTTCCCCAGGTTCCATGTCTGCATGCAGCCACCTGCAAACAAACAGACCAAACAAACGAAAAAATCAGACCAAACAACCCAATCCACAACCCCCAATCTCACTCTCCCCCTCCATGCCCTAGCCCTGAACCCCCTCGAAACCTCAGATGCCCCCCACCATTTACATACCAAAGATGGATCTCTAAGAGATGCTGGCCTCCCTTACTCCCCCTTTACTCCCCCCAACCCAAAACATAAAACACTGCACACCCTCCAAACTCTGCCAGTCCCTCACTGTCAATAGCCCTGAGAAAAACCAGTGAGCTGAGGGTCAATGATTTATGATTTATATCCCGGTCTTCAGGTCAAGCATGGCATGCTTGAATCCTCCTTCAGGCATAGCCCACTCTCACATCCTTCTGAGAAGTCAGTCGGTCTGTTAGAAGCATTCACATCCTACAAATCTAGATCATACCTCATGCACAATCCGTGACCTCCCTCTCACCTCCCAGGTAAGTTATTTTATATGGCAAATCTCCCAAATTTTGGAGATCACTCCGTATTCGGGGAGAAAGCCCACTTCCAAAAATGAGCAATCACATCGCAAGCACCTAATAATAGACTGCTTACCAAGCAGACCACTGATTTATCCCACTCTTCCACAGGCAAGAGCCCTCAAATAAACATGGCAAACTCAAACAGAGGGCAAACCCCCACAATAGCCTGAGCATGGGACCACACCGACATCCAGAGAACCCGCAGCTTAGGACAGTCCCACCAAAGGTGCTCGAAATCACCCTTGATTCCACACCTATGCCAACACAGATCATCATCACTACATCCCCATTTAAATAACAAGAGAGGCAAGGTATACATACGGAATAAAATCTGTATCTGAATATTCAATAAAGTCAAAGAGATAATGCAGGATGGATGTAGTTCCAGATTTCCCTCCTTAGATTCAGCCAGGTCTGGGAGTACCCTACTTTAGGTTTGGCATGAGGGAGGTGGCGACGTTCTCTCCGCCAGCCCTATAAATACACACAATGAGAGGCTTAGATGACTTGGACTCAATGAACTGGTGCCCCCAAGGCTTGGGGGTATGGAGTACCTAACCTTTTTGCAGTAGGCATCCCCCAAAATGACATAGCTGAAAAACTGGAAAAGGTTTAGGGGCACCTTCATCACCTGCTCTATATGACTTTTGCTGGTGAAGTCTCCATTTACATAGAACCAGGCCAATCACATGCCTCTGGTAAAGCAAACATTCCACATACCATGTTCCGGATGAAGGCAAATACAGAAACTGGGATAAAAGGAGTATAGCAGGAAGAGGCCTATGATCCCTTACAAAGCATCTGCCATGCTCTCCAGAGGGGGGCCAAATAAGGGTGGGCCAAGACTTTCTTTATGCCTGCTGGTTCCTCAAGAAAGAGCAGTTTGTAGTGGGTCAGGGGACATCCACCACTCTTCTAGTTGCACCTAGGCCACCTCCCCTCCTTTATACCAGCGCTATACTGTCCATATACACGCATATAAACAGGATGGAGTCAGTACAGAGGGTGGCTATTAAAATGGTTAGTGGTCTTCATTATAAAGCATATGAGGACAGACTTAAGGATCTTAATATGTACACCTTAGATGAAAGGCGGGATAGAGGTAATACTATTGAGATGTTTAAATACCTCTGTGGCATAAATGTACAGGGGGAGAGCCACTTTCAATTGAAAGCAAGTTCTGCTACAAGGGGGATAGATTCAGGAGTGATATACGGAAATATGTCTTTACGGAAAGATTGGTGGATCCATGGAATAGTCTCACAGTGGAGGTGGTAGAGATGAGGACAGTATCTGAATTAAAAAAACATGGGACAAACACAGAGGATCTCTAAAGAACAAAAGGGGACTGTTGTAGTTGTTGATATGGAAGGACAGACTAGATAGGCCAGGTGGTCTTTTTCTGTCATCATATTTCTATGTTTCTATACCAATAGTACACCAAGATATTGGGGATTCCCAGTCCCCCGCGCTCTTTTAGTTGATAGGTTTGACCCAACCCACCCTAGGTCTTCGCCCCTGCAATATAAACCTAGTGAAGTCTCCTCTTAGACTCTTAAAAAAAACTCTAGTGATATAGATCGGGAGTTGCATCATCAGAAAAAGAATTTTAGGCAATATTAATATCCTAAGAGCATTGACCCTCCCTAGCCAGGTAACCGTACAATCCTTCCATGAAGGCAAATCCCCCCTTATGGTCGCAGGAGTTTCCTGTAATTAACAGAGTATAGGTAGGACAAATCACTGAGGATGATGACCCCCTCCCCAAATACTTGGACTGGTTGACCACTGAGAACCCCACTCTTGAGACCCTGCCAGCCCATCTGCCACCTGAGTCTGGCAGACATAAGTGCTGACCTCTGCCAGTTCACCAATAGCTCCGAAACTCGCCCATAGCCCATCTATTGTTCTATGTAAAATGTATACAAACTGTGTACAAGACTGTTAACCTGTTATATGTAAACCGCCCTTGATCTCTGGAAGGGGCGGTATAAAAGAAATAGTTAAATAAATAAATAAATAAATAAAATAAATAAATAATAATGTCCACAACCTTAGGTAGGAATGCTGCCGGTTCCTGCAAATATATCAATGTGCCATCAGCATACAGAGAAATCGCATTCTCGGTGTCCCCCACTATCATCTCCAGCTCCTTCGCTTAGGCCTTAATATGTGCAGCAAGTGGCTCAATAGAGAGCACAGACAGGAGGGGGGATAAGGGGCAGCCTTGCTGAGTTTCCCACCCAAGCCAGATGAAGGAAATTTGAATCCATTAATGAGCCAGAAACCTCTGGCCACACATGCATGACCGTTATCCATCCACAAAAGGATGGTCCAAAACCAAAGTGTCACATCACAGACAGTATGGCCACTCCATTTTATTGAAGGCCTTTTTGGCATCCAAAGACAGAACAGCATGGGGCACCTCATATTTCCGAAACAGGTGGAGGATGTCTACCAAACGGCAAAGGTTCTCTGGTCTGATCCGTGTGGATCAGAGAATGCATATATCCATTAAGCCGGGTACACAGTACTTTAGCCAAAATCTAGTAATCGATATTAAGAAGGAAAATGGGTCTATAATTACTACACAGTAAATTATCCTGCCCCTCCTTAGGGATGACTGTGATAATTGCCTGTGAGAAGGAAGGTGGTAAGACCTGGCGTTCCAGGATCTCATTGAAGACCTTGACCAAGAGTGGCACAAGGTGGGCCTGTATACACTTATAGGCAAAAGTTAAAGTCCACCCCAGAAGCAGTTTACCCCGCGCCTTCCCCTTAATCTCCTCGAACAATTTCTCCAAGTTTGACACTACCTGGGTGGGTGGTATATACATATTCATCACTGAGTACAACAGCCCATTCAGGCAACCATTCACAATAAGAAATCTACCTTCCCTATCAGGGACAACCTCCTGAACTTGGAATGGGCAGAATTTGCTAAACATAGTTATCACTCCCTGTTTATGTGAGGAAAAATTGACTGCAAGGACTTGCGGATAATATTTAGATTTCATATATTGATATCCCTCCCCCACCATATGGAATTCTTGAAGCAGAACAATATCTGCCTTGTTCCTCTGGAGCTGCAGCAACACCATGTGTCACTTAATGGGGCTACAAAGGCCTCTGATATTCAAGGTTATCAGTGCATGGCAAGACCAGGTCAATCCTCACCCTGAACGCAACTCTTGCAGCTCAACCCGACCGTATCTCCCCCTCTATGACAGTGCCTATCCAGCAATCCCTCACTTTCTACCCTTCATCCCTCAAGCCCCAAACCACCCCAACCCTTCTCACTTCAACTAAGCTTCCCCATCATGCCACCAACAGCATGGTACATGTAGGCGCAGATGGCCCATCTCCTCTACTCTCCTCTGCTCCCATGCAGCCCTGCCCCCAACAGAAATGTCCCATTTTTTGAGTATATCTCCCACTGCCAACCCCCAGTATCCATCATCCATAATCTTCTCAACACCTTTCCCCCATCATCCCCGTTCACTCTCTCCTGCCCTTGCAGCCCATGACCTGCACCCTCCACATATGACACACACAGACCCCCCCCCCAGGACCCCCTGATTCTCCCCCTCCCATCATAACAATCCAATCCCCCCAACACCACTAGCAACATGTTCTTAACAGAAGAAGTTAAACATAAACTGTCATGTTATTAAACCATATAACGCCGCTTTCTTGGCAGGGGATGACCACTACTGAAAAAGCATCCAATTAGGACTTGTAGTAAGAAATCAAGGGGGTCTGGAAGCGTCCATATCTTTGTCCACCTCCTCTCCCGCTGGATCATACAATTTGGGGTGTCAACTGGGAATTTTTCTTCTCTGGGGGGGGGGGGGGTTGAGGCCTTCCACTTATTGCCCACCTTTCCCGCCGTCGATCTATTTGGTCCTCAGCCTCATAGAGACTCCGTCATCTCTAAGCACACTTCCAGATCTGTTATTTTGTGTTGAACATTTTCGAGTACAAAGATAAGAGTGAAGGGAAAGCCCCATCTGTATTGTATATCCCGCTCTTTCAAGATCTGTGCGAGGGGCTTAAAGCTCTTCTGTCGCTCTAGAGTACACTGCAATAAGTCCTGGACAATACAGATATCATGGCCTTGAAAAGATACCCCTCTGCTATCTTTGAGACTTTGCAGCAGCATCGTTTTGTCCTCAAAGTAGTGGAAGTACACTACTATCGGCCACAGAGACTGATCATCCAAGAAATGGAGTCGCAATCCCCGGTGAGCTCTCTCCAGATGCACTGGGCTTGGAGCTTGGCCACCCAACACTTCAAGAAGGCCCAGGTTGCATAGCTTATTCCTCTGCTGCCGGTTATCCAAGTCATCATATCACTCATGCAATTCGTTAGTGAGCGTGAACAATACATGGAGCTTAGAATGGAAGAGGATGGTAGAGTCGATCTGCTCACCAATGTTAATCTCATTTTGAGCTTTAATCTCAGCCTTTATATCAATCACAGCTTTCCCAAAGTCTGCACAAAAGAGGCATAGCTCCTGCAGAATTGCCACTAGATCTGCATTCTTAGCAAGGGCAGAGGCTGAGTCTGTACCACTCTCCACAGCAGCCTCTGGGTTGCTAGAGTTAGCACTTGTAGAGGACATATTGAGGGATGTAGTTCCAGAATCCCCAGCAAAGTTTGCTAATGCTATAGTATAGGACGGTTTGTTGGCCATGCAGAAAGCCTCCAACAGGATGGGACCTTACATGCTAATCCATCGACATCTGTGCTTGGTGGGGGTGCTCACCCAATCTCCAGGTCATGCCGTACACTCCATAGTAGCTGAGGATAGCAGACAAAAAAAAAGCCACAATCCTTTAAAGACAACCAGTCAGACCCGCATCATAGGTGTGTGTGTGTGGGGGGGGGGGGGAGTCAATTCCCAGTTACAGGCCACAGGGCAGGTCAGTGCCAGGTATATTACACTATTTAAGCTCCATCGGCTGCACAGACTATGTTCAGGGTCGGAGGGGGGCAGAAGCGCCCGTAATCCAGGCTCAAAATCACAGGTAGCTCACACTAGGCATACAGCCCACTCCCCCCCCCAGCACTCCTCAAGGCGGCATTCACTGAGGGCATGCACTGGTCCTGGCCCTTTCTCAGACTCTTTACAATGCTGGTGTGCTCCCAGTCCAGGCTACAGCCACAGGCTCTTTCAGTGCAGGTGTCCATGCCAATGAGGTATTCGGCCTGCGGTGGGTCAGGTGTGACCCCTTAGGGTGTGCCAGCATCAGCAGCTTGCATCTAGGCTGCCGCACCTCTCTATGCCCTGAATCACTCTGCTCCACAGGAGCCGCTGCTGCCAATCAACCTGCCCGGGCTCTGCCACTGCCAGGCACCTCTCTTCACATCAGGGACTCCATCACCATGCTCAGGCTCAGTCAGGTGCAGCCTGAGCCTGGAGGTCAGAGGAGTAGAGGAATCAAGCGGCCATATTCAAGTGGGCTCGCTAGCATCCCCCATATGTATGATTATTAGTAATGACAAATTCTAGGCAAGGCAACAGTCTCTAGCTTGTTTCACTGTTTGATTCATGTTTAGATGAACTGCAGCCAGGTCTGTTGTAAGAGGGTTTATGCCTACACAATGGAGGTAATTTTATAAGGAGCTATGTAAAGTTGTGAACCATCAGTGTACCTAAGTCATGTATTTTTGATGACTTGTCCTCACAGATAATCCTTTATTCAATCAGTTTAGGCAGGCGTTATTTTACAAGTATTCATGTTAGGCCAATGGTGTACTATCAGTGTGGGTGTGCACAGGAGCAGAGCACACATTTACACATGTATGTCATAAAATGCTAAAAAACATCTGTGTTAGTGATATTGTGGAAGGGCTGTCGGGTAAGGTTTGCCTCTTTACAGATGATATTAAAATCTGCAATAGAGTAGACACCCAGGAAGGTATAGATTCCATGAGGAGGGATCTCGCTAAGCTTGAACAATGGTCTAGAATTTGGGAGCTGAAATTTAATGTTAAAAAATGCAAGGTCATGTATTTGGGCTGCAGCAATCCAAGGGAGTGATATAGTATAGGGGGTGAAGTACTTCTGTCCACAAAAGAAGAGCGGGATCGAGGCATGATTGTATCTGATGATCTTAAAGTAGCTAAACAGGTAGAAAAGGCAACGGAAAAAGCTAGAAGGATGCTTGGGTACTGTGGTACTGCAGAGCCTATGCAAACAGGAAAAAAGGTTTTAAATTCAGAAAAAAGATTCCAACACCAGATGCGACATTACGAGGAGCCAGATAGGGGGAGCAAGAGAGATCTTCCAGGGCCTAGAGAACCGCACCCCAGAGCTTGTGATGTGATGTCGGCCAACAGTCAATCCTGGAAAGGGGAAGTTCCTTTTAAGAAAGGCTGGGAAGTTGGAAGAGGGTTAGAGAGGAGAAGGAGAAGGAGTTCCTGGCAAGGAGACACAGGGAGTCTGGTGCAGCAGGACACCAGGAGTTCTTGGCAAAGAGACACTGGGAGGAAAGGTACCAGGAGAGAAGCAGAGGTCAGAGGTTTATCTGATGAACCGGTACCAGCAGACTCAGGACCCTGTGGAAGTTACCAGAAGGGTGGTGAAGTCATTGCCATAGGAGGTAACACTCCTTATTCAAGGAGAAAGAGGTATGGGTGTGAAAGAGAGAGAACTCCACCCGAAGGCCAGCTGGACAGTGGGAGGCCTGCTACTCGAGTAAGGCTGAATTGCAGCAGGACTAGGCCTCAAACCTCAGCTTACTGGGATAGGCCCAGAGAACAAGGTAATCCACATTTTTATACTTCTAACCGTTATAACCTGGTGACACAGGGAGCACAAGGAGCAAGGGTGTGCTCGCCTTATCAAGCTGTTTGTAAGACAAGACACAAGCTTTTATCAAATGAAAGACTGTTTAATACAAGGTACCAAGACAAGGGAAGGTATTCTCATAGTAAGCATTCACATGACCAAGGCTTAAACCTAGGCCCAGAACATTGGAGGCTGGTACATGCTGTCTATGAAAAGCCTCAGCGTATTCCACCAGACTATACGGATACAGAGTCACGGCTCTCAGACCCACAGCCCATGCAGGTGGAATTTACTGAGGACCCTTCCGAAGTGCCCATGGATTGTAGCTACTGTCAGGCAGGAAGCCTAGAATCCCTGCCTGGTGTGTGTAAAGCAGGGCTCAGCAAGAAAAGACTGTATGTTTTATTGTATAAATTCCTGTGAAGATAACAGGGGATAAAGCAACAACTGGTTATGTTTCTTTTCTACCTGAAGTAAGGTTTCTTTATGTTGACATAGATTCCACTACCTGAATCATTGTGCAATAAGGGAAATAAAAAGCCTTTCTTTCCCTACACTCGGACTTTGTGTTTACTTGAGGCTTTGGTACACGGAAGGCCACTGGGAACAGATATACAAGAACCAAACTCAAACTAGAAAAATAACTCATGTCCACCAGACCTGCCTTAACCACCTTTGACCACTAGGGCGGCGGTGCGACAGTACATAGGGAGAGGAATGGCCAGCAGAAGAAAGAAGGTGATAGTGCTTCTGTATAAGTCTTTGGCGCGACCGCATTTGGAGGATTGTGTGCAATTCTGGAGACCGCACCTTCAAAAGGATATAAACAGGTTGGAGTCGATACAGAGGGTGGCTACTAAAATGGTTAGTGGTCTTCATTATAAAGCATATGAGGACAGACTTAAGGATCTTAATATGTATATTTTAGAGGAAAGGCGGGATAGAGGTGATATGATTGAGATGTTTCAATACCTCTGTGGTATAAATGCACAGGAGGAGAGCCTCTTTCGATGGAAAGCAAGCTCTGCTATGAGGGGACATAGGATGAGGGTGAAAGGGGATAGACTCAGGAGTAATATGCAGAAATATGTCTTTATGAAAAGAGTGGTTGATATGTGGAATAGTCTCCCAGTGGAGGTGGTAGAGATGAGGATCTGAATTTAAAGAAGTATGGGACAAACACAGAGTATCTCTAAAGGAAAAAAGGGAACTGTTGTAGTGGTTGATATGGAAGAACAGACCAGATAGGTCATGTGGTCTTTTTCTGCCGTCATGTTTCTATGTTTCTATAACTTACACGTGTTCTGTACAAATCAAGATGTGGGCATTTACACCAAGGGGTTTCTCTACTAAACTTGGCTGCTAACATGGTATGTTAGTAGCCAAAACCAAGTGGTAGGGGATAAACCTACATGGTATCTGTGAGGGGTGCTCCCAGGGGAGATCCTGAAAATACCATGGAGGTTTGGATTTCTTGCGGGGACTCTGCATTACCTGCCTTGGCAGATATTATGGGAAACGTGCTGCAGTGCCTGTCAAAGCAGGTATTGCATATCTCCATGGGTAAATCCATGGGGAGGGATGGTAGCAATCAGATGCACAGAACTTTCAACAGCTCTGTGCCCCAATTGATGCCATGCCCCCCAAACTGCCATGATTGGGCCTGTCCCACTCACAATATTGTCAGTGCTGTGTGCTGTGATCCATGCCACCAACAATATTTAAAAATAAAAATGTGTGCCCCCTTTAGCACTGATCCCTCCTACAAAGCTCCTGATCCCCATCAGAAGCTGTTCAGAGGTGACTGGTGCATCCCACATCTGGCAGAGTCCAGACTAGCCAGAAGGGCTAAGCCCCCCACCCACCCCCTCCTACCACCCCTTACAAAAATAAAATTCTGGCTAGCCGGCTGGCAAGGGGAGGACTCACAGCTTCCCTGACCCCCTCCGCAGGGCTCTCCCACACATACCTTAAATTCCATGGTGGCCTAGTGGAGATCTGGGCAGGAGCAATCTTATTTGCTCCTGACTTGTCTTGTGGCCAATACAAAATGGCTACTGTCACAAGGTGCTGCCCTCTAGCCTCTTGCTAGGGGGCAGTACCGCAAGATCATGGACATGTTTATTTGGGACTATGAGATGGTCAAGGCAGGGGGGGAAGGGCAGGGGCTTAGCTTAACTGGCTAACCAGGACTCTTTGCCAGTTGGGGGAGTGCACCGATACCCCTGGGCAGCTCCTGATGGAGATTGGGACCTGTCCATGGGGGAATCGGTGCTATGGGTGGGGGAAGGGGGCACCACAGTACTTTTTAATATTGGTGCTTTGGGTCATGCCATCTCTGAGGTGGCGTTATCTGATGCTGCGATTGGGCCCAATTTTGGTAGCCACTGTGCAAAATCTTTTTTGCTTGATGGCTGCCAACCATGGGCACCCCCACTGCCCATCCCAATCCACCCTGATCCTGTCCCAAGGGAGCTGCACCATATGAAAATCAGATACCATGAAGAAGTTGCCTGCGATATCTGATTTTTTTTCTGATTTTAGCTGCTACCGTGGGGCATTAATCCAGCATTAGCCCCTTCAATAGCAGCTAATGCACCTTAGTAGACATATCCCCAAGTCTAGGGTTGGTGCAAGTGACCGCGCCTAGATCTGGCCAGTGTATCTCACCCTTACACTCCTATTTTATAAAGTAAAGCAGCATGAAATACGCACATGGAAATGCGCATTAACTTTAGTGTACCTTATAAAATTGCCTTCAGTATGTCTCGTGGGATGGACCTCTGACTTTCACTTTATAAATGAAAACTATTTTTCTTCGCTGTGTCTCATTCAAAATTGTATTAGTCCTTCCTACACTCTCTGACTCTCAACTCTTCTCTCTCCTTTGCAGACCAACTCTCCTCTATGGTCTGTTTGTCATTTTTCAGTCTACAGCACAACTGTTCTTTCCATTCTGTTCTCACCTTTGCACAGCTTTGACTTTTAATTCATGCCCTTGTGATCACTAGACTTGATTATTACAACTCATTCAATAACAGAGTTCCAGCCTACTCCATTAAGCAACTCCAACTGTTTCAGTCCACAGCTGCTAAGCTCCTGATTGGTTCCCATCTCACTGAATATGTCACTCCCTTGTTCGTCTCCTTCTACTGGCTGCTGGTCTCCTACCTTCAATGCAAGATTTTGATTATGGTTTACCATGCTCTGTTCACTTCTCCCCTCCTTACCTTTCTTCCCTATTTATCCCTTATTCCCCTTCCTGATCTCTTCACTCTTCCCAGGCCTCCCTCCTTTCTGTATTGCCCCCCTCTGCTCTCCATCCTGAAGTTTCTCGCCACTTTTTCCTTTGCCTATCTTGGCCCACATTTGTGGAACTCCCTTCTGATGATTCTCCAACAAGAGTCTTCCTTCCCCGACTTCAAGAAATGCCTTAAGACCTGGCTGTTTCACTCTGACATCCCTAAAACTGCTTGGACTGATTCTTCCCTTCTCTTCCGCAGCGATCCACTGCACCGCCCTTTGCCTAGGATCCTTCCTTTCTCCTCTTGATTTTTTCCTACTCTACTCTTTCCCCTCCCTTCAACACTGTTAACTATCCTCATTTCTCTCTTTTCTCCTTTCTTATCTGCTTGCTCTCTGCTCTCTTTTATTGTTTTTTTTTTAAAATTGCTATTGTGAACCACCTTGCTGGCTTTTCTTATTGGTGGCATATTAAGTGCACGGAAATAAATAAAATAATAAACATTTTCTTTCTCTGATTACTCTGTCTCTCTGTACCTTCACATACTTGCTCTGCTTGGCTTTTTTTCCCTCTCCATCTTTGCTTCTTCGGCATGCCTGTCCATGTAAAAGGTGTTTCTGATATCTTGATAACATCTCACCTTGGAAATAGTGTTGATTAGTTTCCTTCTCATTCACCATTGAATAATCCTAAATTAAGCATATAAAATCTGCTCTTTTTTTAACTTTGGGCTATATTGTTGGAAGTTTTCTTAGTTTATTTGACACCTCTCCTTCTAGTCTTAGTTTCCAAAGTGTTCTGTTTCTTTTTTCTCTGTTGCCTTATGATGTTCATCCTGCATAGCCCGATCTCTTCTTGCTTCAAGCCCAGACTCTAATTTCTCCTTGATGTCTTATCTTCCTCCCGTGCTACTTTTTTTAACCTACTTTTAGCCAATAGTGTGCCTTTTTTGTTTGCTTTCCCATGCTGCTCTACAAGCTGACATTGCCTCCAGTGACAGGTGCTGCAGGTCCTATTAATACAATTTGGCAGCCTCTCTCCCAGGCCCTCCCCCCCCCCCCCCCGATCACCAACCGAAAGGCTGAATTGATGTTCATCTCTAGCCACAAGAAACATATGGCCTTCTTGGTTTATGACTTTCCAGAAAGCAGGAAGATGGTAACTCTTATATGTTTTATGCCTTATGCAAATACAACACCATCTGTCACGTACTGAACACATGTGTTACCCTCTTCACTACATTCAGTTGCTTACGAGGAAATGTGTTGTTTTCCCGCTTCTTTTTTGAGCATTCCAACCTCTGAATTCTGTGAAGGGAATGCACTTAATAAGGGAAGATTCTGAGTAGGTTCAAAAATGCATATACAAAGGAAAAGATACGAAAAGCTAACGCCAAATCTCAAGAACGTTTTAACAGACAGCTACATTATCTATTTTCACAATTAAGACCTCATGCCATAAACTAATAAAATGTAGCAATGCTGTACATAACTTGAATTTATACCTTTGCTACGTAAAAAGTTCTTGGACCCAATGAAATTTCTTTAGTCATCTGTGTCTGCTATCTGAGAAGAGGAGGTGGAGATACATTAAAAAATTGAGGGGTATAAAGTAGAAAAGACAACAAAATTAAGTTACATTTGCCATTCTTTTCAGATTATATCATCTTGGTTGTTTTTCATATTGCACAATGCAAACATCGCATCACCTATTCATATTTTGACCTTTCAAGTATTTAAAAACAAACACCATAGGGTATGTTTACTAAAGGACATTAAAGTTGCCAGTGTGCCGTTAATGCCTGTTATTGGCACTCTTGCACCCTTAATGCTGTGAAAAAGCTGCTTTAATGGGCATTAAAGGCTCCAGCAGCACTAAGGGCGCAGTAGGTGGAGAGTGGGCGTTAATGGGGTGGAGAGTGGGCATTAACACTGTGTACTTCCTTATCACCTGTTGTGCAATGTGTTTAAAAGCTCTTTAATGCTGGGAACCCTAACACAAAGTAAAACTTTGCAGAAAGGGTGTATTTAGAGGGAAGCATACCTATTTAAACATGTGCAATGTGATGCACTGACAGGGGAGCCCCAGACAGTGATAGTAGTGCTCCATTAGCAGCAACAGCATGCTGCCCAAGTATGAAAGGGCACTATGTAGATGGCGCAAATGGGGCAAAGGAGGTGGCACGTTGGTCATGCAGTGGGAGTTGCTGGTGCACAGGGAGGACCAGGCAGCTGTGCAGGTGGTACATAAGATCATAAGAACATAAGATCATAAGATAATGCCATACAGGGCCAGACCAAGTTTCATCAAGCCCAGTATCCTGGGTCCAACAGTGGCCAATCTAGGTCACAAGTACCTAACAGTTTCCACAAAAGACACATGGATTCCACAATGCCTGTAGAGGTGCAAGCAGTGGATTTCCAGGGTCCTCTTGAATAATGATTTGTGGACCTTTCCTCTAGGAACCTGTCCAAACCTCTTTGAAACTCAGCTACATGAACAGCTTTTACTACATCCTCTGGTAATGAATTCCATAGTAAGATTACCGTTGAGTGAAAAAATATTTTCTCTTATTAGTCTTAAATGGGTTACACTGTAGCTTCATTGTATGTCCCCTAGTCTCGCTACATTTTGATGGCGTAAGCAATCTATCTACATTTATCTGTGCCACTCCACTCATTAATATATAGATCTCTATCATTTCTCACCTCAGCCACCTCTTCTTCAGGTTGAACAGCCCTAACCTGTTTAACCTCTTCTCATAGGTGTATCTTTCCATCCTCATTACCATCTGTGATGTTGGTCATGATCCCACAGTGACAGTAGCAGCACACAGACATGCTGCTGCTGCAGAAAGGTGATGTGCCACATGGGCTGTCCAAGGTTCCTGGTGATAGGGTCAATGGCTGGGACCTCGTAGTACCTATCTACCATGTGCATGACCTGGGTGGCTACAGCATGTCATGCTGAGAGGACACTCTCACTCTCACCAAGCAGTGACCATGGCACAGCTATGTATCTACATAGTGCTTTAAAACATCTGGATTCACAGATGTGGGTGTAATCTCTTTCTGTGGATCCTAATCACAGAGCCAAATGCTGGGTGTTCATGATTGCTCAGTGCACATGCATTGTATATGGACTAGCCGCAGTTGGTATGTGTATGGCTAAAGCAACCCTGTGGTGGGCAGCAGGAGCAGTTTGACTGAGCTTGCTGTGGTGGATTGTTATTCCTAGATGGTTGGGACAGCAGTTGTTCCTGGTCTACTCACTGTGGTCATGGTAGGACCATCACAACAGCAGCAGCAGACACACGCAAGCCTAGATGCCCCCACTGCATTTGGTGTTCATGGCATCAACCTTTTAATACTGGGCACTGCCATACACTGTTCTAGGAGGATCTCTGCCCAACAAGGGGCAGAACATGGGGCCCAGCTGTGAATGGTACCTACAGCATGCTACAGAGAATACTTGCCACACACTAGCAATGATATGGACTTGACACATGGCTGACAGGGATCATCTCTAGCAGTGCAAATGCCTATCCTCACCCTCAGGGTAACTGCTAAAACTGCTCAGTAGCACAGTTTGTAGCTGTTGTGTTCTTGTAGCACACACTGTCAGTGTGTCTTACTGAGCTGATGTGATGGATCAGTGTATTTGCCATTTGGTGATCAGCAGCAGACTGTTGTTCCTTGTGTGCAGTGCCTCATAGGTACTGGAGGGGCTAACCTATACCAGCACACACAGCATATAGTTTAGGCAGAGACAAGCAGGCTCTTTGTATTCAGAAATTGCTGTGTAGAGAAGGGTGGAGGTGCAACCTACTGGTTAGTGCAATGTCTCCATAAGCAGGGAACAAGGGTTTGATTCTCACTTGTTCATTTTGCATCCATGTGCTACTCAGGTCATTTCCCTGCCTGTAACAGTCCTGGCTCTGCTGCGACTTGGAGACACTCATCCTTCTACGTTTTTATGCATTCTGGCCACACTTTGGGTCAGCAAACTATTCCCCATCATGGCCTTCTGAGAGCATGGCTTTCTTGGCTCTGCTGCAGCCGACAGCAGGGGGTCAGACATTTTCACTCTACAAATGTTAGACCCCTGCTTGGAGGCATAATGTGATGGTCATGGCAATGGCTTGGAAAGCCAAGATACCACAGTTTGAGGCCCACTACCATTCCTTATATGACATTTTGTAATGTGTTACTGATGCATGTTATGTCGGCCACAAACTTCATGGACTGACAACACTTCCTTGTGCCCTTGAGCAGATCACTTAAACTACCAATGACTTAGCTGACTGCAAGTCTGTGCAGCCCCTGTTTATCATCAGACATTTCCAATTGTTGGCAAGATGTACCCCAATGTGATTGCACTGCTACAGTGGTATTCTAACAGACAATTACATGCATACAGCTGTAACCTACCTGGGCAACATGAGTCATGTATGACATTATGACTGTGTCTGTACAGCTTTGGCTCCATTACATCTCTGCAGTACATGCGGACACATCCTACTCCTCAGATAGCCACCTGCAGGTATCACCTCATGTCCATATGTGCCTCATTTGCCAGTTTGATGACACCTGTGCAGTTTTTATCTGCACATTTGTCTGAGGTGTTGTATGGTGACTGTGTGGCTGGAACAGGTGTGAGTCCCATATGTCTGGTATCAGGCCTTCCAAGTGGCACTGGTGCACATTTTCACACACAGTATAAATACATAGGGGATGGCACCTATGGCACTTTGGTGCTGCCAGTCTATACCACCTTCTCTTCAGCCGCCATCTTTCCCTCAGCCCATCCATCTGCTTCTGTCAGCTGCGTGCAGTCATATCTTCTTGTGCAAGCTGCAACACCATGGCCTACACTGGTACTCTTTTCCACATTTCAGCTCTTCATGCATGCCTGTGCCTGACCTGCACATCACCACTCCTACTCTGTCCTCCTGTCACTGCACATATCCTGCCACTTCTTGCTTGTATGCAATTGCTAGAAGTCTAAAAAATAAGATGGGAGAGTTAGAATATATAGCACTAAATGAGAGGTTACATATGATTGGAATCTCAGAGACATGGTGGAAGGAGGACAACCAGTGATACCTGGGTACAAACTATATCGTAATGATAGAGCTGATCAAATTGGTGGAGGGGTTGCGCTCTATGTTAGAAAGGGCATTGAGTCAGAAAGGATTAAAGTTTTGCAGGAAACAAAATTTGCTGTAGGATCTCTATGGATTGAAACTCCTTGTACATGTTTTCCCCATCCTTTGCCACACACTGACATTTATTTATTTATTTATTTATTTATTTAACAGTATTTCTAAACCGCCTTATCTTAATAATCAAGGTGGTATCACAGCAAGCAATCAGGTAAAGTGTGTGTGTTGTACATGCAGTGAGGATAAAACTTAGTTGTGTGAGGGATGTGTTGGGTGCTTGATTTGTTTGAGCTATATACAGGGTGGGCTATTTACAGTGGTGCTAGAATCATATTTTATATATATTCAGTTGTTTGGGAGGATTGGAGTGCTGTTATCCATTCTCTTAGGTTATGTGATGTGACCATAGTGCTCTATGAACAGCATGGTTTTCAGTTGTTTTCTGAAGTCTTTGAGGTCTGGAGTTGCCCTTAGATCGTCCGGTAGATTGTTCCATATTGTTGGAGCAGCCATGGATAGAGCTCTGTCTGTTGTGTCCTTGCGTGTGTGCTTGTACTCATTTGGGGTGCTGACTCGGTTGCGTGTTTGACTTCTTCTGGGACGTGCGCTGGTTTCCGGTTGTATGAGCAGGTGGAGGCTGTTGGCTGATGTGTGTTCTTTTATCTTAAATAGGTTTATGATAGTCTTGTATCTGATGCGAGCAATGATTGGGAGCCAGTGTAAGTCCTTTAGTGTAGGTGTGATGTGCTCCTGCCTTGCGGCTCCGGATATGATTCGAGCTGCAGTGTTTTGTGCCAGCTGTAGTGGTTTGAGAGCTTGTTTTGGTAGTCCGAGGTATATCGGATTGCAGAAGTCCAGTATTGGGGTTATCAGTGCTTGACAGACTGTACGGAAGTGTTCTGGAGCGAGGAGTGGTTTCAGTCTCCTGATGATTCGCATCCTGTAATATGCTTTTTGGATTGTTTTGTCTATGTGTGGTTTGAGGTTGAGTTTACTGTCCAGAGTAACCCCAAGGTATCTCACCTCCGATCTTATCGGTATCGTGGTGCTTTGTATCTTTATGTTTGGTGGGTGTGTGAAGCTTTGGTTTCGAGTGATGATTAAAGCTTCAGTCTTGTTGTAGTTTATAGCTAGATTGTTGTTTTGGCACCACTTCGCCATTTGGGTAAGGCAGTCTGCTATCTTAGAGAAGTCTGGGTTTTCGATTGATATCGGGGAGTATACCATTATATCGTCTGCGTATATTGTGTATTGGATGTTGTTCTCTTTCATAATGTTGCATATTGGTTGGATGTAGATGTTAAAAAGGAGTGCTGAGAGTGCGGATCCTTGTGGTACTCCTTGTTGGACGTTTATGGGCCGGGAGGTGTCCTGTCCCACCTTGACCTGTAGCTGTCTTTCTGTTAGGTACGAGTGGAACCATTTTAGAGTGGTACCGTGTATACCAGTGTTCTTCAGTCTCTCCAGGAGTATATTGTGATCAACTGTGTCGAACGCTGAGGAGATGTCGATGAAGATCATTATAATTCCATTCCTGATGTCGTCAATTATTCTTATGATGCTGTCGAAGAGGTAGATCAGGAGAGTTTCGACTCCATGGTTGGGACGAAATCCGTGTTGGTTGTCGTCGAGAGTTCCGTGTTCGTCAATGTGTTCCTGAAGTTGTAGTTGAACCGTCTTTTCGATTATTTTTTGCGAGGAAGGGTATGCTGGAGATTGGTCGGTATGCTGCTGGGTCCTTTTTGTCGAGAGAAGTTTTCTTTGTGATTGGTCTTACTGAGGCAAGCTTTAATTGCTGTGGCATGAGTCCTTGAGTGAGTGAGTTGTGTACCATTTTATGAATGTTTGGTATGAGGCTTGCTTTGGTGGCTTTGACCCATGACACTGGGCAAGGGTCTGTAGGAGCAGTGCTTGTGTTGATTGTGGAGATGATGTCTGATATCTGCTCTTTTGAGGGTGAGTGGAATGTGCCCCAGGTTTTGGGGTGGACGTTCGTTCTGTTGGTTCTACTGGGTGTTGAGCGCTCTGTGGAGTGGAATTTGTCTTTGATGTGGTCGGCGAATATCTGTGGATCCACTTGTATTTCTCTTTCTGCTGCTTGCTCTTTTGTCAGGGTTTTTACTATTTCGAAAAGTTCTCTGGGTTTGTTGATGGAAGAATTTATCAGGTTTGTGTGGAATTCTCTTTGATTGGTTGATGTGTTCATTGTATTGTTTTTGCTTTGTTAGGTAAAGATGTTGGTCGGAAGTAGTTTTGTTTTTTCTCCATCTCCGTTCAATTTTCCTGAGCTCCCTCTTTTCCTGTCGTATTTTTGCTGAGTACCATGGTTTGTTTTGTCTCTTGTTGTGGTGTTGTTTCTTGGTCCTGTCAACGGATGGTTTGGCGGCGTTAGCTAGGACATTGTTCCAGTTGGAAACTTGTTCCTCCAGGTCCTCTGAGTCAATGTTCAAGTGTTGTATTGTGTCCTGGATGAATTCGTCCTTGTCAAAGGACTTGAATCGTCTTTGTGTGTGTGGGAAGTTCGCTCTTTCGCTTGTCCAGTCTTCTTGTGATTGCAGATTTGTCTCGATTAAGTAATGGTCAGACCATGGTACTGGGGTGATGGTGGGTGTAGAGATTAGGTCTCTTGAAGTTAGGTAGTTTGATGCGAAGATGAGGTCTGGGGATGATCCTAGTCTGTGTGTTGGTGCATTGACTATCTGTGTGAATTGAAGTGATGACATTGCCTGAAGGAAGGCCTCTGCATCTTTTGTATTGGCGGACTTGAGGTTGAAGTCTCCGATTAGTAGTGCTGGTTTGTTGTTTGACGTTATGGCACAGGCTTCTTCGAGTATGAAGGCTAGTTCGTCGGGTGGAGCACGGGGTGCTCTGTAGGTTAGGCAGATTGCAATATTCTTGTTCTTGATGCTAATTGTGTTACACTGCTTTGTATCTGTGAGATTCAGTGTCTTGAACTTGAGTTCTGTCTTTGCTATTATTAGGACTCCTCCTCCACGCTTGTGGATGCGTGGGCAGTTGTATGCTGAGTAGTTGTTCCATGAGACATGTATGCTGAGACATTGTGCCATTTACGTTGGCATGCCCCTGTGCATCGGTACAACTGCCTTCCACATGCTCATCCACTTTACTGGTTGCCACATAGGGTGCTCACAGATCTGGCAGGTCCATCAGCTCCCACCTGTCTTTCTATCCATCACCTTCAGGTTGACTTTCCTTGCTGCTCCGTTATTCAGCATTAGGGTTACAGCCGTTTTCAGATGTTAAGGTGCGTGCTTGACACCTTAAAGCGCCAATGTCCCATTAACGCTCGTTAAATGGCCTATAGAGCCCTTAACAGCGGACTGCCTCCTACACGTCCAGAGCCCTTTCACATGTAAAACCCCTTATTGCTGCCGTTAATGCTCACTAACGCCTGCTCCCTTAATGTCCTTTAGTATACATACCTCCATATCTCCTATTAATCTCTTTCTTTCTAAGATAAACATCTCTGTCTGCAATAGTCTCCACTAATATGTTAACATTTCCATTCTTCTCTTAATTCACATTTTTTATTTTCAACTGCCACATCCCCGAGGTCTTACTCGGTGGTAATGCTATTATTGCTGTTAAGTGCCGTCAAGTCAATGGAAACTCATGGCGACCCTGTGGATAGTTGTCCTAAACTGTGTTCGGTCTTCAGTCAGGTGGCTAATTATTGATAGTGACTAGGGTTGCCAACTTTTTCACCGAGAACAACCCGACACCTGTGGCTCGCCATGCTCCACCCCTGCCCCGCCCCTAGTCCCACCCCTGCCCCCGCCCCAGCCCCACCCACAAAAATTACCGAGGATACGTGTAGGCTAACTTCCTTGGTCAGATAATAATTAAACTGGGAACCCCAAAATCCAAACATGAAATGTACAACACTGGAGAAATAAAACTATAAAGTAATTTCCTCTTGCACTAAACAAAAACGCAAAGATGTTAGCAATACACATTTCCCAGACCAGACATATTCCAGTTAATAAATTCAAAATAAAAAGTATTTTTCTACCTTCTGTTTGGGCATTTTTTCAGTTGCAATTGCTCCAGTCACTTTCTTCTGGTTTCTTCGTGTCTTCTGCGAGCTATCCATTTGTCCTTTCTTCTCTTTTAGATGTTTTCCATTATCTCTCTATTTCTGCTTTAACGTACTGATTGTTTCCCTTTTGCTCTTTCCGCCAATTCTTTCCTTATTCCTTTATCATCCATTTAAATTTCACCCTTCCATTTTCAAGCCCCTCTTACTCTCCCAATACCCAGCCCATCATAGACTTTTCTTCCACACAAAATATTTTCCCCTCTCCATTCTCATTCCCCATCCATTCTAGTCCTCCCCCAATATCAGTTCCCTTATAGTTCTAGACCCACCCAGCATCCACTCCCTTCTAGTCCCATTCTCCCATGCCCCACATCAGCCCATTTCCAGTCCTATTCTAGCTCTTCATCAGCCCATTTCCAGTGCTAGCTCTCACATCACAGGCCATTTCCAGTCCTAGCCCCCCCCCCAATCACAGCCCATTTGCAGTCCGAGTCCCCCTGCACCATCACAGCCCATTTGCAGTCCTAGTTCCCCCCCCCCATAGCCCTTTTCCAGTCCAGGTCCCCCTCCCCATCACAACCCATTTCCAGTCCATGTCCCCCCCCCCCATAGCCCTTTTACAGTTCAGGTCCCCCCCCATCACAGCCCATTTCTTTCCAGTCCAAGTCCCCCCCCTATAGCCCTTTTCCGGTCCAGGTCCCCCTACCCATCACAACCCATTTCTAGTCCATGTCCCCCCCCCATAGCCCTTTTACTGTTCAGGTCCCCCCCCCCAACACAGCCCATTTCTTTCCAGTCCAAGTCCCCCCCCCCCCATAGCCCTTTTCCGGTCCAGGTGCCCCTCCCCATCACAACCCATTTCCAGTCCATATCCCCCCCCCCCCATAGCCCTTTTACAGTCCAGGTCCCCCCCCATCACAGCCCATTTCTTTCCAGTCCAAGTCCCCCCCCCTCCATAGCCCTTTTACAGTTCAGGTCCCCCCCATCACAGCCCATTTCTTTCCAGTCCAAGTCCCCCCCCCCATTGCCCTTTTCCGGTCCCGGACCCCCTCCCCAACACCCCCATTTTCCAGTCCTTTTCCCCCCCCCCCATAGCCCTTTTACAGTCCAGGTCCACCCCCATCACAGCCCATTTCTTTCCAGTCCAAGTCCCCCCCCCTCCATAGCCCTTTTACAGTTCAGGTCCCCCCCATCACCTCCCATTTCTTTCCCGTCCAAGTCCCCCCCCCCCCCATAGCCCTTTTCCGGTCCAGGCCCCCCCATCACAGCCCATGCAGTCCTTGCCCCCCCCCCCCTGACCAGCACCGCAGCTGTCTGAGAGGCTTCAGAGGGAGCCGGATAAGCTCGCGCGAGGCCCCAGCTCCCTCTGTACAGCCGCCAGCGTGAAGAGCCTTTTCCTTCACGCTGGCGGCTGTATCTGTGAAGCCGCGAATGCTGGGAAAGGTTAAAGGGTATTGCCTTTAACCTTTCCCAGCAATCGCGGCTTTACAGATACAGCCGCCAGCGTGAAGGAAAAGGCTCTTCACGCTGGCGGCTGTACAGAGGGAGCCGGGGCCTTGCGCGAGCTTACCCTGCTCCCTCTGAAGCCCTCCGGTGTGTGGGCCGGCCCTGGGTGGGGTTTTTTTTGGACTTCGGGTCGGAAGAAAAGCTGGTTTTTTGCTCTGGCCGCTCCCGATCTTGCGGCCAGAGCAAAAAACCGGCTTTTCAAGGGCCGGTTTTACATCTGTGCCGGCAGCCGGCCTGGCCATGGAAAAACCGGCCAGGCTGGCTGAAAACCGGCCAGTTGGCAATCCTAGTGACATCCATAAGGAGAACTTCATTGCTATCAATCCCCCCCACCCCTGCTCCCATTGCCACTGCTGCCATCACAGGACATGGCAGCTGTGGCAATACTTTAACAATGGTGCTACAGCATCATAATTGCCCTCATCTCCTGCGCTGTGGTGAATTCATGTTTCTAACCCTATGATTCTACTTCCTGTTTGCATAAGGGTAGAAGTGGCAGCAGCCTTCATCCAGTATTTCCTTTCTTTCTCTTTCTCTCTCTCACCCTATCGTTCATCCCTGTCACTCTATTTCCCCTACCCCCCATATCTTCCCATCATTCAGCTTCTTCCCCATCCCTAGCATTTCCCCTCTGTCACCTATCTCCTCTTCCTATGTCTAACCCTCCTCCCAAGCCACCACATCCCCTTTCTTTCCCCCTCCCACAGTCTATCATCTTCCTTCCCAACCCCCCAGCCCCCACTGCCAACTCTGTTGGCCACCATTGCTGCTGCTTGAGACCTGTAGCAGCATTAAATAAAATAGAGAAAAAAGGCATGAAGCCATTTAGTCTATTCATGTTGCTGCTGGCTTTGCAGGTCCTGCCTCTCAGGAACAGGAAGTATATGTCAGAGAAGGTGGAACCGGCAGAGTCAACAGCAGCAGGCATGGATTGAGAGGCCCTGTGCCTTTTTTCTGTTTGCTGCTGCTGCTGCAGATCCTAGGAAGCAGGGGCAGGGGAATGAAAATGCTGGACCTGGGGTGCTAGGGCTGTTTAGTGAAGCCAGTGGCCTAGAAAAGAATCTTGCTTTTACCTGTGAGCAACAATGGACCCCTGTTATGCAGGGCCGAGGGCAACTGCCTATTTTGTCCATAGGTAAAAACGGCAGTAGGTAGCAAAATCTACTCCATTATGAGATTAGCCATATATCACTGACACCTATTAAGAAATTTTTCACATACTTATGCATATATAAGCTGGGTTACAGAAATTGCTGGAACATCTGTAGCAATAACAGTGATTTTCATTTGCTAAGGAGGAGTCGTGGAAATTTTCCTTGGTTGAATTATTCTTACGTGATGCAAAATATAGATATCAGCCCCGGCTTCTCAATATTGTAATTTACCCAGGTGGTCTGGCAGAGAAAAGGTACAAGGCCCATATGTTCACTTGCCCTGTCACAGAATGCACATTAGGCTTGTTTCAAAATCATTTCAGATATTTGGATCAATGCAGTCATGCTTTATATTATTGTCTTGAAAAAGTGGCTATGATACATGATTGTTTGCTAGTTGCTTCATAGTTTTGCAGTATAGTGTGCATTCTAGCTAACATTCATTAGGACCATTAAGAGGATCACCATGCCTTTCTATTAGATGTAGGGAAAATACAGTGATATCATCAACTCAGAAGCAAGATGATAGAAGCTTGCTTCTTTTATGATTGTCAATTAACTATCTCGTTCTATGAAGCCACTTGTCACTAAGGAAAAAAGGACACTAGCATCACAATTTACATAGGAATGTTGTCTTTTGCAGAGTGTGCTCTCCTATGCATTTGGTCTAAAGCTTTGCCTACTACAGAAAGGTAAGAATAACTCTCTTTGTGGTGTGATTGTGGCAGGAGAGGGGATTTATGTCATCTCTGTGGTACTGTGTATTATGCTCTAGGACTTGTCAAACCATATTCAGGGCCCTCCTTCGAGATGCAAGTATAATTGCAAAGTATTTGGCTTATGGGTATGAGGGTATCATTAGTATCCCTTAATAGTTGTATCAGCGTCCCTACTAACATTGAGTGATGAGGCCAGAGAGAAGCCATGTATAATAATTCAGCTGCTCCCCAGCAAGAGATGTCATCAGAGAGGTGTATTCTTCAAAATGGAAGAGTCCACTTGGATTCATATTCTTTTTCCTTCTTGTGCTAAGAGTGTGCCAAGATCAAAGCTCATAGGCATCCAGAAGTGAGTCTTGAAAGCCCCAGAAGACTTGAAGCTGTATATTCTTGGATCTTACTAAGGGCTATTTTTTAAATTACTGTTAGGTAGATAATGCAGGAATTACCATGCTAACAGGATGGGCCCCTCCTAACAGTTAATGCGGTGACATATCAGTTACTGTACTGGCAATGTCTGTGCTAACCACTTAATGCAACTGGCGGGAGTGAAATGGGAAGTGCACTAGGTGAGGATTGTGCCTTAGAGTTAACTGTTAACATAGCAGACAATATGCATTCATTTTTAAAAATGAAATCTAGAAGCCCCTCAAAATCTCAGTGTTTTTGTAATGTCATCAAAACCGCAGACAACTCTTTAGCTCACACTATTCTACAATAGTGTATGATATTGAAAAATAAAGAATATTGGGCTCCACTGAAGACATGACAATCCAGAATGAAAAATGTTTCCTAACAAATCTAAATAAATGAGAAAAAAAAGATGGAAAGAACATGGCAAACAAAAAGGAACGGCAACTTTTCCAATGCACACCACTATAATGCAGTGCTTTTAATGCTGCCTGAAGAAATGTCACTAACTGTAGGCTATCTGGCATTCAATTAACACAAAGGGAAAACTTTTCTCTGCATTAATTGAATGTCAAAATGTTGGGAACACACAAACAGCAATGCAAATGATTTGCAGTTACTGTGCATGGCAGGCAAAGCGTAATTTTATGAGAGGGCACCTAGTTTGAGCGTCTTTTCAGGCACCTATATTGATAAGTTTATAAAGACAAGCTTCTAAAATTCTAGCTTAAGTGGCAGACCTTGTACCTATATTGCAGATGGAGATGTTTAAACCAGCCCTATAATGTTTAGCTACATGTGCAGATGATAGTATCTTATAATCTACACGCATACCTGCACACCCCACCCATGGTCTAAGCAAACTCTGCCCTTGTGCATGTCTACCAACAAAGTGAGCACCATCATGTTAAAGCATGTCCTTTTACCTAAACCAGAATTAATACAAGAAGCCATTTACATATGGAAATGGCTTCATAAAATTCTCAATGTGCAGTAACTGCAAAATTTAAGACATTTTAATAGATAGGGGCCTAAGTTCCTAAATGCTGGAAAGACTGCCAAGCCAGAGAAGCTGCTTGAGTTCCTGTTAAAGTGCATCATCAGGAGTTGGCGTGCCCCATGTCAGGAAGATTTCTCAGAGGAGGAGGATCCTTAGCCTGCTTGGAGCTGGAACCTCTGTCTTGAATCAGGTACCAATATGGAGAAAACTCAGGGTAGGCCCCTCTCCAAATAACACCTTAACTAAGGAAAGATGATGAAGAAACCCTTATTGCGGGGTCATTCCAAGCAGTGTTTAGCGGGGATGTACCTCCGGTTTGGACGTACATCCTCCACCAAGCATTTGGGCCAGATGCCGATCCTAAAGCTCCACTTCCAAAGAGAGGAGATGTGCGGGGAGCTCTGGAAGGGGGCATGAGGGAGTGGGCCAGAGAAGGAGCATGGGTGGGGTAGAGGCGCGCCCATGACCCCGGACGTACAGGGCTGATTCCAGTTGCAGCCCTGTATATCCGGGCTTGAGGAGATAGGCGGGGGACTTATTCCACCTTTTGGCAGCCATTGCGGCAGGACTCCCCGACCAGATGAGCAGGGCAGGAGGATCCCTGTTGCCCAATCCCGGCCTTGGCAGGCCGCTCTGGGTGTCGGGTGGCAGGGGTCAGTTGTTTTGGAGCTGTGCAGGGCAGCAGGGCATCTGCATTGCGTCCCAGTGCCATGACAACAGGATACCACAAGACTGAGGCCCCATGCAGGAGCATTGGGAGGGTTAGACAGAGTAGGAGCTGTATGTCCGGAACGACAGAATCGGAGCCTGTCTGGCCCGTCCAAGCCCTTTGTCCCGATTCTGCTTCTGTGGGTGCAGAATTGGGTGCAAATCTGTCCTGTCCAGATTTTGGACGTCCAGATAGGCCAGACGGGCCCCAATCAGAATGGGCCTAATTGTAGTTGCTATTTTTGTGAATTTTGGGACAGTTTTTCCTTTTGATTACCTGATTTGGATTGTGCCAGGCTTTAACTATGCATTTAAGTCTGACACAACTACCCCAAGTAAAGGGAATTAGTTTGGAACAACTCCAGAACTGGTGTTTGGTAACTTTTTTTTTTTTCTACTGGTACATTACACGTTCCCTCACTTGGTTTGCAGCTTGTCATGCTGTGAGGGCTTTTGTGCATCAGTGATGCTGAGAGCTAAACTATCGGTAGTTTAACTACTGGCAGGGTCTTCCAAGATGGACAGGTCTCAGCTGAGGTGCCAAACCAAGACAAACCACTCATCTGGGCAGCAGCAGAATTTATTTATTTCAACTTCTTATATACCGCACTCTTTGACATCAGCGCGGTTTACAGATAACATGAAGAAACCAGAACAACAGGCTGTTTGGTATTACATATAACAGGAGTATCAACTTGGATAACATGGGAGAACTATTTACATGGAGTATATAATCTATTAACTAGATAACATGCTCGAACTATTTACATAAAATTAGCAGGAATGCTTGGAAAAAGGAGAGAGACTGTGGATTTGTGGGTTGTATTAGGGTGGGGCTATTATGTTAAGCTTCATGTGGGGTAGTATTTGATGAAAAGGTGCAGTTTAAGGGCCTTTCTGAACTGGGTTAGGTTGGTTATGGCGCGGAGATCAGGTGGGAGAGAATTCCAGCATTTTGGTGCGCTAAACATGAAAGCTCTGTTTGACGTTGATAGGCTGCACGTTGTTATAGCCTTTGGGGTTGTTAGTGAGTTTAATGCTGCCTGTCTCCTATTTCTGTTTGATGGGACGGTTTGGATGAGTTTAGAAAGTGATGTGGACGATAAACCATTTATGGCCTTAAAAGTGAGAGTGAGGGTTTTGAATGTAAGTCTTCCGTGTATAGGGAGCCAATGGAGCTGTTTGAGGATAGGTGTGATGTGTTCATTTTTGGGTGCTCCTAGGAGAACCCTGGCAGCGGTGTTCATGGCAAGCTGTAAGGAGCTTACGGTGGATTGTGGGAGTCCTTGTAGAATGGAGTTGGCGAAGTCGAAATGCAGTAGTATCAGAGCTTGGTAGATGGTTCTGAAGTCTTCGTGGTCTAGTAGGGGACGTAGGTGTCTAAGCGTGCGTATTTTGAAGTACACAGATTTTACGATATTGTTTATGTGTGATTTCATATCGAGCCTATGGTCTAGTGTGACTCCGAGGTATTTCATTGTTTCCATGGTGCCTAGGTCAGCTCCCTTGACACTTATGTGTGGTGGTGGAGTGAAGTTGGGGTCTCTTGTGATAAAGAGAACCTCAGTTTTCTTATGCTGAATGCGGAGGTTTTGTGACAGGAGCCATTGTGAGACTGCGTCGAAGCAGTTTGTTATAGGCAATAAATCCATTTGCATTGTGGAAAATGGCATGTAGAGTAGGATATCGTCAGCGTATATCATACATTTCACATTGAAAGACCTGATGATATCGCAGATAGGCTGCATGTAGATGTTGAACATGAGGGATGAAAGTGAGGACCCTTGCGGAATGCCTTGTCTTTGATGGAAGACTTTCGATTTTCCTGTTGCAGATTTAACGTATTGCATTCTGGTATCGAGGTATGATTTACACCATTCAAGTGCTGAGTTGCATATGCCTTTTTCTTTCAGTCGACTGAGGAGGATCTCGTGATTTACCGAGTCAAACGCTGCTGCTATATCCAAGAAGATTAGCACAACGCCTTGTCGGATGTTGTCAATGGTATTGAGAACATCATTGAAGAGAGTGGTAAGCAGTGTCTCAACGCCATGGAATTCTCTGAAGCCATGTTGAGAATGGTCTAGAGGGGCTGCGGAGTCAATGTGGTCTTGGATTTGGCGCTGTGCCTCTTTCTCAAAGATCTTTGCTAAGAGGGGGATACTGGCTATAGGCCTGTAGGAGTCTGGCCGTTTTGGGTCTAGTTTAGCGTTTTTTAGAAGTGGCCTGATGGATGTGAGCTTTAATGCAGATGGGAAGGAGCCAGTAGTGAAGGAGAGGTTTATGATTCTTGCAATGAAAGGGCTAAATGCACACCGAAGATCCTTTATCCAAAAGGCTGGGCAGGGATCAGTCTGCGCGGTGGTCGTGTTGAGTGAGGTGATTGTGTCTTCAAAGTGTTTAGAAGAAGGCGTGGTAAGTGCAGATAGGGATGTTGGGCAAGTTGTTTCTTGTATATTGTTTTTTGAGAGTTCATCTGTCTGTAGGAGTTTTGATTGCAAGTAATCAGCGAATTCTTGCGGGTGGATATCATTATTTTGTTCAGAGGATGGTTCCTTTGATAGTGACTTAACCAGGTTGAAAAGGTCACGAGGTTTGTTCAATGATCTCTTGAGCATATCTGAGTGGTATTCCTTCTTTCTGGTTGTGATTGCCTCGCGTTGAGTTGAGAGGTGGAGAATGTAGGCTTCGTGGTCATTGATAGCTAGTGAGCGGCGCCAGCATTTTTCAAGCCTTCGTAGGTGCGTAAGAGAGGACCGTAGCTCGGAGGAAAACCATGGAGCAGGGGTTCTTTTCCCTGATATGGACTTTTTGTGTGGTAGTTGAGCAATAGCGTTGAGGCTGTTGTTCCAGGCAGCGATTGACTCGTCAAGGTTGAGAGTTGTGTTGTTGAGGACTGGTTGGGTACTTGACAGAATAAGTTTTCTGTTGAAAGGTCGAAAGCCCCGTGTTACTCTAGATGGATTGGCGAGTTTACTGGTGTTCAGACTATGATTGTTCAGGGGAATTTGTAGGTTTATAAGTTTATGGTCAGACCATGGGACCTCGGTGATTGATTTTACAATGTTGCTGTTTTGCTCAGAGACATGGTGGGGGGCGAATACCATGTCAAGAATGTTTCCTTTGGTATTTATTTATTTATTTATTTATTTGTATTTCTTCTATACCGCACTCTTTTTCATCAGTGCGGTTTACATTAAACAGGAATACTCATTTCAATCAACAGACTGTGGTGAGCTTACATATAACAGGAAATATACAACTGGGATTATAACTTAGGGAAACTATGTACATATTTGTAGCATGTATAGGACCTATATACACGGGATAGAGTTTCTTTTCATCATCTTAAATAGGGCGGTTACACTTTATCTGAAAGTGTTAGAGGGTTGATGATGTGCTTTGGAAATGTAGAATGAAGAGGTGATGCTTTATGGCTTTTCTAAATTGTTTGAGATCAGTAATAGCTCTAATGTTGGGAGGTAGGTTGTTCCAACATCTGGGTGCGTAGTACGCGAAAGCCCTGTCTGTTGTTGATCGTTTGTATTTTGTGGCCTCATGTGGTGTAGTTAGGGTATTTGCCGCTGCTGACCTCCTAGATCTGGTGTTGGGAGTGTGATGGAGGAGTTTCGAAATTGATGATGGAGCTATAGAATTTATTGCTTTAAAGGTCAAGATAAGGGCTTTATATGTTATTCTGCAGTATATAGGGAGCCAGTGGAGCTCCATTAGGATGGGTGTTATGTGATCGCTCTTTGAAGCACCGTATAATACCCGGGCTGCGGCATTCATGGCTAGTTGTAATGTATTTAGTGAGTTCTTTGGGAGACCATGGAGTATTATATTCGCATAGTCGAAGTGGGGTGTGACTATGGCTTGGAATATAGTTCTGAAGCTGTCTGGGTCAAGCATATTTTTTAGATGGCGTAGGGTCTTTATCTTGAAATAAATGGTTTTCACGGTGCGGTTGATATGTTCTTTAAAATCTAGGCGATAGTCCAGTATCACTCCAAGGTATCTTATGGAGGGCTTGATTGGGAGGTGTGCATCTCGTACTCTTAGGGTCTCCGGGGGTGCGAATTCTCTGTTTTTCGTGACAATCAGTACTTCGGTTTTTTTGTAGTTTATTCGCATATTCTGCGTGAGTAACCAGTCTGCTATTGCATTAAAGCAATCTACTAAAGATGTGTAATCTGGGAGCTTGACATTGAATGGAGTGAATAGTAGAACATCATCTGCGTAGATCAGTGAGGAAATGCCAAAGGATTGAGTGATATCGCACAGGGGCTGCATGTAAATGTTAAATAGGAGTGCCGATAGGGATGAGCCTTGTGGAACTCCTTGTTTTAGCTGGAAAGGTTCTGATGTGCCTGTAATAGTCCGGACGTGTTGCAAGCGGTCTTCCAGGTATGATTTGCACCATTTCCATGCTAGGCCGTGGATTCCCTTGTCATATAGGCGGGTTAGTAGTATTTCATGGTCAACCGAGTCAAATGCTGCAGATATGTCGAGGAATATTAGTGCGAAGCCCTTGTTAATGTCGTCTAGTCCACTGATGAGTGTGTTGGTTAATGTGGTCAATAGTGTCTCTACTCCGTGAGATTCCCTAAATCCGTGCTGACTGGGATCAAGGGGGGAGGAGGTGTCTATGTGTTGTTGTATCTGATTATTGGTTACTTTCTCAATTATTTTGGATAGCAGTGGTATACTAGCTATCGGGCGGTATGATTCTTCTTTTGTTGGGTCTAGTTGATTGTTCTTTAGCAGCGGTCTTATGGAGGTCTGCTTTAGTGCTGATGGGAAGGTGCCTGTTGAGAATGACATCTTTATAATTTCTGCTATGACAGGGCTAAAGTCGGATCGCATAGCTCTTATCCAGTGTGCTGGGCAGGGGTCGTTAGGTGCTGTGGTAGTATTCATTTTGACGATAATGTCTTCAACGCATTTTGCAGAGGGAGGGGAAAGTTGAAGGAGTGATGAGGGGAGCTGAAAGAGAGGGAAATTTTGTCCTTGTTGCTGTAGTGGACTTTGGGATGAGGAGGTGTGTGATGTCGGAGGACTTTGGGGTGAGGAGGTTGTTGTTCTGATAGCTTTAGATTGTATGTAATTGGCATACTTCTGAGGGTGTATGGGTTCTTGTTGAGGTGGAGCAGGTTCTTTGGTTAATGACTTTACTATATTGAATAACTCCCTGGGTTTGTTTAGGGAGCGGTTGAGGAGTTCGGAGTGGTAGGTTTTTCTTGTGTCCCATATTGTCTCACGATAGGATTGAAGGTGGGATAAATATATTTGTTGATCTGTTGGGTTGTGAGATTTACGCCATTTTCTTTCGAGGTTCCTCAATATTGTACGAGACTTCCTTAGTTCCTGAGAGAACCATGGTGCAGATGGTCTATTGACTACATTATTCTTCGTTGTTGGGTCTTTGCAGGCTGGTGGTATAGTGGCGTATTGGTTGATTGTTTCATTCCATGTAGAAACTATGTCGTTGATGTTGGAGGAAGGTTGTTTGAGTATTGGAAGTATGTTTTTCTTAATTTCTTCTTCGTTGAGCGGTCTGAAGCGAGTGGTGTTTGTTGATGTTCGTTTTGTTGTATTATTGGGTGGATCTTGATGTGCTGGTATTGTGAATACTATCAGGCTATGGTCTGACCATGGTACTGGAGCGACAGATAGGTCGAAATCGTCATTCGTGGACATGTAGGATGGTGGAGCAAAGACGAGGTCGAGCACATTGCCATGTTGATGAGTAGGTTGGTTTATGAGTTGGCTGTAGTTGAGGTTTGTCATTGCTTCTAAGAATGAGTTAGAAAGGGTAATTGGTATGGAAGGGAGATTGAAATCACCCATTATCCAGTTAGGTTTCCCTGGGTGTATTGGGTTGCAGGCTAAGTCAAGTACGCTGGATAATTCTTCAGATGTTGAATTCGGTGCCATATATATTAAGTTGAGGGTGTTGTAGTTGTTGTATATTGAGATAGTGTCTAGTTGTTTTGTGCTCTTGGATGTGATTGTACGATATTGGAGGTTTGTCTTTGTTATGATGGCGACACCTCCTCCTCTTTTGTTTGATCTGTTACATGTGTAGGTAGAGTAATTAGGAGGTGTGAGCTGGTTTATTATGACTGAGTCAGATTCGGAGAACCATGTTTCTGTGATCATTAAAATGTCTAGGTTTTGTTTAATTATTAAGTCTGAGATGGCTGGCCATTTCTTACGTGCAGATCTGGCGTTTATGAGAGCACATCTAAGTCCTTCTTGTGGGGGAGCGTGTCGGTTGCGTTTTGTGTTGGCTGTTTGGTCTATTGCTATATGAAGTAGGTGAGAGTGCCTCTTGTAGTAATGGCTCTGTGGATGTTGATGAAAGCTGTGGAAGTGTTTTTTGTTTGTGCTATGTAATGTCGTGATATGGTAGTGATCTTGGGAGAGAGAATTAGCTTCGTACAATACACTGGAGAGTAAGCAAAGGAATGTTACGGCTGATATGGTCATGGTTGCAGCAGTGTGGGAGAGTAAAGCTTTTTTATAGATATCTTCTTGGAGTGATATAGCAAGATATGTCAAGGTTGGTAGCTAGAGATTTATCAAGGTATAGCAGGGTAGGCAGCTGGGGATTAGGCTGCAGCAACAATGTGACAGTTTTAAGTTGGAGCATAGGACATGCAACAGAGACAGTGTCTCGATTTTAGGATGTAGCATTGGACACAATGTAACAAGCAGCTAGGAAGTCCTACCCACAAGCAATCATTAGTTAACTTTTGCAGTAATCAATAACATGCAGGACAATATTATCCAAGTAGTTAATTATAGTTGGTGTTATACCAAGGTGTGGCAATGCAGCTGTTGATATAGCAAGGTGGGCAGCTGGGGATTAAGCTGCAGCAGCGATGTAACAATTTTAAGTTGGAACATTGGACAAACAGCAGTGAAAATGTTTCAATTTTGGTATGTAGCACTGGAAACAATGTAACAAGCGGCTAGGGGTTCCTACCCACAATCAAGCTTTAGTTAACTATTGCAGTAAGAAATAGCGTGCAGGACAATATAATCAAGGTAGTTAATTCAGTGTGGTATGAGACAGTCATAGTTCTATATGTGATGCACAGGGTTGGTAATGCTTATCAAACCTGGGTGTAGCTTGATGGTTGCTCGGTGTTGGATGAGGGAGAACGGCTTGGGTGATTCGACGGTGTCTCAGATCAGTGGTGGGTTGTGGAGATCGCTGCCCTTCGGCGCAGAATCAGACTGTTGCTTCACTGGTGGGGCCCTTCGCCTAAGGGCCACGCCAAAGGGCCCTCTTTTTAGTGCGGTTCTGTGGCTCCGCCTCCCACAGTCCCGATTGGACTGGAGGCTCCTGAGCAGGGGAGATGTCGGCTCCTGCCCAGGTGTGCTCTACCCGGCAAGGGGAGCACGGAGCTGAAGAGGAGAGGAGAGAGGCTGGCTGCTGGACGGCGGCTTCTTTTCAGTGCGCTTCTGTGGCTCCGCCTCCCACAGTCCCGATTGGACTGGAGGCTCCTGAGCAGGGGAGATGTCGGCTCCTGCCCAGGTGTGCTCTACCCGGCAGGGGGAGCACGGAGCTGTGCGGTACTGACTGTCTCGATTGGGCGGCTTCAGCATGGGGTGGACCCTGTAGCCCCGGCAGCTCGATCCCGGCCGGGAGAGCTGTTGCTGAGCCGGGGTGCAGGAGGGCTGTTGATGGTGGGTCAGGCCTGCTGAGTAGCAAGTTGTGCGGCTGTTCTATAGGGCCGACGCCTAAGGGCCACGCCAAAGGGCCCTCTGGCGAGGCCCTCAGGCGCGGGCCCGCAGAGGCGCGGGCGCGCCTGGCAGCGCTGCCCTTTTAAATTGCCCGCCGGCTGTCCCGATTGGACAGAGCTCTTCCGGGTGGAGGTGGAGCAGTGCTGCAGGCTCGCTCGATCCCGCGCCGGGGAGAGCAGATGGGAGCCCGGTGGAAGCAGCAAAAGGGCATGAGTAGGCTCAGGGTATGAGTAGGCTCAGTGATTATTTGTTTGTAACCAAGATTTTCAATGGCGTTGAGGAGTGATAAGGAGTGGTTTTGTTGTAGTGATGGGAGGTTCAGGTCTCCCATTATCCAGTTGGGAGTGTTGGGGTTGCAGGTATTGGCGGCCAGATCCAATATGGAGGGCAGGTCGTCTGGGGAGCTCGAGGGGGCTCTGTAGACCAGGTTCATAGAGCATTGTTTATTGGCTATGGTGATTATGTCCAGATTGTTTGTGCTATAGGAGTTAGTCATGTTGAAGAGGAGTTCAGACTTGGTGAGAATGAGTGCTCCTCCTCCCTTCTTGTTTTCTCTGTGGGTTGTATGTATAGTGAAGTTTGGTGGAATGAGTTGGTTAATAAGGACATTGTCCTCTTTAGATAACCAAGTTTGGTGATCATGAGAGCATCAAGATCATGAAGGGTAACTATATCTAAGATTACAGGCCATTTTTTTCGAATTGATCGAGCGTTTATAAGGGCACATATAAAACAGAATGGGATAGTGTTGACAGCGGAGGAACACATTTCTGTGACAACAGCAACAACACCAAACTTAAACTGCATGGAGGAAAGGCCCGGCAATCTACTTCTGTATCTTGCCATGAAAACCCAATGGATAGTTACAACAAAAGAAATTGTGATATAGTGCTGGAAGATGAAACCCCCAGGTTGGAAGGCACTCAACTAGCTACTGGGGAAGAGCTGAAGACTTTTCAGAGTAAAGCCAGCATTTATGAAGTGGTTGGATCAAATCCCTCGGGACGTCTGACTGCTGATGTAGCTGCACATGAAATGAGAGTCAGAAGTTGTAAAGATGTCTTACACATTGGAACATGGAACGTACGAAGCAAGAACCAAGGGAAGTTGGAGGTGGTCAAGAATGAAATGGAACGTGTACAACTTGATCTGTTGGGTGTCAGTGAACTGAAATGGACTGGCATCGGGCACTTTGCATCAGATGATCACATGGTCTACTATGCTGGAAATGAAAGACAAAAAAGAAATGGTGTTGCCTTTATAATAAAGAAGAAACTTGCAAGAACTGTAATGAAATACAATGCAGTCAGCGAACGCTTAATCTCTATTCATCTATGAGGAATGCCTATCAACACAACTATAATTCAAGTATATGCCCCAACAACAGCTGCAGAAGAGAATGAAATTGAAGAGTTTTATGAACAAATACAAGCTGAAATTGACAGAACATGGAAACAGGATATCCTGATAGTCATGGGTGACTGGAACGCAAAAGTTGGCAACAAAGAAGGCAAAGTAGCTGGAAAATATGGACTTGGCAACAGAAATGAAGCTGGAGAAAGACTGATAGAATTCTGCAAGACCAACGATCTATTCATCTCGAACACCTTCTTCCAGCAACACAAGCGGCGACTGTACACATGAACTTCACCCAATGGATTGTATAAAATCAAATTGACTACATCTGTGGAAGTCAACGATGGAAAAGCTCTGTAACATCAACAAAGACAAAACCTGGAGCTGACTGTGGTGCAGATCATCAACTGTTAGTTTGCAAACTCAAGCTAAAGTTGAAAAAGAGCAAACCACTCATGAATGCAGCAAAATATGACCTTGAGAATATACTACTGGAATTTAAAGACTGCCTGCAAAATCGATTTGCTGCTTTAGATACAAATGACAGAGATCCAGAAGAGTTATAGAATGACATCAAGAAGGTTGTGTTGGAAGAAAGCGAGAAGTCTCTACAAAAGGTGAAAAAGCAAAAATGGCCAAAATGGATGACGGAAGAAACTCTGAAAATTGCCCAGAAATGCAGAGAAGCTAAAGCCAGAGGAGAAAGAAAGACAATCGTAGAACTCAACAGAGATTTCCAATGTGCAGCAAGACAGGACAAGGAAAAGTCTACAATGATGCATGCAAGGAACTAGAAGCAGAAACTATTAGAGGAAGAACAAGATCGGCTTTCCTAAAGCTACGAGAGTTAAAGAAAAAGTTCCAGCCTCAAACTGGAATGTTACAAGATGCTCAAGTTTCTATGTTGCATGATGCTGAGAAGATCAAGAAAAGATAAAAGTAATATACAGAGTTTTTATATGATAAAGATCAAGTGGACCAACAGCCATTTCAACCTGTAACTTATGATCAGGAACCATTGGTGATGAAAGATGTTGAAGCAGCATTGAAAGCCTTATCAAGGAACAAAGCACCAGGGATTGATAGCATTCCCATAGAAGTATTACAGCAATCTGATGCAGCTGTTACCGTACTTACAAGGCTCTGCCAAGAAATATGGAAGACAACATCATGGCCAACCGACTGGAAAAGATCTGTGTTTTTACCAATACTAAAGAAAGGTGATCCAACTGACTGTGCAAATTATCGCACAATCGCTCTGATCCCACATGCCAGCAAGATTCTGCTGAAGATTATTCAAAGGAGACTACAACCATACCTGGAACAAGAACTACCTGAAGTGCAAGCAGGGTTCAGGAAAGAGCGAGGAACGAGAGACATCATTGCGGATGTGAGATGGATCCTTGAAAAGATTAAAGAATACCAAAAGGATATCTATTTGTGCTTTATCGACTATAGCAAGGCTTTTGACTATGTAAACCATGAGAAACTCTGGGCCACATTAAGAAGCATAGGTATACCAGAACACCTGGTCGTTCTCTTGCACAATCTGTACATTGATCAAGAAGCAACAGTTCAATCGGAACGAGGAGAAACAGAATGGTTTAAAATAAGCAAAGGTGTAAGACAAGGCTGCATACTTTCCCCCTACCTGTTTAATTTATATGCAGAACAAATCATCAGAGAAGCAGGATTGTATGAAGACAATAGAGGTGTGAAGATTGGTGGAAGATTCATCAACAAACTTCACTATGCTGATGATACCAGATTACTGGTTGAAAGTGAAGATGATCTGAACATTTGCTTCTCACAATCAAAGAACATAGTCTCAAAATGGGCCTGTACCTTAATGTAAAGAAGACAAAGATCATGACAACTGGCATAATCAACAGGTTCATCATTGAAGGAGAAGAAACTGAAATCGTGAACAACTTTAACCTACCTGGATCAACTATCAATAAAGAAGCAACAAACAGTCAAGAAACCTGCGACACATTGCTCTTGGCAGAATGGCTTTGAAAAACCTAGATAAGATTCTCAAGAGCAGAGATGTCACTCTCCATACAAAGACTCGACTTGTTCAAGCCATGGTATTTTCAATAACATCATATGGATGTGAAAGCTGGGCAGTGAAAAAGATAGACAGGAAGAAAATTGATGCCTTTGAATTATGGTGCTGGCGGCGAATATTGTGTATACCATGGACTGCCCGAAGAACAAATCAGTCAGTACTAGAGGAGATCAAACCTAAGCTTTCTTTAGAAGCTCAGATGACAAGACTTTGACTTTCATACTTTGGACACATCATGCGAAGAGAGAGATCATTAGAGAAAGACATCATGCTTGGCAAGATAGAAGGTCAACGCAAAAGAGGAAGGCCAGCAATGAGATGGATCGATACAATAACAGCAGCTACGGGTACCAGTCTGTCAATAATGAGCCGCCTGGCTGAAGACCAAACACAATTTAGGATAGCTATCCAGAGGGTCGCCATGAGTCGACTCCAACCCGACGGCACTTAACAACAACAACATTACACGTGGATTTCTCCACCAGCCTAAGGTCCCTGAACATTTTTGCACCCTGGATTGGAAAACATGCAGGGAGCATGGGGTGTCTGTTTGTTTGCCACACCAATCCTGAATGTGTCTTAAGTGCTGCTAGGCTGGGAAACAGGAGTTGTGTTTGCTAAAAGATTAGCATGCATGCAAATGCTTCCCAGCCGCGGTGCTTTGCATCTCATTTTATATGTGACTTGACTGCTACTGGCAATTCAGAATGTGCAGTAAAACAATATCTGCACGAATGGAAAGGTTTTCTATAGCGTCTTTTTTCATGACTCAGCTTCTGTCTTAAAGGACCTTGCAGGCCAAGGTTTGCTCTTCCTGCCTGATGCACTTTCCTGAAATTTCTTTTGCAGGAAAGTGAATATAAGCATTCTGCGCAGATTGAGCTGACCTTTTATAGTAAACTGCACACTGAAGACTCGGTTTCTCTGATGGAACTGAGGCAGAGAATTAGACTGAAATGAGTAATAACAGCTTGAAGAGTCCTTTTATGTAGTCATTGGGTTTCATCATGCTGGTTAGTAAAACCACCTTTGGGTATGGCTTCCTGCCACAATTGCAACTTATTTTTCTGTACCAGCTTGATGTTGACATGATGCTGCAATTCTTTACAAGCATTTTTTTCTTCAAAAAATAGTAAATGTTGCAGACATTGTTAGAATCTTTAGATTTCCCATGAACAAAGAACCATCCTATTTCCCATCTCTCTTTTAAACCACAGCGTTCTTAGAATTCTATTTAAAGGAAGGTGGTTTTGACACACATGTTTGAGGGTTTTGTTTTTCTGCAAAGACTGAAAACTCATTTTTTCATACTTTCATTTTGCTCCAATAATTTTGTGATAGCAGTAGCATCATTTGTTTGAACTTCAACAAAATAATTTGTGACCTCTTAGACAGTTATATTAAAACAAAGAAAAACACATTTCATTTCACCAAATGTTTTTTTTAATTAATTCATTTAAAAAAAAAAATAGCAAACGTTTTCATGTGGAGGAAGATGACAAGGCAGACTAAACTGCTGCCAAATTGCTTAGTTCTAGGTGACACATTTTAGGTTAGCCGTGAATTTCTGACATGTACATTGTCTGTCAACCCACTGCTCAACCTCCCCTTTTATTTGTTAAGATCTTCTTATCAACTCGTAATTTAGTCCCACTGTTCTACCCAAGTTCCCCCATCCTACCGAAGTTGATGTTCCTGTTAATGTTATTCACCTGTTTCAGTTTAATACCTGTTCTATGTAAAACAGTTCTATTGTTCATGTTCTATGTAAACCGTGCTGATTTTGAAATAGTGCGGAATATAAAAGCAAATTAATAAATAAAAATAAACCCTCTCCAGATGCCTTTTTGGACCTGCAACACTAATTTGGATAGAATCAGAGACTACAAATAACATACTGTTTCAGGTTGGAAGTTGAAAACTAGGACTGACCTAAATGTCCCTATTGCAACTTGGTAGTTATGAAATTGTGTTAAGTATATTAGTGGAGAAAATTAGATACCAGTGAAGAGAGCAGGGAGAAGCGGGTAATATCATCCAAATTAGGGATGTACACAGAAAAAAAAAAAATTGGCTGATTTTCTAACATTTTTCCTGTTTGTTTCAGTGTGAAATTGGATTCATGCACATACAGTAACTTTTAGTGCATGTACTCGTAAATCAATTTTAATGCATGTGAAGGTTTTACTGTAGGTGCCCAAAATTGATTTAGTGTACATTCTTTCTTTGCATAAAATTTTCCAAACTGAAAACTGAATGCAAACCCCTAATACAAATATATGGTAATGAATAATCATCTTAGGGAAAAAGAATACTATTTGGAAAGTATGATGATGAATATATGGCAGGCAGGACTGTACCAAGCTAGAAATGTGCACTGTGCGATTAACAAATCTGGTGACCCCCTTCATCCCAGCCACATGTAGTAATGCACTTTTTTTAGTTTTCTGGAAGCCGAGACATAATGTCAGCTCCCTTTCTGTGCTTGCACCTTGTGTGGCTGCACCACTCGCATAGTCCTTGGTAGGCAGTGCCCCAAAGCGTTCCTCTATCAGTAGAATAAGGAACTAGCTAGAGTCTTTCCTCCTACTCTGTGCTGAGTAATAAAATGATGTAATGGAGGATGGGCCAAGATGTCTGCCTCAGTTAGGGGTATGCTTACTAAAAGACGCTAAGGGAGCAAGTGTGCCGTTAACATGTGTTATCGGTGCCCATAAGTTAGGAGAGTCCCTGGCCAAAAGGAGCAATTATGCAGACAACCAAATGACTGCATCATCCCTGGTTCCACCCTGGTCTTTTCCTTCACCGTAGATATCTTCGTCGTGCAGAGCGACTTTGGCGTAAGCACCCCTCTTCCTCTACTGTAGCTTGCACCACTTTCATCTTTGTCATCATCACTATCACTTCCTTCTCCACTCTGCCAAACGAGACTATTTTTCCAACCTTATCTCTTCTTCCGCTAATTCCTCCCATCAACTCTACTCTGTCCTCTGTTCCCTTTCTGCCCCTCACTCTACTCCTTCTCCTTCTCCCTCCTCTACTTCCTCTGACCCTGCCTCACTGGCTTCTCATTTTACCTCTAAGGTCCATTCTCTATGTCTTTCCTTTCCCTCCTGCCCTCCTGCCCTCACCCCCCTGCTTCATCCCCTCTTTCCAAGTCCCCCCCTCTCCCCTTTCCTCCTCTACCCCTCCGCTCTCATATCTCTGGTCCACCTTCATGCCACTCACTGCTTCCGTTTTATCAAATGATTTCTCTTCTACTCGGAAAACCACTTGCCTTGCAGATCCCATTCCCTCCCATTGGCTCTTTGAACCCTCCCTCATTCTTTCCCCTCACATTCTCTCTCTTTTCAACTCAAACTTATCTTCTGGTACCTTTCCTTCTCCCTGGAAGCACACCACCGTCTGCCTCCTTCTGAAAAAAGGTTCCCTCGACCCTCTTCCCTTTCCAGTTGGCGCCCCATTTCCAATCTTCCATTGCTCTCGAAACTCCTAGAAAAGCTGGTTTTCTCTCAACTCTCCTCTCATCTTGAAGCCTCCCTTACCCTTCATCCATGACAATCTGGTTTCCGCCCTGGCCACAGCATGGAATCTGTCCTTCTTTCTCTCCTTAACGATCTGCATGCTTCTCATGATCACGGTCTTTTTTTCCCTTGCTGTCTCTTTTGATCTATCTGCTGCTTTTGACCTGGTCAATCACCACACTCTTCTGACACGTCTTTGGGAAGCAGGTCTCTGGCACGGTTCTTCGATGGTTTCATTCCTTTCTCTCTTGTCGGTCCTTCTCAGTTGTCTCTGGGCCCTCCTCTTCTCCCTCCACCCCCCTCCCCTGCGGTGTTCCCCAGAGTTCCGTTCTCGCCCCCCTTCTGTTCAATGTTTTTCTTGCACCCCTTTGTCTCCTGATTCAACAGCATGGTGTTTCTGCTTACTACTACGCAGATGATATCTTTCTCTTGCACCACACAGATTCTTCCACTCCTGATATTTCAGTTCTCAACACCTGCCTTTCCGCAGTGGCTTCTTGGCTTTCTTCTAACTTTTTACAAATTAATCTCTCTAAGACCTCTGCAATCTGGTTCACCTTTGGAAGCCCCCCCCCCCTCTCTTGTTCCCTCATTTTCTTCCTCACCTATTCCTATTGTTTCCTCCCTTCGGTATGTGGGCATCACTCTTGACTCTTCTCTTTCTTTCAAAGATCATATCTCCTCTGTTGTACAGCATTCCTTCTTCTCCCTGAAACAACTTTGTGCAGTCCGTCCTTTTCTTTCCCCCTCCACTTTAACCACTCTGCTTCTCTCTCTTGTCATTTCACGCCTCGACTATTGTAATGTCTCCCTGGCCGGTCTCCCTCAGTCCCAGCTCACCCGTCTCCAATGTATTCAAAATACTGCTGCTCGTCTTCTCACTCACGCCTCTCGCTTTGACCATATAACTCCCCTCCTTCTCCATCTGCATTGGCTCCCTATTTCCTTCCGGATCCAGTACAAGTTCCTCATATTTGTTCACAAGTCCATTCACACTGGTACCCCCCTTTACCTTGCCGATCAAGTTCACCTTCACACCCCTCACCGTTCCCTTCGGTCCATTCACGCCAATCACATGTCCCTTCCCTCCCCATCCCAAGCCCACATGGAATCCACCCGCTCCTCTGTCTTCTATTTCCTCAGCCCACGTCTCTGGAACTCGCTCCCCCTCCCTCCATTTAGAATCCTCATTCAAAACCTTTAAGGTTAAACAAAAAACTCATCTATTTTGTTCTGCCTTCAACCTCCCACCCTTCTGTTCCTTCCCCCCCCCCCCTTGTTGATTTCCAACTTTTTATTTGTTTCTATTTTGTCTGTCCTTTTGAAATTTTAATGGCACTCCTTTTCTTTTCATTGCAGCCTTTTTTAAAATTTTGTTTGTAAACCGCCCAGATGCCCTGGTTATGGGTGGTATAGCAAGTTTTTAATAAACATAAACAATAAACTAGCAGCACACACTACCCGTGATATGGATCTGCTCAGAAACCAGATGATGTGTGCCCCCCTCACATTCAGGGTGACCCCAGTAGCACAGTTTGCAGCTGCTATGTGCTCGAAGCACCAAAGTCCCTAAGTAGTTCTGGCCTGATGTGATTCATCACAACATTCTCCTTTTGGTGATCATTTGCAAAAAGCAGCTCAGAATGTGCAATGCATCATGGGCAATGGAGGATCTAACCTATACCGGCACACAGAGAAGAAACTGAATCCATAGTGGTGAATGTAACCACAGAGGCATTGCCCAGTACCTGCTTATCATCTATGATGGAGGGAGATATGTTCATGACCCCCCCGGGGAGGCCATGATGGTCTGCAATGGATCACGAGTCAGTTATGTGGTTTGCATTTGGTGTTTGTGCAGGTGTTCCTATATCACCATGTGCAGCAGGTCACAGGGTACTGCATGCCCTGCACATGTGCTGCCTCTGGAGTAAGTGCCAAACTGCAGCACAATGGACCAATGAGTTTTTTTTTGCCATTGGGGGTACAGTGGAGGGACGGACATCTTGACCTCATATGTGCCTTGGCCTTTGGACAAGAGATGTATCCTGCAGCATTATGTCTGTTGTGCAGCTGCAGTACTGTGTTTCCTGTGCGTACCGTACTGCAGGTTTGCTACTGTAGGCAGGCCCTAGGTGTGGTGTACCACAGTCTCATAATGTGCCAGTCAGGATGTTTCATGTCCTGGATTTCACCCATTGCAGGCAGGGAACTGCAGTCTTTGATTCAAGGCATTGGTGTGCAGGCTGTCATGGAAGTGTAGCCTAATGGTTAAAGCACTGGTGCAGTAAGCAGTGGATGAAGGTGCAATTCCCACTTGTTCTCTTTATGGCTGGGGAATATTCAGTTCATTTTGATGTCAGGAACAGTCCAAGTTCTGTTTTAACTAGCAGATACACATTCTTATACTTTTTTATATTGTCCGAAAGCACATTGGGTCTGTACACATGCTGTTCGCGATCATGCCCTTCTATGAGCATGACTTTATTGGCTTTGTCACAGGCCATGTTCATCCTGCAGATGTATAGCACCTCAGTGGAGGAGTAGCCTAATGTTTAGAGCACTCCTTGTGTGACTGGAGGAAATATTTTACAGTGGCTTTTTATATATGAAACGTCCTTCATAGCATGCCCTCTACACCTTGTGACCTTTGGCAAGTCACTTAATCCTCCATTGCCTCAGAATAATCCAAGTTATCAGTGGCCCTGTTTTGAATATACATTACCAGGTTTAGGTTACAATGTGCACCTCTTTGACTGAACTGATAAAACGGTATAAAATAAACCACTTTTAATACATACATATATTTATTTTATTTATTTAGGAATTCTTTAATCAACTTTTCATAATATCAAAGCAGTTTACAATGAACATCAACAATGGAATACATGGAACAAGAGTCTATAGTTCAACTTTGGTGTTACATTAACAATGGATTAATTGCAACAACTACTTGGGGATGTGAGAAACGATTGGTTCAGGGGTTGGAGTTATAACTTATTTTACAGCGTATGTTTCTGGTGGGTCATGTGAACTTGCTGTTCATAGGTTGAGCTATGTAACTGTTCCAAAGGATTCCTGGAATAGATGTGTTTTGAGTTTTTTCCAGAAATCTTTTATGTCTACTATTTCCCTGATGTTGCTTGGGATAGAGTTCCATAGGGTTGGACCATAAAAAGAGAATGATCCTTGACATAAGGCTCGAGTAGTGGTTGATGGTAGTGTTGCTGCCTTTAAGAGGTTCTCGTTTTGTTGCCTTCTCGGACGATGTTAGTGGTCTGTATAAAGCTGTGTAGGCAACCAGCAGACATGTTGTACATCGTCTTGAATGCATTTATAATTGATTTGTATTTTATTCTTGCTTGGATAGGAAGCCAATGTCCACTTTTTAGCACTGGGTTGATGTGATCATGTTTCAAAGTCCTAGTTAGAATTCTAGCTGTGGTTTTTTGCATGAGTTGTAGGTGAAGCAGTGAATATTTTGATAGGCCTTAGTTACAGTAATCAAATTGAGGGGTGATGATCGCTTGACATACTGTGCTAGTACTCAAAGAGCCATATTTTTGATGGTCTGGAGGTGAAGGAGATAGACCTGTGGAAGGCCTAAATAAACAATATTGCAATAGTCAAGTCTCTGTATCACAATGTGTAAAAGCACAGTTATCTGGGCTGGGTGATCCAAAAATGAACCAATGCTACGAAAATGCCATAAGGCCAGGCAAGTCAATTTAGTTACCTGGGCCAGTTGAGGTGAGAAAGTAAGGGCCAAATCTAACTCAACTCTAAGATATCGAAGGGAGGTATGTAATACTAAAGGCTGACCATCTATCACAGGGGCAAGTGTAGGCTGAAAATCCGAACCGGTAAACCAGATGGCTGTCAAATTAGTAGGGTTCAGTTTAAGAGATTGTTCAAATAACCAGGAGGATATTTTTATTAATAAGTTGTTTAGAGGGGCCAAATCTATCACTGAATCATCAACAGAGTATAACAGTAAAATGTTGTCTGCATAAACATAACAGGAAATGCCTAATCCCTGTATTTCAGTAATTAATGGGCTGAGGAAAATGTTTAATAAAGGCAATAAAATAGAACCCTGGGGGATGCCGCACAAAAGGTCTTGGGGAGTAGAGACCTCTCTTTGAATATAAACCTGGAAAGATCTATGATTTAGGAAGGAGTGAAACCAGTCAAGCACTGTACCTCGGATCCCTGCCTCATATAGACGGGCCGAAAGTAGATTGTCATCCACCAGATCAAGTCCAGCGAAACTGCGAGAGTAAAATGCCCATGATCAAGTGACCTATAAATATCATTAAGGACAGCTGCCAGGACGGTTTCCATACTGTGACATTGGCAAAACCCTGATTGACGAGGATGGACAAAATGAATTTGGTCCACATGATCTGCAAGCTGATGGAAGACAATTTTCTTGACTATCTTCGATGTGATGGCTAAGTTTGAGATAGGGTGATAATTTTGAGGATCAGACCGATCCCCATGCTGATCCTTTATTAAAGAATGGAGTATAACTTTTTTCCAGGTCTCAGGAACCTCACCTGAAGGTAGACTTTGGTTGACCAGTGAAAGCAAGATTGGGAGGAGTCCCAAACTGGACTAATTTAGCCATGTTGATGAAATTGGGGCTAAGGAGTAAGTAGTTTTATGAATGGACTGTGATACCCTCTGTAATTGGGTGAGGGACACAGGGGTAAAATGTGACCAGGAGTGCAGTGGTAGAGAAATACCTCTGACTTCAACCGGTGGAGAGAAAGGCGGAGATGAGGATAGCGTAGCCATGAGTGACTGAACTTTGGTCAAAAAGTAGTCCACTAGTGTTTCTGGGGTAGGCCCAAACCAGGGAAGATGTCGTTGGAGTCGGCATTGTATAGAAAGTTGAGAGACAATTGAAAATATAGCTTTTATTGTAGATGGAGAATTGGTGATGAGCATGATAAAGTAATCTTTCTTTGCCTCAGATATTTCACGATGATAGAAAAGCTGGCAGGCCTTAAACCTCTGTAGGGTTTGAGTTGATTTAGCCTTCCTCCAAGACCTTTCTGCAGCTCGGGTTTGTCATTTGAGCAAATGGAGACCTGTATGATACCATTTGTATGATACTCTGGCAGCACGAGTCTTAGGGGCGTGTTTACTAAAGGGCGCTAAGGGAGCAGGCGTTATTGAGCATTAACGGCAGTGAAAAGGGTTTTTTCATGCAAAAAAGCTTCTGGGCATATAGGATGCATTCTGGGGTTAAGGGCACTATGGGCCATTTAACGTACGGTAACGGGACATCGTGTTTAAGGTGTCAAGCATGCACCTTAACATCCAAAAATGGCTCTAACCATAACAATGGATAAAGGATCAGCAAGGGAAGGCAATCTGAATGTGATGGATAGAAGGACAGGTGGGAGATGATGGACCTGCCAGATCCATGGGCATCCTACGTGGCAGCCAATAAAGTGGATGAGCATGTGGGGAACAGGTGTACTGATGCACAGGGGGGTGCCAGTGTAATATGGGGCAATGACAGTGTGTGGCATAGGATGGGGAACACATGTTTCCCAGCAGAGTCAGAAGTGGCAGGATGTGTGCAGTGACAGGAGGAAAGAGTAGGAGTGGTGACATGCAGATCAGGCACAGGAAAAGTGAGTGTGAAGAACCAAAATGCGGAAAAGAGTACCAGTGTAGGCCATGGTGTAGCAGCCTGTATGAGAAGACATGACTGCACCCAGCTGACAGAGGTGGATGGATTGGCTGAAGGAAAGATGGTGGCGGAGGAGAGGGTGGTATGGGCTGGCAGCACAGATGTTCCGTAGGTGCCATCCCCAACGTATCTGTACTGTGTGTGAAAATGTGCACCAGTGCTACTTGGAAGGCCTGATACCAGACATTTGGGACTCACACCTGTTCCAGCCACACAGCCACCATACAACACCTCAGACAAATGTGCAGATAACAACTCCACAAGTGTCATCCAAACCAAGCAAATGGGGTTCGTATGGATATGAGCTGAGACCTGCAGGTGGATATCCAAGAGGTAGGATGTGTCCACAAGTACTGCAGAGATGTAAGGGAGCCAAAGCTATATAGTAACAGACATGATATCACACATGACTCATGTTTCCTAAGTAGGTTACAGCTGTATGCATGTAATTGCCTGTTAGTATATCACTGAAGCAGTACAGTCACGTCAGAGTACATCTTACTGTCAATTTGTAATGTCTGATGATAACCAGAGACTGGATGGACCTGCAGTCAGCTGAGCCATTGGTGGGTTAACTGACCTGCTCAATGTTACAAGGAGGTGTAATCAGTCCATGACGTTGTGGCAGACATAAAATGCGACAGCAACTCATTCCAAAATGTTACTTAAGGAGTAGTAGTGGGCCTCAAACCATGGCATCTTGGTCCTCAAGCTATTGCCATGACCATCATTTCATATCTCCAAGCAGGGTCCTGACATCTACATTGTGAATATGTCAGACCCCCTGCAATGGACTGTATCAGAGGCAATAAATTCATGCTTGCAGAAGGCCATGATGGGGAATAGCATATTTGCTGACCCAAAGTGTGGCCAGGATGCATAACAAAGTAGAAGGATGAGTGTCTGTAAGTCACAGTAGAGCCATGACAGTTACAGGCAGGGAAATGACCTGAGTAGCACACAGGCCCAAATTGGGCAAGTGGGAATCAAACCCCTGTCCCTGCATGTGAAGACATTGCACTAAACAGTATTTATGCTACACCTCTCTACCCACCAATGCTGGGATTCAAAGAGCCTGCAGGTCACTGCCTAAACTGCTTACTTGGAGGGAGGAGTGGCCTAGTGGTTAGGACAGGGTACCTCAGGCCGGAGGGCCAGGGGTTCAATTCCCACCTGGGAACAGCAATCTCAGGCCGGAGAGACTGGGGTTTCTAATCCTATAGGCACTTCTTGTGGCCTTGGGCAAGCCACTTAACCCTCCATTGCCTCAGGTACACATAGATTGTGAGCCCTTTGGGGACAAGGGAATGTATTCAGTACCTGCTTATATAGTGATTGTAAACCGCTCTGATGCCCTTCAGCCTGGGCGGTATATCAAAAATTGCATAAACATAAACATAAACATACTGTGTGTGCTGGTATAGGTTAGCCCCTCCAGTATCCACGAGGCACTGCACAGGCGGAACAGCAGTCTGCAGCTGATCACCAAATGGAGAATGCCCTGATCCATCATATCCACTCAGTAAGATGCCCTGACAGTGTGTCCGACATGCATAGAATAGCTACAAACTGTGCTACTAAGCGGTTATAGCAGTCACCCTGAGGGTTAGGATGGGCACCCAGCACTTGGTCCCAAGAACTTGCACTATTAGAGATAGTCTCTGCCGGCCATGTGGCAAGTGATGGCTGCTTTGTGCTATGCTAGTTGTTTTTTTTTTCTTACACAATTGAAGTATGCTATAGGTTCCAGTCACAGTTGGGCCCTATGTCTTGTCCCTGTTGGACAGGGACTCTCCTAGAACAGAGTATGTCAGTGCCCAGTGTTAAAAAGCTGTTGCCATGGACACCAAATGCAGGGGGTGGCCTCTAGGCTTGCATTGGTCTGCTATGACTACAGTGAGTAGGCAAGGAACAACCATCTAGGACTAACAATCCACCAAAGCAAGCTCTGTCAGACTGCACCAACTGCCCACCCCTGGTCTGTGTCAGCCATGCACATACTAATTGCGACTCATCAGCACACAATGCATGCGCACAGAGCGACCATGTATACCCTGGCTTGGGATTAACAGCATGGACACCCAGTATTTGGCTCAGTGATTGGGATCCCCAGACAGAGATTACACCCACATCAATGGAGCCAAGTACTATATAGCATGATGTGGTTACATAGTCATCCCATGATCACTGCTCGGTCAGAGTGAAAATGCCCTCTCAAAGGTCACCCAGGACATGCACATGGTAGATGGGTACTGCAAAGTCACGGCCATTGACCCTACCACCAAGGCAGACACATGCTGGCCAGTCTGCTCTGTGTCAGGCCATACCCACAATCCTCTGCTCCTCACCATGAACATTTGCAGACTAACACCGGGAACAGCTTAGGAAATGCAAGGCACAGTGAAGTGCAGAAAGCCACAGAACAATCAAGAGACATATTCACACACAATCACATTGTTGCACTGTGCAAAAGTGGGGATGGTTGGCATTCCTGCCTGCCACATTGGTCTTCATATCAGTTCAAGCATTGTTAACATGTGCTCATTGTGCAGACACTAATAGCATGCCTTGACATTAACACCAGTTGTTAGTGCCCGCTCAGTGTGCAGATGCTATCAGCCTGCCTCTCCATCCAACTGTGGGTTAGTGGAGCCTGTCTGTGTGGCTGATGGGTGTCTGTATCTTTGCTGGCGAATTCATTGGGGGTTGTACATGCTGGTGCTGTACTTGCACTGTAGGCTAAAATTTAGCCACAGGGATATGCAATACATGACCCACAGTCAGGACTACAACCTGTGACCCTCTATTTCAATGTGTACCAACTGTGTGTGTTGAGCCACAGTGCTGCTATATAGGTACAGCAGACATTGCCACATGTTGCAATGCACATGGCACACACGGCCAGGACATGGCTCTGGTCTCCTGCAGGTGGGTGTCGCTGCCCCCCCCCCCCACCAACATCCCCACACCATGCTGACATGCCTGCATGCTGTCAGTGTTGGTGGTGGTATGCAGTCTAAGCCTGCCCAACATGCGGCTTGGTGGGTGCCTAGAGGGCAAGGGCAAGATGGGGATGGCAGAGGCACACATGGACATCCATGCAGCCCCCCAACCATCTTCCTCTGCAGGGTCCCCTTCACTGCCTGCCACTGATACATCTTACGGGGGAGGGGAGGGGAATGATTGCCACTGTTGTGGTAGTTCCCCAGGCACCTGCACCTTGCAGCTGCCTGGAGGGCTACAGCTGCTGGTGCTATCGGCCACTTTTCACACAGCTGGTTTCAGTGGCAGAGGGGTGGCAGCTGGGATTTCTGCCTAGAGTGCCAGGTCCCCTGGACTGCCCAATGTGGCACATCACCTTTCTTCAGCAGCAGCTTGTCTGTGTGCCACTATTGTTGCTGTGGGATCATGATGGACATCAGAGATGGTACTGTGGATAGAAGGATACCCCTATGAGGTTAGGCTAAAAAGGTTAGGGCTCAAAAACCTGGAGAGGAGACAACAGAGTGGAGATATGATAGTGAACATAAGAACATAAGAACATAAGATATGCCATACTGGATCAGACCAAGGTCCATCAAGCCCAGTATTCTATTTCCAAAGGTGGCCAATCTATGTGATATGTACCTAGCAGTTTCCCCAAGAGACACAAGTTCCACAATGCTTGTACTGGGTCAAGCATTGATATCTTCGGTCACTTCTTAATAATGGTTTATGGACCTTTCCTCCAGGAACTTGTCCAAACCTTTTTTAAACCCAGCTACACTAACAGCCTTTACTACATCCTCCGGTAACAAATTCCAGAGTTTGATTACACGTTGAGTGAAAAAATATTTTCTTTTATTAGTCTTAAATAGTTTACCCTTAAGCTTCATTGCATGTCCCCTAGTCTTTCTATATTCTGATAAGGTAAACAATCGATCTACGTTTACCCGTTCCACTCCGTTCATTAATTTATAGACTTCTATCATATCTCCCCTCAGCCATCTCTTTTCCAGGTTAAAGAGCCCTAACCTTTTTAGCCTTTCTTCATAGGAGTATCCTTCCATCCTCTTTACCATTTTGGTGGCTCTTCTCTGTACCTTTTCTAAAATCACTATATCCTTTTTAAGATACGGCGACCAGAATTGCACACAATATTCAAGGTGCGGTCTCACCATGGAACAATATAGAGGCATTATGATATCTTTTGTTTCATTTTCCATTTCTTTCCTTATCATACCTAGCATTCTATTTGCTCTCTTGGCCGCTGCTGCACACTGGGCCGAGGGTTTTAACATGGTATCCAAAATGACGCCTAAATCTTTTTCATGGGTGGTGGTTCCTAATGTGGAACCTTGCATCGTGTAACCATAGTTTGGGTTGTTCTTCCCTAGGTGCATAACCTTGCACTTGTCCACATTAAATTTCATCTGCCATTTTGATGCCCAGTCTTCCAATTTATCAAGATCCTCTTGCAATTTTTCACAATCTTCTTGGGTTTTAACAACTTTAAATAGTTTTGTGTCATCTGCAAATTTGATAACCTCACTCGTTATTCCACTTTCCAGGTCATTTATGAATATGTCAAAAAGCAGCGGACCCAGCACAGATCCCTGGGGTACACCACTATTCACCTTTCTCCATTGGGAAAATTGGCCATTTAGCCCTACCCTCTGCTTTCTATCTTTTAACCAGTTCCTGATCCACAATAGTACACTGCCTCCTATCCCATGACTCTTTAGTTTTGCCAAAAGTCTCTGATGAGGGACCTTGTCAAAGGCTTTCTGAAAGTCCAGATACACAATATCAACCGACTCACCTTTGTCCACCTGTTTATTCACTCCTTCAAAAAAACATAACAGATTAGTAAGACAAGATCTTCCTTGTCTAAAGCCATGTTGGCTGTCTCCCATTAGGCTGTGACTATCTACATGCTGAGTAATTTTATTCTTTATGATGGTTTCTACCATTTTTCCCGGTACTGACGTCAGGCTCACCGGTCTGTAGTTTCCCGGATCACCCCTGGAACCCTTTTTAAAAATTGGTGTTACATTGGCGATCCTCCAATCTTCAGGTATTAGAGATGATTTTAATGATAGTTCACAGATTACTGATAGCAGGTCTGCAATCTCATATTTATTTATTTTTATTTATTTAACACTCATTTATATACCGCATCTTCCAGCGATCAGTTGCGGTGTACAATTAACAACAATTAACAAAGCTAAGTTTGTTTTACATAGAACATAGAACATTTTAACTTTTTACATAGAACATCCAAACATCTTAACATCTTAAAAACTAAGCAGAGTATTTCAACTAGAACAGTGTGAGTAATAATTTATCTATACAGAATGTAATGTCTGTACAACTAAAGGCAGTACATAACAGTTGCAACTATATACATGTGGAGGTATTAGGGCATATTAGAATGGAGTGTCATTTCGTTTAAGCTATGTATGTTGTCCGCTATAGTAGGAAGTATAAACTTGATGTGGGCAGGTTCCTGTTTAGCCTTTATCTAAGTCGAGTGAAGGGTTTTCTATGGTATTATAGTGTTTAGTGAATAGATACGTTTTCAATTTTTTTCGGAATTCTGTGATCTCTGTTAGTGATCGTAGGTCCTCTGGTAGTGAATTCCAGATGGTTGGGGCTATGTGGGAAAAGGCTCTATTGTTTGTTAATTTGTGAGTTTTTATGAATTCTTTTGGAATCTTTAGTTTATTTAATTGTCCTTTTCTATGAGTAGGCTTAGGTGGTTCTTTGCATATTAGATTACATAATGTCTTCGGAGCCATGTCGTTTAAGGCTTTGAATGCAGTTATTATTGTTTTGTATATTATCCTGCTTTGTATCGGTAGCCAATGAAGGTATGCTAGTATCGGTGTTATGTGTTGGAGTGAGTTTATTTTTAGTATAATTCTAGCTGTTGCATTTTGCGCTAGTTGAATTCTTTTGATGTTTTGTTTTGAGATGCCCATAAGTATTAGGTTGGCGAAATCGAAGTGGGGAGTTATGGTAGCCTGTGTTATATTAATAAAGTCTTGTATATATACAAGGGGGCGTAGTTGTTTGAGGATTTTAAGTTTGAAGTAGATTTTCTTTATGGTATTTCTGATGTGGGTTTCCATTGTAAGGTGGGTATCTAGAATGACACCTAGGTATCTTATTTCGTTTTTTATTTTAATTTCTTGGTTTTGTAGTGTTATGTGGGTTGGAGGAATAAATGATTGGTTTTTTGTTACGATTAGGACTTCGGTTTTGGCATGGTTTATATGGAGGTTTTGAGTTTTTAGCCAAATTGTAATTTCATTGTAGCAGTCTGATATTTCAGTTCTTTCATTGTAGCAGTCTGATATTTCAGTTCTTTCAACATCCTTGGATGTATACCATCCGGCCCAGGTGATTTGCTACTCTTCAGTTTATCTAATAGTTGTAAGACATCTTCCCGATGTATCGATATTTCCTTCAATTCTTCCGCACCTTTAAATGCCACTTCAGTCATAGGTAACATCCCTACATCTTCCTCAGTAAAGACCGAAGCAAAGAATTCATTCAGTCTCTCCGCTATCGCCTTGTCACCTCTTAGTGCTCCTTTAACCCCTTTATCATCTAATGGACCAACTGACTCTCTCACAGGTTTTTTGCTACGAATGTACTTGAAAAAGTCTTTATTTCGCGTTTTTGCTTCCGCAGCAAGCTTCTTCTCAAATTCTCTCTTTGCCTGCCTTATCAATGCCTTGCATTTGACTTGCCAGTGCTTGTGCTGTTTCCAGGTTTCGTCGTTTGGCTCTTTTTTCCATTTCCTGAAAGATGCTTTTTTGGCAACAACAGCCTCTCTGACCTCACCTTTAAACCATGCTGGCAGTTTTTTGGACTTCCTTCCACTTTTCTTAAAGCGTGGAATACAGCTGGTCTGGGCTTCCAAGATAGTATTTTTCAACAACACCCAAGCTTGATGTACGTCTTTAACCTTCGCAACTGCTCCTTTTAGTTTTTTATTAACTGTTTTCCTCATTTTATAATAGTCTCCCTTTCGAAAGTTAAAAGGTAGTACTGTGGATTTCCTTACTATCCCTCCTCCACTAATTAAATCAAAGGCGATCATGCTATGATCACTATTGCCAAGTGGCCCCAACACCCTTATCTCTTGCACTAGATCTGGTGTTCCACTAAGGACTAGGTCTAATATGGCTTCCCCTCTGGTCGGTTCATGAACCAGCTGCTCCAAGAAGCAGTCATTTATTTCATCTAGGAACTTTATCTCCCTAGCATGTCCTGACGTGACACTGACCCAGTCGATACCGGGGTAATTGAAATCACCCATTATTATTACTGCGCTGTAACTTTTGTTAGCTTCCTTGATTTCTTTGAGCATTTCATCATCCATTTGGTCATTCTGGCTAGGTGCTCGATAGTACACCCCCACTGCCATCGCCTTCCCCCTTTTATATGGAATTTCAATCCATATAGAGTCTACAGCAGATTTTGTTTCCTGCAAAACTTTAATCCTTTCTGAGTCAATGCCCTCTCTAACATAGAGCGCAACCCCTCCACCAATTTGATCAGCTCTATCATTACGATATAGTTTGTACCCAGGTATCACAGTGTCCCACTGGTTGTCCTATATGATAATGGTGTTCTTTTCCTTTTCTTGCCTCTGCAGTCCTTGTATATTGTCCTCCTTCCACCATGTCTCTGATATTCCAATCATATCTAACCTTTCATTTAGTGCTATATATTCTAATTCTCCCATTTTATTCTTTAGTGGTCTATAAGTTAATGAATGGATTGGAACTGGTAAACGTAGATTGATTGTTTATGCCATCCAAATGTGGAAAGGCTAGTGGAAATGCAATGAGGCTAAAGTGTAGCTAATGTAAGACTAACAAGAGAAAATAGTTCCCATGCAACACTTAACCAAACTCTTTAATTCATTACTGGAGGATGTAGTAAAAGCTGTTTATGTAGCTGGGTTTAAAAAAGGTTTGGACAGGTTTGTGGAGGAACAGTCCATAAAGCATTATTTGAGGGACTCTGGAAATGCACTGCTTGCCCCAGTATAGACACTGTGGAACCTGTGCATCTTTTGGCGAAACTGCTAGGTACTTGTGACCTAAATTGGCCACTATTGGACACAGGATACTGGGCTTGATGGACCTTGGTCTGACCCAGTATGGCATATCTTATGATCTTAGGTTCTTATGCTCCTATGTGCCACCTGGGATTCTCTGTGCACCAGCAATCCCCACTGCATGACCCACATGCAACCTTTGGTGCCCCATTTGCACCATCAACATGGTGCCCTATCATACATGGATACCATGCTGTTGCTGCTAATGGAGCACTACTATCACTGCTAGGGCTCCCCTTTTATATTTATGCAAATAAATACGGTCATACACCCCCATTGCAGTTTTGTCCCTGTATAGTTCTGGTGTCCTGTAGTGACATCTTCTTTTGTCTCCCTCCTCTTCTTTTTTCCTGACCTGTCCTATATGATAATGGTGTTCTTTTCCTTTTCTTGCCTCTATGCAGTCCTTGTATATTTTTGTACACTACTTTAATGCCTTGGCCTAAGCGGTCTATCAAGAAGCAAAATAAAGATTTATGGCCCATGCACTCACAGGTACTGTACAGTCATGTAGGCAGAAAATGCTGGTGATGGGCACATGTTGGAATTGAACTATGGTCATCTGTGTCCCAGGAGAGTCATCTGACCATTACACCAAACCACCACACATGTGCATGATAGCTGTATGAGATGTGTCACAACAGGGGTCCCCAAGATATCTGACACACAGAGCAGAGCACAGCATCTGTGTGGGCCAGCAGCTGTTGTATACAGATTACAGCAGTGGCCAACTGCATTGTGCTCTATGGGGCATGGCTGCTGCCTATGTATTTCCTGTCACACCACTCACTGGGCAACCTGTTTATAGACTCTAATGTCCATGAAACAACCCCTATAGCGGTCAATAAGGGAAAGGTGACATGGACTAGAACACAATGGACAATATTAACAACACAGTTATCCAATTGACTCTGGGGGGGGGGGTGCCTACAGTCCTGAAAATATGCCCTGTCATAGTATGCCTTTGTCCCACATAGCATAACTGTCATATGTGTGAGACACATTATGTTGATGCATGTGGCGCATAATGTGCTCTAAGGCTGTCACAGGTGTTGCTGTTAGCACCATCCCATACCAATCATCCCGCATCTGCAACATGCGTGTCACTGTCTCCAATCTAACATCTGTACACATGATGCTGAATCTGTGTGTGAAAATCCAAGCACTGGAGGTGTATGAAATACATGAGTCATTATTTTCCAAAAATAATATGTCATTATTCCAAAAATATATATATATTTGGTACAAAATATATACCATGATCATTCTTACACAAAACAAAAAGAATGTACATGTAAACAGACAGACGTCTCAATAAGGTCTGTCAACACGACAAGATGCAATCTCTGCACACACACAGTATATAGACCAATGAAATGCTGTGGTGTGAGTACCAGTGGGGGTCAGGTGGGAGACTAGCCTCACAAGGTGAGATCCACAAATATCTGTACATGGAGTATTCAGACATTGATATATGCAGTAACGTGAGTCCTCTGCCACAATCTGTGAACAATATATGGCTGGTGTGCTATCACACTACGAATAGGTGCAGGCAGTCCCCAGGTATGTTCCATAACAGACGAACACCTGTATGTGTTCAGCTGTAGTACATGTACATGTTTGGCCTTGTGAACACATATGCATCGATGTAACTTTGTGATGCTACAGACATGGTCTGCCCCTCATGGCAGGTGCACAGACTATCTGCTTGGGGAGCAGTACCTGATTGCGGTGTGTACTCCCAGAACAGAGACGATGAGTGGCATGGTCAAAGGTAATGTCTGAAAGGTCTGTGGGTGGTCTCTACCCCTCACAGATGGCACCAAGTTCAGGCTGAGCACATGGAACGAAACTCAGCAGCACCAAAAACCATCACTGAATCACTGCCAACATCAGATAACTGGTAGGGACATTGACACAATGCACAGAAAATATATATTGCTGTCTCTTTGCTAATTCCCTGTCAGAGTTGCTGTTGCAGGTGATTCACCTCTCATGTGACATCATTTGCAGTGAAATCATCATGTGCAGATAACTCATGATAATGGCTCCCTGCTGGACTATACTCCATGCCCGTACTGTGTCTCAGTGACTCACATTGTCAGTGATGTCTGTCATATCATATGTCTGTTACACATCAGGCCACCCATGTATCTCCATCATGACCATCCCTCCACAGCTGCATATCCGCATGACTTTCACATGCACTACTTTCCACCTGTGGCTCACAGATATGTGTGGTCCACCTGTGATGACGTCTCCCACTTAACGCAGCACATTGCCAGCCACCAGACTTGTGATACATGTATAAATATGATGTTGTTGTACTAGCCCCACCAGTCTATCAGCCTGTGATGCCACCATTGTTTGGTTATCAGCTTTGTTGTCATTGTGTGATGAGTTATAAGCTTTGTCCCACATGTGTGATGAGTTGCACATTCCAGCTGTGCCTCTCAGTTGGGAACTGGCATTCCATGGGCTGTCTTTTCCACTGTTTTCAAATGATGTAGACACCACTGATGTACATCCATGTTGTATGGAATTGACAATGTGCATGTACATACAATCTGAAATTACTGATGTGGGCCCACCATGCTGAATTCTCATGTGTCAGGTTGTGCTTTGCCAACCTTCAAATATCTGTCTCTAGGTGTTATCTGATTTGTTAGACTCCTCACCAATTAATCCAGTAATGCTATGCTAGTTCCAGTTTCATGTATAAACACAGAAACATTGTACACTGCTGGAAGATATATCTGTATATTGTATCAGAATGCAGGGTACACTTGTATAGAGCTTCATCATGTATGTGCTGTGCTATGCTGTATGCTGCTCAAAGCAATATCCCTTGTAGAACACATGTCCATCTGTGTTCCAGTGCACATCCTGCGTACTATAAGAACCATTGCATCTGTCAGTTCAAGATGTAACTCAATCCTCTGGATGTAGGATGGGTATGCCATCTTGTGCTCATGTATCTGACTTCATATGTTGTTATGTAGCATGGTATGCAATGATAAAGGTGCACAGCAGCTGTTGACTCCAGGGACCTCACATAGCATAACCACACATACATCTACAAAGTCTGAGCCATGTGAATTACAGAGCTTAAAAGGGAGAGAGGAGGCATTGTGGGTTAAACTAGAAAGAGGGAAAGAGAAATCTATTTGCATTGGTGTGATATACAGACCTCCCTCACAAGAGGAAGAGGTGGACAGAGAGTTAATTGAAGACATACGCAGCATTGCTAGGAAAGGGGAAGTGCTACTGCTAGGAGATTTCAATATGCCAGATGTTGATTGGCACATTCCTGCTGCAGTATCATCTAGGAGTAAGGAGATCCTGGATTCTCTACAGGGAGAACTATTCAGGCAATTGGTAACAGATCCCACACGTGAAGGGGCCATATTGGACTTGGTGCTTACCAATGGTGAAAGTGTTTCTGATGTTGTAGTGGGAGATCATTTTGCATCCAGTGATCACCAGATGGTGTGGTTCAGTATTAGGACTAGGGCTGTTAGAATCCATTCCAAGGTGAAGATCTTAGACTTTAGGAAGACTAACTTTGTGAAGATGGGCCAATACCTCAGGGAGTCGTTAGTGGGATGGGAACAGCTGGGGGATGTAGAACAACAGTGGGCAAAACTGAAAGGGGGTATTTTAAAGGCAACCAACCTTTTTGTTAAAATGGTAAATAAAGGCAAAAGGAACAGGAGACCGCTATGGTTTTCGAAGGAAGTAGCTGAAAAAGTGAAGAAAAAGAGGGAGGCCTTCATGAAATACAAGAGATCACAGACAGAGGAAGACAGGCATCTGTATTTGGAAAAACTTAGAGAAGCTAGCAAAGTAGTCAAGAAGGCAAAGATTCAAAAGGAGGAGGAAATAGCCAATGCAATAAAATGGGGGGATAAGACATTTTTCAGATATATTAGTGAGAAGAGGAAGGGCAAAAGTGGTATTGTCAGACTCAAGGGTACAGGGGGGGGGAATATGTAGAAGCTGATAAGGATAAAGCGGAATTGCTTAACAAATATTTTTGTTCTGTGTTCACAGATGAAGAACCAGGAGCAGGACCTCAGAAAACACCCACAAATAAGAGCAAAAGCGAGGGACATCTTGAACAATTTTCAGAAGACTGTGTTCGTGAGAAACTAGCTCAAATTAAAGTAGACAAAGCGATGGGACCGGATGGGATACACCCTAGAATACTGAGGGAACTTGGGGACGTTCTAGCAACTCCACTGACTGACCTTTTCAATGCCTCGTTGGAGTCGGGAGTGGTGCCAAAGGACTGGAGAGAGGCTCATGTGGTGCCTTTACACAAAAGCGGAAGTAAGGATGTGGTTGAAAACTACAGGCCGGTTAGTTTAACTTCAGTGGTGAGTAAATTAATGGAAACGCTGAAGAAAGAGAAAATAGTGAGGTTTCTGGAGTCCAGCGGATTACAGGATCCGAGGCAGCATGGATTCACCAGAGGCAGGTCTTGTCAGACAAATCTGATTGATTTCTTTGACTGGGTGACCAGGGAGTTGGACCGAGGGAGAGCTCTAGATGTGGTGTATTTAGATTTCAGTAAAGCCTTTGACACTGTTCCTCACAGGCGACTTATAAACAAACTCAGCACCCTAGGGATGGACCCTAAAGTTACTGCTTGGGTTAGAAATTGGTTGGGTGGGAGGCGACAAAGAGTACAAGTAAATGGAGCTCACTCTGAGGAGAAGGATGTTACCAGTGGTGTGCCCCAGGGATCTGTCCTTGGTCCGATTCTTTTTAACATCTTTGTTAGTGATATAGCGGAAGGGCTGTCGGGTAAGGTTTGCCTCTTTGCAGATGATACCAAAATCTGCAATAAAGTAGACACCCAGGAAGGTGTAGATAACATGAGGAGGGATCTAGCTAAGCTTGAAGAATGGTCTAGAATTTGACAGCTGGGATTTAATGTTAAAAAATGTAAGGTCATGCATTTGGGCTGCAGCAATCCAAGGGAGCAATACAGCATAGGAGGTGAAGTACTTTTGTCCACTAAAGAAGAGAGGGACCTAGGCGTAGTTGTGTCTGATGATCTTAAAGTAGCTAAACAGGTAGAAAAGGCAACGGCAAAAGCTAGAAGGATGCTTGGGTGCATACGGAGAGGAATGGCTAGCAGAAAAAAGGAGGTGATAATGCCTTTGTATAAGTCTTTGGTGCGACCTCATTTGGAGTATGGTGTGCAATTCTGGAGACCGCACCTTCAAAAGGATGTGAACAGGATGGAGTCGGTGCAGAGGGTTGCTACTAAGATGATTAGTAGTCTTCATTATAAAGCATATGAGGACAGACTTAAGGATCTTAATATGTACACCTTAGAGGAAAGGCGGGATAGAGGTGATATGATTGAGATGTTTAAATACCTCCGTGGCATAAATGTTCAGGGAGAGAGCCTCTTTCAATTGAAAGCAAGTTCTGCGATGAGGGGACATGGGATGAGGGTGAAGGGAGATAGATTCAGGAGTGATATGCGGAAATATTTCTTTACGGAAAGAGTAGTGGATCCGTGGAATAGTCTCCCAGTGGAGGTGGTAGAGATGAGGACAGTAACTGAATTCAAAAAAGCATGGGACCAACACAGAGGATCTCTTAAGGTAAAAAGTGGACTGTTGTAGTTGTTGTTATGGAAGGACAGACTAGATGGGCCTTGTGGTCTTTTTCTGTCATCATGTTTCTATGTTTCTATGTTTCTATGATAGTGGTATCTGTGTGTCATTGTATGCCAAGTCAGCAGCAATGCTGATATGATTTCAAGCCATTTCGTGAGGCAAATACTAGATGTTCCAGAGTTCTGGTATGTGGGCAGGACGGTACGGCTGCCATCACTGTAGACCATGCCTCTACTATGATGTACCAGGGTCAATGGCACACACATGCAGGTGTGATGACCAGTTGTACAGGTCTGCATCTGATTTACATCCGTGACATATGTGGAGCAATGTTTCATGGCATGTGAGGACTGACACATTCATCATGGTTCTGCATCATGACCTGATGGATTATTGTACAAGTGGCTGTGAATAGATGCACTACAGCTGCAGACCAGATATGATGCACCACTGCTGTATGAAGGCAGGTTATCATGTTTCTGTAAGGTGTTCAAAGTCCAGGTCATATACTTTGCAGACACAAAACCACCAGATAGGCCACTGAATACATAATGGAGGATGAGGGCCAGGTGAGATGGCTGGCACAGAGTCATTGTATCACATTGCAGACAGTTGAGAAGGTGAAAGGCTGTGTACAAGTATCAGAGGCAGCAGATGGCCATGTCTGATGCAGTGACAACACAGGCACATAGATGTTGTCTGGAGCAGGTCACCAGGGACATATGCATGTGACCATACATTACACTGCTATGGGTATGCCTGTGTCATAACTCTGTTACCTGAAAACACTGTGACCGGACCAACAATGTGGATAGATGTTGACAGCATAGGGCAGTCACACTGACAAGCATGTGAATAACACAGACACTCCGCTTTCTTTTTCTTGGGCCCTGCCCTCTGGAACTCCTTACCCCTTTCTCTCCATATAGAATCCTCCTTTGTAAGATTTAAAGCCTTGCTCAAGACACACCTCTTTCACACAGCCTTTGACCTCCCATCTCCTACCACACAGTTCCCCCCCCCCCTGACTCCCTGCTTTCTGTTTAGTCTCTGTTCATCTCTCTCTACCTTTCTCTTTAATCTTTCCAGTCTGCTCTGTTTTTTCCTATTGACAATGGCGTTCCTTTCCTATTTCTCATTTGTAGCCAACATTTTACTGTATAAACTGCTCTGATGCACTGCCTGAGTGGTATATCAAAAACTCAATAAAGATAAAGATGCATATATGGAGGACATTGAGGCATGGGTAGCACAAATCATATGGCAATGCACCAACTACATTACAATTTTTGGGAGTGGCATTGGATGGTGTGACAGACAGCAAGGCAGAGGGTGGCTGGGGAAGTGGTGGGGTGGAGGCCTAAATATACACAGGCATGGCAGGCAACTGGGAAAAGACAACGACCTTAATGATGTATTGACACAGATATTGCAAGGGCGGTAATGGAGCCATGAGATGGACCTGTGGAAGGTCTGAGTTAAAACCAATGTCAGTGGCAAATGTGTGGTGGAAGCTGATGTGCTAAGCTCCATCATGAGGTTGGATAACCATATGTACACAATACAGGCCAATGACAGCAGCATGTGAGGTGGCATTGTCTGGCACTACAAGATATGGACCAACAGAGAGAGGGTGAAGGTGATAGGACAGAATACTCATGGGGATTGGGGACATGATGTACACACATGGCCACATTATGTGGTTGTTAGACACTGTGCAACTCAAGCAGGGCCCACATGTGGTTGACATGAATTCACCATCAGCAGAGTGCCACATCTTGTCCTGTATATGCTCTAGGTACTCTGGACACAGCCAGCGGAGCTCCTGGCCTTTCTTATGCAGGCCATACACCTATCGATTAGTAATCAGTGAACTATCATTAAAATCATCTGTAATACCTGAAGATTGGAGGATCGCCAATGTAACGCCAATTTTTAAAAAGGGTTCCAGGGGTGATCCGGGAAGCTACAGACCGGTGAGCCTGATGTCAGTACCGGAAAAAAAGGTAGAAACCATCATAAAGAACAAAATTACTGAACATGTAGATAGTCATAGCTTAATGGGAGACAGCCAACATGGCTTTAGACTAGGAAGATCTTGTCTTGCTAATCTGTTATGTTTTTTTGAAGGTGTGAATATACACTTAGACAAAGGTGAGTCATTTGATATAGTGTATCTGGACTTTCAGAAAGCTTTTGACAAGGTCCCTCATCAGAGACTTTTGGCAAAACTAAAAAGTCATGGGATAGGAGGTTATATACTATTGCGGATCAGGAACTGGTTACAAGATAGGAAGCAGAGGATGGGGCTAAATAGCCAATTTTCCCAATGGAAAAAGGTGAATAGTGGAGTACCCCAGGGATCTGTGCTGGGTCCGCTGCTTTTTAACATATTCATAAAAGATCTGGAAAAGGGAATAACGAGTGAGGTTATCAAATCTACAGATGACACAAAACTATTTAAAGTTGTTAAAACCCAAGAGGATTGATGAATTGGAAGACTGGGCATCCAAATGGCAGATGAAATTTAATGTGGACAAGTGCAAAGTTATGCACCTAGGAAAGAATAACCCAAACTACGGTTACACAATGCAAGGTTCCACATTGGGAATCACCACCCAGGAAAAAGATTTATTCGTCATTGTGCATAACATGTTAAAACCATCTGCCCAGTGTGCAGTGGCAGCCAAGAGAGCCAATAGAATGCTAGGTATCATAAGGAAAGGAATGGAAAATAAAACAAAGGATATTATAATGCCTCTGTATCGTTCCATGGTGCGACCGCACCTTGAATATTGTGTGCAATTCTGGTCACCGTATCTTAAAAAAGATATAGCATTATTAGAAAAGGTACAGAGAAAAGCTGCCAAAATGGTAAAGGGGATGGAAGGATACTCCTATGAAGAGAGGCTAAAAAGGTTAGGGCACTTCAACCTGGAAAAGAGACGGCTGAAGGGAGATATGATAGAGGTTTATAAATTAATGAATGGAGTGGAACAGGTAAACATAGATCGATTGTTTACATCATCAGAATATAAAAAGACTAGGGGATATTCAATAAAGCTACAGGGTAACCTATTTAAGACTAAGAGAAAATATTTTTTCACTCAACTTGTAATCACACTCTGGAATTTGTTACCGGAAGATGTAGTAAAAGCTATTAATGTAGCTAGGTTTAAAAAAGGTTTGGATAAGTTCCTGGAGAAAAGGTCCATTATTAAAAGGGACATAGAATATCACTGCTTGACCCAATACAAGCATTGAGGAACCTGAGTCTTTTGGGGAAACTGCTAGGTACTTATGACCTAGATTAACCACTGCTGGAAACAGGATACTGGGCTTGATGGACCTTGGTATGACCCAGTATGGCATATCTTATGTTCTTATGATGACAGAGGCATCCTCATGCCTGCCTGTATCAATCGGAATGATATATGCCTATAGTGCACCCCTAAAGAGGTCTTTAGTTACTGTACAGTGCTCCAAAGTCGGCCATGTCTGATGTCTGTGGGCTGTTGCCCCTGGAACAACATACATACCAAGAACCGTCACCATCACTATTTGCTTGGATGAACTAGGGTAGTGACAGTGCAATCTCTAGATGTGGGATATGTGTCTGCTGATGGTTACATTGTGATGGTGGCATGTGCGTCCTGTACAATGCATGGTCACCATGCATATCAGTAGCAAGGAACATTGTCAAGAATGTGCATGTGCGACATGCATGTGCTGCTGGTGGCATCCACAACATTCCCATGCCTGAGGAGCACTGTCTGACCCTCCCCCTGGTATGTATATGGGATGTCAATAGCAAGGTTCCCATGCTAATGCCGGGCTGCCTCTACCCAAAACATGATCACCAACAGCACTGCCAAGGGTATGCTACACGGGGAGGCGGTCATGTATGGGTGGTGGTGTGAGTATCCCTGTGTACCCCAGGGCTCTTTGTTGTGTCCATACCTACATAACATAGATAGACATGCCACAAATGGAAATAAAGAGTGCAGCTGCATATTCACAGCTGACACAACGGTCATACATGTTTGGGAAACCCTGGAAGACTGGTAAACATGGCATGATAACCTTGTTGAGTTGGGAGACTGGACGTTCATATGGCAGATGGCGGTTGATGTGGACCCATGGACATGTAGACACTGAGGAATGGGCAACCCCAACGGTGTTACACAATACTCCATCACACATTACAGACAGCCACCTGTGAACCAGGTGTTGGTGACACCGTGCATAACATGTTGACAGCCTTTGCCCAGTGTGTCGAGGCAGAAAAGGAGGGTAAATAGAATGCTGGGAATCATAAGGTGCGGAATGGACGCCAACATGAAGGATATACTATTGCCTCTGTATTGCTCCATGGTGTGACAGCATGATGTATAATGTGTGCAACCCTAGTAGCTGTATATTATTAAGGATATCAGGGAACATTTAGAGGCACGGTGAAGATCCCCCAAACTGATTAAGGGGAGGGTAGATACCCCTATGAGGAGGGGCTAAGAAGGTTATGCCCCTGCAACCAGGGAAATGATGGCTGAGGGGAAATAGCATGGAGATATATAGGGAAATGACTGGCATGGAAAAGGTAAACGTGGATTGATCGTTTTACTCATCTAAATGTCAGAGACCTAAGTAACCCTTATATGACTGGTTGGAGAAAAGTTATTCGCCCAATGCATACTCCAACTTTGGAGAGCTGTAACAGCAGAGTCTATGAGAGCTGTTACTCTAACAGGGTTTAATAGGGGTTTGGGAAGGTGCCCCGAGGTAGAGTCTATTAACCATTGTTACTGAGGATCCTAGAAACCCACTGCCTTGCCTTAATACAAGCATTGTAGAATGTGTGTCCCTGTCTGGCATACTACTAAGTACATGTGCCTTTGATTGGCCACTGTTGGAAACATGACACTGTGCTTGCAGGACCGTAGTTCAATCCAGTATGGCATAGCTGATATTCTGCTCACATGTGTCAATGCTGCGTGGACCCACAGTGGGCCATGACTGTGTGCCATAATGCCCTACCATGCGTAACTACCACCCATTATGACATCCCGTGTTACTGATGCACAGAACGTCTGATGTCCATGGAAGTGCAGGCACAGGCAGCCGTAGGAGCACAGCAGGTTAGGTTGCTGCATTCAAGTTCTGGGATCAGAGAGGGGGCAGTGAATACTCAGGAACACTCAAGCACTGTTGGACATCCTCAGTAGGACCACAGTGCTGCCCATACCCACAGGGGCAGTCAGCATATGCAATGCGTGGCATTCATGCCCAGGATGAGGAACAGTCAGGCCCATGTACTGATGGCCAGCATGGGCAAGAGGTTACAATGACAGCACCTACAGTCATGCCACCAACATCACAGAAACAGAAGAAGAGGAGCATTCCAGAGTCAGAACGAAAGAGGGGGCACCATTTCAACATAGAGGAGAATGAGATGCTCTTGCAGCAGGTCCTTGACAACTATGACCGGTTGTTCGGAAGCCTCAGCACCACAACCCCTGTCAGCATATGGAATACATCATGGGAGGACATCAGGCAGGCTATGTCTGCATGGGGGGAACCAGCATGCGACTATGTGGCACTATGCGAGCATTTTGCTGATCTCAAGAGATCTGTGTGTACACAGCTTACTACAGTGCGCAAACATAGATTGGGTACCGGTGGTGGAGAGGCACTGACATAAACATTGAGCCCCATGGAGGAGCAACTGGCACAGTGTCTTGGACCAGTCTACATCAGTGGTTGCCAGAGGAGCTTGACACATCCCACCCAAATGCTAGGGTTGGAGGGGGAGCATTGTGACACAAACATTGCACTGACACATTGCATCTTGGCAGCACATAGTGACGTTTTATATCTAGGAGTTGGCATAGATTGGTATCTCACCCTAGGGACATAGATCTCAAACATGACAAAGTTCCATAGACTACATGTGTATATCCCTATGGCATCTCCATCCACTACTCACCCATCTGGCATCTGATCAGCACTGCCAGTTCTGATCATTCCCAACATTGAGTACTGCAACTCCATATATCACAGACTGCTGCACTCACCCCTCCTATCTTGACAGACTGCCCTCCACACAGCAGCCTTGATCATCCATGGAGCTACATGTCACTCTCACATTACCCCCAAACTCTGCCAACTACAGCACTGGATCCAATACATATTCTACCAGATACTATTCCAGACACTCAACAAACTCTCAACCCCTTAGCTACAAGCACACATCACATCTCTACAGGTTCATAGACCCAGATTACTCCCTACCACTAAACTCTGATCCACCACCCTCATGTACACTGGAAGCACTCCACAGGCCTGCACAGGATTATTTGGCCTCTACGCACCTGCCATGTGATACTGACTCCCTGGACCCATAATGTACACCTACAACATCAACACTTTCCACCCACAAGTCAATTTATTTATTTATTTAATTTATTTAGCTGTATTTATATCCCGATTTTCACTGGGTCAAAGCGGTTTAACAAAAAAAAAGGGGGGGGGGGGGAGACAGTAATCAATTCGACAGAGAAGGGGTGGCCGTCACCAGGGGGGCCAACATTGATGATCTGAACAGAAAGTAATGACTTAGACACTTGACATAAGTCTCTTAGTAGGTAGTCTTGGGGATAGGTCAGAAGGTCTGGAAGAGTTGTCAGTAAGAGATGTCTGTTTCTGGTCCAAGATATTTATGAAACAGGATGGTTTTTAGTTGTTTCAGGAATGTGGAGAGGTCTCTGTTTCAGATTTAGCTCGGCAGGGAGTTCCAGAGGGAGGGTGCGTACAGTTTGAAAGCTCTGTTGCAGGTCCATTGATTGCACTTCGTTCGTGGAGGATAGTGAGGGTGTTGATGGTGGTCTGTCGGGTTGGCCTGTTGAGGATGGGCTGGGGTAGTAAGGACTGAAGTTGAGAGGTCTGCATTTGATGGAGGGCTTTGTGGATAAGCAGGGCAGATTTGTATTTGGTCCTTATTTCGAGTGGTAGTTTGTGCAGTTCTCTCAGGACTCGAGAGATGCGATCATGTTTTTTTTCTTTCTGGACGATTCTTGCTGTGGTGTTTAAGGCAGTTCGTAGGGGTTGGTGTGGGTGGTGGGTAGTCCGTGATAAATTGTATTACAGTAGTCCAGGTAGGGGAGCGTCATAATCTGCATGACTGTTCTGAAGTCCTGTGGATCAATGAGTGGCCTGAGCCGTTGCACCGTCTTTGCTTTGTGGAATATTGTTCTGGTAGTCTTTTTAATCTGTTGGTTAAATGTGAGTGCCTGATCTATGATGATTCCCAAATATTTTATGTGGGGTTGAATTTGTATTTGGGTGGTTCCCAAGATAAGGTGTGGTGGTGGGGTGAAGTTAGGGTCCTTGGTCACTATGAGGGCTTCTGTTTTTTTAATGTTGATGGATAGGTTGTTCCTTTGTAGCCAACTGGAGACTTCAATGAAGCAGTCTGACAGGTGATTATTTATTGGGTTGGTGGTTGTGATCGGTCCATAGAGCATTATGTCGTCTGCGTAGATATGGTAGTTATTTACTTATTTACATTTTCTTATATACCGCACTATTTTCCATCAGTGCAGTTTACATGGAACATTTTACATACACATTTCAAATAACTTGATTTGTGTTTACAATTAACAGGAATAGGAACTTGGAAAGAAACCGCTTTGACCCGGTGAAAAGCGGGATATAAATACAGCTAAATAAAAAATAAAATAAATAAGAAACAGGGGTAACTATTTACATCTGTACAATGCAAATTGATTGGACATTTGCGTAGATTTGCCTAGCTAGATGGTGAGTGATCAGTGGTGCTGTCATCTGGGTAATGTAAGAGGAAGAGGTAATGTTTCACAGCTTTTCTAAACTGGGTTAGATTGGTGATATCACGAATACTATGTGGAAGGGTGTTCCAGCATTTAGGTTCGGCGAGCTTAAAAGCCCTGTTCGTTGTGCTCTGGCAACACTTGTTTGTTTCTTTTGGGACTACTAGTTTATTGGCGGCATGAGATCTTCTAGATCTATTAGGGGGGTTATCAGTATGAGATCAGATAAGGAAGATGGGGTGAGTCCATTTATGATCTTGAAGGAAGATTAGTATGGTCTTGAATGTGATTCTGCCTTTTATAGGGAGCCAGTGTAATTGTTTCAGGATGTCATGTGTTCCCTCATGGCAGCACCCTGGAGAACTCGTGCTGCTGAGTTCATTGCTAGCTGTAATGAAAGCAAAGTGGATTGTGGTAGACCATGGAGTATTGCGTTGGCATAGTCGATATGTGGTAAGACCAGAGCTTGATACACTGTCCGGAAGTCATCTGGTTCAAATAGGGAGCATAGGTGTCTGAGGGATTGGATTTTATGGTATATGGCTCTTGCTACATTACTTATATTTTATTTTATTTATTTATTTACATTCTCTTATATACCGCACTATTCTGCATCAGTGCGGTTTACATTGAACAAACTGAAATTACATTGAACAAGGCATTATAACTTGGAGATAACTATTTTACAGGGAACATGGGCTATGGAGGATTAAGTGGCTTGCCCAAGACCACAAGGAGCACCTGTGGGACTAGAAACCCCAGTCCTTCCGGCCCAAGGTTGCTGTCCTCTAGTGGGATTTGAACCCCCGACCTTCCAGCCCGAAGTACCTTGCTCCAACCACTAGGCCACTCCTCCACTCCATATGGGTATTCATGTCTAGTCGCTGGTCAAGTGTGACTCTCAGGTATCTGATGGAGGGTTTGGTCAGAAGTTCTGCATCTTGGACCTTCAAGTAAGGAGGAGTGATGAAATTTGGGTTCCTTGTGATGAAAAGGACTTCGGTTTTCTTATGTTGTATCCGAAGATTTTGCATTTGGAGCCAGCTGGATACTGCGTTGAAACAGTCTGTCAGTGGGGAAAGGTCAGGGTTCTCAGTAGTGAATGGCATATATAGGAGAACATCATCAGCGTACAACAGACAGTTCACCTTGAAGGACCGGATGATCTCGCAGATAGGTTGCATATATATATTAAACATGAGAGCAGAGAGAGATGATCCTTGTGGGACCCCTTGACTCTTGTGGAAAGGGTCTGATGTTGTTTCTCTTGATCTTACGTGTTGCCATCTATCGGAGAGATATGACTTGCACCATTTAAGTGCAGAGTCACATATCCCCTTCTCCTGGAGGCGGTGTAGGAGGAGATCATGGCAGACTGAGTCGAACGCGGCTGCGATGTCTAAGAAGATGAGCACATATCCCTGGCGTATGTTATCAATTCCTGTTATTATGGTACTGAAGAGGATAGTGAGGAGAGTCTCCATGCTGTGAGCAGCTCTAAAACCGTGCTGACATGAATCAAGTGGGGCAGAAGCATCAATATGTTCTTGGATTTGTGTTTGAACTTCTTTTTCGATGATTTTCGCCAAGAGTGGGATGCTTGATATCGGCCTATATGAGTCTGGCTTCTTAGGGTCAAGCTTACTGTTCTTTAGTAGTGGCCTGATTGAGGTACGTTTGAGGGATTGGGGAAAGGTCCCATTTGTGAAGGAGCAGTCCATTAGCTTGGATAGAGAAGGGCTGACAGTCGATCATAACTCTTTTATCCAGAACACCGGGCAAGGGTTGGTTTGTGCAGTGGTTGTGTTGATTCTGGTAATTATTTTATTTATTTATTTATTTAGACAGTTTTGTATGCCACCTTATCCTTCAATCAAAGTGGTCACAACACAATTGGGGGATACATTTAACACGTGGGGATATGAGACACATACATTAATACTTACAGGGAACATGGACAATGGAGGGTTAGGTGGCTTGCCCAAGACCACAAGGAGCATCTCTTGGGACTAGAAACCCCAGTACTTCCGGCCCAAGGTTGCTGTCCTCTTGTAGGATTTGAACCCCCGACCTTCTGGCCTGAAGTACCTTGCCCCAACCACTAGGCTACTCCTCCCTTATATCTTCAATTTGTTTTTTAGATGACTTTGAAAAACGTGGACAGTGGTGCTAGTGATCCTGGTTTGATTGGAGTGTTGGGAGCAGTGAACTTATTGGTCTGGCACAGCTTCGTTTGTAAGAGGTCAACGAAGACTTGAGGATGGATCAGGCTAGGTTTCTCAGGTGCTGGCTCTTTTGTTAGGTTCTTTACCAGGGTGAATAGGTCGTGTGGTTTGTTTAGGGACCGCTTTAGTGTGTCTGTGTGGAATCTTTTTATGCTCTCGGATATTGCTTGGCGGTGTTTTTCCAGTTGCACATTGTATGCTTTTAGATCATCCGTGGAGTGGGTTCTGCACCAGTGTCTCTCCATTTTTCTTAGGCAGGTTAATGACGCTCTAAGTTCAGCGGAGTACCAGGCTGCAGAGGTTCTTTTCTTAGTTGGATTGTTTGCTGGTGGTCGCAGAGCAATAGCAGTGAACTTTTCATTCCAGGCAGATACCAGCTCATCAGGGTCGATCGATGTCAAGTCGAGGAGTGAGTGAGTTTGGTCGAGGATCGCGTCTTTGTCAAAGGCCTGGAAATTACGTGGTACTGCTTTTGTGGTATTGTTGGACTTATCGACATTGTTCTGGGGTTTGTTTTGCAGTAGTATTTGAAAAATTATTAACCTGTGGTCGGACCAGGGGACTGCAGTGTTGAGAGTATAGTAGTGTTTATTGTGTTGCCTGTATTCTGTGGGGCAAAGACAAGGTCCAGTGTACCACCTTTCACATGGGTGGGCTCGTGGATCAGCTGTGTGTATCCTAATACCTTGAGGGCATCAAGGAATGCTGAGGCTTGTGCCTCTGGCAAGGATGGTAAATTGAAGTCTCCTATAACCCAGCTTGGTGCGTTTGGGTGTTGTGAGTGGGATGCGAGATCAATTGTTGTTGCAAGGGAGTCGGGGTCAGTAGATGGGGCCCTGTATATTAGGTTGATGGAGCAGTGTTTGTTGGTAATTGTGATTGCATCTATGGATGGTATGTTGGTTGCATGGCTGAAGTGGAAATGGAGGTCAGTTTTTGTGATAGCGAGTGCACCTCCACCTTGTTTACCGCTCCTGTGGCATGTGTGTATTGAAAAGTTGTTAGGTAGTAGCTGATTGAGGAGGACGTTATCATCATTTGAGAGCCATGTTTCAGTTATGAAGAGTATGTCTAGACGATGGAGGGAAATCATGTCGTGTATGACTGGCCATTTCTTTCATATGGATCATGCATTTATGAGGGCACATTTTATATTTTGCAGGTGAGTGGGTATTTCTTTTTTAGTTTTCGTGTTGTGTTGCAGTGCTATATGTAGTAGGTAGGGTTGACGAGGGTGCGCCTCGCCATCAGATGAGTGGTGGGGTGTGCTTGCCCCCCTCCTCCTGTGGTTTTGAAGGATGGGTATTTGGTTGTGGCTTGTGGAAAATCCTTCGGTATTACCCAGCCAGCACTATTTTACTATGTTAAGGCATGAGAGGGCCATGTTGTGTCCCTGCTATTTATTAGTAGTTGATGTTATGAGCTTGTATTATTGAACAGAGTGGTTGCAGATAGTTATTGAAGAGCATGGTGGATAATGTGGAGCCATGGGGTACTCCTTGGTGCTGTTGAAAGGGGGGGGGAGGTTGCCATGCTTGTGCGGATCAGTGGTTGTCAATTGGTCAGGTAGGAGCGGAACCAATGAAGCATGATGTCCTTGATGCCAATTTCCTGAAGTCTGTGTAGGAGGAAGTTGTGGGAGATGGTATCAAAGGCTGTGGATATGTCCAGGAAGAGCATAGCATATCCAGAGTGCTTGGTCTGCGTACCTTTGATAAGGGTGTTCAGTAGTGATGTCATGAGGGTCTCGACTCCATGGAATGGGCGGAATCTGTGTTGTTGTGGGTCCAGTATGTTGTTGGTATCCAGGTGGTCTTGGAGTTGCTGTTGAATTATCTTCTCGATAATTTTGGTGGTGAACGGGAGACTTGCTATAGGCCTAAAGGAGGTGGGGTCGAGGGGGTCCAGGTCGTGTTTTTTTAGGGTTGGGCAAATGATGGAGGTTTTGAGGATGTCTGGCATGTGTCCTTGCTTGAGTGATTCGTTGACAATGTGGGCTAGGGCTGCGCTTATGTCTTCTTTAGATTTCTTTATCCACTCTGCAGGGCAGGGATCTAGTGGAGAGGTGGTGGTGTTTAGGCAGGAGATAGTGGATTCTATTTTTTCTTTGGTGACTGTTTCGAATGTGCTCCAGTCTGTACCTTTGGTAGCAGGGTAGGTTGTTGTCGTTACATTCAATTGTGGGTTGTATGGTTGTTGGAGCTGTTTATATTGGTGTGCTAATAGTTCTGGTGGGATGTTCAGAAGCTGGTTGGAGTGGTTGGGTGCTTTTGTTAGCTTCTTGACAATCTCAAAGAGCTCACGTGACCTGTTTATTGAGGTATTTATGATCTTTGAGTGGTAGGTCCTTTTTGCTTTATCTGTTTCTGTGTGGTAAGTGTCTAGTTCACTCATGTATTTTGCTTTATCGTCTTTTTTTTTGGCCTTTCTCCATTTTCTCTTGGTTCTCCTGAGTTGGGTCTTTAGTCTCCTTAGGTCGGGGTGAACCACCGGGCTCTTGTTGCAGTAGCTCTGGTTTTGGCGCTGTTTGTCATTGTACAAGATGCAGAAGAGATTGCGGTATTCCAGATGTTGATCAGGTCATCGATATTGGAGGAGTTTGTTTGGAGTTTAGGTAATATTTGTGCTAGGAAGTCCTCTTTGTTAAATGGCTTAAATCTTCTTGTAAGATGGCTGTTCTCTTTGATGTTAATGTGCTGGTAGATGTGGGTAATATTGATGAGATGATGGTCAGACCATGGTACACATGTGATCTTTGGGTTCTTGCATGAGATGGCACTTTGGGGGTTCAGGAGTATCAGGTCAAGGTGTTCCCTTTTTCGTGTGTTGGTTCGTGTATGATCTGAGTCAGGTCCATTGCTTCCATAGCATTGATGAAGGCTTCAGCATGTTTATCTTGCAGTGAGGGGAGGTTGAAGTCTCTAAGGATTAGTTGTTCTTTGGTGGTGATGGCGCTCTCCGATGCATATTTTAGTATGTATGAAAGATTGGTACGTGCAGTGGGTGCTCGGTAGATTAGGCATATGAAGAGGTGTTTGTTGGTGAGGGTGAGTATGTCTGCTTCATTGGTTGTTTCTGATGCATGGTTTCTGAGGTGGAGGTTGGATTTCGCAATGATGGCTACTCCTCCTCCTCTGGCATGAGCTCGGGAGCAGTTGTGTAGACTGTATCCTTAGGTGTCAGTTGGTTCATGAGTACTGTGTCGGAGTTTATTAGCCATGTTTCAGTTATGCAGAGGATGTTGATCTTTTGGGATATGATCAGGTCTTGGAGCATGTGGAGTTTGTTTCTGACTGAGCGAGCATTTACTAGTGTGATAGAGAGAGCGTTGCTGTTTGTGGGATTGGGGGTGTGGGTTGATGTGGGTGGTGTGTGAGTGCTGCCCCATGTTGAGGGGGTTTGGTGATGTTTGTAGGTTGGATGGCTGTGGTGTTTGGAGTGAAGCGGTTGGGGTGTGTGCTGGCAGTAATGAGATAGTAGGCTAAGTTGTTTGAGAACTTTGTTAGGAGGTATATTGGAGCCAGGAAAGGTGGCATGGTTTGCAGGCGTACCTGGGGGTCCTGGGGCAGGACTAGGCTGCTGTGGTGGGCTTCCTCGGGCATTGGGTACTCTTTTTTCCTCCTCCCACTGCCCCGGATGGGCAGGGGTTTCTGTGCGGGAGACGGCCTCTCCCTCACAGGAGCATATCTGTTCACCCAGCACTTTCAGCCGTGAACCTAGCCCCCTATCTTCTACCCCTGTCATGTCCCCCTCTTACTTCCCCTCCACCTACAGCCCTGTAAATATGTTGATGCTGTACTGAGTTGGTCAATTGTTTATGCTAATAGATCCACATCTCTGTATCAGTGTTTACACTGTTAGCCTGTTTCATGTACATCACTTTTCACAAGGTGAAAAGCTGTATAGAGAGTCAACCACATACATATATAGGTAAAAAGCTGGATACAGCACACACATACATCACACAGGCACACTATGTCTGTGCATGTGTGACTGTAGCATGGCCAATACACCAGTGATCAACATCACCTGCCCTACCCTCTCACAATCCTCTTGCTTGATCCCTCATCCACAGCAGATGGTGGCACATCCTCCTCATCACATACCTCTGCTAGATGACCAACAATACCTCCTGCATCTCCTGTTCACACAAGTTGTGCACCAGATCCCTGCCATGTCTGCTCACTTGTTCCCACAGGACACACTTATATCATGGCTTTCACACCCATCCCTTGTGACTACACACCCTTGACATTATCCACATTGGGTGTATGTGAGGATGTAGCTGTGCCGTCACCCAGTGTCCCCTGCCATCATCAACATACCACACCTGCCATTCACATCTCTGTGCAGTGACACAGATGCACCTGGTTTCTAACATGACATGCCCTAACACACTGCCCGTGTGCATTACGCACTGTCCCACTGCAGATGCAACATATGTCCATCACATCTTGCATGTGTGAGCCCTGTGCACTGTGCATCCATTTAGCCCACAGGCATACACCTCAGCATCATGTCTGAAAATCATATGGCTGTCCTCACATGGCCAGTGGAAATGCTTCCTCATGCAGTGTATGTGTGCATTTCTTTGCAGGTTCTCTATCGTCCATGGAGGAGCTAGCATCCAGTGGTGGAAGCTGTGATGGAGAAACCCCAGACCTGGAGGCCATGGGTAGTGTGTGTCCTGACACAGGGGCAGAGCTGCTGGTACATGCTGAGAGGGATGCAACAGAGACTATCCCTGAGTCTCAAAGTAATTCATCAGCTGATGTTGACCATGGTGTGCAGGGGCAAGCCAGTGAAGAGTTAACCACCAGTGAAGATGAGTGTGCTGTTGGGGATGCTTTCCAGCTGGGGCTGACATCCAGCTCATGCACAGACATAGAGAGGCAGAGCTGCCCCATAGAGCCCTAAGACCACATAGAAACAGAGGGGACCTCACTGTGCCTGTGACAGACAGACATGGCCATCCTTTGGGCCCCCAGGATCCTGCTAGTGATGACAGGAAAGACCCCTGATGCTCATGGATGGCCTTTTGCAGAATCTAGATGGGTTCTCAGCCAGCATGACTGACAACCTCACAGGTGTATATTTGCTGCTATGTGCTATGGGTGCTGATAGAGTGTCAGCTTGCATGTCTTGACATGTCAGGGGGTACCTGCTTGATGTATATGGCATATTGCTGTGCCATGGGAGTCACACATGTCAGTTTTGCTTGCTGCTGCATGTGACATTGGAATATCAGGTGGCAAACTGTAACACACCATCACCAGCCACAGGCGCATCAAGAGGGTGGGAAGGGAATGCAAGGGGGCAGGACAGCCAAGATGAGGTTGTCCACAGCATCAGTGAACTGGACCTTCGGGGACATGGAATTTCATGTTTCAGATGTGTATTTTTCATTGCTGCTTTAAGCACACATTTTGTTGACACTTAACATGTGGATTGGTATACATGTCAGTCCTCGACATCACTACTATGGCACACAGGCCCTGGACATGCACATATTTACCAACAATGTGGGTACACGTGTTCTGTGTGTGGGGCTACAGTGTCCCTGGGCTCAGATGTCAGTGCCTCAGCCATCTTGCACCTCATGTTTCCATGGCTCACACACACACAGTTCATCAGTACCACCCGACAGCCCACTGTGGACAGACAGGGCTGTCCAATGAGACTCTAGTGATACCTTTTTTCATGCTGCAGCCACAGTGTGCCACAATGCATCTGTGATGGATGTCACCTGCATTGTAGCTCTGCATGCTCTGAGGCATATTCACATGACATTACAGTAATAAACAGGTGAGGCATGTGTAATGCAGACTTATGTGTAAACATGTCATGTATGTGACAGGGTGTACATCATGCGCATATGCCACTGAGGGTATTACTGGATGCATAGACTTTGAGGAGGGTGTGGCTTGGCCCCTGCGGGGATAGCTGAGGTTGGTATATGTGTGTAACACTCACATAACTGTACTACAGGGGATCTGCAATAGTTGCCTGTGGGGGATGACAATAGTATAGCCTCTCCACAGCACATCATCACAGGTTGCCATCCATTTAGAGTGTGACCACCATGATGGGTTACCAGGACAGACATAAGCACCTCTATATGTATACATCATTGGATAGACTTGGTATTGGATATATAACTGTGAAAGGTACATAATGTCATTGCATTGATGCACAAGTATCCATGTCAATTAGCAGGGTGAACTGAAAAGAGTCGTTACTGGATGAGGGTGTATGGGTATTGACTCATGTGTCATTTGGGTACATATGTTCATGCAGCATGGGTGCCTGTGGCTTTGGGCAATATCACAGTGCAGGTGGTGCATATGTTGACAGTACCAGGATTGAAAGATATATGGGACACACACATAGGAACACAGATGCTGGGGCATAGGTCTATTGTAGATGCAATGGAGAGGGTCAACATATGCCTTGTGCTCATTTGATGTAATCATGCTTTCTTGACTCCAAATTTATATGACATACGCCAGACATATACACATTGAGCACATGGTCACATGTCACATGTATTGACTATTAGGGGCAGGCATGGGCGTCTGATGAGCACTGCATGTAACTAGGCCAGGGCATGATATTGCAACCTGTATGGCTGATATGTGATGAGGGCCATATAATGATCAGCTGCAAGATGTGTGTTCTACTTATGACAGATCACCATGTCCTTCACCTGCCTATGGCATGCAACAGAACACTGATGGACATAGCGTTCAAGGGACATGCGTTCCATGGGTTGTTTTTGAAAATGAATGTGCTATTGGAACACAGGTTAAACAATAGCGATGTGTGTCCATCATGGACTGTAGCTCACAGCATGTTCCATGAGATGTGATGGACACCTTAAACACATACATTGGGAATTAAATTAAAGGATTAGCAGACAGCAAAGGTATGATTCAAACCCAGGCCTGCTGCTTATATTGCCAAAGCTCTAACCATTTGGCCATGGCTCCCCATAGCACTCATGAATCTATAGGCTACAAATGTCCCATCCTCATCAATGGCCTGCTACAGAGCCAATACCTTTAAGCTGTTATCCGTAAAGGATACCATATAGCATTGGTACAGACACATTGTGCTGGAGGTACATACCACATAGCCTAGGGATGTGTGTCTGCTAGGCACAGCAGACATTGGACTGTTCAAGGTATGCAAATGAGAGGAGTCTTGCACAAACACAAAGACAGCAAGTGGGCCTCAAACCATTGTTGACAGAGTGGCACCCATAGCTGCTGTTATTGTATTGATCCATCTCATTGCTGCCCTTCCTCTTTTCCGTTGACCTTCTACCATGCCAAGCATGATGTCTTTTTTGTAATGATCTCTCTCTTCTCATGATGTGTCCAACATATCAAAGTTGAAGTCTTGTCACCTGAGCTTCTAAAGAAAGCTTAGTTTTGATCTCCTCTAGTAATGACTGGTTTGTTCTTCAGGCAGACCATGGAATACACAGTATTTGTCGCCAGCACCATAATTAAAAGGCATCAATTTTCTTCCTGTCTATCTTTTTCACTGTCCAAATTTTGCATCCATATGACGTTATTGAAAATAACATGGCTTGAACGAGTCGAATCTTTGTATGGAGAGAGACATCTCTGCTCTTGAGAATCTTATCTAGGTCCTTCATAGCCATGCTGCCAAAAGCAACGTGCCATTGGATTTTTTGACTGCTTGTTGTTTCTTTATTGATCGTTCATCCAAGTAGGTTAAAGTTGTCCACCATTTCGATTTCTTCTCCATCAATGATGAACTTATTGATTTTACTAGTTGTCAGGATCTTTGTCTTCTTTACATTAAGGTGCAGGCCTATTTTAAGACTATGTTCCTTGATCTTGAGAAGCGAATGTTCAGATCGTCTTCACTTTCAGCCAGCAATGTGGTATCATCAGCATAGCGAATGTTGTTAATGAGTCTTCCACCAATCTTCACATCTCCTGGTCTTCATCCAGTCTTGCTTCTCTGATAACTTGTTCTGCATATAAATTAAACAGTTAGAGGGAAAGTATGCAGCCTTGTCATACACCTTTGCTGATTTTAAACCATTCTGTTTTTCCTTGTTCCATTCGAACTGTTGCTTCTTGATCAATGTAAAGGTTGTGTAAGAGAACTATCAGGTATTCTGGTATACCCATACTTCTTAATGTGGCCCAGAGTTTCTCATGGTTTACACAGTTAAAAGCCTTGCTGCAGTCAATAAAACACATATAGATATCCTTTTGTTATTCTTTAGTCTTTTCAAGGATCCATCTCACATCCGCGATGATATCTGTCATTCCTCGCCCTTTCCTGAACCCTGCTTGCACTTCAGGCAGTTCTTGTTCCAGGTATGGTTACAGTCTGTGCTAAATGATCTTGAGTAGAATCTGTCTGGCATGTGGGATCAGAGCAATTGTGTGATAATTTGCACAGTCAGTTGGATCACCTTTCTTTAGTATTGGTATAAACACAGATCTTTTCCAGTCAGTTGGCTATGATGTTATATTCACAATTTGCTGGCAGAGCCTTGTAAGTATGGTAAGAGCTGCAACTGATTGCTGTAATACTTCAATGGGAATGCCATCAATGCCACATGCTTTCTTCTTTGATAAGGCTTTCAATGCTGCTTCGACTTCTTATTTCATTACCAATGGTTCCTGGTCATACGGTACAGGTTGAAACGGCTGTTGGTCCACTTGATCTTTATCGTATAATGACTTTGTATATTCTTTCCACCTTTTCTTGATCTTCTCAGCATCATTCAACATGGATCCTTGAGCATCTTGTAACATTCCAATTTGAGGCTGGAATTTTTTCTTTAACTGTCGTAGCTTTAGGAAAGTCAATATTGTTCTTCCTCTAATTGTTTCTGCTTCTATCTCCTTGCATACATCATTGTAGTACTTCTCTTTGTCTTGTCTTGCTGCATGTTAGAAATCTATGTTGAGCTCTGTGACTGCCCCTTTTTCTCCTCTGGCTTTAGCGTCTCGCATTTCTGAGCAATTTTCAGAGTTTCTTCGGTCATCCATTTGGCCATTTTTGCTTTTTCATCTTTTGTAGAGACTTCTCCCTTTCTTCCAACACAACCTTCTTTTTTTTTCCAAATTTTATTTTCCATTTATAACACAACCAAAGTAAAAGACATACAGAAAGATACAAATACAAAACCATACATATAAAAGCAACCCCATATTTCCCCCCACCCCCATGCTTCTTCTCTAGGAAAGGAATACAACGTTCGGGTAATCAATGTTTAATTCTCATTCTTTGTGAACCAGTATAGAGCAAGTGAAGATCATAATAAATGAGTGTACATGATAAATGGAGTTAAACAGTTAGATGAGAGCATTTGGCAGTTTGCACATAATCATTGAGCATATTCCATTTAGAAACATGATGCAAGGTTTGAGCGTGGGGAGCCATTCGGCGTGGTATCTGTTCATATTTACTATATAAACATACAAGAGTCCACCACGCATGGGGACTTAGATGGGAGCTATTTTTCCAGTGTTTCGTGATTAAAGATATAGCTATACCCATCAAGAAATTTAGCAAAAAGCGGCCCGACTTTGGAAGAGAGGGGATCCCCGCCGCAGAGCGAAGTCCCACTATCCGCCAAGAGAGAGGCTCGTGAAACTGTAAAATGAGTTGAATACGACCCCAGACCCGACTCCAGAATTGCTGTAGTGTAGAACATTCATACATTATATGAGCTAGTGTGCCTATGGCGGCGTGGCAATTCCAACACCTGTCATTAACATTGGCATTCCATTTGGCAAGCTTCACAGGCGTATAGAAACTTCTATGTGCAAAATAGAAAAGTGTCTGGGTTATCGATGCTGACCGAGAGACCCGAACAACTTTACTCCAGAAGAGGCTCCATTGCTCAGGAGTCAGTGTGATTTGTAGTTCCCGTTCCCATGTTTGTTGGACTGCGGGAATGCTACTGTTCTCATGATTGCTTAACATTTTATAAAAGTTAGAGGCTACGCCAGATTGACTCCCAATAGAGCGAATTATCTCTGCTAGACCTTCATCATTAGTTTCAGTTAGTGGAAGAATCCGAACACTCCTAAGGCAGTGCTGAAGCTGCACCCACTGGAAATAATTTCTTGCTAGTAAACCAAATTCCTCTTGCAATTCTTTAAAAGTTTTCCAGCGCTCACTGGCAATCAATTGGTAAGGCATCCATATCCCTTTGGAATACCAGGGGGTCCATGCTATCGGTTTATTTTGTATTTGAAGGCGCAAGTTATGCCATAGCGGGAGTCTATATGGCGGGCACTGTTGTGGTCCCTGAGACTGAATGAAAGTGTTAAAGGCAAGTAGTGTATCCACAACCATTGGTGGATGGTGGGAATCTAGTTGGAAGGTCATGCCGGGAAGGTAGGTAAGAGGAATGGGCCTACAGAGTTCCTCCTCAATGTCGAGCCAGACTGGCCTACCTTCTACCGGGGGATCTAACCAACGGGCACCCTGTTTAAGAAGGAACGCCTTATGATATTTAAGAAAATCTGGGAACCGGACCCCTCCATTTTCTTTGTCCGCCTGTAACTTACGCTTAGCTATCCTTGGTGGTTTGCCATGCCACAAATAACGAATCAGGAGACCTTCTATATCTTTGTATATGTGTGCAGGCAGGAGGCATGGTAGCATTTCTAGGATATAATTTATTTTGGGAACTATCATCATTTTGATTGTTTCCAGTCGGCCCCACCATGTGAGTGTTAAAGGAGACCACCGGTTGGTAAGATCGCGCGCTTTGGAGATTAGCTCTTTAGCATTATGGCTAAGAGTATCTTCTAATGGATAACAATAATGAACCCCCAGGTATTTGACCATACGGGGCTGCCATACAAAGGGGAAAGCCTGCATGTCTGCAGCATGGACTCGATGATTCAAAGGGAAGGCAACAGATTTAGTCCAGTTAATCTTGTATCCCGAGAGTAGGGAATAGCTATCAATCTTTTTTAAAACAGCAGGGACGGAGTCCAAGGATACAAAAAGCATGAGATCATCTGCATATGCAGAAATTTTAATATCTCTATGTTGAAAGGGGGCTCCATGGATATCTGTGGCCTGTCGGATGAGGAGGGCTAGGGGTTCAAGTGCTAGATCAAAGAGCAGAGGAGATAAGGGACATCCTTGCCGAGTGCCCCTATGAAGATTGAACGGTTGAGACTTTGTGGCATTGACAGAAATAGTGGCTGTCGGATGTGCATACAGAGTTTGAAGGTATCGGAGAAAGCCTTCCCCAAACCCATACCAGCGGAGAACCGCATATAGAAAGGGCCATTCTAAGCGGTCAAATGCCTTTTCGGCATCAAGAGAGAGGCCGACGAGGGGTTGATCATGATGCGCTGCTGCAGCTAGTATATGACACAAGGTCCTGGCATTATCAGCAGTGGACCTACCAGATATGAAACCACATTGGTCTGGGTGAATTAGAGCAGGCATTTTATCGGATAATCTAGTGGCCAGAATGGTTGCAAATATCTTGTAATCAGCATTAAGAAGGGAAATTGGACGGTAATTTGCAGTCAGCATCGGGTCTCTCCCCTCTTTCTCAAAGACTACAACATTTGCCGTCGAGAAAGATCCTGTAAAGGAGCTATCTTTGGCCAAAGCAGAGAAATAGAGTTGTAGGAATGGGGCCAAATCAGCGCTGAAAGTTTTGAAAAATTCTGCCGGGAGGCCATCTGGGCCGGCAGCCCGACCCGATGCACATCGCTTGAGTGCGAATTGAATTTCTGAAAGAGTAAATGAATGATCTAGTGACTCCTTGTCCTCTACAGAAAGGGTCGGTCGTTGTATACCAGCTAATAGCCGGTCAAAAGCCTCTGGGTCAAATTCACATTCTGATTGATAGAGGCGGGTGTAGAAATCCCGAAAAAGCTCTACTATCTCTGTATCATTTGTGACTAAATTCCCCCCCGTTGGACTACGCAGGGCCGCTACGCGTTTGGCTTCTTTTTGACCTTTCAGAGCGTTAGCTAAGAGTTTACCGGCACGATTGCTTTCCCAATAGTACGTCCCTTGCTGTAGTTCAATATTTTTGGCCGCTGCAGTCGTTAAGAGCGAGTTATATTGGAAACGCAAGCGTTGCAAGCGAATCAACACACATGGGTCAGTACGAGAGGTAAGAACACGTTCACCGGCCTTGATCTGCTGCTCTAGTGCTAAGAGTTGCCGTTTACGCTGCTTCCCTAAACGGATTTGATAGCTAGTGATGGTTGCACGGATAGACGCTTTAAAGCCCTCCCACCATGCCCAGTTCATTGTATCATGGGGTGAATTAAAGTGGAAGTAATCTTGTATGGCAGCCCATATGTCAGCCTGAAAATCCTGCTGTTCAAGCAGGGTCCGATCAAAATACCAAGCCCGTGGATTATCCCTCTGTGCACTAGTGTTCAAAAGGAAGGAGATAGCAGCATGGTCTGAGATGTGCAGAGAGTGTATCTGAGCTGTATCCGTGCTGGAGATTAATGCTTTGGATACGAGGAAAAAATCTATCCTAGATTGTGACTGATGTGGGGGGAGAAAAACGTGAATTCTAAGTCCGAAGGGTGTAGCAACCTCCACAGGTCTACTAAAGCTAGATCTTTAATCAAAGACGCTAGCGTGAGGTGACTCTTGGTGGGACCACTCGTTCTGGGTGGTCGCCTATCTACCAATGGATCAACCACCTGGTTAAAGTCGCCTCCTATTACTAACGAAGTATTGGCAGAAGCTTGTGCAACCTGGGCAAGGTTAGCAAAGAAAATAGGATCATCCACATTAGGAGCATATAAACATATACATGTCAGTTCAAGATTACCCACTTTAAGGTGGACTCGGGACCACCGACCCTCAGTATCAGAACTGCTATCGATAACAGTGGCTTGTAAGGATTTCCTGATCAAGATGGCTACCCCACATCTCTTCGCTATAGCGGGAGAGTAGGCGGCCACCATGTAGGGTTTAACATTGAGTTTCAGTGTCTCCTTGGCATTTAGATGCGTTTCTTGGAGAAAAACCAAATCAGCATTTTCGTGACTTAAGTAGCTAAGGATTTTCTTCCTTTTTATCGGATTATTAATACCTTTGACGTTCAATGATAAAATCTTACATGGGGCCATAGAAATAGCTGAGTCTATTCAAGACAAAAATATCATAATGCACACAATTTCCATTATCCCCCATCTTGACTGCTTGATTCAGAGAAGACCTAACCAAATCATATACAATAAGCACTATATCTGGTATTCCCCCAAACCAAAAGTAAACACCGAAGTGTAGTAGAGAAGAAGCATAACCCCAATGATTAATGGTGACCATATGTCTGCGGGAGGAAGCCCCAACGAGGGCCAAACATTCTACATATTAACTGTAATAGCTACATAGGCTCCGGAGCCCACCGAGGTGCATGCTATGGAAAGGTCCCTCACAGGAGAGTCCGACGGTCAGCAGGCCACGATAAGCTAGGCCGCAGGGCCTCCGATCCAGGCTGCATGTGCAGCGTCGACGACACAAAATGGCGATCAGTTCCAAATCGATGGGCAAATGAAAGGCCCCTGGTTCAGCGCATTTGGTCCGCTTCTTTGGCTTCCAGATAGGCCGCAAGCACGTCCGGATCCTCAAAAGTCCTGGTTTGATTATGAAGAGTAACTCTAAGTTTCGCCGGGTACATTAGGCCATAGCGCGCTTGAAGCTGCTGCAACCGCGGTCGAAATTCAAGGAGTCTTTTCCTGGGGTCCACTGTGGGCTTCGCCAGGTCGGGGAAGAATGAAATCCGATGGCTCTCATAATCCAGCCGTGGGTTTGCACGGGCAGCGTTTAGAATTTGTTCAACTTGCTGATATCTCAACAACCGGAAAATGATGGGCCGAGGGGTCTTCCGGTTGAGCGCCAAAGTCGTGGGTACTCGATGGGCCCGATCAATCTCCAAATCCTTGGTGAATGTTGTTTTAAGCAAGGAGGGAAGCAATTTAGAGAGGAACTCTTTCATATCTCCTGATTCTGCTCCCTCCGGAATTCCCACGAGCCGTATATTGTTGCGACGGGCTCGGTTGTTACTGTCCTCCAGCTCCTTCTGAAGTGCCTGCATTTGTCGTTCGACCTTGTCCAATTTTGCCAAGCGGACCGCATGCGAGTCAAGAGTACCCTCCATTTTGTCCTGTCTCAGCGATAACCCCTCTAGCCTGTCCTGTAGCTTGCCGAAGTCTTCCCGCATGGATCTGAGTGCTTCACCGTTGGATTGCACAAGTTCTTTCACGCCGCGGATCTCATCTAAGATCTCCTGCTGCATCGCGGGACCCTCCCGGAGTGGAACCATCTTCTGTGGGGACGGCGGCTCAGTTTTAGAGCGTTTGCCATGTGAGTTCGTTGAAGAGCCGAATTCTAGACGCGCTGGCTGGTGCCCCGCCATCTCCCCGAGGCACCCCGGTAGGATCAGAGCCCAATTGAAAAGATAAGTTGTATTAAAGTCAGGAGTCTGAGTAGGCCACTCGGGAGCTTCAGCGTTAAGCGTCCATCCCGCTGGACATCAGGCTCCACCCCCCCCCAACACAACCTTCTTGATGTCATCCTATAACTCTTCTGGAGCTCTGTCATTTGAATCTAAAGCAGCAAATTGATTTTGCAGGTAGTCTTTAAATTCCGGTGGTATATTCTCGATTTCATATTTTGCTAAATTCAGGCGAGACTTGCTCTTTTTCAACTTTAGCTTGAGCTTGCCTACTAGTAGTTGGTGATCTGTACCATAGTCAGCTCCAGGTTTTGTCTTTGTTGATGTTATAGAGCTTTTCCATTGTTGACTTCTACAGATATAAGCAATTTGATTTTCGTACAGTCCATTGGGTGAAGTCCCGGCAGTTAATATAGAGCACTGACACCTATGGAGGTGGCGTTAGGTGAACCCGCATCAATTGCAAGGGTCACAGTTTGTGCTGTGATCACTATGCCCACTTTCCACCCCTTTCCCATCACCTTACTACCCCAATCCCATGATTTATAGTTAGCACGGAAATCAGTTTGTGCTGTAAAGGCACCATGCTAGATGTCAACCCATGTCCCAGTGTGCCTTCAGCGAGCTCCAGGCACTGACAGCTAGTGCCCTTCAGTGAAAGACCTCCTTAGCTGCTCTGAAGGAGACAATTTCCAAGACAGACAACTCTGAAAATTATCCTTTCTACTCCTTGGCATAACACCATACAGACATATAAAATACATTTACAAGGTACCAATTGCATTTAGTCAATTTGTGTGCCAAAATAAATAATGCATCTACAGTTGGGTTCTACATTATTGGCACCCTTGCATTTTAGGTATGTTGTGTACTATATCTTGAGAAATAATAGTAAATATTCCAAATGTATGCAATCATAATATTTTAATTGTATGTTCAAAGGTATATAACAAAAAAGATGTCTGTGCAACTTAGGGGGATGTTTACTAAACTGCGGTAATGGTACATAACGCGCGTTATGTAATGTTAATGATTGTTAACTTATGTTAATGCGCGTTATGATGCGTTAACGATAGTTAACGTCTCATAACGCGCGTTAACGTAAGTTAACGATCGTAAAGTTCCGCGGTGCGGTAAAACACCGCAGAAGGTGGAGAGAGGGCGGAGAGAAGGGGTCAATGGGCGGAGTGTGGGCGGGGAGAGGCTCCTTTCACACTAACGCGCTGATCTGAAGAGTTGAATCCTAAGGCGATTGAAAACCTGCCGTTAAATGAACATTTCAGGGGAGAGAAACCATTTAGGTGTCAGCAATGTACAGCCTAGGCAGGGAAACCAAACAAAAGTGATAAGTGTGATACATGTGCACAGAACAAAAAGGCACATAAACATTGAAAATGACCTAAACAAACTGGAAAAAAACCATAACCAAGCTGGCCAATAGGGTTATTAATGGGAAAAATCAACCCCCCCCCCCCGAGAAAGCTTCATAGGAAAGATATAAATCGTGGAAGGGTCTATGCTCCGTCCCCATACAAGGTGAATGAGCCCACAGTGAAATTGCGCTGTGCAGGGTTTTCCTCTCCATCGGACAGGTGTCCTATGGCGTGCACAGGTGCGGCAACCGCTGGGTGGGCATGTTGGAATGGCAACTGGACAGATGCCGGAAAAGGGGATACAGAGGGCCGCAGGCGGCACATGCTGTGGTGCAGCTGGGCCACAGTGCAGACTAGGGTGATGCCTAGGTGGCCCATACGAATGCTGAAACAGCAGAGCAGCCAGAAAGCAACTGCTGAAGGCCCAACATGGGCACAACTTTGCTTCCCACAGTGTCACAGGGGATAGTACCCAGCAGGTATCCCCAAGGGCACAGAACAGTGGCAGGCGGTGCTGGGGGGAAGCGTGGACACCTATGAAGACACCCCTACCCCAGAACCCACACCATAGGCATCTGCCTACCCGCACACTGGATGGCCTGAGACTGCGCTCCACCAGCACCACCAGCAGAAGGGAATGCCAGCATGGTGGCAGAGGGTTACTGGTGGTGGAGGGGGCAGTGGCAGCTGCCCAGAGCAGACCGTGGCCTAGCCCTGTGTAGGTGGGTGCCATGCACTGCAACAGACAGGCCCTGTCTGACGAACAGTCATGGTATCACCAGGGAATGCATTGACTCTGTGATAACATGGTGGTGCAGTGCACAAAGCCAGTGTGTTCAGAAGCCGAAGGTCACAAGTTCAAGTCCCAGCTGTGGTTCCTGCCAACCCAATCCCCATATTTTTCCCACTACTAAAATGTGCTAATACAGACAGAACCTTTATTGCAGATGACATAAACATGCCCAAAACACCTACATTTTACCTTACAGAGCACAGACACCATAAACATGCGCATTACCTAGAGCAGGGTCTTCCAAATGCAGTCCTGGAGGGCCAAACACCATTCAGGTTCCATGCTGCCTCTAATAAAGATGCCTGTGCTGCATTTCTATGTGCCGCCCCCATGGAATGCAGATGTATCTCATGCATATTCATGAGGGACAGCATGAAAACCCGAACAGTGTTTGGCACACCAGGACTGGAGTTGGGAACCTCTGCCGTAAAGCAGCAGCCAACAGGGGCAGACACACCTGCACCCACAGGCTCCATTATCCAATGCCTCCTGGAGAGGCAGGACATTGGGCCCTGCGTGCATCTCCCAATACTAGCACTTGCATACCTTAGCAATGCCACCCTAAACCTGGGAATACGGTACACAGCTATCAAAAGGTTGCTATGATTACTGTCAGATAGTACTTCCTAAGTTAAGCACAATTTGCTGATTGAGCTGCATAATAGCAACCTTTCTGATGTCTGTGGAGTGTGCTTCAGGTCTGGTGTCTGACAGTGTTTACCACCCTGGGGAGTGACCCCAACAGTATTGCTTACCATAGCCATGCCTGCACTCTGCCCAGGACTGGTGTGGTGGCCAGGGCTGCCAAACACCTCTATAGTTGCACAATGCTGGCATAGGTGTGGGGAGTGTGTGTCTGTCTATCCAGTGTGTGGTGGCTGCAAACACCTTCCATAGCCCACACTGCTAGCACTGTTGCCAGTATTGGCCTGCCAATGTGCATAATGAGGAGTAAGGTACTGTGGGAATAGCCAGGATAGGATGGCCTGGCCTGGATCCATCTGTACATAGCATAGGGCAGTGGCTCAGACATTGTAGTGGCCGGCCACCACCTGCACGGACAGGGTGGCCACAGCATGTTTTGCTGGGAGGTCACTGACTGAGTAGTGACCACGGCATGGCTAGGTTCCCCCATAGTGCTATATAGTATTTCTCCCATGTGATATTTATGGGTTTTCTTTTGGGGCCCAATCACTGACTTATCTGCTTGGTGTGTATGCTGACATCCCAGTTCTGGGTACATGCATCTCCTCCAGGACCATGCACTATGGACTAGCTAGCAGACTGCCTGCAGCTAGTATGTGTCTTGCTGGAACACCTTGCAGGGTGCAGCGGCTGGAGGCTTGCTGCTGGAGAATGTCAGATAGTGGTGGTGGGGGGCAGCTGTGCATTTCCAGGCCTACTGTCTGTCTGCTATTGCTTTATGGATGTGTACAGCTCTGCATTGCCTGCCCTGTAGGGTGTCTGTTCCCCAGCAGGACTGGGGTGATGGTCCCCTCTACTGCCACCATTGCAGGGGTAGAATGTGGATCGGTTGGTGGGAGATCCTGTCCCCCACCCTGAGCCCCAGAGGGTGGGTTGGGTGGTGGTATGTAATCCACCTGTGGGTCCAAACGCCCCCCCTTCACTTAAATCATGTGACCATGGCACCCACACAGGGTATGCACTTTTCTGGGTGCATCATAGTCCACAAGGGCTAGATGTGAAATACAGATGGACACAGGCATATCCTAGGGGTGTTTGCAAGGACTACCTATCACACATTGGCACTGATGGGGACCTGCAGCATAGCCTATCTCAGCAAGGCCAGGTGCTGCAGAAATGGTGCTGGGCACCCCACCTCACCCTCAGGGTGAGCTCAGGACCCGTCCACTGTGATGGAAGGTAACCACTCTGTGGCAGTAACACACATGGTCAGTTCCCCCTACCAGGCTGAGGTGCTGTGGGGGTGCATACCCCACCTTGTGTTCATCTATAGACTGCAGATCTGCATGTGCAGTGCACCATGGGTATGAGTGGGTTAACCCAAATCCTGGCCACCACAGCAGACAGTTTGTGTGTTGACCTGACGTCCTTCAGCTGCCAGCCAGGGATTTGTTAGTGCTGGGGGAACAGGCATCTGGCTAGTCTGTATCCACGTATTCATAGTAAGTTGAGTGTTTCCTTGGATTTTGCCAGTAGCTTCAGTGTTTGACAAGGTCGGTGATGTTATTGGGCTTTTTGTTTTTGGTAATGATCTTGACCTTGGGCTTGATCGTGTTTGCCATTTGCCCTTGTTTGCTGAGACCTCGGTTTGTTTGATTGGCAAGCATTCTGTGTTTGTACGTAGAGAAACTGTTGTTGATCTGGAGTGTGACTTTTGAACATTTGACAGTTATACTCCATAGGTTGACCGCATCGTTATTAGGGATTTGTTAGTCACACTAGCGATATAGCCCACTAGTTACTTCACTGCCTGTGGAGCCAGATGTCATGGTTTTGACCCCACAGTGGGGTTATTTGGTGGGGCTGTGTGAGGCATATTCTTTTTGTTATTTGAAGTGGTGCTGCCAGCTACATCACCCTCACAGTGCTGTCTCCTTACGGTGCCTCATCAGGCACCCTTTCACGTGCCCTGTGAGGCACCCTTTGATGCGCCCTGTGGGGTGCCCCATAGGGGACATTCTAGGGTGCCTTGGCGGACAGTGTACTTTATAATGTGCCCTCTGGGGTGCCTTATGCGGCACCTTAGGTTGCGGCCCCGTGAGGGTGTGTTTGCTGGCAGCACTAATTAAAGTTAACAAAATAACTGCTTCTGACAGCACTGATTTAAAGTAAAAGGTGATGTCTCTGCCAGCTTTACTCATTAGACCCACAGGGGGATTGAACTCACAATCCCTGCACCCTTAGTCAGTGTATTAACCATTGTGCTGTAGCTCTGGATGTCTTGTTAGGCACCTTTTCATGTGCCATATAGGGCACCCTGTTGGGTTACTGTCTGTAGCTACTCTGTGCCAGTGAGACACACGGTCAGTTCCCCCTACCAGGCCGAGGTGCTGTGGGGGTGCATACCCCATCTTGTGTTCATCTATAGACTGCAGATCTGCATGTGCAGTGCACCATGGGTATGAGTGGGATAACCCAAATCCTGGCCACCACAGCAGTTTGTGTGGTGACCTGACGTCCTTCAGCAGCCAGCCAGGGACTTGTTAGTAGCACTAGCAATGTGGCCCACTAGTTACTTCACTGCCTGTGGAGCCAGGGGTTATGGGTTTGATCCCACAGTGGGGTTATTTGGTAGGGCTGTCTGAGGCATTTTCTTTTTTTAATTTAAATTGGTGCTGCCAGCAACAAACCCTCACAGTGCTGTCTCCTTATGGTGCCTCATCAGGCGCCCTATACAGTGCCCAATGTGGGACCCTATACTGCGCCCTGTGGGGTGCCCCATAGGGGACATTGTAGGGTGCCTTGGCGGACAGTGCACTTTATAATGTGCCCTCTGGGGTGCCTTATAGGGTGCCTTATGCGGCACCTTAGGTTACGGCCCTATGAGGGTGTGTTTGCTGGCAGCACTAATTAAAATTAACCAACAAAATGCTTCAAACAGCACTGATTTTGAATAAAAGGTGATGTCTCAGCCAGTTTTACTCATTAGACTCACAGGAGGATTGAACTCACATCCCCTGCACCATTAGCCAGTGTATTGACCATTGTGCTACAGTTGTAGATGCCATGTTCGACACCTTATCAGACGCCTTATGGGCGCGTGTTGCGTGGCGCTCTACACGATGTTTTTTAACGCTCGTTAGGCTATGGTGCCTGGTAATGCGCATTATTGGTAACAATGTACCACCCATGTCCTTATTTGGGATTTCTGCCTGTACCGCGGATCCTAACGTGAATCACACTAACGCAGTTTAGTAAACATACCTCTTAGACATAGCAATTTCTGAGAAATAAAAAATATTACCTGAACAGGATTAGTGGCACACTTCATTAATATTTGTTTGTACAACCCTTGGAAGTGATGACAGCCTCCACACATTTCTTGTAGCCATCTATAAGTTTTGCATATCTGTCTGCTGGTAGCTCCTCCCGCTCTTCAACTGTGATTTGTTCCAGCTGATGAATGTTTCCAGGATACTTTTTACCAGTGACATATTTCAGCTCTTTCCAAAGGTTCTCTATTGGATTCAGATCAGGATTCATTGCTGGTCAGTTTAAAACAGTCCATTTGTTCCTTTTTAACCATTCTTTTGTACTTTTCAATGTATGTTTTGGATCATTGTCTTGCTGGAGGACCCATGATCTTCAACCCAGACCTAGCTTTCTGACACTAGGTAGCACATTTCACTTCAAAATACCTTGGCAGTCCTCTGACTTCATGATTCCTTTAAGACATTTCGGGCCTCCAGTTCCTGAGGCAGCAAAACAGCCCCACAACATTATGGAACCTCCACCATATTTAACTGTCAGAAGGGTATTTTTTTACCTTATAAGCTTCATTTCTTCACCTGTAAATCTATCCCTGGTCTGCATTACCAAAGAGCTCAAGTTTGGTTTCACAGAACATTTTCCCAGAAGGTTTGTAGTTTCTCAAGGTAGGTTTGGGCAAAGATCAGGCATGCCTTTTTATGTCTGTCTTTGAGCAGTGGGGTCCTCCTTGGTCTTCACCCATGAAGTCCTTCTTTGTTTAGTACATGGTGTATGGTGTGGGTTGAAGACATCACTCTAAATTGCTCAAGGCCAGCCTTAAGCTCTTTGAATGTTGCATGTGGGTTTTTTTCCAACAGTTTTCACTAATTTTTGAAGACTTCTTGAATTAATTATCCTCTTCCCACCATACTCTGGGAGGTTCTTGACAGTTCCATGAGCCGAAAACTTCTTAATAACATTGCAAACTGTAAATACAGGAATCCCAAATTCTTTGGAGATGGCTTTGGACCCTTTGAAGTTTGATGTTTGGTGATAATGTCTTTTCTGATGGTCTCACGCAGCTCTCTTGTCTTCACCATTGTGAAAATGGAACAGGATGTGAATGTGATCATTTTAAACATTAGAGCCATCATTCATTGCTTGACTCAAGTCATGTGAGTACTGACAATTGATAACAGGTGCATCTAATTTTATTGCAATGGGAATATGGTTCTTCTGTTCAAACTGATTTGAATTGTTGATAAGGGTGCCAATAATCATGCCCACTTTGAAAATAAACCTTCAGATGATAAGAAGCGCCACTATTCCATTCTTATGTCAGAGTACTTTTCATGAGACCAACAAGCCTCTTGTAAAAGCTCTCCTTTTAATCATTTATCAAGTGCCCCAGGACACCTCTAATCGTGTTAAAACACAACCCACTATGAAAACATTTAAACCTCCTACGAAATTTATAAAATTTATCATTGGAGTTCAAACTTTCAAATTTTCATGCAGCCATTTGTGGTTGTTGAATCGCCCGTTCTTAGTCACAGACCATATAAGCCACAACTATTGGTCGCAAGCAATGAATACTGGTAAATCTCAACCACTCCAAACAATATTGATGTCACTGAGCAAACAGCACTACATTAAGAACTTGCCAACTCATCAAAGCTCTATCTCAATGCTCCTGAAGGACATCCATTGATTCCAAAATTTCTGAATGCTCGCCCTCTCCCAGCGAGCTCCTTTTCAAAAGCATAGTGTGCGATGTATCCAATCACATGATGAGTATGCAACCTATAGGAACCAGGAAGGCAGAGTTTTCAATAACAGTCTATAGTAAACTCCACCAATCTAATTCCTGATTTAAACCATGAAGGGTAAATGTAGCCAATATAAAAATCCAGGATTGTTCCAATATTCTTGGGAACACCCTGGATACTCCTACGCCACGCCCCCATTCTGATTTGGACATCCTAATACCTGAGATGTCTTTAACACTAGAAGCCCCAAAAGGCATTTTAACTAGAAACCCCAAAGTGTGTCAATTGACACATTATCATGACGACTGCATTTAGCATGAAATGCAGATGTGAATTAATTTGAAGTTACTTATTTGTTAAATACGTGCAGTATGTGACGTCATTACATGACGTCATCGTGTGTTTATTGTTTCATAATGTTGGAGTAAAACTGTCAACAGTGATTGATTTAAAACCGAAATTTACTCTGTTACACAGGTATGTACAGTTGTGACTTTTGAACACGCCCTAGAACAGGCTGACACTCCAGAACATTTAGCATATTGCTTCTCCCTGAAATTGTATTCATTTTTTTTCTACGATTCTATTTACAGAATGCCGAGACCTCATAAGAAGACAGCAGTGCCTAGATGTGCTGGTGCAAAATCAGATTCAAACATTGACCTACATGTTACAGGTTGTGCAGGCGTACATGCTTATCCTGTTCGTTCGTTAACTGACATGGACTTTGCAGTTACTTTGAATTTGCAATTGCTTTTACATTTAGTTAACACTGTTCTTATGTTAGTCGTTTTATGAAACGTGTGTAAACCACTCAATTTTCTTGGTTGCGTCAATTGCTGTACTTTGGGGCTTCTAGGTATAAATTCATTTTCCCGCTAGGTGGTGCATCTGTCATTAATTTTCGATGCACATATTTGAACATCTTGACCTCGCTGACAAAGTCATGGAACATAACTGACATGGTTCTAGCAGTGGCGCTGGTATACAACTTCGAAGATGCATTTGCGTCAATTGATGCACTTTGGGGCTTCTAGTGTTAAAACTGCTTTCTGAAATGGCTCCAAGAACACCTCTGTGCTTTGGATGTCTGTATACACATTTTAGGATATCCAAAGCACAAGTAGCAAAGATGTTCCTAGGACTGGGTTATGACCGGGGAGAACATAACGTGCTTAGTTTTGGAGCTTCAAGACTGTTTGGTGCGGGTGTTTAGTACTTTTCAAGTTGAATGCACACACTTAATTCCACTTTGAACATCAGTCTAAAGTTTGTGAGTAAAGATACTGTCCCCCGCAGCCCCCTCTGGTGACGGCGTAGTGGTACCACCGGGGCTGGGGAGCGCATAAGAAATAGGGGTTTTAGGGTTGACCTGTTGTGAGGGTCAATGAGGTAGCAGCCCTCTGTGTCAGCCTCATGGTCAACTTCCCAAAAAGCAACTCTTAGCCAAGTGTAGGGTAAAGAAAAGGCATTTATTTCACCTTTGCGCAAAAAGAAGTTCAAAATAGGCGGTTATGAGTAACAGAGCGATAACTTTCCTTGTATCAAAATGTAAATCAGCAAAACATTCAAAGTAACATTGTCAACCTTTACAAACTCAAAGCATAAGGACTCCTGTATTCTTTTCATACATTGGGTTGGCTTCCCTTAACTTAAACACGTCTCATTGTGCAATAATTACAGTCCATCGGTTCGATGGCTTCCATAACCTCAGATTCCCCTGGCAGCCATTCCATTTCTGAGGGGTCCGAATCTGATGTCTCAGGGATGTTAAAATCTGACTTTCTAAAAGCATGCCATACCGTATCCCAGTGTTGGCTTGACAGTTTGGGGCGTCGGCTTTTAGGTATGTTGTAACACCCTGGATTTTTTTCTGTTACAGGATTAAAAGTTTGCTTGTTCCAGTCTTTGGCAGCACTAACCTTTTTCCTATAAAGATTATCTGGTATTTCTGGTTTAAAACTGTCCTTATCATCCAGATAAAAGTTAGTCCTTTGTTTCTCTCTTGGTCTAGGCCTTGGTAGACAATTACAGGCACCAACTGTTTCCCCTTTAAACTTCCTGCAATCCCTTTTGTGTAAGGCTTGAGGCCTAGTCTGAATGTCCTCCGCTTCAGGCAGTTTCCAGTGATCCCAGGATATCTTTCCTGCTTTAGAATAGGGTATAACTCTTTTGAGGCAGGGCTGCTGCTGAGGCGCCTGTCTTCCACCTCCACCCCTGTGGCAGTTGGCTACTGGCCGCGCCCTCTCAGCTATGTCCTCTTCCCCATGCCTCTGAATCTTTCTTTCATCTTTCAGGTCACCTTTATAAAAACTTTTAAAAGTACCTTTTCCTCCTTGAAGGTTCCTTTCCAGTGGATATATCTTCCTCTGCTTGTATCCCCGTCCTTCTCCTTGGACAAGGCTTCCTCTCCAGCTGGAAGGGTAAGCACCTCCTTCCTTGGCTGCACTCTGTAATACTGCCCCTTGCAGTTGTGTATGGCCTTCCTCTAGGCCTGCTCTTGGGCCTTCACCTCGGCCTGCTCTCCCAGTAGCTTTCACTCCTTGAGTTATTCTGGGTCTGTCAGTGACTTCACCCCGGTCTCTGACTCCGGCTTCTGGAGCTGCTCTTGGCACTGCTTCCTGTAATGCTCTCCGTGAAGCTCTCTGCCAAGCTCCTTGCCTCCTCTCTTGTAATGCTCTGTCCCTGCTTAAATCGAGACCAGCCGCTTCTGGGTTCTGCCCATAGAGGCGTGGTTCCTCTGCTTCCAGGCTTGCTCTCCTGCTCCCTCTATGTGTACCTTCATGTAATTGCGGGTAAATCTTGTTTTTTTCAAGATTTAAAACTTTTTTTCTTTGTGTCAGAGGGTCTGCAGTATCACATATCCCCCTTCTCAAAATATTACGGGCTGGGGGAAGCTCTTCATCGCAGCACGTAATACATGACTTGCGGCCCGCTTTTCTCTGCTGCTCACGCCCATAGGTGACTTGCCTGCCGATTACCGGCATCTTGTTGAGGTGATCTCCATGCTCGGTATACGTCCAAAGCGCGTCCCGTTCCTTCCAAGGGCGAAGGAGATTAGCATGGTAGACCTGTTCTCGTCCTTTTGAGTTTTTCACCACATAGGAGGTGGTGCCCACTGGGTGTACTACAGTATGGGGACCCTTCCACTGATACTCAAATTTAGGGGTGGCCCCAGGAACCAGAACCACTACCTTCTCCCCGACCTTCAAGTGTCTTGGCTTCGCCCGTCTGTCATAGTAGTGCTTCTGTTTCTTTTGGCTTTCTTTAAGCCTCTCCGTAGCAAATTGGGCAGTTCGTTCGAGGCGTGTCCTTAAATTCCGCAGGAACAGGGGTACACCTATTTCATCTTCCACGGGTTCAATCCACTGCTCTTTCAAAACATCCAGTACGCCTCTAAGTGAGCGTCCATACATGAGCTCGTATGGCGATGTGCCCAATGAACTTTGCCTTCTTTCGCGGCAGGCATACAGTATGAAGGGTAGCATGGTGTCCCACTCCTTCATCTCTCCGTTCAAAGCCCGTCTCAGCATCTGCTTTAGACTTTGATTTAGACGCTCTACCAATCCATTGCATTGGGGATGGTAGGCCGCCGTCTTTACATGTTGGATCCCGAATGCTTCCCAGACCTGGGCGAGGTATTTCGATAGAAAGTTGCTTCCTCTGTCCGTTAAGACTTCCTGGGGGAATCCGACCTCACAGAACAATTTGACCAACTCCGCTGCAATCGCCTTAGCGGAGATATTCCTTAGGGGCACTGCCCAAGGGAATCGCGTGGCCTGGTCAATTATTACCAGGATGTATTGAAAGCCGCGCGGGGTCTTGATAAGGGGTCCGATGATGTCCATGGCCAGTCTTCTAATGGGCTCCGCTATTACAGGCATCGGGACTAGCGGTACTCCCGCTGGTCGGTGCGTTGTAACCCTCTGGCAGGAGGCACAAGACTCGCAAAAACGGGTGGTCTCCCGGAAAACACCTGGCCAATAAAATCTTTCTAAAATTTGGTCCAGGGTACCTTGGGGATCTTTATGGCCTCCTGTAGGATGGTCATGGGCTAGTCGCAGGACAGATAGCTTAAATTTGTTTGGGACGACCAATTGCTTACGGATCAGTCCCGTCCGCAGATCTCTACTTTCTCTGTACAAGATTTCTTCGTCCATTATAAATCTGGGGTACGTCTCACAGTCTTCCTGAGCCTGTTTGATCGCTCGGACCAAAGCAGGGTCCGCCCTTTGCTCCATTTTAAAGGAGGGAAATTTCTCTACCACGTCTGCGGGTATCCAAGGCATGCTTTTTCCTGCCTCCAACTCCGCTTTCCCCCGGGATCGGCTTCTCCTCTCTTTCCTTCGCACGGCTTTAGGCTTTCGTCCCCTTCGTGCTGGGTCCCCTATCAGCTCGTCATGTGAAGGGAGATCTTCCAGGGTCGTCTCTCTTGAACACGAAGGTTTCTCACCATCTTGAGAATGGGCTCTCGTAGAGACTAGAGCGTTAGTTTCCCTGGTATCCCTCTTTATACTATTCAACTGAGGTGTGTGAGCTTCCGCGCGACCAGGGTTAGAGGTGCATCTAGAGTTTTTAATAAGGTCAGGTGGCATGCCAGTGGAACCTGGTTTAACTTGAGGCAAACACTCTTCCTTCAAAGTTTTTCTAAATTGGGGCCAATCTCGGCCCAGGACTAGGTCCTGCGGTAACCTTGGCACCACTGCCATTGGCATCTCTTTCACAATACCCATCCCCTTTATCCATAACTTATAAATGGGGTAGCGTGTGACTGCTCCATGCACGCACTTAATTTTCACATACCCCTCGGGTGATTCTGGAACCGAGAGTCCATGATCCTGGATGGTCGACCATAACTTCTTAGAAAGCATGGTCTGGTCGGCTCCAGAATCCAACAATGCTTGTACACTTATTCCGTGTATTTTTACATTGACCAAAAACCCATCATGCAATAGTCTTGGTGACTCCCCCACCAAGGCAGTTCGTGCATGACATTCGTACTGTACATGTCCCTTCTTACCACAAGCAAAACATTTTTTTGTATTCACTTTATCTAGGGGTGTATTACTCTGCCACCTACCACCTGGAGGACGTGAGGGACTTCCCCTTCCTTGTGCCTCCAATCCCATGGCACCTCGTAGGCTTGTGCTAGGCTGTGTCACTTTTTCAGCTTCTAAGTATCTTTCTGTGAGTACTATAGCTTCAGTGGTATTGCCACAATTTTGGAGCATCAGAAAGTTTTGCACCCTACTAGGTAGTGCATTCATATACTGCTCTAAAATTATCGCATCCATTAGCGTACTTATACTTCTCTTTTCAGGTTGTAGCCACTTATAAGCAAGACTACGTAACCTGTGGCCTAAGGCCTTAGGTGTCTCATTTACCTTAAGCATAGTAGCTCTAAACATTTTATTGTACGCCACTGGCGTAAGACCAACACGATCTCTAATTGCTGTCACTACATCATGATATGAATTTGCTAGTTCTGGGGGCATTGACCTATAGGCCGCCAGCGCTTCACCCGTGAGTGATGCCGCTAGGCGTATTGCCCACTGCTCCTCAGGCCACTTAGCCGAATTCGCAATCCTAGCAAAAGTGTCTAAAAAGTCATCAATGTCGTCACTCGGACTGAGTTTTCCCTATCATCAAGTCCGAACAAGACCAGTGTCCGTGTTCAGGGTTTACCCGTCCGGTGAGTGATGTTCTTTCCTCTTCACTTTGAGCCAGCTCCTCTCGCTGTTGCGCAAGCCATGCGCTCATAGTTTCTATGACAGGTGTTTGCTGCTCTTTCATCGCCTTCAGCGCCTGCTCCTGGCTCTGTTGTGCCAGCTCAGCCTGTTTGCTGAACTGGTGTGCCATCCAGGCACACAGTTCCTTGGGCTCCATCACACCTGTTGATAAAACAAACAGAGAAAAAAAACCCAAGTGCGGCTCTTTCACAAATATATATATAAATTTTTTTTCCAGACCCTCTACTTTTTTTTTTTTCAACTTCCCCAGGTGTCCAACACTAGGTAGGGTTATATACGCCTTACCTTGCTCTAGTGTTGCATCAGCTTTTGGGGAATATCTGTGCGGTCGTCTAGGGGTTGCTCCACCGCTTCTGGATTCTCCAGAGGATCTCCCACCTTCAGGATTCTTTTTTTTCTTCTTCCCGGTCCGGTCTGGATTTCAAGACTCCTTGTTTTTAACTCCGGTCCACTTTCTTGTAACCGCTCCGGTCTCCTGGTTTTTCCTTCCGATCCGGGTTTTTAATGCAGGACGGTCCGGGTTTTACTTGCAGGTTTTTTTTTTTTCAAAAAGGAAAGAGCTTCTATTTCTCTTTTGTGTAGTTGCCAACGTCGCTCTGTACACTCAAGAGTACTTCCCAAAAATCCGTAAAACTACGCCACTTATGTCCCCCGCAGCCCCCTCTGGTGACGGCGTAGTGGTACCACCGGGGCTGGGGAGCGCATAAGAAATAGGGGTTTTAGGGTTGACCTGTTGTGAGGGTCAATGAGGTAGCAGCCCTCTGTGTCAGCCTCATGGTCAACTTCCCAAAAAGCAACTCTTAGCCAAGTGTAGGGTAAAGAAAAGGCATTTATTTCACCTTTGCGCAAAAAGAAGTTCAAAATAGGCGGTTATGAGTAACAGAGCGATAACTTTCCTTGTATCAAAATGTAAATCAGCAAAACATTCAAAGTAACATTGTCAACCTTTACAAACTCAAAGCATAAGGACTCCTGTATTCTTTTCATACATTGGGTTGGCTTCCCTTAACTTAAACACGTCTCATTGTGCAATAATTACAGTCAATCGGTTCGATGGCTTCCATAACCTCAGATTCCCCTGGCAGCCATTCCATTTCTGAGGGTCCGAATCTGATGTCTCAGGGATGTTAAAATCTGACTTTCTAAAAGCATGCCATACCGTATCCCAGTGTTGGCTTGACAGTTTGGGGCGTCGGCTTTTAGGTATGTTGTAACACCCTGGATTTTTTTCTGTTACAGGATTAAAAGTTTGCTTGTTCCAGTCTTTGGCAGCACTAACCTTTTTCCTATAAAGAATACCTGGTATTTCTGGTTTAAAACTGTCCTTATCATCCAGATAAAAGTTAGTCCTTTGTTTCTCTCTTGGTCTAGGCCTTGGTAGACAATTACAGGCACCAACTGTTTCCCCTTTAAACTTCCTGCAATCCCTTTTGTGTAAGGCTTGAGGCCTAGTCTGAATATCCTCCGCTTCAGGCAGTTTCCAGTGATCCCAGGATATCTTTCCTGCTTTAGAATAGGGTATAACTCTTTTGAGGCAGGGCTGCTGCTGAGGCGCCTGTCTTCCACCTCCACCCCTGTGGCAGTTGGCTACTGGCTGCGCCCTCTCAGCTATGTCCTCTTCCCCATGCCTCTGAATCTTTCTTTCATCTTTCAGGTCACCTTTATAAAAACTTTTAAAGGTACCTTTTCCTCCTTGAAGGTTCCTTTCCAGTGGATATATCTTCCTCTGCTTGTATCCCCGTCCTTCTCCTTGGACAAGGCTTCCTCTCCAGCTGGAAGGGTAAGCACCTCCTTCCTTGGCTGCACTCTGTAATACTGCCCCTTGCAGTTGTGTATGGCCTTCCTCTAGGCCTGCTCTTGGGCCTTCACCTCGGCCTGCTCTCCCAGTAGCTTTCACTCCTTGAGTTATTCTGGGTCTGTCAGTGACTTCACCCCGGTCTCTGACTCCGGCTTCTGGAGCTGCTCTTGGCACTGCTTCCTGTAATGCTCTCCGTGAAGCTCTCTGCCAAGCTCCTTGCCTCCTCTCTTGTAATGCTCTGTCCCTGCTTAAATCGAGACCAGCCGCTTCTGGGTCCTGCCCATAGAGGCGTGGTTCCTCTGCTTCCAGGCTTGCTCTCCTGCTCCCTCTATGTGTACCTTCATGTAATTGCGGGTAAATCTTGTTTTTTTCAAGATTTAAAACTTTTTTTCTTTGTGTCAGAGGGTCTGCAGTATCACAATACCCATGGATTTTGCAGTAAAGTGTGCAGTTTAAATATGATCTTCAAAAAGTTAAAAAAACCTCTCCTAAATTAAAAAGACAACTTGTGCAAAAGAAGCTGTGGGAGTTTCTCAAATATCAAAGAGAAACCAGGGCTGTCTTAACCTAAGTTAAATTAGGCGATCACCAAGGGTGGCAGTCAAAGCAAAATAAATCCTGACAGCCACAAGTACTCAGAGAACCTCCATCATGCCTTTTTATCTGTTTAATATTTAAAAATATGATACCCATAGATGTCTTTTTACAAGATTATTCAGGGAGGAATAATAGGGTAATCGTGATTGTTCAGTTTAATTATCAAAATTTGGGGGGAGGGCCTAGAGACTTGGAAGGTAATTGAGGAGGGGGCGTGCAAGGTTGAAAGTTTGCCTACATCGCCTAATATCTTTGTACCAGACCTGAGAGACACATTAGTTGATTAATAATTTTATACATCAATTCATTTTCTAACCTGAGTCAGGAGAGAACTTTATAGCTTAGAGTAGTGGTTCTCAACCCAGTCCTCTGTGATTCCCAGGCCAGTCAGGGTTTGAGGATATCCATAATAATATGAATGAGATAGATCTGCATGCACTGCTTCCATTATATGCAGATCTATCTCATGCATATTAATTGAGGCTACCCTGAAAACCTAACTGGACTAGGGAGTAGCAGAGGACTAAGTTGAGAACCAGTGGCTTAGAGGCACATTTCACAATGGGATGTCCAAATGCAATGTGGGATGTCAAAGCCAGAACGTCTGAAAAAAAAAAGCTGGCACATGCAAGTTCAGGCATGATTTCAGAAATGTGGACATGCCCGATATGCATGTGTACCAAATGTCTATAAAGATGTCCCCAGGATAGCATTTCAGAACCAAAAAATCTAATAGCATGATGGTTAGAGTAGTTGCTCAAGAACAGAATATTTAGGGCTCAAATCCCAGTGTGGATTAAGGATAGTCACTTAATTCTCCATCTTCTCTGGATGTTTTAAGATGAAAATGAGCACTTTCCTAATGCCAATTCATGCCTGGAACAGATATAAACATGGACATGCCTGACATCAAACCAGAACATGTAAGTACACAGCCACACCCCTGTGCCTGTCCTTGCAAGGGAGATGTCTGTGAATGTCATTTGTGGAATGGCAATGGAGATGTGTCTGTGATTTTCATGTCCACGTGCAAAGTGCACATTGTCAGACATCTAAATCATGACTCAACCTTTTAAAATGAACCTCTTAGCATTTTGCTAAAATGTTTTAACTGTGCTTGCTCTGACTTTTGATGTTTATTTTATTGTGTGTGTTTGTATTTATTTATTTGTGTTTAGTTGTAGCTTGCTCTGCTTGCTTTTGGAATCTGGACTGCTGTTGTACCTATGACTTTCTGATTTCACTCTAGCTCTCTCGGAGTCTGCTAGTTCTCTCTGTGACTTTTTCTCTCCTTTTGCTCCTTAAATAGAAAATTAACCCTAACTAAACCTGGCACTTTCCTTCTGATCTACTGACTTTTTAATTCCCTTCCTCCTTATGTTTATGTTTATTTAAATTTGATATACCGCTCAGGCCAGAGGCATTAGAGCGGTTTACAATACCATATCAATTGAGGAAATAGGAAAAGAATGCCATTTATATGATAGGACAGAATAGAGGACAGAGACAGTTAGACAGATAAGAGAAGGAGAGGAACATTGTAGATGCCTTCCAGGAAGCATCACTCAGGCAACTGGTGATAGAACCGACCAGGGAAAATTTGATGCTAGATTTAGTACTCACCAATGGAGATAGAGTGTTGAATGTCTGGGTGGGAGCCCACAAGAGCAGCAGTGATCATCACACAGTGTGGTTTGAGGTAAAAGCCAAGGCAGAGTCCAATCATGGCAAACTCAAAGTCTTAGACTTCAAAAATGCTGACTTCAGTAAAATTGGAAAGTACCTGAAGGAGAAGTTGGCAGGGTGAGAGAGGATAAGGGAGGTGGAATTGCAGTGGGCTAAATGTAAAGAGGCAATAAAAGGAGCAATGGATATATATGTAAGAAAAGTAAATAAAAACAAAAGGAAAAGGAAACCTATAAGGTTCACCAAAGAAGTGGCTGCACAAATAAAGACAAAAAACACAGCTTAGCCCACCCACACCATGGTCTGAATTTCATATATAGCCTTCTTCTGGCTCATTAACAGTATTATCCCCAGTCATTGGGCCTTCCTCTCCCCCTTCACCTTATCATATCATATCATATCAAATCATATATCTGCTCAGATACATTGCTCCACACTACATTTTACTCTCATTGCTAACTCTTCCCAGTCCTTTCCCTTCATTCACACAATTTCAAAATCCAAGTTCAAATCAGCAAATCCCTACTTTCTTTACTTCTCTGGCCATTTTGTCCTTTACCCTATCATCTGCTCTTCAGCTTCAACATTTTCTTCTTCTCATTCACCCATTTCCAATCTATCATCACCATCATGCCTCCTCATCCCTATCTGCTTCTCCTAATCTCATCTGGGAAAATCAATCCCAATCTTGGCCCCCTAGACATCTTCCATATTCCCTGAATAGATTCAAACTCAACCCCTTTAATCTTATTCAAATCCCTCTCCTTCCTCCCTCTTGAATTGTTTTCTCATGAGCTCTGTGGAATGCATGCTCAGCCTCCAACAAATTTACCTACATTCACAATCTCTTTATCTCTAATGCTCTGTATTTCTCACTTTAACTGAGACTGGGCTTCTCCATGAAGACTCTGCTTCATTTGTTGCCCTCTGTCATGGAGGCAACCTTTTTGCTCATATACCCCACCCATTTGGCCATGCTACCATTAGGCAAACTAGATGGTCTTAGAGCGCCGGTTCTTTGGGGCACTCATTGCTGCTGTTGTCACCCCTCTCGAGACAGGCAGCAGCAGCAATGGGCACAAGCAGTCCCATGACACTTACCTTTAAACTTCAGCACCATGAGGCTGTTTGCTTCTGCTCCTTCTACAATGCTCGATGCAAACTTCCTCCTGCAAACAGGTAATCAGCATTGGGCATTAGAGAGGGGGGTGGAAGCCAATAGCCCCATGGCACTGAATTTTAAAGGTAAGCACCACGGGGCTATTTGTGCCCATTGCTACTGCGGCAAATCCCAGAGAGGGGTGTCAGTGGCAGCAATGGGTGCCTGAGGTGGCACAAGGGATGAAGTTCTCCTAGGATGCCTCATCTCCTTGTGCCGGTCCTGCTCCTTCCTGTAGGTTTCAACCCTTTCTTTCACCTCACTCTCACTCCTTTTCTTTCTTTGAAGTTCTCACAATCTATATATTTGCTACACTAACTCTCTAGGTAGCTGTGATTTATCGACACCCTGACAAGTCTACCTCTTTCTTTCTCACTGACTTTGACTCCTGACTTTCCTTTTTTTTCCTTTGAACCATCTTCCCTTTACTTCATTCTTGGGGATTTCAACATTCATACTGATGATCCTTCTGACTCTTATGCCTCAAACTCCTTTCCTTAACCTCCTCATTTGATCTCCATTTGTATTCTATTGTACCTACTCACCAGCATGATCACTGCCTTGACCATGTCTTTTTATTCATCTGCTCAACCTCAGACTTCTCCATCTCACTTCTTCCTATATCTGACGATCATCTGCTAATTTCCACTCTTAGCCATAACCCACCACAGTCTTGACCAATCTTCTCTAACACATTCAGGAAAATTCAGGTTGTTGATCCTAAAGCTGTCTCCATTGCTCTCTCATCTCCTCTTTCTGAGTTTTTTGAAGAGGTGGTCTCTTCCTATAACACTATACTCTCTTCTGCCTTAAGTGCTCATTTCCTCCCATGGGGCATACTGTGGAGCATACTGAACTTCAGCCAAGCTGACCTCCAAACTCCACTACCTACATTACTGTGTCCCTCTACTGAGTGCTTCTGGCTCAAATCCCTTGCCCATACCAACTTCACACATTTCAAATTCATGCTAACCTGTTTCTAGTCTGCCATAGTACTCTCCAAGCAAGAGTACTATGCCCACCTGACAAACTTTCTTGCCTCTGAACCTCACCATCTCTTTGCAAATCTTCTCTAGTGCCTTCGTCCCCTACCTCTCCTTAGCTTTCTAGCCAGACTTTGACTACTTCCATGACAAGGTTCACACAATTAGTCTGAAATTCTCAACTGGGTCATCTTCCATCCTTCCTTTCCCTCTTCACTCTCAGATCTCTCCTTCAATTCCTGTCTCCCTTTCTTCCTTTACTAAAATCACCAAGGAGAAAATGGCACATCTTCTCTCCTTTTCCAAATTCACTGCCTGCTCCTCAGATCCCAATCCCATCTGTCTACTAAGCTCTATATACTCAGCTGTTGTCCCTTCTATCTGTCATATCCTCAACCTCTCATTTTCCACTGCAATTGTTCCTGCTACCTTCAAAAATGCTATGGTTACACCACTCCTCAAAAAACCTTCACTGGATCCTACCTGTTCCTCCAGTTTTTGGCTCATCTCCCTCCTCCCTATTGCATCCAAACTACTTAAATGTGCAGTTCACTGCCACTGTCTTGACTTTATTTCCTCTTAAGCCAATCTGGATCCACTGCAATCTGGCTTTTGCCCTCTATATGAGTTTGTTGAAGAGGTGATCTCTTCCTATAACACTATACTCTTTTCTGCCTTAGTTGCTCATTCCTCCCATGGGGCACACTGTTGGGCATACTGAACTTTAGCCAAGCTATTCTACAGAATCAGCTCTTGCCAAAAGTTTCCAGTGACCTGTTCCTGGGCAAATCAAAGGATCTTCACTCAATTCTCATCCTTCTTGACCCATCTTCTGCTTTTTATACTGTTGATCACCACGTTGATTTAATTAGTGGAGGAGGGATAGTAAGGAAATCCACAGTACTACCTTTTAACTTTTGAAAGGGAGACTATGATAAAATGAGGAAAATAGTTAAGAAGAAACTAAAAGGAGCAGTTGCAAAGGTTAAAGACTTACATCAAGCTTGAGTGTTGTTGAAAACTACTATCTTGGAAACCCAGGCCAGCTGTATTCCACACTTTAAGAAAAGTGGAAGGAAGTCCAAAAAACTGCCAGCATGGTTTAAAGGTGAGGTCAGAGTGGCTGTTATTGCCAAAAAAGCATCTTTTAGGAAATTGAAAAAAGAGCCAAACAACGAAACCTGGAAACAGCACAAGCACTGTCAAGTTAAATGCAAGGCATTGATAATGCAGGCAAAGAGAGAATTTGAGAAAAAGCTTGCTGTGGAAGCAAAACCACATAATAAAGACTTTTTCAAGTACATTCGTAGCAAAAAACCTGTGAGAGAGTCAGTTGGTCCATTAGATGATAGAGGGGCTATAGGGGCACTAAGAGGCGACAAGGCGATAGCGGAGAGACTGAATGAATTCTTTGCTTCAGTCTTTACTAAGGAAGATGTAGGGATGTTACCCATGACTGAAGTGGTATTTAAAGGTGCAGAAGAATTGAAGGAAATATTGATACATCAGGAAGATGTATTACAACTATTAGATAAACTGAAGAGTAGCAAATCACCTGGGCCAGATGGTATACATCCAAGGGTGTTGAAAGAACTGAAATATGAGATTGCAGACCTGCTATTAGTAATCTGTGAATTTTCATTAAAATAATCTGTAATACCTGAAGATTGGAGGATCGCCAATGTAACGCCAATTTTTAAAAAGGGTTCCATGGGTGATCCAGGAAACTACAGACCAGTGAGCCTGACGTCAGTACCGGGAAAAATGGTAGAAACCATCATAAAGAACAAAATTACTCAGCATGTAGATAGTCATGGTCTAATGGGAGACAGACAACATAGCTTTAGACAAGGAAGATCTTGTCTTACTAATCTGTTATGTTTTTTTGAAGGTGTGAATAAACAGGTGGACAAAGGTGAGTCGGTTGATATAGTGTATCTGGACTTTCAGAAAGCCTTTGACAAGGTCCCTCATCAGAGACTTTTGGCAAAACTAAAGAGTCATGGGATAGGAGTCAGTGTACAATTGTGGATTATAAACTGGTTAAAAGATAGAAAGCAGAGGGTAGGGCTAAATGGCCAATTTTCCCAATGGAGAAAGGTGAATAGTGAGCAAATAGAATGCTAGGTATCATAAGGAAAGGAATGGAAAATAAAACAAAATATATTATAATGCCTCTATATTGTTCCATGGTGAGACCGCACCTTGAATATTGTGTGCAATTCTGGTCGTCATATCTTAAAAAGGATATAGCGTTATTAGAAAAGGTTCAGAGAAGAGCCACCAAAATGCTAAAGGGGATGGAAGGATACTCCTATGAAGAAAGGCTAAAAAGGTTAGGGCTCTTTAACCTGGACAAGAGACGGCTGAGGGGAGATATGATAGAAGTCTATAAATTAATGTACAGAGTGGAACGGGTAAACGTAGATCGTTTGTTTACGTTATCAGAATATAGAAAGACTAGAGGACATGCAATGAAGCTACAGGGTAAACTATTTAAGACTAATAAAAGAAAATATTTTTTCACTCAACGTGTAATCAAACTCTGGAATTTGTTACCGGAGGATGTAGTAAAGGCTGTTAGTGTAGCTGGATTTAAAAAAGGTTTGGACAAGTTCCTGGAGGAAAGGTCCATAAACCATTTTTAAGAAGGGACCCAGGATAGCAATGCTTTACCCAGTACAAGCATTGTGGAACCTGTGTCTTTTGGGGAAACTGCTAGATACGTATGACCTAGATTGGCCACTGTTGGAAACAGAATACTGGGTTTGATGGACCTTGGTCTGACCCAGTATGGCATATCTTATGTTCTTATATTCTTATGTTCACCTTCTTCTGGATACCCTATTTTCACTTGGATTTCAGGACTCTTTTCTGTCTTGGTTTCCTTCTTATCTCTTATATCACACTTTCAGGATATGCTTTGATGAATCTTCCTCCACTGCTATTATGCTTTAAGTTGGTGTACCTCAGGGATCTTGGGACATCTTCTCGTTTCTCTCTACACTCATTCTCTTGGTGCCTTGTTCTCCTCCCATGGTTTTCAATACTCTCAGATTTACCTATCTACCCCAGAAATCTCTCCAGAAATCCAGGTCCAAATCTCAGTCTGCTTGTCTGACATTGCTGCCTGGAAGTCCCACTGTCATCTGAAACTGAAGATGGCCAAAACTGAGCTCCTTATCTTTTCCCCTAAATCCAGCCCCCCCCCCCTTCCCACTTTCTCCATTTCTGAGGATAATACTACACTTCTTCCTGTTTCCTCAGTTCACAACCTTGCGGTCATCTTTGACTCCCTCCTTCTCCACACCCATTCAACAGATAGCTAAAACCTGCCATTTCTTTCTCTAAAGCATCTGTAAAATTTGTCCCTTCCTTTCCAGCAGTATTAATCATTATCTATATAGCTAGATAGTTTAATTAGACCAAAGGAAAGGCTGTCCAATGTCAATCTGCTTAGTTATATACATAGCAGCTGAATATTGCTTGAGGTCAGTGATCTGTATGTATATTCTGTGTTGCTGACTATGAGGGAAATTTTAGAAGGAATGTCCGAGTGCAATCTGGGATGTCTAAGCCAAAACATTTGAAAAAGTTGCAAGCACATGGACGTGCCTGATATAGACATCTGCAGGGGTGCTAAAGAGATGTTACCAGAACTATATTTCAGAATGTGGACATCTAGGCTAGGCTAGCAGTTAGAGTAATGGGCTAGAAACTGGGCAGCCAGTGTTCAAATCCCATTGCTGCTAGTGTTGACATTGAAATGAGTACTGGGGATGATAAAGTGCTTTCTTCTCTATACCCTCTGGATGTTTTTCATCTAAAAGTAGCATTGTTCAAATGCCTGTTCATTCTTGGAGCAGATCTAAAGTTAGACGTGATGCTGGACATCCATGATGTTTCTGTCATCAGGTGGGGACCTCCAGGTTCCTGGGACTGCCCCAGTCATGCTTCTACCATGTCCCCATTCATACTTGGATGTCCTCATGCTGGGGATGTCCCCAGAGCCAGCTTCTAAAATGTCCCTGAAGACATCTCTGTGTGTTGGACATATCTATGCCCGTTTTTGGACATCCAAAGCATGAATAGGGCTTCTAAAATGACCCCCTATATGTTTATTAGCACTCAAAATGTATGTTTTTTAAATGGTGTAAATGATGTTTAAAAAAAGAAACTGAGTGTCACAGTTGACAATTGTCCTGTAAACCTTTGAGTATTTAGGCTTCTACACACTTTAAATCAAGCTTGTAAATGTTGTCATAGGGACTTTTTGAATTACAGATGCCCATTTTTCCCATGCTGTGTAATCTGTATTGCTGTTTTACTCTGTATGATTTTTTTTGTAACCTGTCAGGAACAGATTGCATTGCACAAAATAGATACACAAAGACTGATATATTTCCTCTGACTGTTTCAATACTATTCTGACCTGTGTTTAGTGGGGATATACATCCAGGCAGACATATAATCCCTGCTAAATGTCGGACTTGTATTCCCACCTAAGAGCTCCCCGCATGTACTGCCAAGATGTGCAGGGAGCTCTGGATGGGGTTGGGAGTGGGTGGGCCAGAGAAGGAGCGAGGGTGTGGAATAGGTGGGACTCTGACCCCGGATGTACAGAGTCAATTCCTGTGTCAACCCTGTATGTCTGAGGTCGGCCGTCTACACAGGGAACTAATGCCACTTCAGAGGTGCAATAAGTACCCCAGAGGTTTGCGGCAGACAGCAGCAGGACTAGCAGAGAAGATGAGCAGGGGCAGGGTGTTCCCTGCATTCTGATCCCGGCCTCGGAAAGCCTAATCAGGGGTCGGGCAGTGTGGAAGCAGGCAGTTTGATTGTTGCGGCCAATCATGGCTCCTGCATGAAGGCACGGTGACATGCCAACAAGATGCCATGGCACCGCAGCTCCATGCAGGAGCCTAGCTGGGCTAGCCAGGGAAGTGCCTGGATGTCCAGAAGCACAGAATAGGGGTACATCTGGGACATCCAGGACCTATGCCCCAATTCTGCTCCCATGGGGCCGTCTAGCTCCCGCGGGATCAGAATCTGGTGCATAGCCAGGCCATCCAGATTTCTGGATGTCTGGATGGCCCAGACGTGCCCCGTCGGAATTGGCCTCCATCTTGTGTCTTCTGTGGGTGGAGAAATAGCTGTCCAAGAGGGTATCCATTCAGTGGCAATTTTCAGTACACTAACTAGATAAGAAACTGTATAAAGTTAGGCCAAAAAATCAGGCCTAACTTTATGCGGTTTTGTTGTCCAGATAGGGGGTTATTCATGCCTACCCCCACCGTGTCTAACCTCCATGCCAGTTGTGCAAGAAAGTTAGACAGGGGTGGGGAAGGGGCGGGGAAGGGGCAGAATCTGGGTGGGCAGGTGGTGGGAGATCGCCGGCCCTGGATGCACAGGGCCGATTCTAATGTCAGCCCTGTACGTCCAGGGTTGGCAACTTGTATGGGGAAGTTATTCCACCTCCAAGGTCGAATAACTTCCCCATATGTAAAGGATTGGCGGACTGGGGTGCGGATGGGGTAGGGGGGGGCCTGAAGACATTCCCTGCAGCCTGACCCTGGCCTTAGGAGGCCAGATTAGGGGTCAGGCTGCGGGGAATGCAGCGTTGGAGTCCAGTGGCTGGCACCATGGATCTTCAATGGAGCCACGGTGCCATGGCAACATGATGCCATGGCACCATGCTCCATTAAAGAGCCTTAACTGAGTTAGCCAGGAAGGTTCTGTACATGCAGGCCATGCTGAATGGTAGTCCTGGCCTGCACATACAGGGCTGTTCATGATTCTGATCCCACAGGGCTGGACGTGCCCCATAGGATCAGAATCACAATCCCCTCTGTAAGTCCCCTCTGTATGTCCAGCTCAGACGTACAGCATTAAAAAATGCTGACCATGGCAGGCTAAATGAAATGAAGGTTCAGTGTTCCCCCTGAAGCAGCATTTCTATGCCAGCATCAGGGTGGTCTCTTCATGAATCTGCAGTAGTCCATTCCTTGATCTATGAAGGAAAGGCACTGGCAGTCTGGGAGGGATTGCAACTCATTAATTGAATGGCAGATGACAGACTCATAGTGGATTCTGCCACTCAAATATTCTGCTTGGCACAGTGCAATGCTGGAGTCACTCATTGGTTCCTTTTACCTTTAAATGTTCACATTGCTTCTTAAAAGTTGTATGAAGTTCAATATTCTTAAGAGGCATCATTACACTACAGGCTTCTCCTCTTTCATAACTACAGTGTAACCACAAAGTTTAGTATTCTTCATTTCAGTCCCACCCTGTTTTTTTTAAGAGAATGTATTTATGTTAGTCTTTTTCCCTGTGTGCCTTTTTCTACTTTCCCATTAACCTTCTCCTACTTCTGCAGTTTTATTTTAGAATCCCTCTGTTTTCTGATTGCTTCAAAATGTATGAGTAAAGCTTCTTGCATTTATAACACCAGTCACAATGGAATGAACTCTTCACCATAAACATTTGTTGCTAGTTTGCATATGGTTTCAGTATTACAAACAACTTGTTTATCACACCCTTACAATTTTTGCATGCTTGAAAAATGATTTTAGGCGCATTTTGCTTAAGTGACAGTGTCTGTTGGGCAGGGTCCATCCATCTCTCTGTGTGTCCGTCTATCTGTACATATCTGTTTGCTTGTGCATGCACAAATTAACAAATACACAGTGCTTCTCAAATGGCTGGGTAGAACAGTGCAAACATGGAAGAGTCCGAGGAAGTTCCTGGGTCCTGCCAGCAGAAGGAAGGCAGTGCTGTGGGGAAGAGCCAGCCGGAGGTGCAAGCGAAGATTTGAGTCATTGTTCCTGAATTTACACGGAAGTCCTTGATTGGTTCAGCTCTAAAACCTGTTGTACCCAAATAGAAGAATACATGTTGTGCATGCATTTTCCTTCTCTCTCTCTCTCTGCATGTGCTGCACCAGGCAGCAGTCTATTGCATGAAAAATCCACCTCGTGCTACCTGCCTACCTGCCACAGACAGAGAGAGAGGTGAAACTGGATCCTGGCCCAAAGGAATTGGCCCCAGCAGCCCAGCTCTGCCGCAGTGTGTCAAGATGACCATCCCTAGCCTGATCTGGGTCAAGGAGAAGCTAAGCCCAATAGTGCTCCCATCTGGCCACCAGGACTTAGGCAAACTAGGCAGCCACCTATAGTAGCAATGTTCTGGCGCCGGCCCATTGCCACCATTGCTGTTCCTCTCGGGGACTTGCAGCAGCAGCAGCAATGGTCTCAAACAGCCCCACAGTGCTAATCTTAAGCCTTCTGTGCTGCAAGGCTGTTTGACGTCCAGCCCCACCGAGGCCCAATGTCTGTGCTCTGTGCTGCAGCCTGGAGTGTCAATTTCATGGTGGTGCCTGCCGCAGAAGAAAAAATTCAATTTTTCATCCACTGGACTGCCTGCAGTAAAGTAGGTAAGACTAACTGGCACAGTAGCCTCATAATATTAAAGTGACCTGGTGCAGTGCTTCTTTTTGTGCTGCCTGCTAAAGCAAGGCAAGGGGATATGCCGGATTAGAGGGAGGAGGAGAGGGTCCACCCAATCCATCATACCCTCTTACTTCAGAGAGCAGTATTAAAAACCCCACAACAACGCAGCACTGCCCCCTCCCCCAAACTCAGCATGTCCCTTTACTTTAGCAGTCAGCACAAATAAACCACAAAAGAGCAGCTCTGCATGGCCCCCCTGAAGGGCCAGTGTGACCCAAGAGGGAAACTAGGTGGTCGCCTAGAGCACCGGTGTTCCTAGGGCTCCTACTGCCACCACTGTGCCCTTCTCCAGGACCTGAAGTGGCAGCAATACCATTTAAATGGCACAGCAGTGCTTACCAGAACTCTCCTGTGTTGCATTGCCCTTCCTGCTCTCCTTGATCCCTCACTTCTGCCCACTCTGATGCAGACGTCCTGCTTCTGTGATGGTGCCAAGAGTTTGGGAAAGTGCTGCAACGCCATGTAAATTGCATTGCTGCTGCTGTAAGCTTCAGAGAGGTGGAAGCAGCAGTAATGGGGGCAGAAGTGGCTGCAGGAGGGCAGCAGGATTGAGGGCCCCCCTAGGATGCCTCGTTTCCTTGCATTGCCCTGCCCCCTGATCTAGTATATTCCCTTGCTTCAAAGGGCAGCACTATTTTTTTTTTACTTTTTTTGTGCTGCCCACTGAAGCAAAGGGATCAGTGATGATATTAGGGGTTCTGCAACCCTGGGCAGACCCTCCGTGCCGCCACCCCCCCAAAAGACTGCACCTCTGCCATGCCGTCCCCACCTTGTGCTGAAACGGTGGTGGCTGAACTGCTTCTTCAATGCTTCATCGGGCCTTAAAGAGCCCATGCGCCTGAGAGCTCATGGCCTGTAGCTCCTGCCCCCTGCTGGAGTGGCCTGTGTTTTCTGTGCTTTGTGTCCTACTTCTCATGTCCGGGGTCATCCCTATAACAACTCTCATATCACTTGCTAACGTTGCCGCAGATGTTCATACAGAATCTGAATGCAGTGAGTGTTGTATAGGCAGGAGAGGGGGGGGGGGGTGCTGACACCAAACATTTGGGCCTGCAAAGAGGCTGCTAGCCTTTATTACTGGGAATTCCTGCTAACTAGATCAATCACAGGCAGCCACTCACATACTATCTGTGTCCTGTCTGTTAGCCACCATGAACATATTGGCTTTGTACAACCACATGGACATCATACAATCTGTCTAGACATCATACAATCTGTCTAGTGCTTGAACTACCATAAAAGAAACTGCACCCATATGTATTTATTTGTGCTTATTTACCGCTTTTAGTGAATCAAAGCGGTTTACAAAAAACTTTAAAAACATAAATGTTACATTATAACATTATTACATACAACTATTTAACAGGAGTGTAGAGGGAATAGGTAATTATAACTTGGATCTGAAAATAATTCAGATAAACTATGTACAGAGAATTAAGTCTATAAATCATTGGTTCAGGATTAGAAGTTGTCATATTATGTGGGAGGCATGATGTCATATAATGTGGGAGGCATGATACTTAATAGAGGTATTTGTTTAGGTGACTGGTTCACCATAGTAATTCCTGAACAGGAATGTTTTAAGTAGCTTGCGGCAGGATTTAGGGTCCTTATTGTCTCTTATGCTTGGTTGCAGTGAGTTCCATAGAGTTGGGGCATAAAGAGAGAAGGCTCTCTTAGATGTTGTTGAGTTACTGTTTTTGAAATCAGTGTGTGTTTCAAGCGAGTTTCTGTTGCATCTTCTCCTTGGTCTGTTTTCCGGACTGATTCGGATGAATTCTTTCAGGCAGGTGGCTGGATCTGATTGAATGGTATTGAAGATGGTGTGGAGTACCTTATATTTTATTCTAATCTCTATTGGAAGCCAGTGTAGTTGCATTAGAATTGGCCTAATGTGATCTTTGAATGAAGACTGCAAAATTACTCTAGCTGTTGCGTTTTGCACTAGTTGTATGCGACGGATGCTTTGTTTAGGAAGGCCCATAAGGATAGCATTACAGAAGTCGAAGTGTGGGAAGATTAAGGCTTGGACTGTTGTTCTGAAATTGTTTTCGGAGAGAAGCGGCCTTAGGTGCTGAATCATTTTTAATTTGGCGCAAATGGCTTTAGTCAAGTTACTTATATGCTTAGTGAAAGAAAGCTGATGGTCTAGTAAAACTCTCAAGTATCTTACTTCTTTTTTTACTTGAATATTTGTATCTTTCATCCTCAAGGTTTCTGGCAGTTCGAAAGAGTTGTCCTTTGTTATGAAAAATATTTCTGTTTTGTTTAAGTTGATTTGCAGGTTGTGGTCTGAAAGCCAGGTGTTAATATTGTTGAAACATTCCATAATATTGTTTAAGTTCAGATGCTCGGTGTTGATTTGGGAGTAAAACATTATGTCATCAGCGTAAAGATTATATTCAATGCCGTGGCTTTTTATGATATTGCAAATTGGTTGGATATAGAGATTGAAGAGAAGCACGGATAGCGTGGAGCCCTGGGTTATGCCTTTCCTTTGTTGAAATGGGCTTGATGAATTATTACTCATTTTAAATTGTATGGTTCAGTTTGTAAGATACTGTAGGATTCGAACCATAATAAAACTGTCTATGAAGCCAGTTTCTTGTAGTCTTAGAAGTAGGTATTCATGGGATAATGAGTCATATGCTGCAGCTAAGTCCACATGCAGACCAGCAGTCCAGAGATGAACACAAGAAGGGGTACGTACCCACATAGCCCCCTGGTATGGTAAGGTGAAATGACTGTGTGCGTCACTGTCACATAGTAGCAACAGACAGTATCCCAACAGGGTGCCCCATAAGAAGCTAGAAAAGATGTCTTTTAAGGCAGACTGATCCGTAGCACAATGGGTAAGACACTGTCAGGTGGTGCAAGGTCTGTGAGTTCAATTCCCCCTGTGTGTCCAAGGACCAAAGCTGCCTGCAACAGTACCCTCCACAAACAGTAGTCACTCATATGTAGAACCAGTCACCACTCTACTTAAACCATAGATAACCCCATATTTTTGTCGGACACAAACAACCTGAGAGGTGGGAAAAAATGCCCACCTCCCCTCGTTGGGAGTGCCCGTTTAATCAAGAGAGCCTCAGCCCCCAAAGGTAGAAAACAGTGTGAATCTGCAGCCAGAACCGGGTGTGTGAAACGTACAAAGTCAAATATATACACAATTCATTTAATAAAGGAAAGACAACGTCAAACTGTGCTTGAAACAAGGCAGGGGACAACCCAATTGTCCTGCCATTGTAAGCCAGCAGCAAACACCACCAGGACATGCTTTGTTTGGCACAAGTATGGGCCCTGTACTAAGTGAATGTGTCCCTGCCAGGTGGGCGTATCTGTGGATGAGTGTGCGTCATGACCCCCACACTAGATCAGTAATGTCATAGGTCAGTGATGGCTAACCTTTTTGAGCCCGAGTGCCCAAACTGCCGCACAAAACCAAAGAATTTCCTCAAAGTGCCAGTACGTCAATTTGCATAAATATTTGCATAATGCTAACATACACTAACTTTTAGTAAACATGTCTCTTAATGAGTGTATGGATAAAGACAGACTAAAAGATTTCTACATTACTATAATCCAGTGTCAACCGCCAGGCACATTAGGAACTACTACAAACACTGCCCATTTAGAACCAATAGCAAACCCGCCGTATCCTAACAGCACTACCAGGACTCACAAAGCACCACACCATACCTATAAAAAGACAACACTGCAAATATTAAACCAATACATTTCAGACAATAACAATACATGACCTACTGGGGAAAGAGAACAAGTGGCAATGTCAAAAAGGAATTACATAAACAGAATACCTCAGCTCAGTTGCAATTGCTCCAGACACTTTCTTCTGGTTTCTTCATGTTTTCTGCTAACTCTCCATCATCTGCTGTCCATTTGTCCTTTCTTCTCTCTTCTAGTTTTTTTTTCCATTCTCTCTCTCTACATCCGCTTTAACATACTAATCTTTCTCCTTTTGCTCTTTCCTCATTCCTATTTCATCCACTCAAATTTTACCCCTCCATCCTTAATCCCCACTTACTCTCCCAATACCCGGCCAATTGTAGATTTTTTATCCCTCCCACACAAAATATTTTTCCCCTCTCCATTTTACTCTCCCAGCCCCATCCCATTCTAATCCTCCCCAACATCAGCTCCCTTCTAGTTCCAGCCTCACCCAGCATCCATTCCCTTCTAGTCCCTGCATCAGCCCATTTCCAGTCCTAGCAACCCCCCAACCCAATACCAGTCCTAGCCCCCCCCATCAACTCACTTCCAGCCCTAAACCCCCATCACCCCATTTCCAGACAGCCCCCATCAGCCCACAGCCCATTAGCAGTCCTACCCCCCAGCCCATTAGCAGTCCTACCCCCCCGCCCGCCCGCCCGCCCGCCCATTAGCAGTCCTAACCCCCCCAGCCCATTAGCAGTCCTAACACCCCCCCCCTCCTGCCCATTAGCAGTCCTAACCCCCCCCGCCCGCCCATTAGCAGTCCTAACCCCCCCAGCCCATTAGCAGTCCTAAACCCCCGCCCCACCCGCCCCGCCCATTAGCAGTCCTAACACCCCCCCTCCTGCCCATTAGCAGTCCTAACACCCCCCCTCCTCCTGCCCATTAGCAGTCCTAACCCCCCCCCCTCCTGCCCATTAGCAGTCCTAACCCCCCCTCCTGCCCATTAGCAGTCCTAACCCCCCCTCCTGCCCTGCCCATTAGCTGTCCTAACCCTCCCCCCCTCCTGCCCATTAGCAGTCCTAACCCCCCCTCCTGCCCATTAGCAGTCCTAACCCCCCCTGCCCATTAGCAGTCCTAACACCCCCCCTCCTGCCCATTAGCAGTCCTAACACCCCCTCCTGCCCATTAGCAGTCCTAACCCCCCCCTCCTGCCCATTAGCAGTCCTACCCCCCTCCTCCTGCCCATTAGCAGTCCTAACACACCCCCCCCCCCCGGCAAATTTTTTTAAAAAAAAAGCAGGCTCTGGCTGCTGCCGCGGCAGATTACAATGTCCCGCGGGGCCCCCTCCGCCCGCTAAGCCCCTCTGCAAGGGTTTTCAGATTCGCGAGGGAGAGCGTCTCCCTCGCGTCTCTGTTAAGCCCGCAGGGGCTAATGGGAAATTTCCCATCAGTCCCTCGCGTCTAAAGGGGCTGATGGGAAATTTCCCATTAGCCCCTGCGGGCTTAACAGAGACGCGAGGGAGACGCTCTCCCTCGCGAATCTGAAAGCTCTTGCAGAGGGGCTTAGCGGGCGGAGGGGGCCCCGCGGGACGCTGCATTCTGCCCTTGCCGCGTCCGCGGCAGCAGTCAGAGACAGCTTTTTTCTTTTTTTTGCGGACCTATGGCCCGCGTGCCAGCTGCAAGGCCTTCGCGTGCCACAGCTGGCACGCGTGCCATAGGTTCGCCATCGCTGTCATAGGTAGTCTGTTTTGTACGTCCAACAAGTTCTGCTGGCAAACACCCACTCACAGGGATATAACCCGAAGGTGTCATATAGGGCACCCTAAAAGCCACACCAGAGGGCAAAGGCTAATGTGCACTGTCTGCCAGAGCACCCTATAGGGCGTGTCACAAAGCGCCCCATAGGGCATGTTATAGGGTCCCTGATGAGTCACTGTGAGGAGTCTGCAGTGTGAGGGTGTTGCTGTCAGCACCAATGTAAAGCAAGATAACAAAATGCCCCCCAAGGGGCGCCAAATGATCCACTGTGTGCTGAAACCCATGACCTAGGGGCCCCCCCAGGCATGGAAGTAACTATTTGCTCATATTACTAGTGCAAATAACACAGTCCCAATAATGAGGTGGCCAGCTACTGGAGCAGAACTGTCAAATGACCCAAATACCCACACCAGAACCACAGAAGTTGCACTATGTACATACAAGGGATGCCTGACAAGGAAACAAAGCAAGGTCTCAGCAAACAAGGGCATATGGCAAACACAATCAAGACCAAGGCCATGGTCATTACCAAATATATAAGGCCCAATAACATCACAGACCCCTTTCCAAAACTGAATGTCACTGGCAAAAGCAAAAGCAAAAACAAACATACTATGGTTAGTGTGCGCAAGAAAATGCAGTTGTCCGTAACACCTGAACCACAACCCCCTGACTGTGCACCGAGGGGCGCCATGTCTTCACCCAAGGTGCCTGCTGGGGTGCTAAGGATATGGGTGTATGCAACAGTACCCATGGTGCACTGCACATGCACAGCAGCAGTCCCGAAATGACCATAGGAGGGGGTAGGCACCCCCACAGCGCCTGGCCCGGAAGGGAGAAATTAATATGTGCGCCACTGCCATAGAGCAGCAAAAGACAGTAGCCCAACAGTGTGCCCAAGAAGAAGCCTGAAAAGGTGTACCAGTACGGTGTCAAGACAGGTGTCCAAAGCTAAGTGCAATATGAGGTACATAGGGATAGGAGAGTGCTGATGGAACCGTGGCCCATAGAACAATATGGCACGGTGCTCCAAAAATGGTATGTTTTCCAAGGTCAGTGTGCCCTAGGGGCTGCAAGGTGTTCCTGGAGGGCCTGCAGGACCTGCATGGAACAGAGACAGATGTAGTACAAACACCACCTAGAACCCACAGTAAAGACAATGAACAGGCGACAGATGGAGGGCGAGTAGGGAGTTAATGGACCCTCATCCCTGACAGCATCACACATGTCTGGCAGCAGCGCAGACAAACATGGCGGTGGCAACAGCATCACAGCAAAGGGTGTTGGCACCCTGGTGTACCGGAAAAACAGTGTATGGCAGGTGAGGAGAATATGTGTCCCCCAGTGGAGGGTGAGGTGGCCAGAGGAGTGAATCTAAAATGCAGAACAGGCACGGGACCACCAAGCAAAAAGAGATGCTATGCAGACAAGGGTAGCAGGGTAGGATACGGGGCAACAGTCCACAGCAACATACAGGACATCTCACACCACAATGATGCAGATAGATGGACCAAAGGATGGACAGCAAATGTGATTAGGATAATATGAGCGGCCAGGACGTAGAAGCCAAGAAATGAGTGTTACAGCGACCACAGGTACCAGTGCAGGAAAGGCATAAAAACAGGGGAACAAAGAGAGTGCAAAGCTATGACCACTAGGATGGAAAGCACTGCAGAAAAAAAATGACCACAACAACACCCTGAGGCACACAGAAATGGATGCAGACAGGATCACAGCATGTCAACATCCAAAACCACAGCTGCGTGTCAGGCGATGGAACCACAGAGCGTAGCCAAGATGCAGTACACATGTGGAGGAGGGGTCCACAGCCAACAACACAGTCCACAGGTGGGATGGAAGACACATATGAACAGGTCCACACACACACACACACACACCAGGAAATATAATGCAGTGTAAACAACATGCAACTGATCAGGGGAGTGACACATGAGGGGTGGAAGGGGTTAGGCCAATGGAGGGCCATGTGGATGGGCTGTGGAAAGGGCAATGGACTGAAAGAGGAGCATTTTAATGACCAACAAGATCAGGGATGAGGCCCAGGCCAACCAACATCAGCAGCACCAATACACAGGTAGGCCAGCACATGCACCACTCCAGGAGGAGAACTACAATTAGTCCAGACAATGTGGCACAGGGGCAGCAAACATGCCACACGGACATGAACAGCTCAACCATGGATGGGTGGGCGGAGATGTGATGGGGCTGCACACATCATATGGCCAAGTAAGCAGCAAACAAGGAAGGAAAAGACAACTGCCAGGTGTCACCCAAAACGTCAAGCACATGAGTGGCAATGAAATGGGGTGACCAAACCCCAAATATCCAAAACAACGAAGGTGCAAACATCTGTCCCCAACAGTCAATCACCAGACCCAAGCAGAAAGCATATTCTGCATTCCGGTGCACCATATGACGTGAAGAACGACATGGGGCCTGTGTGGCAGCCAACGTCGCAAGGACACACCCAACCCACGTTGCGACGCCACCCACCTGTTTCTGCCCATGGAGCCTACACACCCTGACCACCCCCCGCTGGTGCCACCCAAAATCCAAAGCCCTAACTCAGCAGACTTTGCAAACAGACAGTAATATGTGAGGTGGAGGGTCTCACCATGACATGTCCGCACAGTGTATGCACTCACTGTATGCACAGCAGACACCATCCCCAGCAAACAAAAGACTGGTGAAAGCATGCAGAGTGACAAGGCCACATGCCATGCCAACAGTGACGGTTCAAAAATCACCAACCCATGTACAGCTCATCACCCCCCTACTGCAAAAAACGAAACACCCAAACAGGTCATGGCAGCAACGGCAGGCAAGTCACCGCAGGAACAGTAACAATAGGCCAGCAATGAGTAAGAGAAAAAGGCCTGTGTCCAAAGTGCAGAGGACTATCTCCCTGTGTCACCAACATCCAGGAACATGCTCACATGGGTACTGTGGCTAAGCACATATGGATGACGGGATCACCAGATGCAGTGGAGCACATGTGTCAACATTGTTGACAGTGTCCTGTGTGAAAAGATGCAGATATCAGGTAAGGGAATGGCATACCCACCCACGACCCCTGGAGGACAGAAAGGAGACACACACATAAAAACAGCAACACCCAGAATGCATAGATAGCACAACATGACATGGCCACAACACTGAGCACAGTGCACATGGACCACTGCAGGAGATGTCCCTGAAGACCAGGACACCATCCCAATATGTTCATGTAAATGCACATGACACGCATACACCCCAGGGGTCCAGAGCATGTGCAGCAGTGGTGGCACACAGAGATAACAACGAAGGACATCCTGATAGCAATAGGCCAAATGCAGCATCAGCACGTGGTGTATTTCCCAGAGGATGGAAGGTGAGGCCCACCTGAAAGGTATACCAGTGGCCTGACTGGGAATGTCCATGTCAGGCAAGAGCACAAAGAGCCCCAATAGTGGATGCAGACACCAATGGACGGTGGACATCACCACGTCTGCATGGGTAGCTGTGAGTGGAACATGTCCACGGTGTATTGTGTTTTGCGGAAACACAATGTTGATGTACATTGGACCACCAGCAAAACTGTGACACATCTGAGAAAAATATATGACACATGTGCACAATGTACATTAGCCCACAAGCAGAAGGTAACAGAGGGATGAGGGAACATAATTGGAGAGGTGGCCAAACACATCCCTACAACACAGATAGGCAGGGTAGCGCAGAATGACCGGTCATGTAGACAGGTCAATCAGAAACAGTAACATACACTGTGTGACAAGGTACGCATGCCAGAAGGTTCAGATGGCAGGACCCCCAACACTGAACGACAAATGGAGACACACATCATAGTACATGCATGAGTGGCACAAATCTTTCAAATGACTCAATGGCAGTGGCTGTTCAACATACCCTCCAACAATACAATGTCCTGTGCCCGAGTACACACACAGCCTCACAATATGTGTCTAAGATACACCATGAAGACTCCCAAGATGTGAACAGGTAATGGCCACATGTGTGACAGATGGAAGCTAAGGGTAATGGAGCAGTGGTCCAAAGACATGTGCATCACCATAGGAGCAGTGGAGAGAAAACAACATATATGTGTTGTCACCACCAGGGGGCAGACCGCTTCCAATCCAGCAAGCCTGCGCCTGATGGCGAAGAAATAGTTGTGCAACTCGAGTGGTAAAGCAAAAATGAGGTTTTATTCCCCTCCCGGGGTTGGATTATTCAAACAGGTAACTAGAACACAAGCACTTAAACAAAAGTATCCATATCTTTTGGCAAAACACAAAGAACATAAGGGCAATATCTTCTTGCTTCAAAGTAAGAAACACGGTTATATATTTATCTGTAGCACACAGCCTTTCTGCGTGAAACCCACACGTAGTGTTTTCCTGTAACACTAGGTTTTAGCTCTGGCTAGCACAAAGACATTTTCTCAGATGAAATCAATGTACAGTCCATCGGGTCACAGGTGGATGAACATTCACTGAGGGTGTCCACTAACATTGGTTCCTGCACATTTCTAAAGCCTTCTTTGTTTCTATCCTCTAGTTGGGATAGAGGGTATTCTTCTCCCTTCCTGCTATCAAGCTTTAGCCTGCAGGGTTTTCTTTGGGGTTTAGAGATTCCTACCAGGTCCTCATCTGACATGCATACATCCTCTGGTAAATCTCTCTGCTTCTCTGAAGGCAGTGAATGCTCTCTGCTTAAACGGCTAGGTTGGGAGTTGCTGCCCTGCCCCCACCTTAAGCTTCCTGTATAAGGCTGCTCTGCATTCACACGATAAGAACTTTTGTCCTTCTTAACTTTTAACTGCCCACATTCATTCCCCAAGTCCCAGCTTCTTGGTACATACTGTTTTGACACTGGCTTGCACTCACTCCGGCTAGAACGTAGCCTCCATGCTCCAACGTCTCTGTAATCAGCAGGGCATGCACACCTGGCTTCTGCACAAGTAAGCTGCTTCCTCTTGGTGGATTCTGGGTAGCTATGTGGGTGAATCCTTCCTGGTTCTGATTCTGAGTCACTTCCTAGGTTAAAGTGAGAGACTCTTCCTGGTTCCTCCCAGCCAGCTGCTGTAGGTAAGACAGGCTATCTTCTTTGCCTATACTGCTCACGCTGTTCCAGGTCTCTTACACTCAAGTCTTGTTCCAAGTCTGACTCCTCTAACAACTCCTCTTCTCGTGGCAGCTCCCTGGAGGTGTTGCTCTTGTAATGACCCTCCTCTGTGTTCCCTGCACTGTCCTTATAAGGGCTGTAAGTACTTCTACCTCCCAGGTGTGTGCTATCAGGAACTAGGGCGTTTCTCTTTGCTAAATGTTTTCTCAGACCTCGTGGCTGCCTTTGTTGTCGTTGTCCCTGACAACAGCTGCCCACAGGGTCTGTTCTCCCGTCAGCTTTAGAACTGAAATGCTGTGAGTTTTGCATTTTTAAAGTAGAAATTGGGGCTTCTTCATCACAGCGTCTAACCGTGACGACAGCAATGCAATCCTCACTATCTGCCAACTCACCCGAGTCAACAGGAATGGTGCATATATGAACACACACTCCCCACATGCAGCACAGCTTCGGGCAGCATAATCAGCCAATCCGTGTGGGCCCGGAACACAGAAGCTCATCCTGTGGAGCCAAGAACATGACAGAGATATGGAGACATGAGATGGCAGTGCTGCACAATCCATACACCAGCTAACACATGGCTAACCCAGAGACACATCCCCAGCACACCCATAACTTACAGGGAAAGAGCTCCTCGATCAGATGTTGCCTGGCTGCCATCCCCGCACGTGTGTCATCATGGCCAGGTACAGGAGAGCACACAGGATCCACCCCGAGATCCTCATTAATATCGACTGGAACATTGTGCCTGAGAGCAATGTTGTGGAGGATGCAACAGGCTATGATGATCTTTGCCACAGTCAGCGGTCCGTACTGTAAGGCCCCGCCAGTCCTATCCAGACACCTGAAGCGACTTTTGAGAATGCCAAAGGTGCGCTCAATCACTGAGTGACTGGAGGCATGGGCCTCATTGTACCGTATCTCTGCACCTGGCCGAGGGAGACGCACAGGGGTAAGCAGCCAGGTACGACACCCATATCCTGCATCACCTGCAGAAAACAATGGTGCAAAGTTACATGCGTGCTGAGGCACCAATGGAATGACAGACGTAGCAATACAGAACTGGACAGCCGAGAGGCCGTGCACACAGATATGAGGCAAAAGCAGTGCACACAGTGGTAGTGCATCAGAGGCTGTCGAGGCCAGAGGCAAATGACCATGACATGCCGATAGGGGCAGTGCACACCCATGTAATTGTGTCACAGGACATGTGCCAAAACTGTGCCGAAAGAGAGCAGTGGTGGGAGCTGTGAGCCAAGATGTCTGACAGTGGCAAAACACACCCGGGGGTGCAGGGATGCACAGGTGTGCAAGTAGGTGGCTGGCCTGATCTGCCGCACACACAGCATAGGCCACTGGGATACATTGCGGGGGTGGGGTGGGGGAAGCAACAGGCGGTGGTGGCAGGGGACATCGAAGAAGGTGCCCAGACATGCAGCAGACATGTGTCATAGCTGAAGCGCCCACAGCACATTTCACGTGTAGCCCCCAGCATGGCCAGAGAGAGAAGGTCGCGCATACAGAATGACCACCACGAGGATGTGTCTGTGACCCCATCCCCCCCCTACACAGGATGGCACATGTACAACCATGCAACATATGGGCTGCCCAAGTGACTGACCCCACTGGGAGACGTGTACAACTGCCAGTGCAGTATACCCGTGCCCAGATGTGGAGGCCATGGGCAAGTTGCAGGTGTAGCTCACAGGCATGGAGGGGACACATCATATGCAGCACGGGTGCCCCTGGACACAGTAATTCAGAATAAAAAAGGGCAAGGCCACAGAAAAGGCGACACCACATGGCCGCTGGGACACACATGTGAGAGAAAACAAACACACATGGTAGACAGAGAGATGGGTGTCATTGCACATATGTCTGTGACCAAAACACCAGTGACATGGCATGAGGTAGTGTGCCACACCCAATAGTCTGCACCCAGAAATAACACCGCAATGTCAGGCATGCAGTGGACAATGGTGACAATGGTGTATAGACAACCACCTACAGTAGGTGCATGTCATACACATTGAATACCCACCCAGCAGGACGTAGTCCTCATATTGACCAGCCTCAAACTGGCCAAACACTGCCGAGTTCTGCAGGATATAGGAGTCATGGGCAGACTCTGGAAACCATGGGACCACATTCAGGATACGCATACTTGCATCACAAACAACCTGCACATTGAGGGAATGGAAGTGTTTGTGGTTGCGGTACACAACCTCCCTGTCGCGTGGCGGGACAAGGGCAACATATGTGCAATCTATAGTGCCCATCACGTGTGGTATCCCAGCAATCCTATGGAATGCCTGTGCCAGGGCCGTCCAATGTTGCCTCCCGTTGGGAATTGCAATGTAATTCCCAACCCGGCTGACCATGGCACGCAGTACCTGGTGGAGACAGCGGGAGAAGGTCGGGGTAGGGATGGACATCACATGATCGCCACACACCTGGTGGAATAGAAAGATCCAGAATACAGCAAACATAAAACTTACCTGTTTGAAATGGCACTGCGCGCTGTGTCGCGCGTTCCCATAATGCACCCGTGGCCAATCATCTACGTTTCACAATCATCTACGTGAGTCCCTGAGATGTAGCAGGGTGTAAAGAAACTGCGTATCACACTAGAAACCACACCCAGACGCCAATATAGGAGTGACATACAACGAACGTGCCCACAAGCAGGGAACGGAAGAGGCGTTGTAACGCGCGTAACGAAGCATGCGTCTGAGTGATGTCACGTATGCGTCACGTAGCGCTACTACTAAGGTGCAGATAAACATAGCAATATATCAAACATGGGAATATGTGGGCCAGCAGTACACACAACGAAACTGTTATAAAGGCACGTGTAAGATGGATCCCTGAAATGGCACCTGCTGCCTACCCGAACACATATGATGTCACTTCCTGCGCGTAGCACCGCACGTCGCAACGTGCCTCGCGGCGCACATGGTTGTGCGTGTGGCTGTGCGCGTAGCCAACGCCCCGCGACCCACGCCCCATGGAAACCTATATGTATGATTGGCTGTGTAAGGCAAACCCCCGAGCACAACCATACGTGACAGTATGGAGCGCAGGGAGGCAGAGGAGCAGGAGCATGCAGTGGACCAGCCCACCCACCCATCAGCACAAACCACATCTGGCGAAGATGAGGTGCCAGGGCCATCCGGGGTTGAGCAAGCACCAAGTGCACATGCAAGTGCAGCTGGGAGACCAAGGCAGCCCAGAGTCCCAGTCCCAGCAGAGATACGGCGGAGGGCCATACGCTTCAGCCAGCAAGAAAATGATCTCCTCCTGGCAAACATCTTGGAGAGATATGACCTTTTGTTTGGGCGCCAGAGCTCAACCATCACAATAGCCACTCGCACCAGGGCATGGTCTGAGGTCCAGGCAGCAGTGGCAGCAGCAGGGGGACCCCACCGCGACATTGAGAACTTGCGAAAACGCTATTGTGACATCAAAAGAAACATACGGACTGAGCTTGTGAGGGAGAAACATAGGGCCCAAGGCACTGGAGGGGGCCCAGCTCAGGTGGCAAACCTCTCAGACCTTGAACGTCGCCTGGCCGAGAGACTTGGCCCAATATATGTACATGGCCTACCCGCTGCATTGGACACAGCGCACCCACAAGCAGGTAAGGGGGGAGTGCAGACCAACTGTGGGATATAGCACAGACACATGGTGTGCGCCACAACAAAGGGGGGGGGAGTACGTGGCTGTTTGGGAATTGGGGGGCAACTGAGACACAGAGGCAGTATCCATTCAAGAGCCACGGTGGGGGGCCTGTCTATGGGTGGCAGTGGGCAGCAAAAGTAAGTGAATGGGAGGCTGTGCAGGGGTGGCAGGCCCACAGTGACAGCAGAGGGTGCTGACATGTTGCATGGCTCACGGTGCAGGGCTGGCAGGGGCAGTAGGGCCACACAGGTAGGGAGATGGCCAACCGGAAGGCACACTGCACCTGCTTAGGACAGGCTGGGTGGTGGCAGGATGAGGGTGGTGATGGCCATGCATGGGGTGTGCGGCAGCACCCAGGGGTGTGGGGGCCTGGGGAAGCAGGGCACAGGGGATACTTGCATGGGGAGTGCACAAACGTAGTGGGCTGCCACTAGAGCCATGGGCCAGACACACGCGGATCAACAACCCACAGATGCCTGAGGGGGATGTGACGGGGTGGGGAGGCAGCCAGACCCCCATCTGACCTATGTAACCTTGTGGCACCCAGGTGATGTCAGCGCCATCGAGGCACAGGAGGAGGCACAGGGTGAGTCAGCCACGGGACCATCCAGCCCAGTGGACACTGTGTCTGAGGTGGCCCATGTGGGAGCGGAGAGGCAGGCTGCACCCCTGGGGGATGGGGACATGCAGGTCCCACGAACTGCAGATGGGGACACAACACCCACCACTGCAGGCACTGGGGACGGGCCTGCAGATGAGGCGGAGCGACACCGGAACGAGACATTGGCTGCTGTGGCAGATGTCATCGGGGAGATGCAGGCGCACTCTGCAGCAGCCCATAGAGATGCAGAGGGTGAGTGTCCCAATGTGCTATGGTTGATATGCCTCCGAACAGGTGTTGCTTTTTCCCCTGTCTCACATTGCACTATGGCCTCTCCCCACAGGTATACGGCATGTACTGCGTTCGGTGGCCCTGGCACAGCGGCACCAACTGCAGCTGGCACGCTGCCTGCAGTGGACCATGTCTTGGGTCCTTGCTGGTGTCGACCGCATGGCCACGGCATGTGAAAGGATGGCTGACGCCCAGGAGCGGATAGCAGCAGGCAGGGGAGCAGTTACTGTCCATCTGCAGCAGCCAGAGCCAACACCACCACATACACCTGCAGCAGCAACAGCACTGGCAGCAGGGGGGGCAACAAACACCAAGGGTTGGGCGGGGCCGCCCAAGGGGTGGCAGAGGGAGGGGAAAATAAAGGGCTACACAGGTGGCCAGTGAAGGAGACATGTGTTCATTGTCTCATTTGGGGCCCGACAATCGCACATCCCCACCCCACCCCCTGGCCCGTGACCAGGGCACGACACGGTGCCACTGATGTCATCAGCCATTGCCCCCCCCCCTCAGCCATGTCCACCATGGGTACGCAGCCAATCACATAAGCTGCAATGCTGGACCACCACTCCCATGCCGTGGTGGCTTGCATTGTGTCGTGGGGGCTCACGGACCCCGTGGACCAATACCCTGTTGAGCCCTCACCCACCATTGGTCCCTGTGTTGGTGTAGGTGCACTGTATGTCCTGCATGGGGAGCCACATTGGCCACTCCCATCACGCTAAACCCAAACAGTATGTGCACTGCACATGTCACATACTCCGGTTCACATGCTCCCACAGCCATCCACCTTGGCGCACCCGTGACACATGTCCACTGTGGTCCCCTGAGCACACCCTTGCAGCTTCCAACACCTTAGGGTGACCACCCGCTAAGGCCTACCCATCACCCTGTGCACCAGTGGCCGCAATATACACCTACACCCCCTCACCCCCCATCAGGCACATCCCAATACCACATTTGGCTCCATAAGCTACATCCATTAACTGTCACCTGTCGCACCATCCACACTGCGCTCCACCCCATTCACAGCCACGCCGCACTGTGCCACTCCTCTGGGCATTATCCTGCTAAGCCCCCGTCCCCACCCTCTGCTGTGCCCACCCCCAGAACCCCACACCCCTGTGGGTGTCACCACCGATGGGCCAATGCACTCCACTGACAGTATGCTCTTGTACCCCCTAGGGCCAGCCATTACACCCATCACACCATACAGCAAGGTGGTCATGCGTCTCCCAGCGGATCATTGGACCATCCTGTACCATCCCCCTTTCCCACCCTGCATGCTGGTATACGTGCTTGCCATCTAGCCAGCTGTTGCCGGGCCCTACACACTCACAGCTGGCAACACTGCTCACTCCCCCCCCCCTCAGGCACCAGCTTCACCACCTCCTGAGGTGCACCCTCTGTGTTCTCACCCTAACCCCACCCCTACGCAGCCGTCCTACCTTTGCCACCACAGCCTAACACTATGGGGTTATGCTGGATAGGCTACACAGGCTGTCCACCCTCCCCCGCCATATGTCCCATTGTCACTCTGTGCTGCGCGCCCCGCACCTTCGTACACATCTGCTGTCGCACATCACTCATGCACGCCACTCTCCCCCCTGCTCGTTGCCCCACCCTCTCAGCAACGTAGCTGTGACATGTCTGTGGAGGTGCTCTCACCGCAGCCCTTACCTGTTCCACGTCCTCCCTCGCCTCTCAGAGTGAACACTGACACACCCATCACTCGCACAGCACTGTCACCTAGCAATGAGGGACATCTGACCACCAGGTTCATATATGAAACGTAGAACATTTAAAACATATTTATATTTATAACATATTTACAACATTTGAACTGGGACACACATAGTCCAACATTGTTACATAGTATATGATGGCAGATAAAGACCAGCATGGTCCAACTAGGCCTCCTAGCCACACAGCATTGGGCACTCCCATCCCTGTGGACGTTGTGATGGAGAGGCAATGGCACGGTCCGTCACAGGGTGGGTGTGCCATGTGTGTCCACACACTACACACCCCGGGGACCCCTGTCGAATGGTGGCTGACCGGGTGCGGCACCGACAAGGCGCTCATCGAGCTCACGCAGACGGTCAGCCACCATGGACAGGGTCGCCAGCACCTGCCCCTGGATTAGGGCGAACTGCCTCTGGGCGTGTGCCTGGGCACGCACAGCCACAGCCAGACACAGACCGCACATGCAGCCGCACAGACACACATCTCCCCGTGTCTGTGTGGCTGCATGCACGGCTGACCTGCCTGCGGCAATGTGTGGCAGACACACGTCCAAAGGGCGTGCTTCGCCATGATCATGGGGCAGGTGGCTGGTGCCCCCATTGCTCTGTGGCGGAGCGTGCCATTGGGGACCTGTCCCCCCCCCCTGCCAATGCTGTACAGCCCCTCCCCCCCTGCCTCCACCATCCTCTCCACATCCCCTACCCCCTCCTCCCCCACCTCCCCCTCCCTTTCCCTGCCACCCACATCCTCCCTCTCCCCTCCCCTGTCCCCCACATCCCCCCCCCACATCCCCCCCCCTCATTTCCCCGGTCCCCCAACTCCGCCGCATCACTCTCCATGTGATCCGCATCCTCCCCATCCCCTCCCATATGCCCCTCATCCTCCTCGTCCCCCTCCTCTCCCTCATTGGGGCGTGGGGATGCACCCACATTCCCTCCATCGCCATCCTCGGGTGGCCCTTCTAGTCCACCGCCCTGCAGGCCCACGTTGTCATTGGCCCTCTCCCGGGCCGCAGCAACATCCGGGTCCTCCGGCCTCGCTGGCTCAATGGCTGCACGTGCATCAGCTGTGGGAGAGGTAACACATATCATCCCCTGGGTACACATCATATTCCGCAGTCACAGTGGTCCTGTGGTTCCACCACTCGGTGCCCTCCAGGGCCATGTCACAGTACTCACCATTCTGCTGCGCCATCCGTTCACGCTGCACCCTGGCCACAAATCTTGGGTAGCGTGCCCTGAGCTCCTTCGCCTTTTTGCGCAGGTCCTCCACCTGTAGGGGTGACACCAAACATTGACCTTAGCTACCGCAGAGACACGTTGGGGTCCCCTGCCTCAGCAGCTAACTCTCTCTCTTCATACAACAAGAGCCTGCCCCTATTGGGTGACACACTCATGCCCCATGCTTTCCCAGGGGACAGTCCCATGTGTGGCCCACGCACACGCCTCTCAGGTCTGTACCCCATGTGCCCTGTGTGTGCACCCCAGCGTACATGACACAACACATCTCTGTGTGCCACCTACACACATCTGCCAGTGCCAATCAGCCACTGTTGGGGTGGGAGGGTGTCACCTGCAGTGCTCCCTGCAACATCTTAGGGCTGTGGTTTGTGTTTTGTGATCACAAACAGGACCTGTTTCCAAGGCACCAGGATGGTGCAGGGAACCCTCTCTTGGGGCCTGCAGCATCTTGGGGCTGAGGTTTGTGTTTTGTGATCACAAACAGGACCTGTTTCCAAGGCACCAGGATGGTGCAGGGAACCCTCTCTTTGGGCCTGCAGCATCCCAGGGCTGGGGTTTGTCTTTTATGATCACAAACAGGACCTGTTTCCAAGGCACCAGGATGGTGCAGGGAACCCTCTCTTGGGGCCTGCAGCATCCCAGGGCTGGGGTTTGTCTTTTGTGATCACACAAAGACCCAGCTGAAATTGGACAGGGATGGGGAGGGGAGCCTTCTCTTGAGGCCTGCAGCATCCCAGGGCTGTGGTTTGTCTTTTGTGATCACACAAAGAACCAGTTGACATTGGACAGGGATGGGGAGGGGTGCCCTCATTTGGGGCCTGCAGCATCTTAGAGCTGTGGTTTGTCTTTTGTGATCACAAACAGGACCTGTTTCCAAGGCACCAGGATGGTGCAGGGAACCCTCTCTTGGGGCCTGCAGCATCCCAGGGCTGGGGTTTGTGTTTTGTGATCACAAACAGGACCTGTTTACAAGGCACCAGGATGGTGCAGGGAACCCTCTCTTGGGGCCTGCAGCATCTTGGGACTGGGGTTTGTGTTTTGTGATCACAAACAGGACCTGTTTCCAAGGCACCAGGATGGTGCAGGGAGCCCTCTCTTGAGGCCTGAAGCATCTTAGGGCTGTGGTTTGTGTTTTGTGATCACACAAAGACCAGCTGATATTGGACAGGGATGGGGAGGGGAGCCCTCATTTGGGGCCTGCAGATTCGGCGGATGTATTTTGTACTTGTGTTGGTTGACAGGGGCATGTTGCAGACCCCTCTTTGCCTCTTGGCCTGAGAGGTGGGACTGGGGTTTCCTGTGGATGGGGGACATCCCTGGCCTGCAAAGGCGCCCCATACCATACCAATGTGGTCTGTGGTGCACTCCTGCCATGGTTGCAGCTACCCCCTTGGGGCTGGGGGGTCTTTTTCTTGGGTGTGTGGCAGACTTTGCTACCAGCCAGATGTGACAGCACCTGCTATTCCCTGGCAATGCATAGTTTCTTTGTGCTTTGGTTACTGGGTGTTTTTTGTTTAGCCTCATCATTTGGGGTGCCTCTCCCCATGCACTTACCTCACGTGGGTAGTCAGAGCTCCTGTTGTATCTATGGGACAGGCGCTCCCAGGCCCTCCTGACCCTTCCAAGGTTCTGCCTCCTGGATGAGCCCAGAAAGAGCCGCTGCTGGCGGAGGCAGAACAACTCTGTCAGGAGATATAGATCTCCCTGGCTGAATGCTGGCTTCCTGGACATGGCTGAAACAAAAACAGGAAGCGGCAGATTCAACACCCAATAAATTTATTATAACCAAATAAGTGGCCTAAGCCCAACACAGGCCGTGTTTCGTATACAACTTCCTCAGGGGCTATCAGGACACACTAAAAAATAAATTGTAAAACCATATTAGTATGAACAAACCATAAATATACCAAAAAGAAGGGTTAAAAAAATAAAAAAATACAAAATTATAACACGAATATACAATATTCATAAAATAAAGGCAAATGGACTACATCAAATGACTTGCTAAGGAAACTCATCAATAATAATCAATTAAAACCATAGAAAAACATATACAGTCACTGAAAATAAACCCTAATCTATTCAATAAACTGTACTATGGATCTGATGACATATAAGTCTATACAATAAACTGTTCTATAGATCTGATGACATATAAATATGTATACATACATATGTAAAAATACATAAATAGAATAATTAAATAAATAAATAATTAAAAATGCTAAATGGAATCCAATAAAGAATTACCCGGCAATTTGTAATCATACAAACATATACAACAAAGAATGTAAAAAAATGCCATATACAGGGGGGGCGGAGCCTGATGTCCAGCGGGTAGGACGCTTTGCGTTGAAGCTCCCGAGAGGCCTACTTAGAATCCTGACTTAATACCTACACAAATTTACTATTTCGCTCCGAGCTGACCGGGGCACCTCGGGGGAATGGCGGCCCATAAACCAGCGCGCTTGGACTTCGGGTCTCCTTCTTCTTCTCACGGAAAACGCTCCAAAACAGAGGTGTCCTCCCCACAGAAGATGGTTCCATTTCGTGAAAACCCCGAGATGCACCTGGAGATTTTGGAAGAAATACGCGGCGTGAAGGAATTGGTGCAGTCCAATGGAGAAGCGCTTCGAGCCATGCGAGAAGACTTTGGAGTGCTCCAAGACCGACTTGAAAGTCTTTCATTACGGCAGGACAATATGGCGGGGGTCCTCGACTCGCACGAGGTGCGCTTGGGCAAACTGGACGAGGCTGAGCGTCAGATACAGAATCTTCAAAAGGAGTTAGAAGATAGCAATAATCGAGCCCGTCGCAACAATGTGAGGCTTCTCGGAGTGCCGGAGGGGGTGGAAGCAGGAGATATAAGAGAATTCTTGCTCAAAAACTCTTCCCTCCTTGCTGAAGATCACCTTTCATAAAGAACTGGAAATCGATCGTGCACACCGTGTTCCTGCTCACATGGCGCTCAACCGCACGACCCCCCGGCCTATTATCTTTAGCTTGCTACGATATCAACAAGTGGAACAAATTTTACATGCTGCCCGAGCGAATCATCATTTGGAATTTGAAGGTCGTAAGGTCTCCTTCTTTCCTGATTTGGCAAAGCCTACCGTTGACCGTCGGAAGAAACTCCTTGCTTTTCGCCCTCGACTTCAACAGCTACAGGCTCGCTTTGGCCTGTTGTATCCAGCGAAGCTCCGAGTGACTCTCCATAATCAAACCAGGACGTTCGAAGATCCTGATCTACTATCAACATTTTTAGACTCCAAAGAAGCAGAGCAGATGCGCTAATCCCAAAGTTTGGACTCTTATTTGCTGGCTCTATCCGCCATTTTGAAGGGCCCGATGCGGCGGTTATAGCCAAGCACAGAAATAGCCTGGACTTTCTTTCTTTTTCTATATGACTTTTGTTTTTTGGTCTCCTATCCCTTCATGATGTGTGCCTCGGTCGGATTCGGAGCACGCACAGTCCTACAGGTTATGTGTTTTTATCAATTTAGGCCTTCTCTGGGGCTTCTCCCCGCAGACACATGGTCGCCAGTAATTTTGGGGTTTTGCTTCTCCTCTACCGTACTGCGGTTTTCTTTGTTAATGTGGGGCGCTTCATTGTATTATATTAGTTTATTTTTCCTATGTCATGTGTACAGCCAGATACAGTCAGTTTGAGGGACACAGTGAAATTATGTGTGGTATCCTGCTCAGAATTTTTAACTTTTCTGTATGGCCTTAGGTAAAATCTTATCATTCACCGTCAAAGGCATTAATGGTCCACTCAACGGAAAGAAAATCCTTAGCTATTTTAGCCATGAGCATGTTGATTTCGTGTTTCTTTAGGAAACGCATTTAAACTCTGCTAAACACTGAAATTCAATGCTAAGCCTCACATGGTAGCTGCCTATTCTCCCACCGGTTTCAAATGGTACGGGATAGCCACTTTGGTTAAGAAGTCTTAGCACGCTACTGTATCTGATATCAGCGCTGACAAGAGGGGTAGATGGGCCCGTGTCCACCTTGAGGTTGGAGATAGTTAATTCACGTGTATTTGCATTATGCCCCGAATGTGGACAACCCTGCTTACTATGCAAGTATTGCGCAGTTGGCCTCGGCCTCTGCCAATGCTCCATTAATACTTGGTGGCGATTTACTCAAGTGTTCCCTCAATCTTTTCTTCTCAAACAAGGTGCTCGTTGGTTGGAAGAGCCAGTACCGAGCAGACCTGTGTGGCTAGATACAGAAGCGGGCCTTCGCGAACCGATTCCTCTTACCTTTCTCCCTGTTATGACTCTCCCATCAGACTCCCCACTATCCACCAATGCTTTTAGACACTTTAGGTGCCTTTACTACTTTTATGCAATCTTTAGACTCCCGACTCTGGTCAGTGCAACTTCAGCATCGCCTTTGATCCACTAGAGTACTCCCGTCATCGGCATTCTCTATATAAGGTTGATCGGAGACTCTCTGACCTCTCGGTAATTCACCGGGTGTAGTATCCAATTTTACTAAACCTTCTGTAATGCTATACCTAGAGATACCCCTATAGCGCAGAAAGTATGGGAGAGAGAATTGCATGTGACTTCGATTTCGGAGCAATAGAGCCTTATCAGGAGCAGAGGGATACGGGTTTCCCGATCCGCCTCACTCATTCAGACCCTCTCCTTTCTAGCCCACCGGTGTTTTACACTTCTCACAGATTAGACAAATGGAACACTACTCAGGGCAATGGTTGCTGGACACGTCCCGCGGCCATTGGTTCATTGCCTCATGTTATGCATGAATATCCCGCACTACAGTATTACTGGTGTCGGGTCTGGGGTCGTATTTAGTCTATCTCGCACTCTCAGGAGCCCCTTTCTTGGAGGATAGTGGGACTTCGCCTAGTTGCGGGGATCCCCTCTCTCCCAAAAATGGCTTATCTCCTTTCGAACTTCATGTTTGGCATTGCTGTTTCCCTAGGTAAGTGTTTCCCTAATTGAGTAATACTGGCAGCTTAGCTCCCATTTGAGCCCCAATGACTGGGGGAATCATGCCTGTCTTTACAGTAAATATGAACAAATACCTCGTCTGTTCGCTTTCTCCGTTCAGACTCCTTCTCATTGGTCTCAATGGAAGCTGCTCAATGACTATGTACATTTTGCTAAATGCTCTCATTTGACTGTCTGACTTTGTATATATCTTTGTCTCATGATCATGCTGTATTGTAGATACTCTTTTGATCGTTTGATGTACAATCACTGTTAATTGGAAGCGCTCACATGCTGATATAATCGGGTAGAGAAGAAGCATCGGGGTGGGGGGTAATGGGTTTACTTTTCCTTATTGTATGCTTGTTTTGTCTTTTTTGGTGTGTTGTTTCTTTTGTTTGTTGCAAAATGAAAATAAAAGTTTGAAAAAAATGCCATATACAAACACTTAAAATTGAATCCTCATATATTAAATAAATTATGCTATAGGTCAGTTAACATATAAATATGTATACATACATATACCTTAAGTGTATAAATAAAAAATTATCAAATAAATAAATAACTAAAAATACTGAGAGGAATACAAAAAAACGGGAAGAAATAAAATCAAACATTTATAATTGTACATGAATATACCAAAAATGTAAAAAACAACTATGTACAATCAAAGATGAGAAGGGATGAGGAGACTAGAGGAGTAGGTCTAAATGAATAACAATTATGTTAATGCTAAAAAACTATATGTAAAATTGAACATTACCTGTGGGTGTGATGTGCATAGACTACACCAGGCTCAAAAGAGACAATGGAGGTCGCAACTATCAGAAAAACTTCTGAAGATTAAAAATAAGAGCGGAAAACTTACGCCAAAATAGACAATTAAAAGAATAAAATCATATACGAATATTGCACTCTACTTTAGAAGAATAATAGCAGTAAATAAAAATATAAAATATAAATAACAATAAATAAAGTATATAAAAGATAAGAATATACTACTATATACTGGGGAATAGAAGGTATTGGATACTACCCCTATAAAAATATAAATATATTTCTAATTGTAAAAAAATCCCCATTCAAAATACATGGTCATACACAAAAGACAATAGTAGAACAAAAAATCCGAAAAAAAATTTGTAGCTAATACGAGCTAACCAGAAAAGAACAAAGGCGCGAAAAAAGGGGGGGGGAGGAAAGAAAGGGAGGAGGAGGAAAGGGGAAAAGGGGAAGGGTGAAGAAGGGGGGAGGGAGGGAAAGGGAGAGGGTGGCAGGGAAGGGGAAAGGAAAAACAAGGGGAGGGGGAAGGGAGGGAGAGGGAAGGAAAGGGAAGGAAAGGGAGAGAACCGGAGAGGAAGGGAAGGAGGGAGAGGGAGAGGGGGGCAAGGGGGAAGGAAAGGAAAGGAAAGTGAGGGGGAAGGAAGAGGGGGAGGGGGAGGGAGGGGGAGAAGGGGAAGGGGAGAAGGAAGGGAAAGGAAAAGAGGAAGGGGGGAAGGAGGGGGAGGGGAAGTGGGGGGAGGGGGAGGAGGGAGAGGGGGAGGGGAGGGGGAGGAAAGGAAGAGAGGGGGGGGAAGGGGGGGAAGAGGAGAGGAGGAGAGGGGGGGGGGAAGGAGGAGAAGGGGAAGGAAGGGAGGGGAAAGGAAGGGAAGAAAGGGAAAAGAAGAACTGTATCCAACCATTGTAAGCCCAGACTAACTCCGATATTGGAGGAACATGTTGTCTCTCTAAAAATCTATATAGGGAAGACCCATAATATTAAAAAATGGGGACACCAGACAGTGCTCAAAAAGAAATCCAAATAAACACATCCAGACATTCCAATCTCTCTTGCCTTCACAAGATCCGATGGATACCTCGTACCACGTGATCCACTACAGGATTCTGAAACAATGTTCATAGAACCTTAAAAAGAAATGCATAATGGGTTATTATGGGCTCAAACACAGAGTGCAGGGAAAATCTGATATAAGCACTAAAACAATAAGCGAAAACTTAAATCTGCCAAAACCAAAGGAGCATTGTAACCTCCTACAGGAAGACTGAATCAGCTGCACATGTCCGTTTGAAAATGCGTTCGAGAAGAACCCAACCAAAAGAATAAAGTACATAATGAAATTCAGAAAGAACCCTATTCTAAAACCAGAACACATTAAAAAGCAAGGGACTGTTAAGAAAAGGATATAAAAAGAAGGCTTTGCTTTTTAATGTGTTCTGGTTTTAGAATAGGGTTCTTTCTGAATTTCATTATGTACTTTATTCTTTTGGTTGGGTTCTTCTCGAACACATTTTCAAACGGACATGTGCAGCTGATTCAGTCTTCCTGTAGGAGGTTACAATGCTCCTTTGGTTTTGGCAGATTTAAGTTTTCGCTTATTGTTTTAGTGCTTATATCAGATTTTCCCTGCACTCTGTGTTTGAGCCCATAATAACCCATTATGCATTTCTTTTTAAGGTTCTATGAACATTGTTTCAGAATCCTGTAGTGGATCACGTGGTACGAGGTATCCATCGGATCTTGTGAAGGCAAGAGAGATTGGAATGTCTGGATGTGTTTATTTGGATTTCTTTTTGAGCACTGTCTGGTGTCCCCATTTTTTAATATTATGGGTCTTCCCTATATAGATTTTTAGAGAGACAACATGTTCCTCCAATATCGGAGTTAGTCTGGGCTTACAATGGTTGGATACAGTTCTTCTTTTCCCTTTCTTCCCTTCCTTTCCGCTCTCTTCCTTCCCCTTCTCCTCCTTCCCCCCCTCTCCTCCTCTCCTCTTCCCCCCCTTCCCCCCTCTCTTCCTTTCCTCCTCCCCCTCCCCTCCCCCCTCTCCCTCCTCCCCCTCCCCCCACTTCCCCTCCCCCTCCTTCCCCCCCTTCCTCTTTTCTTTTCCTTTCCCTTCCTTCTCCCCCTCCCCTTCTCCCCCTCCCTCCCCCTCCCCCTCTTCCTGCCCCTTCCCTTTCCTTTCCTTTCCTTCCCCTTTCCCCCCTCTCCCCCGCCCTCCTTCCCTTCCTCTCCGGTTCTCTCCCTTTCCTTCCCTTTCCTTCCCTCTCCCTCCCGTCCCCCTCCCCTTGTTTTTCCTTTCCCCTTCCCTGCCACCCTCTCCCTTTCCCTCCCTCCCCCTTCTTCACCCTTCCCCTTTTCCCCTTTCCTCCTCCTCCCTTTCTTTCCTCCCCCCCTTTTTTCGCCCCTTTTTTCTTTTCTTTATAGCTCGTATTACCTACACATTTTTTATCTGATTTATTATTCTACTATTGACTTATGTGTATGACCATGTATTTTGAATGGGGATTTTTTTACAATTAGAAATATATTTATATTTTTATGGGGGTAGTATCCAATACCTTCTATTCCCCAGTATATAGTAGTATATTCTTATCTTTTATATACTTTATTTATTGTTATTTATATTTTATATTTTTATTTACTGCTATTATTCTTCTAAAGTAGAGTGCAATATTCGTATATGATTTTATTCTTTTAATTGTCTATTTTGGCGTAAGTTTTCCGCTCTTATTTTTAATCTTCAGAAGTTTTTCTGATAGTTGCGACCTCCATTGTCTCTTTTGAGCCTGGTGTAGTCTATGCACATCACACCCACAGGTAATGTTCAATTTTACATATAGTTTTTTAGCATTAACATAATTGTTATTCATTTAGACCTACTCCTCTAGTCTCCTCATCCCTTCTCATCTTTGATTGTACATAGTTGTTTTTTACATTTTTGGTATATTCATGTACAATTATAAATGTTTGATTTTATTTCTTCCCGTTTTTTTGTATTCCTCTCAGTATTTTTAGTTATTTATTTATTTGATAATTTTTTATTTATACACTTAGGGTATATGTATGTATACATATTTATATGTTAACTGACCTATAGCATAATTTATTTAATATATGAGGATTCAATTTTAAGTGTTTGTATATGGCATTTTTTACATTCTTTGTTGTATATGTTTGTATGATTACAAATTGCCGGGTAATTTTTTATTGGATTCCATTTAGCATTTTTAATTATTTATTTATTTAATTATTCTATTTATGTATTTTTACATATGTATGTATACATATTTATATGTCATCAGATCTATAGAACAGTTTATTGTATAGACTTATATGTCATCAGATCCATAGTACAGTTTATTGAATAGATTAGGGTTTATTTTCAGTGACTGTATATGTTTTTCTATGGTTTTAATTGATTATTATTGATGAGTTTCCTTAGCAAGTCATTTGATGTAGTCCATTTGCCTTTATTTTATGAATATTGTATATTCGTGTTATAATTTTTTATTTTTTTATTTTTTTAACCCTTCTTTTTTGGTATATTTATGGTTTGTTCATACTAATATGGTTTTACAATTTATTTTTTAGTGTGTCCTGATAGCCCCTGAGGAAGTTGTATACGAAACACGGCCTGTGTTGGGCTTAGGCCACTTATTTGGTTATAATAAATTTATTGGGTGTTGAATCTGCCGCTTCCTGTTTTTGTTTCTGCTTGCTTGAGTGGCTAGCGCTGTTTCTTTGTGGACCCCTTCCTGGACATGGCTGCCATTTGTTCCGACTGTGTCAGTGTTGCGTAGCCACGTGCATTGCTGGGGGCGTAGCCACGCACAGAGCTACATGCGCATGTCACGGTGCTTGGATACGTGCGTTACTGCGGGCGTAACTACGTGCGTTGCTGAGGGCGTGAATACGTGCGGTGTTTACAGCATGTGCGTGCGTTACTACGTGCGTTGGTTTTGTTCTGGGCACTGTACATTTACATATCCCTGGGGGAATATTGCACCTGCATTGGTACTACTATCTCTGATTGTGTTGGACTATTACCTATGGGAGCCTGTGGGCATGATCTGCACGTTACAAACCCCGCTTCCTCATACCTCTGCTACATTTTGCAGCATCAGCATCATGTTTCATACCATCTTCTGCTGCACACACCTCACATCAGGGTCCATTCACATTCCTTTGGGCAGATATGTCCTCCAGGTGGGGATGTCTCACACATTTGTAATGCCCCTTCTGTTTAAAGGGATTGTGGAGGGTGTGTGGTCAGAACGGCACAGACAGAGTCCCTGATTGTCTCTACGTCTGGGTGTTATGGGAGGCTATGGGGTGCATGTGTGTATTGGACAGAGGTACCTCATTGCACCACACAGTCCATCTGCAGGGATTCACAGGGTTGGATTGGAGCAGTCATGCCCATGATGCACTGCACATGCAAATCAGCTGTGTTTAGATGGTCCTATGTTGTGGGTTCCCCCCCCCATCTCCTCAGGCTGATGGTGGTCCTGACCATGTGCAACTCCACAGCAGCTCGCCATAGTAGGGGGAACAGACCATGTGTGGCACTGCTACAGTGTATCCACAGACAGTCACCTTGTGCGGGTACTGTGACCACTGTGAGTTTGAGGTGGGGTGGCCAGCAACAGGTCCACAGCACCTTTCATGACTGACACACCCCAGGTACCCATCAGTGTGGTCTCTGTAGTTCCGTTAGACGCACCGTGGTTACATCGGTGACCTGCTGCATGTCTCACTCATGTGCACCTGCAGTAATGCATATCTGGTGTTGGTGGCAACAGTACCGGCGGAAGGGGGGGAACAGGGGGGAGGAGACTTAGGTGACACCACACAACACCCCCCCCCCTCCGGGGCTCATGGTGCAGGACAGGTTCACCTCACTGCAGTGGTAGCTGTAGGGGGGGCCCATCATCCCCAGTCCTGTTGGGGAACAGACTGAGCGCTACACATCCATTGGGCAATAGTTGACAGGCTTGGGAATGCCCAGATACCCCACAACATTTTCTGACACTCTTCAGCAGCACACCTTCAGCCGCTGCACACTGCGAGGTGTTCCAGCACGACACATACTAGCTGCAGACAATCCAGCAGCTAGTCCAGGGTGCATGGTCCGGAATGGGATGCAGGCACCCAGAACAGGGGTGTCAGCATACACACCAAGCAGATCGGTTAGTGATTGGGCCCCACACAGGGACCCATCAATATCACATGTGAGAACTACCATAGCGCACTATGGGGGAACCTAGCCCTGCAGTGGTCACTGCTCATTCAGGGTGAGTGTGACCTCCCAGCTGGACATGCTATGGCCACCCTATTTGTGCAAGTGGTGGCCAGACACTACAGTGTCTGCGCCATTGCCCTATGCCTTGTGCTGATGCAGCCAGGTCGGCCACCCTCTATGGCCTATTCCCAGGGTACCTTGCTCCTCATTATGCACATTGGCCGGCCTATACTGGCAACAGTGCTAGCACTGAGGGCTGTGGGGGGTGTTTGCCGACACAGCACACTTGATATTGGGGCACACACTCCCCACACCTATGCCAGCATTGTGTAGCTCTGGGGTTGTTGGACAGCCCTGCCCACAACAGTGGTCCGGGGCAAAGTGCACATATGCTTAGGGTACGCACAACTGTAGGTGTCACTGCACAGGTTGGTAAACACTGACAGACAAGGAACCTGTAGCACACTCCACAGACATCAGAGAGGTTGCTATGCTGCAGCTCACTGGGGGAAAACCTGTACTTAGGCTATGAATTGCTATCTTCCAGTGGTCATAGCAACCTTTTGTGGGGTGTGGACTATATTCCGATGTGTATGGTGGCATTACTATGGTATGCAGCTGCTAGTATTGGGAGATGCACGCAGAGCACAATGTCCTGACTCCAAAAGGTGGCTTTGGCTGTTGGGCCTGTGGATGCGGGTGTGGATGCGGGTGTGGATGCCCCTGTTGGCTGCTGCTTTACGCCAGGGTTTCCCAACTCCAGTCCTGGTGTGCCATACACTGTTCAGGTTTTCATGCTGTCCCTCATGGCAGGGCATGAGATACATTTGCAGACCATGGGTGTGACGCATAGACATGCACCACAGGCATCTTGCTCAGAGGCAGTGGGGAGACGTAATGGGTGTTTGGCACTCCAGGGCTGCATTTGGGGGGCTCTGCTATAGGTATTGGGTAGGTTTATGGTGTCTGTGCTCTGTGGGGTGGGATGTCGGTGTTATGGGCATGTTTTGGTCATCGGCAAATAAGGTTCCGTCTGTATTAGGACTTTGCAATGGTGGGTAAAATATGCAGTGTGGGTTGGCAGGATCCACAGCTGGGACTTGAACCTGTGACTTTCTGTTTTCGGATACAGTGCTTTTGTGCACTGCGCCACCATGTTCTTACATTGATGGTGCATTCCCTGGTGGTGCCTTGACATGTGCTGCCTGCGGCCCTCGGTATCCCCTTCTCCAGCATCTGTCCAGTTGCCATTCCAACATGCACGCCATGCTGTTGCGGGACATGTGCCCGCCATAGGCACCCTGTCTGGTGGTTGAGGACACCGTGAACAGCGTTGTTTCACTGTGGATCCATTCCTCTTGTATGGGGACGGTGTTTCGTCCCTTACACATTTTCTCTCTGTGCTATAAGGCTTACTCGGGGGGGGGGGGGGTGCATTGATACCACTGTTTCCCAACTTGGTTCTTGTTTTTATCCATTTATTTGGGTCATTCTCAGTGTTTCTGTGCTCTTATGTTGTGTGCACATGTTTCACACTTATCACTTTTTTGGGGTTTCTCTGCCTGTGCTTTACATTGCTGACAGCTAAATGGTTTCTCTCCCCTTTAACGGCAGGTTTTCATTCGCGTTGGAATTGTGCTGTGAATTTCAGCGCGTTAGTGTGAGGGGAGCCTCTCTACGCCCACTCTCCGCCCATTACCCCTTCTCTCCGCCCACTCGCCACCTTCTGCGCTGTTTTAACGCGCCGCGGAGCTTTACGATCGTTAACTACGGTTAATGCGCGTAGTATGACGTTAACGGTCGTTGGCGCGTGATTACGCACGTTATACTGCACTTACAATCGTTAACGTCATACAACGCGCGTTATTCACGTTTACCGCATTTTAGTAAACATACCCCATAGTTGTGATTATGTCTTTGAGCTGTCTTTCTGAGATGCTTGTAAAACCTTTCCAGTTTTGTTTGTTAGGTGAGTTGCTAGTTTTAATTTGTTTAGATGGTGATGCTATTGTTCCCACCTTTTCCTTGTAGAATTTGGCCATAGTTTCTACATCTGGAGCAACCGTAGCATTGTCTTCTTTTGGATTAGCTGTTAGGTTTCTGACTATATCGAACAATTCCCTTGGTTTGTTCAGTGCGGACATAATGAGTTTTGTGTGGTAATCTCGTTTGTTATTGTTTATTAATTGTTTGTACTCTTCAAGTTTGTTGAGAAAGGATGTTTTGTCGGCTTCACTTTTTGATTTTCTCCATTTTTTTTCGATTTGCTTTAACTGCCTTTTTAATGTTCTTAATTCCTTGGTATACCAGACTGCGCTTTTCCTTGAATGAGACTTATTCGGTGTGGAGCTGTTGGCTATTGTAGCTACTTGAGAGATTGTCATGTTCCATCTACTTATTAGTAGGTCAGTGTTCTTGGAGTCCATTTGAAGTTGGGGTAGGATTTCTTTTAGGAATTGGTCTTTGTTGAATAAGCAAAACTTTCTTTGCTGAGAGAAGGTTGCATTTGTATTGGGTCTACTTATGGGGGCTGTGATGTTAAATTGAATAGCATGGCGATTGGACCAGGGAATTTGTTGACTTTGTTGCTTTGGGACTATAAAGTTACTTGACCAATTTTGCTGGATAAAAATAAGATCTAAAATATTTCCTTTAATGTGGGTAGGTTCTCTAGTAATTTACATAAAGCCTAGGGCTTCCATAGGTTCAATGAATCCTTGTGAAATGTGAGTTGGGGCAGAAGGTAAGTTAAAGTCGCCTAGTTCCATTGTGAATTTGTTAGGGCTTTTGCTGCAATGGAATTCAGTGATGCTAGACAGCTCCTTGCCTTTTGAGGAAGGTGGGTTATAAATTAAGCATAATTGCATATTATTGTTTTCTACTTATAGTACGTCCGTGCTATTAGCAAAATCACTTGAGATTTTTGAAAGATGTAATTCTTTTTTTGCTAAAATTGTTACTCCGCCTCCTCTTTTGTTTGATCTTTGGTGATTAAAGATATCGTAGCCTGTTGGTTTAAGCTGATTAATCAGGACTGTGTCATTGGTGGTTAGCCATGATTCTGTTATGAATAGTATGTCCAGGTTATTATCAGATAAATAGTCGGATATCAGTGGTATCTTATTCCTAATGTAGCATGGGTTGATTAGGGAGCATTTTAAGTTATCTGTAGAGGATGTTGACCTAACCTTTGTGTGGCTCAAATCATTGAGGTTAATCTGAATTAGTCTCAGTTTTTGGTTAGACCTGATAGTGGGATTGCAGATGATTTTTGCTTCAGATGTATGCCTATGGAAGTTGTGGATGACTGGAATTAGAAATCCTGTTGATGGATATCCTGTTAGTGATAGGGTTTACGTTGTGTTATATATTGATAGGGATATAAGAAGCCCAATGGTGATGGTTACAAATATGTAATGCATTTCTTTTGATAATGTAGGTAATAAACATTAGAATTTGTAAAGCGTTGAGTATGACCTTCAGAGCTTAAGGATGTAAGTGACTATGTATACAGACAAATGAATAGGCTTCAGAACTTTAACACTAGAAGCCCCAAAGTGCGTCAATTGACGCAAATGCATCTTCAAAGTTGTATACCAGCGCCACTGCTAGAACCATGTCAGTCATGTTCCATGACTTTGTTAGCAAGGTCAAGATGTTCAAATATGTGCATCGAAAATTAATGACAGATGCACCACCTAGCGGGAAAATGAATTTATACCTAGAAGCCCCAAAGTACGTCAATTGGCACACTCAATTGTCTTGGATGTGTCAATTGACGTACTTTGGGGCTTCTAGGTATAAATTCATGTTTCCACTAGGTGGCGCATCTCAATCACTGTTTACAGGAAGAAGCATTGTCTGTAGTAGACAGGGTACTAAGTTTGTGTCCAGATATGACAGATCCGAAAAAAGGTTTTCTTCTTAAATTAGCAGAATTAACCATTTCCCGAAATTACTTTGAGTTCCAGGAGACACTATATCAACAGAAAGTAGGGGTGGCTATGGGCGCTACTTGCGCCCCGTCAATCACGAATTTCTATATGGGATTCTTTGAGGAACGCTGGGTAGAGAATTCATCATATTCCCCACATATTTTACTTTGGAAGCGTTTTATAGATGACATTTTCCTGCTTTGGCAAGGGTCAGTATCTCTATTGGAAGAATTCGTGGGCTGGCTGAATTCCCAGGAAGCGTCCTTAAAATTCACTTTTCAATGTCATTCAGAAACTTTAAATTATTTAGATGTGAAAGTCACTCGTTCTTGGACAATGGATAACAACAGTTTTTAAGAAACCAACAGATCGGGTTACATATTTGCAATACAACAGTATGCATCCCCCACGGCTAAAAACTGGGCTCCCCTTTTCCCAGTTCCTACGTTATCGTCGGAACTGTTCAGATAAGGAAGATTATAGACAGAAGGCAGGCAGTTTACAGAAAGAGTTTATTAAGCGGGGTTATCCTAGAAGAGTGGTGCAACAGGCATACACTCGTGCGTTATACAATCATCGATCCACACTACTGGGATTGGGTAGACCCGTAAAAGAGAGTGTGCAACCAGACACTTCGGTCAATCTAATTACAACATATTCCCCCTTGAGTGGAGAATTACAAAAAATTTTACGTAAGCACAGCCCTATAGTCAATACCATTTCGGGGTTAGAAAATCACATGACCCGTTGTGTGTGGCAAAGAGCACCAAATTTAAAGGACATGTTAAGTCCAGCTCGGGTACCAAGCAATATTCAGGAAACACGTAATAACCCAGTAGGACACGCACCATGTGGCACGTGTGATATTTGTGCTATCACCTTTAGCCTTGATGTATTTGTGTATAATGGGATTGTATTGCCTATAAAAAGTAGTACCACATGTAAGTCCGAAGGTGTAGTTTACGTGATCGTTTGCCCATGTGGCCTCTGCTACATAGGACAGACGATTCGCATGTTTCGCACTCGTATGCGTGAACATCGTAGTCGCCTTTGGTGTAGTTATATGGAAGCTCCCATAGTTGAACATTGTAACCATAGAGAGCATGAGTTCGAGCAGCTACGCTGTCTCTGTTTAGCTCAAGTTTTGAAAACTTATCGAGGCAAAACTTTAGCTCAAACACTTCATTTAAAATAGCAGCGATTAATTTTTAAATTAAATACTTTGGCCCCCGCTGGGCTAAATAATCAGATCGAATGGTTAGCTTGTAAGTAAAAACAGATCCAAAAGTGGGCGCCAATGAGAATATTCTTTCAACCTTTAAAAGGAAGTCAGGGCATGAGTTACGCATGCGCGGCGTTTTTTACTGGCGAACCGAAATTTTTGTGGCTATTGCAGTAAGAGAGAGAACGCGGGCAGCATCACTGGTACGTTAAGTTTTGGTCCTTTTTATGATCCTTTCATGTGCACATCACTAAATCTGGATAAGGTGGGAGTGGGTTAATAATTAAAATGGAGATGAGGTGGTCAGTAGATTTATTGTTGTTTATTATAGTTATGTTTAGGTCCCCTGACGAAAAATCTGAAACGTCAGTCGGTACCGGGATTGAACGTTGGGATATTGAAAGCTTGAGAAGAATTAGAGCTGATTCTACATAGAAGCTGAGTATTGATTTTTTAAAACAACTTATTTAAAAAAGCTTACAACAGAACAGCCTAAAATCTTTATTAAGAATTTTAAAAGTCACACCAAGCTGGCAGAGGGTCGTTGATGTGATACAACACCATTATTAAAACTCGGGTTTCACCCGGCTGTAGAGGTGTTATTTTTAACTGAGACCTTTTCTGCCAGCGATAAGGGTGGTTGATTTTCCCCCCCAAGAAAGAATGTTGAACGATAACATGAGTAGTTATAGAATAACTTATCGTTCGGTGGCCAAAAGAAGTTTTGTGTGATTACAGTTTTACTCCGACATTACAAACAATAAACAAATGATGACGTCATGTAATGACGTCACATACTGCACGTATTTAACAAATAAGTAACTTCACATTAATTCACATCTGCATTTCATGCTAAACACAGTCATGATAATGCGTCAATTGATGCACTTTGGGGTTTCTAGGTAAAATTCCTTTTGGGGCTTCTAATGTTAAATTAATTACCTTTTATGGAAGGGAGTAATTGTATCGTTGTCTTGATGAGCTCTTTATTTTCCTCAGCGCAGAGGTCTGATTAGGTTTTTATTTCCTTGTTGCTAATCTTGAATTAGGTTCTTTGTAATTGCTTAATTTGCTGGATTTGCTGGGTGATGTTGCTTATTAAGCTGGAGTTCTGATGATTGTTGTTGCTTCTAGTTCGTTCTTTGAGTTAGTATTCCTTGGTGCTGTAGTTATTTATTTTGTGACCTGCTACTTCTAAGGGCCAAGCCAAAGGGCCCTCTGGCGAGGCCCTCAGGCGCGGGCACGCTAGGCGTGGGCATTCCAGCTAGAGATGGGGATTTAAGGCAAGTTGTGGGCTTGATTGGCCTTGTCGGAGGGTGGTGGGGAGGAGCTTACCTGCCCGCTCTCCCTCGATGCCGCCGATCGGGAGCTAGATGGGGGCTGAAAAGGCTTTTCCTGTGGTGCCGATGGCGTTTTTAAGCCTGCAGGTGAGCACGGCTGCTTCCTCTTCGGCCCGATTGGCTTCATCGGAGCGGGACAGGGAGGAGCTTACCTGTTCGGTATCCCTCGATGCCACCGATCGGGAGCTAGATGGGGGCTGAAAAGGCTTTTCCTGTGCTGCTGACGGCATTTTTAAGCCTGCAGGTGAGCGCGGCTACTTCCTCTTTGGCCTGATTGACCTCGTTGGAGGGGGGCGGGGAGGAGCTTACCTGCCCTCTCTCCCTCGATGCCACCGATCGAGAGCTAGAAAGCTCGGTCAGAGTGAGAGTGGCCACTCAGCTTGAATAGATGTGTGCACCCAGGCCATTCCTGTGGCAGATCCATGCTAAGATGGCTCAGCCACTGACCTTACCTCGGACTCAGATACATCCTGTGCAAACCTCTCTGTTTTAGGCAATACCCACAATCCTCTAATTCTCATTATGCACCCTTCTATTTTGAACGTAGGGACACCTTCTGCAATGTGAGGCATATTAGAAAGTGGGCCAGATACAGGCTGTGAGTGCATGCTGGCCCACAGTGATCTACGTCTGACACATACCCAAATATGGTATACCCCTACACAGCTTTTGGCAGTGAGGATTGAACACTGAGAGTGGAGGAGTGACCTAGTGGTTGGGGCAAGGTACTTCAGGCCGGAAGGTCAGGGGTTCAAATCCCACTAGAGGACAGCAACCTTGGGCCGGAAGGACTGGGGTTTCTAGTCCCACAGTTGCTCCTTGTGGTCTTGGGCAAGCCACTTAACCCTCCTTAGCCCATGTTCCCTGTAAAATAGTTATCTCCAAGTTATAATGCCCTGTTCAATGTAATTTCAGTCTGTTCAATGTAAACCGCACTGATGCAGAATAGCGCGGTATATAAGAGAATGTAAAACATAGTGCTAAGCTAGTCTGCGATGGACTACATTGGTCATAAATGTGGTTTGAGTTTGGTGTATGTGCAGGTGTACCTATCTTGAAGTTTACAGCAGGTCACAAGGGACTGCACGCCTCTGCACATGTGCTGCCTCAGGGATTAGTGCTATACTGCAGCGCAATGGACCTCTGCATGAGATTGTTGTTTGGCGTTGGAGGTACAGTAGAGAGGCACTTATCTTGACCTAACATGTAGCTTGGCCTTTGGACAAGAGATGTATTGTGCAGCTGTGTGTCTGTTATGAAGCTACAGTACTGAGTTTCCAGTACAGTATGTACTGCACGTGCACCGCTGTAGGCAGGCCCTAGGTGTGTTGAACCACTGTCTCAGAATGTGCCAGCCACATTGTTTCATGTCCTGGGTTTCGGCCATCACAGGCAGGGACTTGCAGTCTCTTTGATTCTAGATTTTTGCAGTGCAGAAAGGTGTGATAGTGTAATCTATTGGTGAGAGAACTGGTTCAATAAGTGACCAACCAGAGTTTGAATCCCACTTGTTCTCTTTGTGACTGTGGGAAACTTACTTCAATATACTGCCAGAAACAGTCCAGGGTCTGTATTGACTGGAGGACACACATTCTTATACTTTTTTATGTGTTACAATAGCACATTTGGTCTGTAAATATGCACACTGCACTCATGCCCTTTGACAGCATGACTTTATTGGCTCCTCTGTAGTCCATTGCAAAGGGTCCAATATATTCACCCTGCAGATGTATGACACATGAGTTGTACATGATTGGAATATTTCATCATAACTGTGACTGAACATGTTTGACTCCATCACATATATGCAGTACATGCAGGCACATCCCACTCCTGGGATGGCCACCTGCAGAGATCAACACATGTTCTTACTTGCTCCATATGGCCAATATGAGAGACACTTGTCAAGTTGTTATATGCACATGTGTCAGGAAGATTGTATGGTGTTTAAAAAAAGCTGGGACAGCTGTTATACCCAAATAGCTGTGTTGGAACTTCCCCATGGCACAGCTACAATTTTTTCACACACACTACATCTGCATTTGTGCGGTCATACCAAGTACATCGGGGGCAGCAAGGCCATACTGCACTCTCATCTACCGCCATCCATCCTTCAGCCCATCCATCAGCATATGTCCATTATGTACAGTCATGTATTCTCCTGCCAGCTGCTACACCATGGCCCACATAGAAACATTTTAATCATTTGGATGTATCACTCACACTTCTCCTGTGAATGATCTGTGCATCACCACTCCTGCTCAGTCATCCTTTTGATGCCCACATCATGGTGATGCTGGCTTCGCCAGGGCACACTTTTTCCTAATCCTATGCCACACACGACATTACAGCAGATTACATGGGCACCCCTCACTAATACAGTACATATGCCTCCCACATGTTCATCCCACTTTCTGACTAACACATAAGATACATATGGATCTGACATGTCCATCAGCTCTTACCTTTACTGCCATCCATCCCTTCAAATGTGACTTTCACAAGGACTCCCTTATCCTTCATTAAGATGATTGCCATTTTCGGATGTTAGGTACACGCTTGGCACCTTAACGCCCAGTGTCCTGTTAGCACCCGATAAGTGGAGCCAAGCACCCTTACCACTGGAACGCCTACTCCCCGCCCCGGCCTTTACCACACGATAACACCCTTACCACTGCCATTAATGCTGGTTAACCGGTACGCCTTTAACGCTCTTTAGTAAACATACCCCTCTGGCTGATTTTCAGCCATGTTTTTTAATTTTATTTAAATGTTTTTCATTTTTAGAAAGTTTTCTTTGCCAAGCAAATCTATTTTACAGATTAGCATGCAATAGACTTTATGCATTCTAATTTGTAAGTGAATATGCATTAAATTGATTTTGTCTGCACTTCTTGCATATTTGAAATTAAGAAACTGCATGCTAATGAATACACATCCCTAGAAGCATTTCACCTACAGGAAACCTATAAAAGCCTAAGCCCTAGAATGCTGGTGTGGTCTGTGTGTTTTCTAAAGGAAGAAGAGCTGGCACTGTGAGTTGAGACTCCTCCTTGGTAGCAGCTGACCTAATTTTTGGGTTGTGCCTGGAAGGGAGCAAAGGGTAATTCTTGTTATAAAAGTAATTAAGAAGATGCCTGTTAGTTTAGAAGAGAAGCTCCTTTGATTTTCCTCAGAGTACTATAGTATTGTTAATCCCTACTGAGGCAAATGAAGGAGTTACTAAACTGTAGCAATTTAAATTGTATGCTGTATACCATAGAGAGCCAGCATAAAAGGAAAATAGGTCGTCAAAAGTGTCAGTCACACGGAAGTTATATTGTTTTAAAGATGCTTCCTGAGTAAAACATTTTAAAAAAGTGCCTTCAAGTTAGTGCTGACTCCTGGCAACCCAGCAACCTCTGGGTAGGGTGACCAGAAGTAGATTTTCATGTCTTTCTTCTGAGGCAGTGGAGGGTTAAGTAACTTGCCCCAGGCCACAAGGAGCGCTAATGGGAACTGAAGGTTGGTCTTTTGGTCAGTAAGCCAGTGCTATAACCAGTAGTCTACTGCATTACTCAGATCTAATTTTAATTTAAAAAGTTAACAATTAGTCAAGGACAATCCTCTTACTTTACAGTTAAAGAAAACAAAATATTTTGTTGTTGTACATGTTGGATTAGGACTATTTGTTCAAGCATTTCAAGATGAACTTTCATGCTTGTAAAAATAGCTATCATTTTATTTTAGATATGGTCAGGCAAGTTATGGAAAGGCAAGAGGGCTGTGCTACAATGAGGATGCATTGACATTCTGGGATCATCGGCTATCTCAGGGGTGGGTAACCTTTTTTATACAGGTCTATATTAGCATATACTGGTGGAGGAGTAGCGTAGTGGTTAGAGCAGTTGCCTCATACCCAGCAGATCAAGGGTTTAATTCTCACTGGTACTCCTTGTGACCTTACTGTCCATTGCCTCAGAAGAAAAGGCTGGTAATCTACTTCCATTGGGTAGCTGGGTCACCATGAGTCAACACTGACTTGAAGACACTAAAAAACAAATATCAGTAATGTTTGCTTGCGATTTGTTGTTCGTTGATGCAGTCAAAGGTGGACCATGTGTGTCAGTAGTTGGTTTCATTAGGAGGGGGATGGCACTGGTTATGGCTGAGGGTGGAGTTGTTTGTAGTGTGCTTCCAGCTGTTGGGGTGTAACCTTTAGTTCTGTGTTGTTGGTGTGTGGTGGCTTTGTCAGTCGTTTTACAAGGTTGAAGAGCTCACAGGGATGATTAATTGAGGAGTTGATGATTTTTGAGTGATAATCACACTTTGCTTTGTCAGTTGCTGTGTGGTATTTATTCATGAGTCTCACGTAGGCATGTTTGTCATCATTATCCAGTGTTTTCCTCTATCACTGTTCAAGTTTCCGGAGATGGGTTTTGGGGTATACCATGGTGTCTTCGGGCTTTTCCCATGCAAGGGTAGTATATTTTCTGTTGTGGTGACTGCATTTCCAATGGTTTGGTTCCAGAGTTCCATCATTAGGTCGGGGTCATTGAAGTCTGTCTGTTGCTGTGGAAGGACGTCATTTATAAAGTTCTCCCTGTTGAAGTGTCAGAACCTTCTTCTGCAGGGGCATTGGGTGGTGGTGGATATGTTGAAGGTGGCGTAAGGGAGGGAGAAGCTGATCAGTTTGTGATCTGACCAGGGTACTGTGTGGATTTGAATAGAGTGTGGGGTGGGGGGGTCTGTGTGGATTGTGTGTTGATAGAAGAAGATCAGATCAAGTGTGTTTTCTTTTTCATCATTTTTTCTCCATTCCCCTCATCTATGTTATTTATCTATAACTAAATTCTTCCTTGTAATGTAATGTAATGTAATGTAATGTAAAGAAGACAAAGATCATGACAACTGGCATAATCAACAGGTTTATCGTTGAAGGAGAAGAAATTGAAATCGTGAACAACTTTAACCTACTTGGATCAACTATCAATAAAGAAGCAACAAGCAGTCAAGAAATCAGACGACGCATTGCTCTTGGCAGAATGGCTATGAAAGACCTAGATAAGATTCTCAAGAGCAGAGATGTCTCTTTCCATACAAAGATTCGACTTGTTCAAGCCATGGTATTTTCAATAACATCATATGGATGTGAAAGCTGGACAGTGAAAAAGACAGACAGGAAGAAAATTGATGCCTTTGAATTATGGTGCTGGCGGCGAATACTGTGTATACCATGGACTGCCCGAAGAACAAACCAGTCGGTACTAGAGGAGATCAAACCTAAGCTTTCTTTAGAAGCTCAGATGACAAGACTTCGACTTTCATACTTCGGACACATCATGCGAAGAGAGAGATCATTAGAGAAAGACATCATGCTTGGCAAGATAGAAGGTCAACGCAAAAGAGGAAGGCCAGCAATGAGATGGATTGATACAATAACAGCAGCTACGGGTACCAGTCTGTCAACAATGAGCCGCCTGACTGAAGACCGAACACAATTTAGGATAGCTATCCAGAGGGTCGCCATGAGTCGACTCCGACTCGACGGCACTTAACAACAACAAATTCTTCCTTGCCTCCCCCCCTTCGGTTTTTAGCCTCCCTCTTTTCACCTCTCAAATACTTATTACCTTTCCAATTTCCTACTCTTACTTCCTAGTCATCCTATTCCCTACTTCTGGAACAAACTACCTGAGTCCAACATCAGGCTTCATCTCTGGCCCTTTTCAAATCCAGGCTGAAAACTCACCTCTTTGAGGCTGCTTTTGGATTCTGATGCACTTAGTCTCCTATGTGTTTCCTTACCATTTCCCTAGGTGTGTCCTTGACCTCAGTTGTTGTGTTGTCTGCCCTGACTAGAGTGTAAGCTCTAATGAGCAGGGACCATCTTTTACATGTGTCTATACAGCACTGCATACACCTTGTAGCGCTGGACAAATGATCAGTAATAGTAGTAGTAGTAGTAGCTATTTTATTCTGTCATTCAGGGCTGGCCTGTACACTAGGCAAAAAAACAAAACACCCACGACCAGGTCAAAATGTACAATTACAAAGACAAAACCCGATGTTAATAAACCAGTTTTCCAAAATCATACCATGTGGATATACGGTGTTTAAATGAAAGATCCATCTCTGTTCTAAATTCTGTAAAAGTTGAAGCCGATCGCCACCTCTTGGATTTCTCGGCACAAAGTCCAACACACGCCAATGAAGTTCTTCAAAAGTATGTGACAACTTCATACAGTTTTCAACCATTGGAGCTGATGCCGTTCTTGTTCTTAGTCGGGAAGCATGTTCTCCCAGCCGTATTTTACAGAATTTAGAACAGAGATGGATCTTTCATTTAAACACCGCATATCCACATGGTATGAATATGCAAGTGGACGGTCCAATAATGCTGCCTTTCAATGACAATAGTATCATTCATTCATGTTTGGGGGAGGCTTCTGCTCAGTGATCCCTCCCCTCTGCCATTTTGATTGGCTCCTTTTAGTACTGATTTTGATTGGAGCACTTAGTCACAGCTGGGCGAACGTTGGCGTGACTGGTGTACATAAAAACGCCGTTTTCCAAAACAATAAGTTTGATGGCTGAGAGCTTACTACACAGCGGCTTTGACCTGAAGCAGGGGGATTATCTTGAATACCCCGAAATGTGACACATCGTAATACTGCTGACTGTGGCGTTACTGTGCAGCCTTTTCAAGATTGCGATTCAGCTAAGTAACACAATAGAAGCTGTCTCTAAAAAGGGAATAAGATTGTTTCTTATTTAATAAAATGGATGGGCCACAATGGTGAGAGGTACACTCCTCTTGGCTTGGTTGGCCTTTACGACAAAAAAAGTAGTTACATAGAATGATTTTGGAAAACTGGTTTATTAACATCAGGTTTTGTCTTTGTAACTGTACACTAGGCAGGCTAAGTGGCCTCCTAGGGTGGCAAACCTTAGTGGGCAGCATGGTGCGGCACCCGCGGCAGGCCATATGTTTTGGCACACATTGCCTGCCACTTCGACACCCCTAGAATAGGAAGTTGCATCTGAGAGGGTCAGAAGTGGCAGGTCTTATGTGCCAAAAGCACATGGCCTGCAGCAGGCACAAAACCGATGCTTTTAAACAGCCACTACTGCCTCCCCATCGAAGATAGAATCAGCAGTGGCAGCAGCAGGGGTTGGCGGTGCGATTCAGCATGGCGAATGGCATGGCTTGGCACTGCTCTATGCAATGGTGGTATGGTTGGGGCTTCTGCTTAGGGCAGCAGAATTCCTTGGGCTGGCCCTGCCTTCATCAGCATCTTAATTCTCTCTGCCTTTTATCCACCTTCTAGTCCCCCATTACCACCCTATGTACTCATCTCTTCCTCATCCTCATCCACCTTCCTCTGCCTTTCATCCTCTCATCAGCCCTAGCTCCTTCCCTGTCACTCATTCCCTCTTCCCCTCCTGTCCTTTTCTTATGTCTTCCAGATACCCATTTCCTCTTTTACCATTTCCACCCTCTCTACCCTCCTTCAAAGACTTATCCCCCTTCTTTATCTTTCACCTTTTTTGAGGCTCCTATTTTTCCCCCATATCTATTTCTCTCCTTCCCAAGCATATATCATCTACTTCCTTCTCCAAAACTCATTGAGCTCATGTTTTTTCCTCCTCACCCCAGAATCCATCTTTCTATCCCTCCCTTTCCATCTTCCCATGCATATGCCCTTGCTTTGATATAGTGTATCTGGACTTTCAGAAAGCCTTTGACAAGGTCCCTCATCAGAGACTTTTGTCAAAACTAAAGAGTCATGGGATAGGAGGCAGTGTACCATTGTGGATCAGGAACTGGTTAAAAGATAGAAAGCAGAGGGTAGGGCTAATTGGCCAATTTTCCCAATGGAGAAAGGTGAATAGTGGTGTACCCCAGGGATCTGTGCTGGGTCCGCTGCTTTTTGACATATTCATAAATAACCTGGCAAGGGGAATAACGAGTGAGGTTATCAAATTTGCAGATGACACAAAACTATTTAAAGTTGTTAAAACCCATGAGGATTGTGGAAAATTGCAAGAGGATCTTGATAAGTTGGAAGACTGGGCATCAAAATGGCAGATGTTTATGTTTATGTTTATTAAAATATTTGCTATACCGCCCCACACCAGTGGCATCTGGGCGGTTTACAATTGCTAAAATAACATTACATTAAGGCTGTTAAGAAGCGGAAAGGAACACCAATTAAAATTTAAAAGTGACAGAAGAGAGGCAAAGAATAAAAGGACACAACAGAGAAGGAACATCAATAGGAGGAAGAAGAGGGAGACAAGGACGGGGAAGGGAGATCAAATGCCAGACTAAACAAGTGAGATGAAATTGAATGTGGACAAGTGCAAAGTTATGCACCTAGGGAAGAACAACCCAAACTATGGTTACACGATGCAACCACCACCCAGGAAAAGATAAACCCTCGACCCAGTGTGCAGCGGTGGCCAAGAGAGCAAATAGAATGCTAGGTATCATAAGGAAAGGAATGGAAAATAAAACAAAAGATATTATAATGCCTCTATATCGTTCCATGGTGAGACCACACCTTGAATATTGTGTGCAATTCTGGTCGCCGTATCTTAAAAAGGATATAGCGTTATTAGAAAAGGTTCAGAGAAGAGCCACCAAAATGGTAAAGGGGATGAAAGGATACTCCTATGAAGAAAGGCTAAAAAGGTTAGGGCTCTTTAACCTGGAAAAGAGACGGCTGAGGGGAGAAATGATAGAAGTCTATAAATTAATGAACAGAGTGGAACGGGTAAATGTAGATCGATTGTTTACGTTATCAGAATATTGAAAGACTAGGGGACATGCAATGAAGCTACAGGGTAAACTATTTAAGACTAATAAAAGAAAATATTTTTTCACTCAACGTGTAATCAAACTCTGGAATTTGTTACCAGAGGATGTAGTAAAGGCTGTTAGTGTAGCTGGGTTTAAAAAAGGTTTGGATAAGTTCCTGGAGGAAAGGTCCATAGATCATTATTAAGAAGGGACCCAGGATATCAATGCTTGACCCAGTACAAGCATTGTGGAACCTGTGTCTTTTGGGGAAACTGCTAGGTACGTATGACCTAGATTGGCCACTGTTGGAAACAGGATACTGAGCTTGATGGACCTTGGTCTGACCCAATATGGCTTATCTTATGTTCTTATGCTCTTATGTTTTCCCCTTTATTAATTCTGCCTTCCTGTCGCTTTTCTCAGCCCAAGCATCATCCCCCTTCTTGCTGCTCACAGCTCCAGAATCAGCCCCAGCATTAGGAGTAGCCCCTTTCTCTCAGTCCTCAATTAGAATTGAACCCCAGTCTCCAACATCAGCATCATCCCTTTACCGCCATCTCAACATCAGCCCATTACTCTATTATCAGCCCATTTCCCTCAGCATCAACTCTGTTCTCCCAGACTCAGCGTTAGCATGGGAACCCTTTTCCTACCTGCTCCCAGCATCTCCATTAATCCTGGACACAGTAGCAGGAGTTTATTTCCTCACTTCCATTTCTATGCTGTTCCTTAGCTTCCATTACCACAGGCAGTACAGCATGTTTGAAATGTGAGAAGAGGCACTTCCTATTTCTCAGGAGAAAGTCGCTTCTGTTTGCCTCTATAGACCATAATCTTTACAGTATCTGAAATGTAGCATACCTTGAGCTAGCTTTTTGAAGGTGTAATATTCAAAACCAATCTTTCCCCATCCCACCTCAGCACCCATTTTCCTAAAGTTCATAATCCAAACTTGAGCTGTCTGCAACAAAGCCAATTAGATCTCCTCCGTCCCTCCAGAGCCCAAGCCTCTCCCTTCCCCTTAGCAGGAGAGAGGCTTATCTCTTTCCATTTCTATTAAAATTGTCAGCATTCTCTGGAATAAAGCATATGGTGACAGTCATAGATCTAAATATGTGTACCATGAAGGAAAGACAAGGTTGAAGAGATATGTTAGAAGCATTTAAATACCTGCAATGCATAAATGCATGAAAAACCTCTTTCAAAGGAAATGAAGCTTAGGAATGTGGGTCATATGATATGGGTGAAAGAGAGTGAGTGAGGAGTAAACTAAGGAAATATTTCATTACAGAAAGGGTGATAGATTCATGGAACAGCCTCCCAGAGGAGATGGAGACAAGAAGAGTATCTCAAGAATGCATGGAATAAGGATAGAGGAAAGAGAGAGAAGGAAGAAAACACATCTCCTTAAGCCTGGGCTTTCAGGTGTTCTAGACAGCCTTATTGACTATTGGGATAGCGTCCAATATTCTACTAGGCAGACTATGCACTGCTATGGTGCATAGCCCTGCCCACTCACCCCTAACCCCGGATATTTAATGCCATGGGATGGCATTGAATATCCGGTTTTGGCACCCAGGGAAACCCGCTGCAAAGCCTAGCCGGGTAGCGGGGATATTGCACTTCTACCTGGTTAGCACCCATGGCTAAAACTAGGCAAGCCAAAAGCTGGACTAGTTTTAGCCACAGATCGCCATCTGGATAGTGGTGCAATATCGCTACTACCCGGATAGCGGTACTCGCAATCTCCGCTCTGCCCCAGAGAGCCCCTGACATGCCCCGATGCTAACTGCATAACATCCAGGCGCATAGGGCTCATAGATGGGCATATTCAACGGCCCATTGAATATTCCTGTTTAAGGCATTTGCATGGTTTACTGCACTATAAACCATGTAAATGTCTTTCGAATATCAGACCCATAGGGTCCAAGCAGGCTCCTTGCTCTGTCATAATGGTAGGAAATCAGCATCTGGATAACCTTGTCGTGGAGTGCAGAATGGTGGTATTGGTTTGCTAATGAGGCTAGTACACTAAGGGGGTTATTCTGAACCACGAATAAGCCATTTACACATGCAAGTTGGACGTTTTCGGCACTTAAACGTCTAGATGTGATTCCGACTACAGAACAATTTTCACATACAGACGAAAAAGAGGGTAAATCTGGACGTGAGTGTGGGGGGGAGGAGCGTGGGCGTGTCGAGCCAGTTAAACATCGAGATCATATTCTGAAGAAAACGTGTATGTATATCTTAGATGTCTAGGTTAGACCTGCTAAAACGTGGAATAGCATCCTATGTCAGCTAAAGTAGCACTGTATTGTAAGAACACAGAAGGGCATCTATGTTTAAATAAAGCATAGCTGTGTCATAAAAGGATCTGGACAAGTTCCTGAAGGAAAAGTCCATAACATAGACATGGGGAAAAGAACTTCGTACCCTGGGGTAAGCAATGTAGCATGTTGCTATTATGTGAGTATGCTACTCTGTAAATCCGATCCAGATTGGCTACATCTGGAATTTATAATAGGCCGAATGGACCTTTGACTGTAGGAAAACAAACTGAACCATGTGGAAGCAATAGGGGTCCAATGGTAGTCAGTAACAAAGGGCATTTTCACAGACAAAGGGCATTTTCACAGACAACAGATCTGATTACACAGAAACACAGAAACATGACGACAGAAAAGGAGCACATGGCCTATCTAGTCTGTCCTATATCAACATCTACAACAGTCCCCTTTTTTCCTTTAGAGAATGGTTTGTAAAAATGTCTATGTCATGCAAATAAATCTTATGCATATGACATGTCCCAAACCTAAATGCAAACCAGTAACCTCTCTCCATCTAAAACATCTTCCCATTAAAAAACTAAGCACTCACCTTTATCAAAGGGCAGTACACTGTTATATCAATTGCTTATGCAAAGGTCAAATAAATCTCTTGGGGGAATTATAAAGATCTGGGAGGCCAACCTCCAAACTAGTATTATTTCACAACAATGGGTATTTTACAATACTGGAAAGCGTCTTCCTCTCTGTTCCACTTACTGTGAAGGTGGTTAAAAATAGGTCTGAGTACAACTTTGGAGCCATATACACATGTCAGAACACTCAATACTGTTGCTTTTCCGTGGGGTGTGTCCACGCCAGAGTTACACATTTTGATGCGGTTACACGCACAACTACGTATACGTATAAATGCTCAGAATACAGAACACATGTTTACGCCTAGATTCACATGTACGTCCGCCTTCCACGTTACACATGGATAGCTGCTGCAGTTGAAAACGTGTAACATTTCCTGTATGCTACACCTCCTGGATATTTTGGGATCCTATGTTGTGCAACATATCGGCCTCTACAGCAACATTGCCAGTGACACGGTAGGTACAAACGGTCTCTAATTTAACTGCGATGGTATGTGTGCTGGGATCTGCACCCCAGATGCATGTCTTTGGTACATGTGACCCTGTGGGAGATAGTGGTATGCATGGACCTGGGTGCAGAGGCCAAGTACCCTGCGCAGACACCCACCACAGGGCAGGCATGTGTGGGCATGTCACTGTCGGGGGCAGGGACTGACTGGCTTGCAAGTGGGTGTGGTGGGTCCTTCCCGAACACCATATTCCCAGCCCCATACTGTGGTTACTGTACAGGGGATGCACATGTTTGGCTCCCACAGTTGCATGCCTATGGGTGTTACATAGAAGTTACATAGTATATGATGACAGATAAAGACCAGTATGGTCCATCTGGTCTGCCCAGCAAGGCGATAAGAGTAGATGCATCTGCCGCTCCGCATAGATCACCCCTATTGAGATATAAGAGATAGTTATGTTTATATTGATGTTATCCTGTTGCTATAAAGGGATCCACTGTGTCTGTCCCATGCCAATATGTGTTCTGTCACTGTGTTTGCCCCCACCACTTCCATTGGGAGAGTATTCCAAGCATCCACCACCCTTTCAGTGAAAAAGTATTTCCTGTCATTGTCTTTTAGTGTACCGCCTTGCAGCTTCATGTTCTGCTCTCTAGTTTTACAGCTTCCCCATCTTTGGAAGAGGTTTGTTCATTAATGCACTGTCAGTATTTAAAGGTTTGAATCATATCCCCCCTGTCCCTCCTCTCCTCCAGAGTGTACATATTTAGGTCTTTAAGTCTCTTCTCATAGGTCTTCTGGCAGAGGCTCCCAAGTATTTCATCGCCTTCCTCTAAACTGCTTCAAGCCTTCTCATATCCTTTGCCAGATGTGGTCCCCAAAACTGAACACAAGATTCCAAGTGAGGCCTCACCAGCAACTTGTATAGTGGCATTAGTACCTGTACCTTTCTGCTGGTACGACCTCTCTGTATGCAACCCAGCATTCTTCTGGCTGTTGCCACCACCTTGTCACATTGTTTTGCCACCTTGAGATCCTAGGAAACAACCACTCCAAGGTCCTTCTCCTGGTCCGTACACACCAACCTCTCACCCTCTATCACATACAATTCCCTTGGATATCTGTTTCCCAAGTGCATGACACCGCACCTCTTCACATTAACTCTGAACAGGCAAGCATTAGACCATTCCCACAGCTTTGGTAGATCTTTTCTCATGTTATTCACTCCTTAAGGGGAGTCCACGCTCAGACTGTTTCTGTCTGAAACATAGATCTCCTTTGTACATCCAGACTAATCCGGATGTACAAAGGAGATTGCGATTCCGATTCCACGGGGCACGTCTTGCCCTACAGGACCAGAATTACAAACAGGCATATACGTGCAGACCAGGTCCACAAAGTGGCCTGGCCTGAATGTACAGGCCTTCCCCAGCTCATTTGGTCTTGCCTGTGCATTGGAGCTGTGGCACCATCGCATCCAGTTATGAAAATGCTGCTCCATTGTATGGCCACAATCCCCAGCCACCAGCACCTGTGACCCTCTACCCACAGCCTGACCCCTGATCCTGCCTCCTTAGGCTGGGGACAGGTTGCGGGGGAGGCTCTCTGCCGCCATCCACTGCTCTACAGCCCCCAGGCCTCTCACTATGACCAAGCAGTGACCATGGCATAGTTATGTATCCACCTAGTGCCATGTAGTGTTTAATTTTAGTGATGTGGGTGCAGTCCTGTTCTTGGAGCCCAATCACTTGACCACTTGCAGGGTGCACACAATCACTCTGTGCACATGCAATGTGTACTGACCAAATGGCTGTCTGCAGTTGGTATATGCATGGCTGGTAAAACCAGTGGCAGGCAGCAGGTGCAGTGTGACTGTGCTTGCTGTGGGTGAATGTCAAACCTTGGTGGTGAGGACAGGGGGTGTTCCAGGCCTACTCCCACTTTCGTTAGTAGAGCCATGGTAACAACCCCATGCAGATCTAAACAGCCCCACCTGCCCTGACCTGTCCCACCCCGCCCATCAGCATTGCAACACTGGGTATCAACATGCACTCTTCTAGGTGGGTCCCTGTCAGACAGGGACAGAGCTAAAAGTGACTAATATATCACACTGCAGGCAACACCTATCATACATTGGCAGTGATGGGGACCTACAGCACAAGCAGCAGAGACCATTTTTTAGCACTGCAGGTACTGGGGACCTAGTACTGGGTGCCCGTCCTCACCCTCAGGGTGACCGCAGATACTGCTCGGTGGCACGGTCTGTATCTGCTGTGTGCTTATTTCACACACTGTCAGTGCATCTTACATATTGTCTGAGGTGATGGATATGTGCATTTTCCATCTTGGGATCAGTTGTAGACTGCTGTTGGGTATTTGCACTGCATCATGGGTACTGGTGGGGGCTATCCTATGCCAGCACACACAGCAGACATTCTAGGCAGTGACCTGCAGTCTCTTCATATCCAGCCATTGCTGTGCTTTGAGGAGTGGAAGCAGGGACGGCTCTATAATGAGGCCGAGTGAGGCAGTGGCCTCAAGCGGCAACTTTTTGGGGGCGGCAAAAAATGCCCTCAAAAATACTGCCTCCCTCATTCTTCAAATTAAAATAAATTGCAGGACAACCTGCCGCCGCTGCTTCTTGGCAGCGGCAGCATCAGTGGTTTCGTGCACCCCCCCCTCCCCCCGATTCCCTGGAAGAGCTTGCCGGTGTCCCAGCTCATCTTTGCAGAGCTGCAGGAAGGAAAAGCATTTCTCTTCTTTCCCGTGGCTCTGTTAAAGTTGAGCCTGCTGGCGCTGAGGATAATCTATGCATTTCCTGTCTTGCACGAGACAGGCAATGCCTAGATTACCCTCAGCACCGTTGGGCTCAACTTTAACAGAGCTGCAGGAAAGAAGAGAAATGCTTTTCCTTCCTGGGGCTCTGCAAAGGTGAACCGTGGGCCAATGCAGGGCTCTTCCGTGGAGGGTGGGGGGCTTAGCTAGTAATGGGCAGAGCAGAGCAGGGCAGGGTAGAGCAGGGCAGTGCAGGACTGGGCTTGGGGGGGGGGGGTAGCCCCAGAAATGGTCTGATTGGGGGGATAGGACTTGTAATGGGCAGATCAGCGGGTTTAGGACTGGAAATGAGTAGACTGAGGGGGCTAGGACTGGAAATGGGCTGATTAGGTGGGCTTGAACTGGAAATGGGCTGGTCAGGGGAGTTAGGACTGGAAATGGGCAGACTGGGGGGCTAGGACTGGAAATGAGCTAATTGGGGGAGTTAGGTCTGGAAATGGGTAGACTAGGGGGCTAGGACTGGAAATGGGCCTATGGGGGGGGGGTTTGGACTGGAAATGGGCTGATTGGGTGCTAGCACTGGAAATAGTCTGAGACTGGAAATGGGCTGATGGGGGTTGGAGAGAGCTGATGGCACTAGAAGAAGACTGGGGACTAGAACTGGAAGTGGGCTGATGGGGGAGGGGGGCAGAGAATAGAGCTGCTGTCCCTTAAAGAAAACTGGGGGCTAAGGCTAAGGAAAGCAGAAGTCTCAGATCAGGACCAGCATGATCAGAAGAAAAATTGGTTAGACAACAAAGGTAGAAAAATTAATTTTATTTCATTTTAGTGATTGGACTTTGTACTATCTTTATATTTTACACTGTATGGGGGAACTGCATTTATCTAATGTTGCACTGCTTGAGGAGTCTAGCTTCTTGGGGTTTCAGTTTAAATTTTGTCTACATATTTTTATTTTTACTTTAGATTGTGGTTACTTATTCTGTACTTGGTGAGGGTCTGTGTTCTGAGTGTGTGACTGAGCCCAGGTGTTCTGTTAACATGGAGTTTGTACATAAAGATCTATACTGTACTGTAGTAATTTGACACGTTCGGCTTTTCAAATAGGTGTATGGATGTTCCAGGACCCACTGTAGTATTTACAGTGACACATTTTTTGGATGGGCTCCTTATGTGAGTTTTGGAAGTTGGTGCTGATATGATATGGTATGGTAGATTTGCTCTATAGATACTCAGTGACTTTGTTGTAGGGTTTTGTATTAGTTCACAATATGCCTGGTACTGGAGAATGTTTGTTGTTTGTGAGATGATCAGAATCAGATTTTTTTAAAATATATTGAGTTCTGTGGGTGAATTTCCTGGTTCTGCTCTGCACCCACTGTTGAAGAAGGTTCTGTGGATACAAAATATATGTTGAAAAAGAAAAAGCAAGAACCATAATGCAGTTTATAACAACAAAATAAAAATGAGTTATGATTTAGTGTTATAAACTGTGCTGTGGTTCTCGCTCTCTGTTAGTTCCTTGGTGTACAAACGTCTTGCATTTCCTCCATATAATCTAATCGGCTTTTTGTTTTTTTCAGTCCCTGATTGGAGTTTTGAGAAAGCTCTGCCCCCCCTCTACGGGGGTGGGGGGTGGGGGAGAGCACATCTCATCCTTAGCCTCAGGCAGCAGATTTCCTTGAACCACCTCTGAGTGGAGGTGTAGTTTGCTAGTTAGTGCAATGCTTCCATAAGTAGGGGACAGAGGTTCAAATCCTACTGGTTCTTTTTTTTGTGGCTCTGCTACCCAGATCATTTCCATGCCTGTAACTTCACATCAGGGTAAATATTGGATACGGAAGGTGAGAAGAGCCTCAGAATCCAGGGAGGTATGGGCAATGGTGAATGTTAGCATCAAATCAGGCCCGATCTTCCTCACATCAACAGTTCTACCAATCACCTGTTCGATATGACTCCATTTCATGAAAACAGTGATTCCACATTGTCGGTAGTAGCTGCCTCCTGCAAAATCTCAGAGCAAATTGCATGCGAGAATAATCACATAGAAGGTACACCTATCTTCCCAGGCCACTGCCGTCTACAGGCTCCCAGTCACCGCTGATACTCCTGTTGCTGTAGTATCAGCAGCAGTTTTTGCAGCAGCACAGATCTTCAGCTGTGATTGGGCACCTGTAGAAGGTGGTCGCTTGGGAAGATAGGTGCTCCTCTTTTTGGTTTGCTCACATGTGTTACGCTCTGAGGGTTTGCAGGGAGTAGGTACTACTGATACTGTTGATGTGGAATCACTATTTTAAAAGACTGGATTTATATCAAACAGGCGATTGGTAGGTGTATTGCAGAGCCATTGCTTTGGGGAGGATCAGGCCTGGTTTGAAGTTAACTATTGCCATTGTCCCTATCTCCTTTGATTTTGAGGCTCTATTCTCCTTCCATATCCACTGTGCCTTATCTGATGTGCTGTGTGACAAATGGTAGAGTGATATATCTTGCTGTATTCGTATGATTTACATTCTAGAGGTGACCTTTTAGGGCTAGTGCATGCTGTGCTGCACAGTGTCATGGGATGGGAGTGGTAGGGTTTATACTCAGGTGTCATATGCAGGGCTGTTTCTTTGTGGACCCAGTGGTGGCTTCATGGGGCAGTTTCCCATTGGAGGTGGTGCTGTTGTGGACAGTATCAGACATCATGTGGCATGGGGCGGGCACAGGGTTCTCTCAGGGGACTGGTGTGATGGTTGGTAGTTGGGGGGGCAACCTAGGTCAGCCATGTGTTGTGTGCATAGTAAGCAATACCCCCGATGAAGCGGAGTTCCCGCAAAACAGAGATCTTCATAGGATGAGAGTAGAGTGATATGCTCTCAGGAGAGATCTTCCAGGTTGATACATCATTTGGAGACACCCCGCAGCTCTGGAATTTGATCTTCAGCTTGGGGTGGGCTGGGTTGCTGTTGAAGATGTGTGTCCGGCTGAGTTCTATTGTATTTTGTTTCAGATGACGGTGGGAAGCTCACTGAGATGCATGGTGCCTATGCAGTTCATTTGATTTTACCGCTGAAGATTCTGTGTATTTGAGGCTGTGTATTAAGATGTTTAAGTGAAGTTGGGATTTGTGGCATTCCAAAGTTTCATTATTTTGTAATGTGATAAAAAGGATTTCATAAATATGATTTATGAAAAAGAGGGGATAAGGCACATCCCCTTCAGGCATGTATTATTCTTGCTGCATAGAGGGTGAAATAGATTTACTGGGGTCTTTTCTCCTCTGCTTAGAACCTTTGTGAAGGGACTGGTTTTGGAATCTCTTGAGGGTTTTGTACTGTACTAATGAGTTTGCATATCTGGTGTTTTCATTACATAACTTAGATACCAGTGTGTTCTTTTGATTGAGTAGCTATCTTTACTAGCACCATGTCTCTGTTTCCACTGTGCTGTGTTTTGGGCCATGATGCTGCACTGTTACACACAGTAGGTTTTTGCACTGTGTTCAGGTTTGTCCATTCTGCCTTTTTTACACTTTGCCATTGTGTTTCTGTTTGCGTGTTTCCTGTTTGGGCCCTGTTTTGTGTGTTCACTGTCATTTGGTTGTGCAGTTACCCAGTTTGCCCCCTGCTCCTTTTCCCATTTCACTTTGCAGGTACCTCCTGGCTCTTTGCACTGTTGTTTTCCCCCACATGCTTTTCCCCTGCCTCCACCCTTTCCTGCTTTGACTTACTTACTGCGCCAGGGTGGTCCTTATTCTTTCCCAGCCCCTGCGTGATGCAGCAAGGGCTGGCCTTCTATGCCCAGTGGGGAGCAGGACACCTTCCTCCTCCATCACCATCCTGCAGAGCAGGTGTGTCTCAGCCTCCGAGAAGTAGACTCTTTGAGTGGCCATCTTCCAGGGGTCTGGCGGTGATGGGGGCTTCCTGTTGCACGTGAACAACTGTGCAGTTGGACACGTTTTCAGCATGTCGCAAGTTACACATGTTACTTAAACGTGACTGTAACCGGCTGCGCAGCCAGACACGTTTTCGACATGTCGCATTTTAGACATGCTACTTAAATGTAACCGGAACACCGCTATGCGGGAGTTGCACGTTTTCCGGCTAGACATACAACAGCGTATTCCATTCCATGGCTACATGTCTAATCTTGCACATTCGGAATGTCTACGTTTCAGACGTACACATTCTAGATGTATACATCAGCTCTGCACATCTTGATCAGAATAGGGCCCTAAGGCTACGGTGCAGTCAGCACACTAACCATTGTCCCTGTCCCTTCCTACATTGCCACTCCCTCCCTTCACTATTCATTTTTCAGAAGTATGTGACTGTGAGGTTAGTGCACTTTTCTATGTATGATTTGAGCTTAAAAGGAGGCTTGTCACCCCTCTCATTTAAATAGTTAGCATGCACTCAGTTTGTTTTTGAATCACATAACTGCAGTACATTTTCTAATGCATCACTAACTTATGCCCCTATTTAGTATACAAAACAACCAGCCTCATACAGGATACCACAGACTTTCTGAAGAAGCTATATAACATCATTTTCCATGGTTACCATGAATGCAAAATCACTATACAACATTTTCATGCAAATGGCATAAAGGCATGTGACAAATTCCTAAGGGCATCAACCCCAGACTACTATACACACCAGAAGATAGTAAAAACTTAATAAAATTCATCCTGATCTACAATGTCCTCAGCTTTAAAAATGACATCTAGCTACAAGTTATGGCACTGCTATAGGCAACAGGATAGCACCACTATATGCCAACATTTTCATAGCTGAATTAGAAGAGACATTTTTAAATGCATACCAGATTACCCCCTTTACATTTTACTGGTGTATTAATGACATTTTTAAGCGTGCTTTTGCTATAGCAATAGTGCCTGTTGGGGAGGATCTGTCTGTCTATCCCTCTGTATGTCCATTAACCTGTACACTAGGGTTTCTTTGCAAATGCAGAAATGTACAGAAAGAACCCAGTTTATCCAAGAAAAACCACCTTTCAAATTACAAAAAAATGTTTTTGTCGGAAAGGCCGTCACAGTGTAAAGGACTTCACCTCACACCACTGCGGTCCATCCCTTTTATTAAAGAACCATAAAAATTGGTTTGAAATCTGCTTAACAAAATTACTTAGCTGAATAAGGCTGCTATGGATTTTCATCAAATGACCATCAAAGACGACGTGTCATGTTTCGGGGATCATAACGTCCTCCCCTGCCTCAGGTCCAGTCGCCAAAAATCAGATTGTTCAGCCTTCTTAAGAAACGCCAAAGAGAGCGATTTTTATACAGGCATTAACCACTACTGCACTGATTCGCTCAAAATCCCCAATCCCAGGGATTCGTAAAAACAAAAGAAGCCAATCAAATCTCTTGTGGGAGGAGCCACCAATCAGGCCCCACCTACCGATTTGACAGCGGCAAACTACAAAAAACGCTAACCTTCACCTGATCGTGTACCAATCCAATTGAAAATTGAGTCCATTAGGGTGGATCGAATTCAGCATGAAAATCCACTTTTGTTCCAAATTCTGTAAATTCTGTCATACGATCTGCCTATTTGAGAGCTCGTTATACGCACCGTGACTGGCTTTTTGAACCCAAGACTCCGGATCTTCCTGATGACAAAATCACAGTAATACTTCCATATATGCGGGGGTCTTCAGCTGTTACCAGGATCCTTCACAAATTGTGGCCAATCCTTGGATTGCACGCTTGCTTTAGAAAGCCTTTGCGGACTGCCTTCTCCCATAAGGCAAGTCTCCGAGATCTTTTAGTGAAAAATACAGTGAATGAGGATCGCCCCCTTTTTTGTCATACACATCCTGGGCATTTTCCCTGTGGCTCCTGCCATTATTGCTCTAATACTTTATCTGGCCTGGCATGGATGGATCCACACACAAACAGAAGTTATACAACTCGCTGGCAGACATCATGTACCTCGGATTTTGTGTTATATTTAATCGTATGCCCATGTGGTTTAAATTACGTGGGACGCACTTCGCGACCTTTTAAAGTCCGTTTGGGGGAGCACGCCTCCAGACTTCGGACTAAGACAGTGACGTCTCCCCTTATAGATCATTGTCTCACCCATTCTCATAGTTTCGAAGATCTCCGCTGGCGTGTGCTGGATCTCATTCCACCTAATCCGTGGGGTAGTGACAGGATTCAACATTTACAGAATTTGGAACAAAAGTGGATTTTCATGCTGAATTCGATCCACCCTAATGGACTCAATTTTCAATTGGATTGGTACACGATCAGGTGAAGATTAGCGTTTTTTGTAGTTTGCCGCTATCAAATTAGTAGGTGGGGCCTGATTGGTGGCTCCTCCAACAAGAGATTTGATTAGCTTCTTTTGTTTTTACGAATCCTTGGGATTGGGGATTTCGAGCAAAACAGTGCAGTAGCGGTTAATGCCTGTATAAAAAACGCTCTCTTTGGCATTTCTTAAGAAGGCTGGACAATCTGATTTTTGGCGACTGGACCTGAGGCAGGGGAGGACGTGATGATCCCTGAAACGTGACACGTCGTCTTTGAGGGTCGTTTGATGAAAATCCATAGCAGCCTTATTCAGCTAAGTAATTTTGTTAAGCAGATTTCAAACCAATTTTTATGGTTCTTTAATAAAATGGATGGACCGCAGTGGTGTGAGGTGAAGTCCTTTACACTGTGACGGCCTTTCCGACAAAAACATTTTTTTTGTAATTTGAAAGGTGGATAAACCGGGTTCTTTCTGTTATGGTATTGGTTTCTAGACCTGGTTGGGTAATTGAGAATTGTTCTGGTAAAGCAGAAATGTATGCATACTGATAAAAAGGAGCTTAGTGGGAGGAGATCCAATGGTACCAGGGAAACCTCAATCTCTATGGAAGTGATGGAATAAATCTTAGCTGGAACCCCACACCTATTGGCAAAAGTAGAAAAGGGCTTCCCACTGTGGCACAGAGGTGAGAGGTTGATAGGGACCCAATACTCAATAACAGAAGTCCCCTGCTACTCTCCAACACTCCCACATACATACACAGGCACACACATATTCCCCACCACATTTTTGCATGATGTATATATCCTCCATCCATGCATTCAGCAAATGCTTCTAGCATTCCCTTTTCAACTTGATATGATTTGGATTGAAGGAGAAGAGATCCTTAAACAGAGAATCTCTTCTGCCTCGGTCCAATTCAAAGCCCATTGAAACTCTTTTAATGCATCCCATATTTCAATCAGATTAAAAAATAAATACTCCACAGAAAAAGTTAACCTTCTTGACACCACAGTTTCTATCAACCATGGACATCTGTAAACATCTATATTCAGGAAACCAATTAACAGATGCAACTACAGTCACAATTACAGGTTCCACCACTCACAAAGAAGTCTATTAGACACTGTCAAGTAAAAAAATACACCCTATAGGGTCTATTCTGTCGCCCCCCTACCAGCTCTGTCAAAAGCCTCCCCATAAGGAATTTGTATGGGGAGGCTTAGACGGAGGCAGGAGCGGCGTTGCAGAGGCGAAGTTAGGGCAGGCAGTGGGTGGTCTGCGACTCCGAATGTACAGGGCTAATTCTGAACTCGGCTATGTATGTCCTGGATCAGCTGACTGGACGGGGGACTTATTCCCCCCCTGGATTGTGGGGGATGGCATGCCTGGGCAGCGCATGTAAAGTGAGGGGTTGAAGGGAGTTCCCCACAGCCTGACCCTAGCCATGGAAAGCCAGATTGGGGGTCAGGCTGCGGGAAAAAGAAAGAGTGATCAGCGGCCGGGGATCGCAGCTTCTGAATGGAGCTGTGGTGCCATGGCAATGGGATGCCATGGCACCACAGCTCCATTCAGGAGCATGACTGAGTTAGCCGGGCATGGCTCTGTACGTGCAGGCCTATTGGAATCGGGTCTCGACCTGCATGTACAGACCCTAGACCCAATTCTGATCCCATGGGGCATGTCTAGCCCCGTGGGATCGGAATCGGGTCTACTTCTGTGCATCCCGATTCCGATCAGGCACACAGGGGCCTGGATGCATATGTTGAAATGTGCCTCTATGTGCTCTGCTTAAAAGATGAACATCTCAAAGTCCTGACTAAATCATTCAAACAAAATGGCTACAACCCAAAATCATCTCCAGGAAGATTGACAATGTAACGCCAGTTTTTAAAAAGGGTTCCAGAGGTGATCCGGGAAACTACAGACTGGTAGGCCTGACATCAGTATGAGGCAAACTGATAGAAACCATTATGAAGAATAAAATAACTGAACATGTAGATAGAAATGGTTTAATGGGAGAAAGCCAACATGGATTTAGACAAGGAAAGTCTTGTCTTACTAATCTGTTATATTTTTTTGAAGGTTTGAATAAACAGGTAGACAAAGGTGAGCCGGTTGATACAGTGTATCTGGATTTTCAGAAAGCCTTTGACAAGGTCCCTTATGAGAGACTCTTGGAAAAATTAAAAAGTCATGGGATAGGAGGCAGTGTACTACTGTGGATCAGAAAATGGTTAAAAGCAATGTTCTGGCATTGGGGGGATGTGCAAAGTGATTGCAAAAGTGATAGCATTGTGCAGCATAGGCAGGTCCCGAGGGCCTGCCAATGCTGTATGATCCTAAGCACGATCGCTTTGCACCTCCCCAATCAGCAGGAGTGCCAGTGGAGGACTCAGCGCAGTTTAGTGGGAACATTGGTTAAAAGATAGAAAGCAGAGATTAGGGCTAAATGGCCAGTTTTCTCAGTGGAGAAAGGTGAAGAGTGGAGTACCCCAGGGATCTATGCTGAGCCTGCTGCTTTTTAACATATTCATAAATGACCTGGAAATAGGAATAACAAGTAAGATGATCAAATCTGCAGATGACAAAATTATTCAAAGTTGTTAGAACACAAGAAGATTGTGAACAATTGCAAGAGGACCTTGATGAATTGGAAGACTGTATGTCCAAATGGCACCTAGGAAAGAACAATCTGAATAAATTGTTACATTTTTCCAGTCATCACCCGTTCAAGTTGAAGAAGGCTCTTCTTTTTGGACAGTTTTTATGGGTGCGTTGGATTTATTCCACCGAACATGAATTCTTGGTGCAAGCGGGGATTCTCACCCAGAAGTTGTTACAGCGTGGGTATCCCAAATCAATTCAAAAGGCTTTTAGTCATGCCAAGTCTGCCCAACGGTATTGGTTGTTGCAGACTACCCCTAAGGACAAGATGGACAAGCAGATTTGTATGTTGTAATACTCTGACCAAGCGCAAAAGATAGCAGCCAGTATTTTTAAACATTGGCATGTTTTGTCTTTACATTCGATTTTTGCCCCTGGCTCCTGTATTGCATTTACTCGGGCACAAAATCTAGGGGATTTTTTAACCTCTGCAGATTTTGCACAATCTTGTACATCTGTATTCCCTGAAGGGCACATGTCCTGTGTGGCCATTGCAGTATGTGTAATTTTTCTTTGGACACTGATACTTGGGTACGTCCTGTGAGGGGGACAGTGTATGTTTTAAAACATATTACCAATTGTTTTTCCTTTTGGGCTATTTACATTATCAGTTGTCCCTTCCCGAGCATCTATGTTGGGAGAACCTGTTGTCCGGTTCGACTGTGATTAATAGAACATAAATCTCGACTTAAGAATGTAGTGCTGTCTGCGCCCATGGTTCAACATTGTATTGACAATCATCATGACTGGCATGATCTTCGGTGGTGTGTAATTGATGTGGTGCCTACTTTACAGGCTGTAATAATACAATCTTCTTATTTGGTCCTTTCAGAGCAAGATTAAATGACTCTATAATACTGATTGCTCTATATTAACCTACATCCAACGTGGTACTTAATTGGTGGAACATTTTTTTATTTTTTCAAAAACACAAAATAGAAATATTTAATATGCTAAGTATGCCCAGAATGTCTCAGACTAAGCGGCGCTTTAACAAATGACATATTTCGTAGAGTGCTTTAGCGCCTAATAGCATCAAGGACTGTTTGGGCAATCCAGCACATAATTTTTCACTTTTATAGAAAATTTCTTGGTGGTGGAAATTTTCTATAAAAGTGAAAAATTATGTGCTGGATTGCCCGAACAGTCCTTGATGCTATTAGGCGCTAAAGCATACTACGAAATATGTCATTTGTTAAAGCGTCGCTTAGTCTGAGACATTCTGGGCATACTTAGCATATTAAATATTTCTATTTTGTGTTTTTGAAAAAATAAAAAAATTAAAAAAATTTCTACCAGACAATTAAGTACCACGTTGGATGTAGGTTAATATAGAGCAATCAGTATTATAGAGTAATTTACAGGCTGGCCAAGCTGATCGTCTCTTGGCCCGCCTTGAACAAAAATGGATTTTTCGCTTGCGGGCAGTTCAGCCCTTGGGCCTAAATGATTCAATTGAATGGATGTCAGCTATTTAGTTTTGTTACTCATCTGCGTATGCCTTGATCATCTGTTTTCTCGCGTTATCGCTGATGCGGTGCTGTCTATTTGATCCTAGTGCTTTTGATTGGCCGCTTGCTTGTATGCTGCTTCTGGTTCCTATATATAGGTCTCCAAATGTTGAGACCGTTTCATTGAATGTGGGGGCTGTGGATTTCTCTGAATTTTGTCCTGAAGCAGCCTTGAATTTATTGGCGAAACTTGAGTCGACTGGACTGCAGATTGATTGTCTCCTGTTACAGCCTTATGGTGGTTCCTGTCGGGCATTTCTATTTTCAATTAAGTTGAGGTGTTTTAAATGCATTTAAAATGATAAACTAACTGGTGGCCTATGATTGATATTACGGGGTCTGATTTGTATGGTGGGCCGCGTTATTTGCGCAAGTGTATACCCACTTCCCCGGATAACTGAGGCCTGCCCGTAACGGGTGTTGCTGTTTGCTGTTTCCTTTTTTCCCCAGCTATGTGCCTTTATCCTCTGAGTGTGAGGGTGGCTGTTTGCACAGTAGGGTTTGTGTTGTCTGGTCATTATCTTTATCTTTATCTTTATTTAAAATTTAATATACCGCTTAAACCAAATTGGCATACAGCGGTTCACAATAAAAACAAAACGGAGCTACTGGGAAGGAAACAGAAAGGAACGCCATTTAAGTAGAGTAAAGGACAGTGCTGAGATAAAATATAGAAAAAGTAAAGGAGAGATAAAAAACACAAACAAACAATCATACAGTCACAGGGGGAGGGGGGAAAGGAAGGTCAAAAGCTGTGCAGAAAAGGTAGGTCTTGAGACAGGCTTTGAAAGCAGAGAAGGAGGATTCCAATCGTAGCGAAAGTGGCAGTGAATTCCAAAAACGGGGACCAAGGAAAAAGAAGGCAGAAGAACGTGTGGATTCGAGATGAGCCTGGGAAGGAGGTGGTAGAAAAAGACGGTTCAGATGGAGAGATCGAAGCACTCTGGGAGGACAAGAAAAATGGACCAGATCAGAGAGATAGAGTGGAATACCTGTGTGCAAAGACCGGTGCACGAAAATCAGAATTTTATACTGAATGCGAAAAGGGACAGGTAACCAGTGTAGACGAAGAAGCAAAGGGGTGACGTGCGCTGATCGAGGAGAGTGAGTCAGGAGACGAGCGGCAGTGTGGTGTACTAATTGAAGACGACGAAGCTGAGTAAGTGGAAGACCGGCTAAAGATGCGTTACAATAGTCCAAACGGGAAACCACCAAAGCAAGAAGAAGTGTAATCATAGAAGAGGGGGATAGAAAAGGCCGAATTGCTCGAAGTTGGCGTAAAGTGTGAAAAGAACGTTGCACCACGGAAGAGATATGGTCCCTGAAAGTTAATGCAGAATCCAACGTAACCCCAAGATAACGCAGAGAGGTGACCAAGGGGATAGGCCCAGCAGGAAGAGAAGGAGACAAAGAGGGAATGGGGGCACCTGCAGTGAACCAGATCGCCGAAGTCTTAGCCAAGTTAATGTGTAAAAAGTTGTCCGCAAACCAGGCGGAAACTGTAGACAGTTCTGAAATATAGACATGCATTTTTATTTATTTTTTTTATTTATTTAACTATTTCTTTTATACCGCCCCTTCCAGAGATCAAGGGCGGTTTACATATAACAAGTTAACAGTCTTGTACACATTTGTATACATTCTTTACATAGAACAATAGAACTAGCTATTTACATTGACAATAAAATTAACTTAGTGGGTATTAAAGCAGAACAAAACAAAACATCAAACTTTTTTACAAATGTATATTTACAGTGTTGTGGTGTGTAGTGCGGGTATTTGTTGTAGGTTGCTGGAATTTAGTTTCCTTTTATGTCTTCTTTGGGGCATGTGTGAGGGTGGGCAGGCATGCGGGTTATGGTGTTGGGATTAAGGGAGTTTGTTTAATTGTTTCCACGTTTGTAGTGGGGGCTGGCTTTGGGGGAGTAGGGGATTTCAAAATGTTCAGTGAACAGGTAAGTCTTTAATCTTTTTCTGAATTGGATGAGGTTCTTTTATGGTGCGAAGTTCAATAGGGAGGTTGTTCCAGAGTGTAGGAGCAGTGAATGAGAATGCTCTGGAGCTAGTGGTTTTCTTAGTCTTCCGGATGGGCTTTTGGTATGATGAGAGAGTGGGCTGCGTTTTGTCTGAGGGTCCTTGTCGATGTGGAGAGTGCAGTAATGTGGATAGGTGTGAGGGGTTTATGTCATTTATAAGTTTTATAGGTTGTTAGGATAATTTTGGTATTTAATTCGACTGTTTATAGGGAGCCAGTGGAGTTCTAGCAGTATTGGGGTTACGTGATCTGTTAAGGCGAGCTTTAGCAATTACTTTAGCACAGATGTTTTGAGCTCTTTGTAGGAGGTATGTGTTTTTTTGAGGAAGGCCTATAAGGAGACTATTGCAATAGTCGAAATGAGGGTGATCAGGGTACTTACTACAGATCTAAAGTCTTGTGGTTCGAGGAGTGGTCTTAGGTGTTGAATAGTTTTGAGTTTGTAGAAATAGTTTTTACTGTTTGTTTTATGTGTGGTATCATGGTGAGAGTGGGGTCTGTCTATTACTCCTAAGTATTTTTACTTGTTTTTTAACAGGTATGGAGGTTTTGTTGATTGTGATTGTTTCAGGGTAGTGTTCAGTCATAGATGACCTCGTTTACAAACATTGCCTCAGTTTTTTTGAGGTTGATGCTGAGGTGGTTAGATTCCAATCCAGGAGGAGGTCTCTGCCATGCATTTGGATAGTGAGTCATATGTAGGGTTTTTAATGGTTATGGGGATAGCTAGCATGATGTCATCGGCTAAAATAAAATGGTTAATCTTGTGTTTTTTAAATATGTTTGTTTATCGGTTGGAGGTATAGGTTAAATAGGAGGGCTGAAAGGGCCGATCCTTGGGGTATTCCCTGTCCTTGTGGGAATGTTTCTGATGCTTGTTTGGTCAATTTGGACTCGTATTAATCTATGTGAGATGTAGGATTTGAACCAGTTTAAGGACCGTCCCACCTATTCCTAGGTTCTCTAATCTGTTTGATCAGTGTCGGGGGATGATTGATGTTATCGAAGGCGGCTGAGATATCTATAAATAGGATAAGAAACCATGGTGTTTTGTCATCTGTGCCCCTGATGAGAAAATCCATTAGTGTGATTAGGAGGGTTTCTACTCCGTGGGATGGGCGGAAGCCAAATTGGTGTGAGGTCAAGTGGTTTGTGCTCATCAATGTGTTCCTGTAACGAATTTGGCTTGTTTTCTCTATTATTTTGGCAATGAATGGAATGCTGGCTATGGTCTGTATGAGTTCGGGTCTTTTGAGTCAAGCTTATTATTCTTTATTATTGGTCGGAGTGTTGTGAGTTTTTAGGGCAATCAGGCATGATGCCTTGTGAAAGGATTGATTAACTATATCTTGTATGTTTACCGCCAGTTCATTTTTTTGCACACTTAATCCATGATACAGGGCATGGGTCGAGTGGGGAGGTGGGGTGGTGTTTATCATTGTTATAATTTTGAGGAGTTGCTTTTGTTCTATCAACTGGAAATTTGTCCATATGTGGGTGGGTTGTTGTTGTTTGGTAATAAGGGAGTCGGGGTAATGGTCTTGTTTTGTTTAGTTTTTCTGCAAAATGTTCTGCTAGTGATTGTATATTCATTGCTTGTTGTTAGGTTCGCGTGTTATTAGTTTTGGTTAGTGTTCTTACTATCGCGAATAACTCCCTAGGGCGGTTGATGGATGATTTTATATTTGGAGTGGTAGTCTTTTTGATTTGTTGATTGCGTTTTTGTATTCTATAAGTAGGAGCATGTATTGGGATTTGTTTTTCCTTAGATTTAAGTTTTCTCCATCTCTTTTCTAGTCTCCTCAGTTGTTTTTTTTAGTTGTGTCAGCTCTTTGGTGAACCATTTTTCTGTCTTTTTTGTTTGTTTATGTAAGACTCGTGTGGGGAGCGCTGCTTTTTGAATCGTTAGATTCCAATGAGCTATGGTTGAGTTTGATGTCTGATGAGACTGTGTTTAGTTTTGGGTAATACTTTGTCAAGGAATGTGTCTTTGTCAAAGCGTATGAAACGTGATGTATGTGGAGTTGTGCTTGTGTTGTTTTTTTTTTTTTGGGATTTGTGCTGGTAGCTGTATTGTGATAAGATGGTGGTCTGACCAGGGTACTTCTGTTATATTCGGAGTGTAATGTGGTAAGTGACTGCAGAGTGTGGATGAGAGGAAGATTACGTCTAGTATGTTGCCTTTCTTGTGTGTGGGAGCATGTATTATCTGAGTGAACCCCATTTGTGTCATAGCAATCTATGAAGTTATCTGATTGTGTGTGGTTCAAATGATGGGAGGTTCACAATCACCAAGAGTATAAGTGGTTTGCTTTGCGACGCTGTGTCAAGCGAGTTCTAGAATAGGGGTGAGGTTTTTTGTAATCGGATGCTGGGGGTCTGTATATGAGGGTGAGAGCCAAGGGTTTTTATTTTCTATGTTAATGATGTCCATTCCATCTATATTATTTAGGTTTTTTAGAGTGAATTGTAGGTCTTTTTTGGTGAGAATTAATACACCCCCTCCTCTTTTCTTATATTCCGTTGGCAATTGAATATGTCATATTGATATGTGGTTAGTTGGTTTAGTAGTACAGAGTCAGTAGGTGAGAGCCATGTTTCAGTAATACAGATAATGTCAGGGGATGTGTCGTTTATTATGTCGTTAATTATTGGTATTTTGTTTCTTATAGATCGTATGTTTATTAGGGTGAGTTGTAATTTGGTCTTTGTATTGTCAGCTTGGTCAATTATATTGTTTATGGGTTGGTGTTTTATTTGGAGAGACGGTGATGGCGTTTATGGGAGGTGTGACGCGAATAGTGATTGTGAGAGTTTGGGTTTGTATAGCTATGTATTGGATTCTGGTCCTGATTGTGGGTGATTGGGATGTAATTATAGGGTTCCGGTAATGATTGTGGATGATTGGGATGTTTTTGTATGGGCTTTGATTGATTTTGTAAGTGTATATGTGTTGAGTTAGGAGAGTTATTAAAAAGAGGGTAAGAGGAGATTTTATAATCTTAGTAGGAGACATTGTGTTCATTTTCTTTTTTTTTTTTTTGAGGTAGAGGGTTGAATGGTGAGGGAGTTGGTTAGAGGGAGGGATCTTATTGCTGATAACAGTATTTCTAAACAACAGTGCAGGATGGGTATTCACTACTGGCAAACAGTATTTTTTTTTATGAGTGAGTTTGTTGGGAGATATCAGTTGCTGCAATGATTATTAGCAACGGTGTATCTTTCTATTACGACAACAGTGTATCTTTCTATTAGGAGACAATTGTAAGCAATGCTTTCTGACTACATTTACATTTAGTTGTTAGAAGATCGCAGTTTGTATGCAATGATTAATGACAACAGTACATCTAGCTTGGGAGGGTAACACTTGCTTTTAACAATTAGTGATTACTGACAACAGTATGTATTTGTTATATACTACATGTGCATGAATGCTAGGAAATATATATTTCATTTTGGTGTGGAATACTTGCTGTGATCAAGAGAGCCTTCGTTGAGGTATGAGCGAGCTCAACTTTAAAAGGAGCTCAAGCTGCTTATAGTCATGGTGAGCTTTTGAACAACCAGCGAAGATCCAGCGTTATTGTTTGTGGTAGCAAAGTTTTCTGTTTGGAGCTGTTTGCTTGTGCCGCTGTTTTTTGGTGCCCCTTCTTTCGGTCTCTCCGCCTAAGGGCCACGCCAAAGGGCCCTCTGGCGAGGCCCTCAGGCGCGGGCCCGCCAGGCGCGGGCGCGCCCCGGATAGCGCTGCGACCTTTAAAGGTTAAGTGCTGCCCCGATTGGACAGCACTTTGAAGATGGCTGCAGTTTTCCCCGCCGCGGCACCCCCGCTGGAGGCTCGTCCCCTGCCCATGAGAGCTGATGATGGTGGGGATGCAGGAGCGCCCGATAGCGCTGCGACCTTTTAAAGGCTAAGTGCTGCCCCGATGGACAGCACTTTGAAGATGGCTGCAGTTTCCCGCCGCGGCACCCCCGCTGGAGGCTGATCCCTGCCCAGGGAGAGCTGATGATGGTGGGGATGCGGAGCGCCGATAGCGCTGCGACCTTTAAAGGCTAAGTGCTGCCCCGATTTGGACCGCACTTTGAAGATGGCTGCAGTTTCCCGCCGCGGGCACACCCGCTGGAGGCTCGATCCCTGCCCAGGAGAGCTGATGATGGTGGGGATGCAGGCAGCGCGCCGATCGCTCTGCGACCTTTAAAGGCTAAGTGCTGCCCCGATGGACAGCACTTTGAAGATGGCTGCAGTTTCCCGCCGCGGCACCCCGCTGGAGGCTCGATCCCTGCCCAGGGAGAGCTGTTGATGGTGGGTATGCAGGAGCGCCCGATAGCGCTGCGACCTTTAAAGGCTAAGTGCTGCCCCGATTGGACAGCACTTTGAAGATGGCTGCAGTTTCCCGCCGCGGCACCCCCGCTGGAGGCTCGATCCCTGCCCAGGGAGAGCTGATGATGGTGGGGATGGACATTCATGCATAAGTTGGTACCTTTTAAAAATGGCCTTTTACACATGGATACGATTTATGCATGCAAGTGGCCATTTTTATACCTGTAAATCATAAATAAGGCATCTAAAATAACCTTTTCATTGTACTAACACAGTGGATTTAAAAAACATAAATTCTATTACTAGCATGGAAGAATTTAACAATACAACCCAGAATCTCTCTTCCCACATAGGCTTTAAGTCATAATTTCCCAACAGCAATACTCATGGTTCATACTTGCCCAGCAGCAGAAACTCTCATGAGTTCCTTTGATTTGCTAAGCAGCACCTTGCTATTTACCAAACTGAATGCACTAACAAGATCTAGTTGTACCAGGAGTTCTGATCTTCCTTGATCCTTTCATGGCTGCAAGTTACCCAGTCATGACATCATAACACGTTCTGTACTAAATCAGATTCTAACCCCTGATTGCATACCATTCTATACAATGGTTATTCTCAAGAGAAACTTGGAGATTGCTAACAATTTTCTAACAGGGGCACTCGTACCTCATCTCACTCCCAGGCAATAAAAACCCCTGATACCATTGTGGTGGTAAAAATTTGCCACAGCTTTAGTGTACATTACAAGAACTTCAAATATCTGCACCTCCTAACCTCCCAGATCGGCCTTCACTGACTATCCTCTGCTACTCCCTGTTCTCCCTTTGCAGGCCTGTCCCCACCATTTGATCTTGTGCCTGCCAAAATTGTTCTCCTAACCTCAACAACCCCTCTCCATCGCAATTTCCCCCCTATCCAATCGGAGACCACCTTGCCCTGTCCCGTCCCCTCCCCTTCCTTCAAACTGGCTATTTGCACTTGGAAGTGGGGGCTCGGCCATACTATAGGGCCTGTTATTTAATCCACTGGAAATTGGGCAATTATTTAAACAACTGAATGTATCTTTTCTGCTGGATCTCTGAATTGGATTGACCATGCCTGTTTTAACTGATCTAGATAGTATCCTCACAAACAAGAACAATTTATCAATGAAATTAGAATCTCAATGAATGAGTCTGACAATTCTTTTACTAACCATCTGTTTTCACTTGACAAAGTATGGCTCTCAGTGACTTTGAGTTGAACAGTACTCTAACTCCCACGTTGTTCTCATCACATAATGTGGGAGAATAGCACAGACGTTTGGATACTGTGTAGCTCAAACTCACTGAAAGTCACTTGGTGCAGGAAGAGAACAGAATAACTATTCCGTAGAAAGTGGGTAGTAAGTGTATAATGTTGGAAAAGAGTCAGCTACTCACCCTGGCCCTTACATTGAAGAAAACTGTATCATAAGATTATAGTTTCAACCAATGACTTACAATTGCTTGATTGCCAGACAGCTACCTGGCAATTTCCTTCTTCTGTTTTTCCCCAAAACTTAGTCCCCCCCAAGACATTCAGAAGGAAACAAAAGAGAGTCAAATCCTGGTTATTCCAACTGCATTTGAGTGTGAGTAGATATAGAAGCTAAAGCAGTTCAGGTTTAATAGCTCTGATAGAACAGAGCTGGGTTAATATTTCTGGGTGGATATATGACATACTGTAGACATTGAGTCAGATTTATTATATGTTATGTTTTACGCTTTTTTATTTATTTATTTTATTTAATTATGTAACAATTTTTATATACCACCTTATCATAGAATCAAAGCGGTTTACATTATAACTCACACAGTTACAGAGAACTTATTATGGAACTCGGGGAGGGGTGTCATGCAGGGGATGCTCTGAAGCATAACTTATTTACAACGGAACATATGTACATACAGTATGTGGTGGAAGTCCGGTGGTTATGCTGTCAAGTGGTTAACTGAATTGATCAACGAAGAGAAAGGTTTTTAGTGGCTTTCTGAAGTCTTTCATGTCAGTGGTGATCCTTAATTTCCCAGGGAGAGAGTTCCAGACAGCAGGTGCGGCATGAGAGAATGCACTCCTCGTGGTGGATTTGTTTGCTTTTCTGTATGAGCAGAGTATTGGAATGGTATCAATAGTGCTCTGTCTACTTGGTCTTTTGTTGGGACTGGTGCAAAACATCTCTAGAACTGCAGCTGACATGATATTTCTGATTTTGAAAATGGTCAGAGCAGATTTGTATCTAGCATGGGCAGTGATTGGAAGCCAATGGAGTTGATGTAAGAGGGGCGTTATATGATTTTGCTTATTTGATCCAGTGATGATTCTAGGAACAGTATTTTGGACCAATTGTTACTATCGTGTAGCTTGCTTTGGTACTCCTTGATAAAGGGTTTTGCAGTAGTCTAGAATAGGGGTTATAATGGCTTGACATACTGATCGGAAATGGCCTTGGTTGAGGAGGGGTTGGAGTCTTCGAATGGTGGCAAGCTTGTATAATGGAGTCCTAGTGGTTCTATTGATGTGTGGTTGTAAGCTTAGATGGCAGTCAAGTGTTACTCTGAGGTATCAAATTTCATCTTTTATTGGGATGGTAGTGTCTGCCAAATTGATTGAAGTAGGGAGGATGGATGAGGTATTCCATGTGATGATTAGAGTCTCTGTTTTTTTCATGTTTATGCATAGGTTGTTGTTGGAAAGCCAGATGGTTATCTCCTGGAGACAATTGGACATGGTAGTATAGTCTGGAGAGTCTAGGCTGATTGGGGTGTATGGCATGATGTCGTTTGCATAGATGGCGTATTGTAACTTCTGCTTTTTGAAGACATTGCTAACTGGCTTTTTTGTAGTATATATATTTCTGTTATTCTGCTATTTGCTTCAAGGTGTAAAAAATTGCTGGATCTCAAAATAAATAAACTAACATATATTTAAATATGTAAAAACTTATTTCTAAGTTTATAGCAACACCTGATGATGATAATTCTGTTAGCTTGTTTAGCTGTCGGTCTCTTGGACTAGCCTGTGCCTCATGATTCTAAGTGCAATTGCATTGCAACCCCACCCCCACCAGCTGGTGGAAAATTCTCACGCAGCCTCAAGCTGCTTATCGGTAACATAGTAACATAGTAAATGATGGCAGGTAAACACCAGTATGGTCCATCTAGACTGCCCAGCAATATGGCAGGAGTAGGTGCACCCCTTCCCATGTCTTTTAGGGAGTAGGTGTATCCCTACCCATGTCTTTGCTTAGTGGTGCACCCACCAGGAGCAGGTGCACATCTCCCCATGTCTTCACCCCTCCCCATATCTTTGTTTGTTTAGGGGTGAACCCACTGCTCCTCCCCCCATCGCTCCATGTAGGACACTCCTATTTGTTGAGAAATTAGATGGTTCAGTTTATTTTGATTTAATCTTGTTGCTGTAAAGTGATCCACTGTGTCTGTCCCAGGCCACTTTGAATTCCGTCACTGTGTTTGCCCCCACCACCTCCATCAGGAGGGCATTCCAAGCATCTACCACCCTTTCAGAAAAAAAGTATTTCCTGACATTGCCTTGCAGCTTCATGTCATGCCCTCTAGTTTTACAGCTTCCCCGTCTCTGGAAGAGGTTTGTTTGTTCATTATTTCTCTTTAAGTATTTAAAGGTCTGAATCATATCTCCCCTATCCCTCCTCTCCTCCAAAGTGTACATATTTAGGTCTTCAAGTCTCTCCTCATAAGACTTCTGAGGCAGGCTCCAAATTATTTTGGTCGCCTTCCTCTGAACAGCTTCCATTCTTTTTACATCCTTTGCAAGATACGGTCTCTAAAACTGAACACAGTATTCCAAGTGAGGCCTCACCAGAGACTTATACAGTGGCACTAGTACCCCTTCCTTTCTGCTGGTAATTCCTCTTTGAATGCAGCCCAACATCCTCCTGGCTTTTGCCACTGCCTTGTCGCACTGTTTTGCCACCTTGAGATCTTCAGAAATAATCACACCGAGGTCTTTCTCCTGATCCGTGCACACCAACTTCTCGCCCCCTATTGCATACCTTTCCTTTTGGATTTCTGCTTCCCAAGTGCATGATACTGCACTTCTTTGCATTAAATCCTAATTGCCAAGCATCAGACCATTCCTCCAGCTTTTGCAGATCCCTCCTCATGTTCAGCACTCCCTCGGGGGAGCCCACTCTGTTGCAAATTTTTGTGTCATCTGCAAAAAGACAGACTTTTCCATTCAGTCCTTCAGCAATATCACTCACAAATACATTGAACAGTGCTGGGCCTAGGACCGAACCCTGAGGCATCCCGCTAATCATCTTCCTTTCATCCGAGTGATCTCCATTTATCATCACCTTCTGTCGTCTGTCAGTCAACCAATTTCTGATCCAGTTTACCACCTTGGGATCCATCCCCAAACTACTGAGTTTATTGAAAAGCCTTCTATGAGGGACAGTATCATAGTAACATAGTAACATAATAAATGACGGTAGATAAAGACCAGTATGGTCCATCTAGTCTGCCAGGTATGATATCAAGAGTAGTTGCACCTGCCGCTCCGTGCAGGCCACCCCTCCCCACGTCTTTGTTTAGGGGTGAACCCACCACTTCATGTAGGACACCCCTATTTGTTGAGAATTTAGATGGTTCAAATTATTTTGATATTATCCTGTTGCTGTAAACGTATCCACTGTGTCTGTCCCATGCCATTTTGAATTCCATCACCGTGTTTGCCCCCACCACTTCCATCGGGAGGGCATTCCAAGCATCCACCACCCTTTCAGTAAAAAAGTATTTCCTGACATTGCCTTTCAATTTACCACCTTGCAGCTTCCTGTTATGCCCTCTGGTTTTACAGCTTCCCCATCTTTGGAAGAGGTTTGTTTGTTCATTATTTCCCTTCAGCAATATCGCTCACAAATACATTGAACATTTCCGGGCCCAGGACCGATCCCTGGGGCACCCCGCTAATCACCTTCCCTTCATCTGATTGAGCTCCATTTACCATCACCTTCTGTCATCTGTCAGTCAACCAATTTCTGATCCAATTTACCATCTTGGGATCCGTCCCCAAGCTACTGAGTTTATTTATAAGCCTCCTATGAGGAACAGTATCAAAGGCTTTGCTGAAATCCTGGTAGATGACATCCATCTCATGCCCCTTATCCAGTTCCCTGGTCACCCAGTCGAAGAACTCAATCAGATTTGTTTGGCAGGATCATCCTTCGGTAAAACCATGTTGCCTCGGGTCTTGCATCCTGTTGGTTTTGAGAAAGTTCACTATTCGCTCTTTCAGGAGTGTATCCATTACTTTTCCTGCCACCAAGGTAAGGCTCACAGGCCTGTAGTTTGACACTTCTTCCCTGTCACCACTTTTGTGTAAAGGTACAACATCAGCCATTCTCCTGTCCTGAGGACCCTCTCCTGTTTCCAAGGATCTGTTGAAAACTTCCTTTAACGGCCCTGCAAGAACCTCTCTGAGCTCTTTCAGTATCCTGGGATATATCCCATCCGGTCCCATAGCCTTGTCCACTTTCAGTTTTGCAAGTTGTTCTAACACTTCATCTTCTGTGAATGGTGTGGTATCTACTTCATTCCCATTTTTATATTTGGGAGTCACATGAGGTCCTTCTCCAGGACTTTCTTTAGTAAAAACAGAGCAGAAGTATTCATTTAGCAATTTTGCTTTTTCAATGTCACTTTCCACGAGTCCGTTCCAATCCACAGCCAGTAGATTAAAGTCACCCAATCAAAGGCTTTGCTGAAATACAGGTAGATGACATCCATCGCGTGACCTTGATTCAGTTCTCTGGTCACCCAGTCAAAGAACTCAATGAGATTTGTCTGGCAAGATCATCCCTCGGTAAAACCATGTTGCTTCGGATCCTGTAACTCGCTGGTTTTGAGAAAGATCAGTATTCTCTCTTTCAAGAGTGTCTCCATTACTTTTCCTGCCACCGAGGTAAGGCTCACGGGCCTGTAGTTTGACACTTCTTCCCTGTCACCACTTTTGTGTAGCAGTACGACGTCAGCCATTTTCCAGTCCTGAGGAACCTCTCCTGTTTCCAATGATCTGTTGAAAACATCCTTTAATGGCCCTGCAAGAACCTCTCTGAGCTCTTTCAGTATCCTTTGGTGTATCCCATCTGGTCCTATGGCCTTGTCCACTTTCAGTTTTGCAATCTAAAACCTCATCTTCTCTGAATGGTGTGGTATCTACCTCATTCCCATTTTTATATTTGGAAGTCACAGGTGGTCCTTCTCCAGGATTTTCTTTAGTAAAAACAGAGCAGAAGTATTTGTTTAGTAATTTTGCTTTATCAATGTCATTTTCCATGAGTCCGTTTCCAGCACTTCTGAGTCCTGCAATTCCACCTCTGATCTTCTTCCTTTCCCGAATATACCTGAAGAAAGTTTTGTCGCCGCACTTAACATCTTTAGCCATCTTTCCTCTGCCTTTGATTTTGCTATCCTTATTTCTCTTTTTGTCTCCTTGAGTTTGATCCTGTATTCATTTCTGTGTTCTTCTGTTTGCAAGCTTTTGAATTTTGCGAAAGCTGTGTTTTTTGGCCTTATTAGAGCAGCCATTTCTTTGGAAAACCAAATAGGTTTCCTTCTCCTCTTGTTTTTATTTACTTTTCTTACATATTTATCTGTTCCCCCTTTTATTGCCCCTTTTAGTTTAGCCATTGCAATTCCACTTCCCTTATCCCCTTCCACCCTGTTAGCTCCTCCTTTTGGTACTTGGCCATTTTACTGAAGTCAGTGTTTTTGAAGTTTAGGACTTTGAGCTTGCTATGATTGGATTGCACCTTGGCTTGCTCACAGGGGCACTCACCAAGACATTAGACACGCTATCACTGTTGGTGAGCACCAAATCCAGCGTTGATCTTTCCCTGGTTGGTTTCATCACCATTTATCTAAGTAACGCGTCTTGGATAGCATCCACAATTTTTTTGTTTCTTTCCAGATTTGCAGAAGGAGTACTCCAATCCATATCGAGTAGATTAAAGTTACCCAATATGATCTTTTCCCCCTTTGTTGCTGTCTTGGAAATTCTATAATCAATTTGTTATCTATCTCTTCAATTTGAGTCAGAGGTCTGTAGATTACAGCAGTATGGATGACAGTGCCATCTCCTCTTTCCAACATGATCCAGAGCGCTTCTTCTTTTCCCCATGCACCCTGCATTTCAGTAGCTTTGATATTGCTTTTGACATACAAGGCTACTCCTCCCCCTTTTCCATTTTCTCTGTCTCTTCTGAATAGATTATAGCCAGATATGGCTATATCCCAATCATGTGATTCATTAAAACATGTTTCTGTAATGGCCGCAATGTCCAAGTTCTTGTCCACCATTAGGGCTTCCAGGTCTGGAAGTTTGTTGGCTAAGCTTCAAGCATTTGTACTCATTGCTTTCCAGAATTTAACTGGCTTGTGTGTATTTTGCATTGATTGTATTCTACCCACTTCTTCCCAGTTGCTTTTGATGTGTTGTTTAACAGTGTGGTAGTTTCTGTTATTCTGCTTTTGCAGGAGGTGACGTCCAGAACTTGACCTTCCCAATCCGTCACTCCCTTCTTCTAGTTTAAATGTAAATCTACATACTGCCTGAATTTTTCACGTAGGATTCTTTTCCCTGCGACAAAGAGGTGTAGTCCATCAGCACAGTATAGTTTCTTGTTGGTCCATGTGTTTTCCCAGTCGCCAATAAATCTGAATCCTTCTCGTTTGCACCAGGTCTGGAGCCATGTATTAAAGCTGTTAATGTGATTTAGCCTTTTTGCCCCCTTACCTAGAGCAGGTAGAACTTCTGAGAATGCTACAGTGTTAACAATGGGCTTTAGTTTTTCTCCCAGAGATTGGAAGTCCTTTTGAACTGTAGAGGCACTATTTCTAGCCAGGTCATTTGTACCCAAGTTGATGACAACATCAAGTTTGGAGTGTTTGCTTTCCGCGCTAAGCACATCAATAATTTGGTTTGTATTCCTGCCGACTAAGGAGCCTGGGAGACATTTGACTATCTTATCTCCTTTGAACTGTGTTCCCAAGTTGGTGTCTCTGATGATGGAATCTTCAAGTAGTAGTAGTTTTCTGTTTGGTGAGTTTTTCTTCATATTTGGTGCTTTAGCAGGAGATTGGGCATTGACTGACTCCTCTAAGGGCCGTTCAGTTTCCTTGGATAGGGCATCCTCATTAACCAAGGCAGAGAATGCATTATGCAGGGATATCTCTTGGTGTATAGGATGTCTCTGTGTCACAGATCACAATCTACACGAACCCAATTTGATCAATTTGTTCCTGGTGTGTTTGACTCTTTGTGGGAGCGGTGGTAGACTTGGTTCAGTCTGTATCCTAGAAGAGGTGCGCTTCATTGCAGTCAGTTCTTCCCTCAGTAGAGACAATTCGGATACACTGAGTAAGGGTATAAGGTCATAGTATACAATGGACATTAGTATGGCATAAAGCATATAAAATATTGAATAATACAGATGTGCATTTGTTTTTTTACATGAATGATAAGTTGTGACAAACAAGACCATTTTTGTTTCATACACCTTTAAACTGAATGGACAAGGGATTTGTTTGAATTGAATCCTTAAACTAGCACCTGTCTAAGAGGAGGAGAAGGCAGAAGCATGAAGTGCTTCATCAAAAATATCGAAACATTGTAATAAGCAGCTAACCAAGCCTATTCCTGCCATCATCCAGAAACTTCATGGCACTGAGACAGAGGTTCTGGGAGAAAGACACTAGCTTTAAAAATTACTTTGCTGAACTACAAACTATAAAAATGACAGAATTTTTTAAAAGACCATGGTACTGTAGGCAGCACTGCCTGGGTATTGTTAAGCCTACATACAAAAAATAGAAAAGGAGAGAAAATTGTCATGCTTCTCTGTTCTTTGTTTTTGGTACTGCCTATGTAACTGCCTGACCAGCCTGCCTGGATTGTTCCAGCCCTGCCATTGCCTAGTCGGTCCTCTTGGTACGGCGCTACTGTTTTGCTTTATTGTTATTGCTCGTACCGCTCTAGTGGCTGTTGTGCAGAACGATCAGTTGCCCTACGTTGCTCTCTTTTTCCACTGGGGCGTTTTATTCCCGAAAAAGAATTAAAGAAATAAATATTGTCCTCCTCTGGGATTAGTGTTTTGGACTCTTCATGCTACTGGTGTGTGTAACCCACATTTGGCACTTTGATGTGTTCATGCCACCTAGCCGTTGCTGCTCAGTGTGGTTACCTGCCATTACACCTCATGTTTCATCTGGAGTGTTGTGTTCATATGAGAGGCCACTATGTCAATGATACAAATGTGTGTTGAGGTGTTCACTAGGATTATTCTGTATAATGTCCAGATTCTCAGCTGGGGAGGCTAGGGGTCTGAAAGTAACTGGAGGAGCCATACAACTGATGGGTGATTAATGCCCTTGCACCAGCTCTCCTTAAATGTTTAATGCAAAATATTACGCAGCATAGTAAAATGCGGTGAAAATAGCCATATAAGTACAACAAACTGGTTTGCTTTATTTAAGTATTCTGAAGATGAACATGCTTCTGCTATCTAAAAAGAAGTAGATAGAATTCTTTGTTTACCTCACAGATAGTCCTATTAATGTTGCAGATGCAGAAGTTAAAAAGTGACTTGAAAAAGATGGCATGGATAGTGATAAAGAATGGTTGTAACTATGGGTTTTAATTTCTTTGCTGCTTCATATTGAAGTTCCTGGGGAGCTTCATGGCATAAGGCTTCTGCTGTACTCCCCTCTGCTCTCTGGTATTACAACCTGTTCTTAACATTGCTTATTACCCAACTGATCCACCATCCTGAACATACTGATGCCAATGTTCCTCTTGTGCCTGTTTTTCAGCTTTATTGATATTATTGCCTTGTTGTTTTGCCCTTTCTGCCATGCATTAAGTACTTCATTCCATGATACAGAGAGAAAATGATTGCTGTACCTCCTAGCCCTCAATTACCAAGTACCCCCCTCCCCCCAAATACGTTTTCTTTCTAGGCTAACAAATTTTGTGCACTTAATTACTCAGAAGGCCTTGAATATCAATGCCACTTTAATACCAATACTTATTGTCTTGGGGTCTTTCAGCTTACTTTGGTGCTGTCTTATCCCTCTTCTAGTGCTTTGGAACATTTCTGCCACTGTTTCTATCTTACAGTCCGACTGTCCTAGAAGCTCTGTTTGTATCTGGTCAATAGTAGCTCCTTTGTGACAGCTTGTGTAACAAGAGAATACAGATGAATGTTTAAGCTAAATTCCAGTCTTCATTAAAAAAAAAACAGTCTTAAGTTCTTTCATGTGATCTTTATGACAGTGTGACAGAAATTATGTGTTTGCCTTTCATTCTCCTGTACAAACTTGTCTATGGAAATGCTTGGATTTTCCTTCATGCATCTGTTAAGAGGCTTGTTTTCTCACAAAGCTTTGACCTTGGCTTAACCCTCTGGGGTACTTCTTTTCCCTATACTCAGATGAGTTGCGGATTTCATGCCAGTTCTGGTGTTGTTTTGCACCTCTGCCAGTGTTTTGGGTTGTTTCTGGCAATGATGGCGCTTCCATACTAATGTTGATGCTGTTCTGCCTCTCACCTGGTGCCTTGGAGTTTCCATGGCAATGCTGGTACTACTCACCCTTCTCCCAGTGCTTTGGGTTTTTCCTGCCAATATTGGTATTGCTTACCCCTCTTCAAATGCCTTGGTGTCTTCCTGCCAGTGTTGATGCTATATTGCCCTCTCCTTGTTCCTTGCAGTTTTCATTCCACTCTTTGTGCTGCTTTGTCCCTATGATTGTAGCTTGCTTTCCCCGGTTAGTGCTGTTTGCACTTCATTTGGTTCTGTGAGTCTTCATGCCACTGAGTTTTGGAATTCTGTCATCTTTGTGGTAGATGTCTACCAGCAAGTTCTAAGCAAATTTGATTTAAATGGATGGAAAATCCCATTGATTTCATCATTGACTTTAATGGACCCGAGTCATTCAGAGTCTCAAGACATACCAAACAAATGATTGACCTAAAGATGAATCAAGCTGAAAATGTTTGCTAAGTACATCCCTACTGATTAAGGGCAGATGAGATGTGTAACAAAACAACTTCTGCAAAGTCTGCTGTATTTTCAGGAGGGAAGGTGTATTTCCAGTTAAACAATATTTCTAGAGTGCTAAAGGTGATCCATTCAGTGTTAAAACCCATCTATTGCTTTCTCCCTTTGTCCTCATGCTTAGAGCCTGCATGTTCTCTGAGTTTCAAGCAGTGTGAGAAAATCTGATGGCACATACTTTCATTGTGGGCATGCGCATAGGCGGAGTTTGGGCAGAGCATGCAAATATGCACATAAATTATGAAATGTAATTTCAATGTAATTTCAGTTTGTTCAATGTAAACCGCACTGATGCAGAATAGCGCGGTATATAAGAGAATGTAAATAAATAAATAAATAAATAAAATAAATCTTATAATTTAAACATTCTTCACAAATCTAAGCACATGTTCTTAGATAAAAGAGAAGGAATGTACACATGTGAAAACACAGTTTCACTAAACAGCAGTTTATAAAAATACCCTCATAAAGCCCACCTTGTGAACCTGCTGCAGAGGGTGAAGGGTGAAGTTTTCAAAATGGGATATAAGGGAGAAAATGTGGGATGGCGTGATACCTGAGTCCTTCTTCTCCCTCTATAAAACTAGTACCATATGTTTTTACATGCTGGAAAGTGTTCAAACTCCTAGCTGACAAAGGGCGTCCCTAAGAGGCAAGTATTATCTCCAAACTAATCCCTCTTATGTTGGAGTGCTAGAGTGGACTAGATCACAAAACCTGTCTCAGGACTTCAAATTGTAGGCACCCACAGAAACCTTGATGGATGTTGCAAATGTGTGCCATTGAGTCAATGCTGACTCTTGGCGACCCAGCCCCTTGGTTAGTCTTCACTATAAACAGATATACGGGTATATTTACTAAAGGGTGTTAAGGAAGCAAGTATGCCGTTAACACCTGTTATCAGCACCCTTGTGCCCTTAATGCTGTGAAAAAGCTGCATTAATGAGCGTTAAAGGCTCCTGCAGAATTAAGGAACAGTAATTGGAGAGTGGGCATTAATGGGGTGTAGATTGGGCATTGACAGCAGGTGTTTCCTTAATGCCTGTTGCACAATTATGCTGTAGAGACCTTTAATGCTGGGAACACTAACACCAATGAAAACCTTACGGAAAGGGCGTATATTGAGGGGAGAGAGCCTATTCAAACATCTGCAATGTGATCTACATACAGGGAAAACCAAGTCAATGGTAGTAGTGCTTCATTAGCAGCAACATCATAGTGTCCAACTATGAAAGGCCACTATGTCAATGATGCAAATCGCCCAAAGAAGGTACCATGGGGTGATGCAGTGGGGGTTTCTGGTGTGCAAGGATGACCATGCAGCTGCCCAGGGGGCACAGCTGTGATGGCTGACATGACTCCACCATGACAATGGCAGCACATAGACATACTGCTGCTGGTGAAAAGGTGGCACGCAACTGTGGGGTGGACCAAGGGGCCCTGGCACCCCAGGCAGATACCCTTGCTGGCATCCACCCCTGCTGCTGCTGAGAATGTCTCTGTAGGGACAGGCTGTCAGTGGCAGTGACAGTACCCCTAAAGGGGCAAGGAAAAATGCAGCCTCCCTTGAAAGTACTGTGATTGTATGTGTCTGCCTCCTCCACAAGAGATGGAAGTGGTGGTAGCTGAGGAGTGGGGGTGGCAGTGACAGGTGGATGTGGGGTCAGCATGACCAGGCATGTGTATCGCTGCTGGCCCAACTGGACCTGCCTTCTCAGGTGACTGCTTAACTGGCCCAACACTGTACCCCAACCTCACTGACATCATGTTGTCATGTCAGCATGCTGCATGTGCTGTGTCGGCATGTGTTCTGACCTGGTCCTGTGTGTCATTTGCAATGCCACAGTTGCTTATGTCACCCTGAGGATGAACAGTCCAGTCACAGGAACAGTGGAGCATGTGATGATCCCACACCACTGAGGTCGGACATAGTGGATCGCATGCTCTTACCCTGGTTGAGGGGGCTAGGAATGCCAAGATCGGCACAGCTTAACGGATGCAACAGCAGGTATGATGACTGCTGCACTGAACCATTGCCTCTGCCATGATGACAAAGAGGGATGGAGTGGCTGGCATTCTGCCCACAATGACCATTGGCCCATGGCACCAGTCCGGATAATGGAGTGGGGCGATTGTGCCGTGGATTGGGATGGCCCCCGCCCGCACATAGTGAGTCGATATGTGGAGGAAATATGGGCGCTGTGGAAGGGATACCATACAATAGGAGAAAAGGGCATGTCAGAGGCAAATACCTACCCAGCAACCTTATCTGCAAGGTGATAACACTAGTACCACTACTATTCATCATTTATGAAGTGCTGCAAGGCATACGCAGCGCAGGACAAACACATAGGAAGACAGTCAATGGTCAAAGACCTTACTATCAAGTGATGACAGACAGTACAGTACAAGAGAAAGAAGGGTACAATAGGGGGAGAAGACACCAGGGAAACATGAGAGAAGGATCGAACAGCAGCTCCAAAGAGGTATGCCTTCGGCATTGATATGAAAAGGCAGACATATGAGACATGACGCAAGGATAAAGGATGCTTGCACAAGGCATAAGGAGCAGCAAGGAGGGAAGTCAGGTGATGGCAGTACCAGAACTGGCCACAGAGAGCATGTAGGCAGAGGAAGAGCAAAGTCCAATGGAAAGGGTGTAGGGATAGAGAAGAGAAGAAAGGTGCTGAGGGACAGTACAGGAGATGCATTTATAAGCTAGCTGAAGATGGCATATATGGATAGGTAAACCTACGGGAAGTCAATGAAGCCATACTAGGAGTAGGCTGATATGATTGTCTCGGGGCTGGCAGAGGATGGGCCATGCAGCAGAGCTCTGCACAGATGGGGAGAGAGATGACCCTGAGGGAGACCAGCAAGGAGTAGGGTGCAGTTGCATGTTGGGAGGTAACTATAGGGTGAACACCAGTTTCAGTCCAGTGTTCAGAGAGCAAGGTGCTCTGTGTGAACATGGAACCGCTCCAAATTACCAAACCCACTCATCAGCAGCCTACTGAGGCACATGTGAAATCCATGTCAGCCAAATCCATCTGCACGATGTGACATCATGGCCTGACTGCACCACAAGCACCCACCAGGTATGGATGCCCATGGTCATTCTGCTTCTTTTGCCATGTCATGCGATGTGTGTGTGCCTATCACATGGGCTGTCCTCCTGAATGGACATATTCCATGTGTTAGACAGGAATGTCAATTTCACCAGCAACTTAGACAGCCAGTGCAGCATACAGATCGAACAACATGTTTCCCTAGCACACCCGCAGAGCAAACCTTGTCAGACAGGTATGGCATAGGCCGGCAGAGATACCAGCAGACATAGACAGACCCCTTGCATGGCTGAAGCCATCCAGACAATGACTATATCTACACCCATGGGTTGCTAAACCCATAAGGTTGCTCTGTGGCTCAACACACAAGGGCAGTGTGTATATGAGAGGAAGGTTGTAGGTTGAAGACCTAGGAATGGATCATGTATAACATGTCCCTGTGGGTAACCATTATCTCAAAGTGCAGGTACAACACCAGCATATGCCACTCCCAATGACCTGTACAGCAAGGGGCCATACACCTAGCATCTACACAGACAGCCCCCACTAACTATGTCTGCATTAAGAGGCAGGCTGATAGCACCAGCAAAGAGAGTGGGCTTTAACAATGTCTGATTATTTCAGATTGCACTTGCACAATGAGTGAATGTTTCAGCAGTTAAGGATAATTAAGTGGTAGGCAGTAATGCCAACCATCATCACTTTTGCACATTGCGGTGATGTGTGTGTGTGTGTGTGTGTGTGTGTGTGTGTGTGTGTGTGTGTGTGTGTATGTGTGCATCTCTCCAGAGTACTCGGGCCATCACATTGGTCTGCATAGCATAAGTTGTTCCCAGCATTGGTCTTGAAATGTGCATGATGAGGAGCAGAGGCTTGTGGGTATGGCTTGAAGCAGAGAGGTGAGGGCAGGATGTGTATGGGTTGGAGGTGGGCTCAATGCCTGGGACTTTGTAGTCCCCATCTTCCATGTACGTGGCCTGGTGTTCCATGGCCTGTCAAGCTGAGAGAGCACTTTTACTGTGACCAAGATGTGATCATGTTACGGCTAGGTATCCACATAGTGCTATATAATGTCAACTTGCATTGAAGTGGGTGCTTCCCTTTTTCTGGGAGCCCAATTCACTGCACCAGCTGCTGGGTATCCATGCTGTTTATCCCGAGCCAGGGTGTATGTGATTGCTCTGTGCACATGCAGTATGTGCTTGATAGCAGATTGGGCACAGCTGGTTTAAGCATGGCTGAGACATGCCTGTGGTGGGCCTCAAATTCAGACCTACTGTGCTTGCTGTAGTGGATTGGTTGCTCAAGATGGTTAGAACACCAGCTGTGTCTGGCCTACTCACTTTCATTCAGCAAGTCCCATACCAGCATGGATAAACCCCACTGCATTCTACTTCATGAAACAGCTGCTGCAACCCTATGCAGTGCCATGAGATGTTGTAGTAGAGTCCCCAGCTCACAGGAGCGGGACACAGGGCCTAGATGTTACAGGCAGCTACAGTAGAGCAGAAAAACCACATAATTGGCATCACACACTGCATATAATACCTGCCACATATTGGCAGTGATATGGCTCCACATCAGGATCAGCAGAGTCCATCTCTAGCTGGGCAGGCTCTGGGGACCAGGTGCTGTGCGCCCTTCCTCTCCATCATGGTGACCACTGAAACCGGTCGGTAGCACAGTTTGCAACTGTTACTGCATGTGCTTGTAGGAAGCACAGTCAGTGCATCATGGGTAATGGAGGGGCTAACCTATTTCAGCACACACAGCAGACATTACAGGCAGGGATCTACAGTCTCTGCGATTACAGACATTAATAAGTAGTGGGGTGTAGAGATGTAACCTAATGGTTAGGGACACTGTTTTCTTAAGCAAAGGATATGGGTTCAATTCCCATCTGCTCTCTGTATGCTGTTCAGTTCATTTTTATGCCCAGGACTGTCCAGGGTCTGCTGTACCTGGCTGCCACACATTTTTATGCTTTGTTGTGTTCCTCACACACATTAGGTCTGCATACATGCAATTTGCCATCCTGCCCTGACTGGCTCTGCTGAAGCCCATTGCAGGGGGATCAGACATGCTCACCCTACAGATACCTGTTGCCTGACTGGAGGCATAGCCTAATGGTCACAACACTGGCTTATGAGTCAGGAAGCCTGGGTTCAACACTCCATGCTTGTTTTTGGTGGGACTGGTGTGATGCTTTAACTGCAGCTCTTTTATGTGTGGCACAGCCCTCAATAGATGTCCACAACTCCTTCTGATCTTGGGCAGGTCACTTAGGCCTCCACTGCCTAGGCAGACTGCAGCTTATCACAGTCCCTCTTGTCCATCATCCCCTACCTAGGTTTTGGTACACTCTACACCACGTTGACTGCACAGGTACAGTGGAATAATAGAGGGCAGTGACATACATACAGATATCACCTATCTGTGGTACCTGATTGAAGTAGTACCTCATGACTAGGACTGTACAGCTTTGGCTCCATCACCTTTCTGCATTACATGTGGGCACATCCCACCCCTCAGATAGCCACCTGCAGGGTTCAGCTCACATCTCTACATGCTCCATTAGCCCTGTTTTTGCAACCCCTGTGCAGTTGTTGTATCCACTATTCTCAGGAGAGTTGATTGGTAGTTGGGATGCCGGGTCAGCTGTGAGCGCACATAGATGGTATTGTAGCTTCCACGCGGCACAGGCACACTTTTTTCCCCAACACTAGAAGTGCATAGGTGATGGAAAATGAGGCACATCGGTGCTGCAAACCTATACTACACTCTCATCTACTGCCATCCTTCCTTCAGCCCATCCCTCAGCTTCTGCCACCTATGTGCAGTCAGGTATTCTCCTGCCAGATGCAACAGCATGGCCCACACAGAAACCCTTTCCACATTTTCATGTCTCACTCATGCCTCTCTTGTGACTGATCTGTATGTCACCACTCCTGCTCCACCATCCTTTTGATGCACACATCGTGGCGCTTCTGGCTCCACAGCGGGACACGTCTTCTCCATCCTGTGCCACACACTACCATTAGAGCATTTTACATGGTCACCCCTCAGAACATTGGTATAGCTGCCTCCCACATGCGTATCCCACTTACTGACTGCCAGGTAGGGTGCCCATGGATCTGTCAGGTCTATCAGCTTCCACCTGTCCTTCCAAACATCACCTTAACATTGCCTTTCCCTGGTGCTCCCTTATCCAGTGTTAAGGGGACAGCCATTCTTTGGCGTTAAAGGAGTATGCTGGCTGCCTTAATGTCTGATATCCTCTTTGTGCACGTTAAGTGTGCCATTGCACCTTTACCACCAGAACGCCTCTGCCCGCCCAGAGCCTTTTCCGCACGCAACGTCCCTTCTTGCCGCCATTTCTGCATGTTATTACCTGATCCCTTAACGCCCTTTAGTAAAAATACCCCATAGACCTACACATTAAAAATCTCTCTGTAGCACTGTATTTCCTGTGTAGGTAGCCCAGTCATAGGCTTCCAGTTTGTCTTTTGTCTCCTCTTTTCTGTCTGGGGGCTCTGGCACATCTCCCCTAGAAGGCTACCTGTAGCACTTTTCTAAAGTATGGAGAATACAGCAGACTAAAAAAAAAATACAGCTTTATGCAGTGTTATAAAATAGGACCCCTAGACTGAACAGCCATCTAACCCTGCTTCTGAACAGACTATATAGCTTCTCAATGAAAGACTTCTGAGATTGGGGATGAACTGAAACTTAAAGACAGAGTGGGAGCACAGGACAGAACAGCAACTTGAGGAAAAAGGAAGAGTAGGATGTGGAGAGTAAGCAGGGATTTGGGCAAACAGTGGGATGGGTATGAGAGGATGTGTGTGTACTGTGTAGGAAGGGCTGGGAGTATGAGTTATGTTGTGAGATGACAAAAGAAATAAGGAAGGACTGAGAAGTGGTGTGGATGACTTAGAGGACTGGAGAGAGGGTAGAGGTAGTTGGAAGGGATAAGGGTGCTTTGAATGGGTGAAAAATGAAAAGATAGATTTATGAAGAGGGTGAGAGGAAAGTAATGTGGTTGGGGAGGAGCTGAAAGATGAGTAGTTGACTGTTTAGAGAAGAGGTACTCAAATCCAGTCCTGGAGGGCCGCAAACCAGTCAGGTTTTTGGGATATCCCTAATGAATATGCATGAGATATATTTGCATGCACTGCCTCCATTGTATTTGAATCTATCTCATGCATATTCATTATGGATATCCTGAAAACCTGACTGGTTTGCGGCTCTCCAGGACTGGATTTGAGTACCTCTGGGTTAGAGGGTAAGAAATAGATGGGAAGACAGGATGGGAATGAGAAAAAATAGGAAATGGAAAGGAGAACCTTTCAAAATTTATGGGGGAAGATTGAAAAAGATTAGGACCAACGAGATTAAAAAATATTCAGACAGCAAAAGTAGAAAATATTTTATTTTCATTTTTAAGAGAATTGTATATATTACTTTTTGGAACGTTCTCTTCTTATATCTTTGTGTTTTGTTTAATATAGGTGGAAATTTGTTTCTGGTTTTCTCAAGTGTTGTGCTGCTCATAGTTCAACTTCTCAGGGTCTCCATCTTCAGATTTTGTCTGTATGTTTTTGTTTCTAATTTTTGATCTCTTCATTTGTATTAGGTGAAGGTCTGTCTATGTAGTGGGTATGTAGCTGAAATAAAGGATACTACAGGCATGTAGAGTCTGTATAGATCTATAGCTATCCTGCTTGTTTGGCTTTCCTGGTAAAAGATTTGGCGGTGTTCTAGGAACTGGTGTAGTAATTACGATGCTGCCTTTCATAGGTTCTATGACCAATTGCAGGGGGTGTGACTACTGGGGGGTGGTCCCCAGATAGTAATTTTGACCCCCAAGGACAGCTCTGCATGTGAGTACTGATACCTTTCTTTCTAGAATAAAAGCACTCACTACATTAATGATGAGACCTCTGGCATTATACACCACCTACAAGATGAGGGAGCAAAAGGCATTGCAGCTGTGGTAGCAGTACTCACTCTCAGATAGTAGCCTCATTGGAGAGGTACCTGAGTATTGCAAGGAGAGCGTGGTACAAGTCAATCATTTATCCTGTCACACTATTAAGGATTCACTCACCACTTTTTAAGTCACTACACTCCTTTTGTTCCACTGCTTACTCTCCCCTGTCTCAATACAATATTGTTTGGTTTTTACCACATATTCTGTGTCTTGTCATCTTTCACAAACGTTTCCATTGACACTCCTTTTTCATTTCCTCTGCATTTTAGTTGTTTATAGATGCCAGCACTGTCACCTAAACAGTTAGTAATACCACATTTTTTGAGCTCAAGGTTAGTTCCTCTTTGTTCTTAATCACGTTGCCATACAACTAGTATTTTTGTATACATGATTTGTGCATCGTTTATATCACATACAGTGATACTTTTAGCGATATGTTCTCTCAATCACACATGGTTGGTTTTTAAGTACGGTAATTCGTGTAGATGTTTAAGTCTATGTAAGCATGGATACCTCCATAGTTCTCTCAAATGTACATGTGCAAGCCCTTTCCATACATGTGCCATATAGTTTTCATCTCTCTTTCTCTTTTTTTGGTATAGCTCAATTTTGTTGGGTTTTGTGTACAAGCTTGCTGTGAGTAATTTATTCAAGTAAGTTGATTTAAGGTGATGTCTCTTCTTTTCTCCCCAATGTATGTGTTGTACTACACTACGTTTTTTCTTTGACCTATGGATATAAGCAATGTATTTATCATGATATTTAATTTAGATATATTTGTCATTTTACCCGTTTTGTCTACACAATTGCTTTTCCTTTGTTCCTGTGCCTAAGCTTCTTTTTTATAGCCATTTGGTTTTATATGCAATTTGCTTTCTCTGTATTTTTAAATGTTAATATTCCCCTTTGGGGCTTTTTAATTGTTGTTTTTTATTAGTATGGTTTTGCTTATGATTGTTATATTTTATTTATATGTTTTTAGCTGCACACCCCCTGAAGAAGGCGGTCACGCCGAAACGCGTTGGGGTCTGGGTCAATAAACTACTTTGTATCATCCTAGACGACTCGCCTCTTGCTATTTGTGTTCCGGTTGTATCTGCAAGAGTGCTGCTCTTCGTTGTGTTTGTCCTGCTGTTCCATTGGGCAGGTGCTAGCAGGGCAATCCAACCTCAAGGAAGGACCCCACTCCCTCTCCCATAAGAACCAGTGGCTGCTACAGGATTATCAGAGGTACCTGAGTGTTGCAAAGAGAGCATGCTGTGGATCAGTCATCTTTCCCGCTGGATAGTGCTCTGTGCTGTGGAAATGTGGCCCTGCTGTTCCATTGGGCAGGCACTAGGAGGGCAATATGACCTTGGGGAAGGACCCCTCTCCCTCTCCCATAGGAATCAGCAGCTTCTACAGGATTAACAGAAGTACCTGAGTGTTGCAAGGAGAGCGTACTGTGGATCAGTCATCTATCCCGCCGGATAGTGCTCTGTGCTGCAGAGGTGTAGCCCTGCTGTTCGATCCAGCAGGCACAAAGAGGGCAACCTGACCTCAGGGAAGGAGCCCTCTCCCTCTCCCATAAGAACCAGTGGCTGCTACAGGATTATCAGAGGTACCTGAGTATTGTAAGGAGAGCATGCTATGGGTCACTCATCTATCCTGCTGGATAGCACTCTGTACTATGGAGGTATGGCCCTGCTGTTCCAATGGGCAGGTGCTAGGAGGGTAACCTGACCTCAGGGAGGACCCCTCTTTCTCTCTCTCTCATAAAAACCAGTGGCTGCTACATGTGGCCGCATGTCACAGCCTGCAGGCTGTGACCTAAGGGGCCAACACAAGGGACTGAACATGTTCCTTTGGTGCTTCAGAGCGCCACAGAGGTGTCCATTGCCTCCATGGGAAGCTTCCTGGATAGGGAAATGGAAGCACCAAAATTGATCATACGGCGCAGCCAGGTAAAGTGGTGGGGCATTTGTCACCTCTGGCATTTAGTACCTTGATTCTGCTCCCCCCCCCCCCCGTGTCTGCTTTGTCCTTAACTATAGTAGAAGAAGGCTTATTATATAGTGACTCTGTAATCCCAATGCCCAAACCAGTTGCTCCAGTGGACTCAGGGTTGAACATTTTGTCAGCCACCCCCCCCCCCCCGAAAGGGGATATTACCCTTAGGGATTTTTGGGGTGCTATACATAAGATTGATGCTCCTCTTTCTGTTACAGTGTTCTTCTTCTGTACATTTACTTATGGAGTTGTGGATAAATGAAATGATTTAGATAAGAAGGTGACATTATTGGATAAGGTTGTTGCTCATGTGGATTCTCAGGTAAAGCCACGTGTAGCATCAAATATGGCTCAGATTAACGATTCCTTGATTATCCATGCTAGACTGGAAATCCTTGAGAATCATACATGGGTAAGGAATCTTCGCTTTTTAAATGTTCTTGTCACCCACTTATTATTGCCTGTAATTCTTTTTTAAAAAAATTTAATTTATTTAAAGTCTTTTCTATACCGTGCTTTTTAAAATCAGCTCGGTTTACAGTCAACAACAAATTTGTACAGTCCAGCCGAGCCGGTACTGTACTTACAATGAACAGGTTTTGCAACTTGGATTAACTGGGGTAACTATGTACAGGCTGCGCAGCAGGTCAGCTTGTAGAGGTTTTGTAACTAACGGATGAAGTAGATGTTGTTTAATTACACTATATTCCTCAGTGGGAAACAAGCCTAAAAATTGGGTTCTGGGCTTATATATTCTCTTGGGGGGGGGGGGGGGAGTAATATCTTCTTTGTATCTTGCCTCTGCCTTCTCTGATGCACATTCCACAGCATCCACACATTCCAGTCACAGCAGTGAAAAGACTCACCACTACATCCTCCACCCATACAGCTAACAAGCACTCACACATAATATGCATACAAAGTCACAGAGAGAGAGAAGACTCAGACTCAAAGAAAAGGCACACAAGCTGGCAGATAGAAAAGGTACACAGATCACAAACAAATAAATTAAATAAACAACAGGCTAGCAGCACAAAAACACCAGTGACTCACCAACAATTTGCATCAGGCTCCAGCACTAATCACTAATCCTGCTTCTGAGTCTCAAAAGGTAGGCGAGGTTTAATTTATACATGTTAAATAGCAAATTCAAATGTGTACATACAGATTTGATAATATATGCTTGTGATACACTAATAAAATGCATAATACATGTCCCCCTCCAATTATGCTCAATTTCTGTTGCAATGGTCCCCCATTTTACCCTTGTAGAATCTAAGGTGCCTGTTTACTAAAGAGCAGTAAGTTTCTGTGCTTACCGGCAGTTAGGTGCAAACATTAATGTGTGGTAAGTGCAAAACCTCTGTGGCAAATGCTGGGAAAGTATGCAGTATATGTCCTGCATTTACTGCACAGGGCAGATGCTTATCACATGCCAAATGCATCATCAGATAGCACGGTAAGTACACTTACCTGTGGATGTCTTTACCACAGCCTCAACCATTAAGAACGGGATTTTAGAAAGGTCATCCAATTTAAATCTGGGACGTCAAGGGCAGAACGTGCAGTAAAATGACAGGAACATATATGTCTCTGGCTGATTTCAGCAACACAGACATTCCCACATGGATGTGCATGCAAGTGGCCACATAGACATCCCCATCTTAGGCAAGCTAGCATAAGGGATGTCTAGCGGCGCAACAAAGTGAAAATATGAGCCCCATTTCCCCTTAGTGTTTGTTGACATAGTGTCTAGATGTTGGTCTGACAAAACCAACACTTTCCATATGCATAATCGAGCCTGGAGCAGGTTTAACTTTAGACAAGATTTGGGATGTCAGGGGTGTTTCTGAGATCAGTTGGGGACCTCCAGATTTCTAGGAATGCCCGGGCCACACTTACGCCATGTCCTTATCCAGACTTGAATTTCCTCACTCTGGGGACGTTCACAAACCCAGCTTCTGAACCAGCTCCAGGGACTTCTCTGTCATTTGGATTTCTGCATGCCTGTTTAGAGACGTTGAAATTGTGAATAGCATTTTTAAAATAACTCTTGAAATGCCCCAATCCTATTCTCTGCATTCTGACCCCTCTGATCCACTTCCCAAGTGTCCATTAGGACCTCCCCATCCTTTGATCACTGCCCAAGTTACCCATGTCAGTGTTCTCTCCAGAAATATTTGCCAGCTGGGTGGCATGAAGATATAACCAGGTGGGTTACACTATACGTCGACTGGCAGCAGACAAGATAACTAGTCATCTTTCAAAAAGTTCCATTTATGATGTATTTATTTGTCATTGCTTCAAAATCATTTAAGTGTCTAATTCATTCATATTACATTTACATATACTGTTACACTTTTTTAAAGTACTAATTACAAAATCATTTAAATTATTTTTCCATTCCTGCTCATTATTTTGCCATGACAATTTATCAGTCTGTCAGTAAAATCAACAGGGTGACATGTCCATTCAAAAGATCCTGGGGGAAAAACTGCATGTAATCTGTAGCGGTGACAGTGCACAGCAACTTACTATGCGTTAACCACCAGTGCTATCCACACCCTATCTTTACCCATAATCTGCTTGTTCCTCTCCCCATACCACACTGAGGAGTTAGCATGGGATTTTTAGTAGGCTCCTTGCTTTTGGTGTGTGGCAACTGTTACGACGAGTTCATGCTAATAGTTAGTGTGTTATATCCCACCCTGAGTAGCACGCTTTAGTAAACATGCCCCCTGAGTCTTATAAAATCACCCCATAAAGTATTATTATTATATTTTTGGGTGTATTTAAGATTATTGGTATATTATTTTGTTATGATTAGGGCTTCTGGGTTTAGATTTTAAATCAATAAACACTGATAAAACACACAGAATGCAAAAAATTATAATAAATGTTTACTGGATAAACACTAGAAAATCTTCACTGCCTGAACATGTTTGTACCCCATTCTTGGCTTATCTTGTATCTTCCACTCAGATTTTGTATCTTTTCTGCATCAACAGCTCTTAAGTGATACATGCTTACATGTTTGATTTCACCAGAAACAGTACCCAGGAAAACTATGTGTATGGTGAAATACCGATAAACGCTGAGGGTTGTTTTTTTTTAATTTCTTTATTTAAATTTTCCAACAAAATACAAACAAAAGAGAAAACCAAGTTACAGAAAATTAAAATACACAATCCTTCTCTGGAAAATGAGACAATCAAAGGCTGATCACAGCCCACCCCACCCCGTCTTTCCCATCATCATGCGATCATCAGGAGCCATAAGAAAGAAACATAAAACATCTGCAAGCTGCAAGGCCTGCAGGGGGCTATAGAAGGACAAACACTCCACTACAGAGAAATAAGATTTACCTGGTAACCCCTTCCACTTAAGAAAGAGGAGGATGTAAGGGAAACTGCCACACCATGGTATTTGCACCCATGAGTAGCATAGGTACAGGTATACCACCATAGGCCTCAACCAAGATCTATTGTATATTTCCAGTTAGAAATAACGGACATAGGGCCACTCCCAACATGGAGCTAATTCAGACAGACATTCCCTTTATAAGGACAAGCTGCCAATTACTGATTGAAAAACGACCCCAAATCAGGAGAAAGTGTCCCTGAATCCCAACACCACCCTAATACAGTTCCATATTGAAAAATCAATAAAACTGAATATTAGGACAGTCCTACACCACCTGCCTCAAAGTGCTGACATCTCCTCGCTGAAACCGACCCTTAATCTCAGCAGCATATTGAACATATGCCAATGGCCCCCTCCACCCATCATGAACCTTGCCTCTACAAACGCTATAGTATTAGGTCAAAGAATTAGGAATACATATCCCTCTTCCTATCAAGAAAGACCCTATCTTCCAAAGAGCAAATCTGGGTGGTTAATTCTCCATAAGCGTTGAACTAGAGTTCTAGCACTTTGACAAAAACGCTGAGTTTTTGTGGTCTCAGAAAACATCTAATTAGCTGGAAAATAAAGGTGGTCATTTTAAGAAGCCTTATTTGCGATTTGGACGTCTGAAAATGCACATACAAATAGCCAAATCACAGAGACATTCCCGGAGTCATTTTAAGAGGCAGGTCTAGAAAAGTCTCCAGTATGCTCACATGGTGGGGGCATGTCTAGGGCGGTCTGCTGAACTTAGATGTGCACGTCAGATTTCAGAAATGGTCGACACATCTAGGTTAACGTCCAAATCTGTATCTGCTTCAGGACGCGACTAAGCATTGGAAGAGTGCTTATTTTGAATGTATATCCTCTAGACAGTGTAGAGAAAACAGTACTCTGGCACTCCCATTACTTTCCACAGCCACAATGAACTTTTAAAGGAATTGGGGACACCTGTGTTCCAGTTCTCCCTCTGCTGCTTTCAGAATAACTGATCGGTATGTGTTCCCAGTCTGGAATACGGTTCCAGGGATGTTTATGTAGATGGCCCCAAAGATGGCCATATCAGATGCTTCTGCATTTCTGTAATTTTGCCAGACCTTGGATGTGACCGGCCTTTTCAGGCACATTCTCATATGGACGTCCCCGACTGCACCTGGACGTCATTTCTAAAATGTGCCTTTACACACCTGAAGTTACAATTTGTTAATACCTAGCAAAAGAAGCCCTAATTATGACATACTTGCTGTCTATTTTATTATTCTAATTCTCTCTTGTTCATCTTCAGTGGTTGGGGCATGATGTAGCCTTTTTGTTCCCTTGGATATCTTAGTTCCTGGTTAAGTTATATTGTCCCAGTGCAGCTCCACTTACATTTGTTTTTCTCCCTGGCACTTTGTGTCTTTTGCTTTTTTTGTCTTGTCTGGTTTAATGCTTCAATTGCTATATGGTTTTGTAAACCACTTTGATTCATTAACAAATGGTGATATAGAAACTAGTCGGAATAAATAAATAAAATAAACCACTTTTGATAAACCAACACATCCAACACATGTACTGTTAGTCCAATAGAAATGTTTCACCTACTACTTGGTTGTTTACCTTTGTTTCTACATATTCAGATGGACTAACATGGCAGCCACAATCCTTTTTTGTAACAAAATTCTCCTTCTGTAACCTATGGCAAATAGAACTTTGACTGATATCTCTGGAGTGTCATGGTTCAGTCCTTTCAGTAAAGGTTCATGGCTGACTGTAGAATTTTCACCTTAGTGCAGAGGTTCCCAACCCAGTTCTCGGGGAACACCTAGGCCTTTCAGGTTCTCAGGATTGCCACAGTGAATATGCATGAGATAGATTTGCATACAATGAAGGCAATACATGCAAATCTATCTCATGCATATTCATTGTGGGGATCCTGAAAAACTGACTGGCCTAGGTGTGCCCCGAGAACTGGGTTGGGAACTTTTGCCTTATTGCCTATGAGTTTATGCTGTAACAAAATCAAATGAGTGGTGTTTTAGCGCTTCCCCTCTTTGTTCTTTCTTCACCAGTTGTAACAAGAATGGTGATATCATCATTTTCGTATTTCACATAGTTTAATGCATCGTGTTAAATAAATAGTTTTGAGTAACAAACTGCTATCAATGGAGGAAGCAGATGTTTACACACCCACCCTTGTTTCATGGTAATTAAATGAAATATGTGGGATGCAAATAGAGTGAGGTAAATTAGTTCTGCCTATGTGACTTGGAAAGAGTTGATGTTCATCTGTTTAAGGCAAAATGAAACAGATTTCCACAAATTGGCCACTTTCCAGACAAGCTCTGTCAACAATTCTAATGGTTATGTTGGTGTCTGTTCAACAGAAACTCAAACCAGTCTATAACTGAAATCTGCGCTCTCCAATTATATGCAATAGTATTTATACACGGTTTTGTTGTGTTCAAAACATTTAGGAATTTTTACATTGATTTATACTTAAATGTAAGCACAGAACTTGTAAGCAATAATTAGTTGCCTGTATTTATATCACCCATTTCCTTCATTTAATAGAAAAGGCATTTTGGTATTACTGAGACTTTACTACCATTCTAAGAAAATCAATACTGCATTTGCAAAATAGTCTGAAAAAAAGGCAAGATAGAAAATGAGATATTACCCTATACTGGAGAAAGACTAAAGATAGATGGCGAGAATTCATTTGTTAGAGAAGAATATACTTTGCTAGTAGGCAAAGAGAAGATGAGAAAAACAGATTTATTTATTTACATTCTTTTAAATACCGTGATATTCTGCATCAGTGTGGTTTACATTGAACAGGGCATTATAACTTGGAGATAACTATTTTACAGGGAACATGGGCTATGGAAGGTTAAGTGGCTTGCCCAAGACCACAAGGAGCACCTGTGGGACTAGAAACCCCATTCCTTCAGGCCCAGGGTTGCTGTCCTCTAATGGGATTTGAACCCCTGACCTTAAGTACCTTGCTCCAACCACTAGGCCACTCCTCCACTCCAGATGGACTATTCAATCTATGCTATTTCTTAGATGACATTAAAGACCTCTGCAGAAGGTGGTGTTGCCTATGGAATTTTCATTGCTATCAATTTCAGACCTGAGATTTGATGTGCAGGGATGACTTGCTGATATGCCCTATAAAGGAAAGAATCTCAGAGATAAGGCCAAGGAAATGATGGCTCTAATAAAAGACTACTTACTGTTTCATGCATCGGATCCTCTGTGCAGCAACCCCAATCTATTCTGCTTTCAGAAGGTATTCCATGCCTTGAACAAGATGAGAGAAAAGTTTCAAATGCTTTTTCTGGACAGCTTAAACTCCTTTCTTCAAAAAGAAGAGAGGATGATGTTCACTGAATCTAAAGCAGGGGTTCTCCACCCAGTTCTCAAGACACACCAAGCCAGTCAGGTTTTCAGGATAACCACAATCTATACATATAGAGGCGGTGCATGCAATCTCTCTCATGCATATTCATTGTGGTTATCCTGATAACCTGACTGTCTAGGTGTGTCCAGAGGACTGTGTTGAGAACCCCTGCTCTAAAGGAAGCTTATATCCACATAGAGATAGTATCCAATTGACAGGAAATAGCTTAGATTTTAATAGGGGAGCAACACCTTCAATATCACACTCTGCTTTCAGCCTAGCATCTGCTCTTTTCTTCATAAAATGCTTAGCAGCATACTAAGCTTTGTGGAGGTGAATGTGTTTCCCTATTTCATGATTGGTCGGTCAAGAACATGTCTCAAAAAGGGGCTGCAAAATCAATGCTATTAACCATCTGGATATTGGTGCCATTAGGGTTTATTATCAATTTTCCCAAATTCATCAATTGTAGTTTATAGGAGATCTACTGGACATGTCTCAAAATGCTTCACCCACAAGAAAGGATCTAGTGTCTCTCATGGTAGAAGTACAAATGAGCTCGCAGACATCAACATGCACAGGTTGAAGATGATGAGTTATATTGCCTCAACAGTTCAGAGAGCTCCCTTGGGTGTCTATTTATGAGATGAAGTCAATAGATCTTATATTCTTAGTGAGATCAGGTCCTCATAATTTAAAAGACATCATCCAAATTTCCTAACAGCTTAAGAATACCATGTCCTGGTGGTTGATCCAATCAAATCTTGTATCAGGTAGCTGTCAGAATGTGGAGCTAGTCCATCTTGTGGGATGACTTTCAAACTCATTTACCTGGCAGGGAAAGATAATGTCCTGGTAAACAAATGGAATTCAGTCCTATAGTCACAGTAGTCCCACAACAGACAAGCAGCTAATGAGATCTTCTACCAATGGGGAACACTAGTAGGGAATCTCTTTGCATCCCCTCTGAATGTTCCAAATTAGAGATTCATGGCAAGCTGACCTCAGATGCCATACTCCTAAATTCTAGGGAGGGAGTCTTGTATGCATATTTTCTGATATTTCTACTGGTAAAAATTCTATTAAAAACAAAAAAGAACAGAAAACCATGATCTTCATGGTTCCTTATTGGCCAAGACAGATCTGGGCCCCAGTGTTCTGGGAGTTATCCACTAGAGAACTGAGCCATTTGGAGATGTCCCAACATCATGTCCCTAAACAGCCTGGATGTTGAGTGGTTAGTTTAACTTTCCTAAGTATGTCTGAAAATGTCTCTTAAATCCTTCTGCTTTCTAGGAAAGAATCCACAAATAGTCTTATGCTTTAAAGTTTTCTGTCTGGTGTGATGACAAGGTCCTAGACCCTTTTTCTTGTCCTACATATAAACTGCTTGATTACCTTTGGTCACTTTTAGTCAGGTTAAAGAAAGAACTCTGCAAATAGAGCTTGATATCACCAGATAGAGGGAGTAATGGCCTAGTGGTTGGGACAAGTTACCAAAGGGCTAGGGGTTCAATTCCCACTCAGAGACAGCAATCGGGCCAGACGGACTGGGGTCTCTGATCCTATAGGTATGCTTTGAGCAAGTAACTTAACTCTCTGTTGCCTCAGGTAAGCATATAGATTGTGATCCCTTTGGGAACAAGGGAAAAGATCCAGTACCTGCTTGTAGCATTTGTAAACTGCTCTAATGCCTTTCAGCCTGGATGGTATATCAGGAAATTAAATAAAGAAAGGCAAATCTATTTTCCTATAGCCTTTAGGTGTTTGGTTCATACAGAGCTTGATTTTACTAGAGCCTCCTTTTTAAGCTCCCTTTTGTGTCTTGAGACTTCAATGTAGATACTGACCCAACTGATAAAAGATTTGTTTGAGGAATTAGAGTACTGTGAGCTGAAATACCTTATTTTGAAGGTCTTCTTTTTGGTGGTGGCCACCTTGGCATGCAAAGTCAGTGAGCTCCAGGCCTGCATGCCTGACTGATTTGATTTATATGAAAATTTTCAGCAGTAGGAAGCTTCTATGAACTCACCTTAAGTTCCTAACCAAGGCACAGGGTTGGCGTGACATGTGAACTAGGTAGCTGCCTAAAGCACCTATTGTCCAGAGGAGGTCCATTGCTACCGCTGTCATCCTCTCTGGGACTTGCAGCAGTGGTAAACAGCTCCATGGTGCTTACCTTAAATCTTCGACGCTGCGGGTGTATTTGCTTCTATCCCCTCAGACCACTTGATGCCAATTTTCTGTTTGCAAATACACTGGATTGTAAATGCAGTATACCATAGCCTTCTATCTGGAGCAGAATAAATCCCTTAGAAAGTCCAACCAGCTGTTTGTTTTCTTTGATCGAAATACACCTGGAACTGACATCATCAAGCACATGCTATCCAACAGGCTAGCAAGCTGCATCTCTTTCGCTTATGCCCAGGCAAACTTGATCCTGGAGGGCATGTCAAAGGTCCTAATAGCAGTGTCATGGCAGTGTCAGTGGCCCACCTAAGATCAACCACCATGAAGGAGATTTGCAAAACTGTTAGATGGATGTGGACAGATTCATATCACATTTGTTTGGAGATGGATTCCCATTATGATAGTAGGTTTGCTCAGTACATCTTCAAGAATCTATTTAAGGCACAGAATCCAACACCCAAGGGTCCTTTATTTTGCTTTTCAAGTAGTGTTTATTAAAAAGATAACACACAAAAAAAACCTATGAAACGTCTGTTGCTAGCAAAATCATGTTGGGTCTGATATTGAAAATGGTTGCTTAATTCCTAAAATTAAGCAACAACACAACATTATCTGCATATTCAAAGTGCCAGCTGTTTAAATGGTACCACTTAATGACGACTACATTGCTGCTCATATACATAATTTAGATCATTTTTGGAGCCTCATGTGGATACCTACCACATAAGATTTTAATAAGAAATATCTGCCTCAGTTATACATACATCTTTGTGTAGATTGCATCATCGCAGGCCACATGCTAAAATCTATTCATATTGAGGCCAATTCCATATAGGACATCTTGCTGTAGTGAAAATATTTAAATCAGGCATGGGTGTGATTCTCACCCAATTCAGGAAACACGGGTTTAGATGCACCTGCGTATCTGCCATGGGATCATAGTCATGTCCAGTGTGGCACGTCCAACATGCTGCAGCAGGCCCGCACATGTATCCAGAGCAATGCATAGTCCATAGAGCAAAGCAGAGAAACATGTCTCTGTCAATAGTGGGAAATACGGGCAAATGGTGATCAGGTTTTCAACATGCCCATGCTTGTCATATTCTGTAAGCCGTCTCCGACCATGCCTGTCTCCAAGCAAGCTGTGCCTCCGCTGTAAAAATGTGCATCTCCTAAGCTGCTGTACTCACTGACAGTAGTTTGCTGATGCATACAAGATGTAGAAATTGACGATAAATGCATGCTGATGCAAAATAAATCATATCGTAATCCCCTACATGCCCAGAACAGTGCTAGGTAATCCCAGCATACCCTAAGATAGTATAAGAGAAGGTAAATATGAACATGTATTACAGAACATACCTTGCATCAGATGGCATCATAAAAAGGCTTCAGTGAGGTCTGCATTGGTCAGCTCTACATACACCCTTAAAAATGCTCAGGATGGACCCTCATCATATGCACAAAAAACAACAGTAACATAACAATTCCCCAAGGGATGCATACAATTGCTGAGCCATAGATGGATGCCCTGAGTATGGAATGCTGCATGGCACAATCTGGGGACTGTTGGCACTACACGCACACACACTCTCACCTGCTGCACAAAAAAAGTAATTCTGGGAAACAGATGCTCAGCACCTACAGATAAAAGCTGGTATACCATAAAAGCTTGGAGAGCCAGGACTACATATATGATCCCCCTCTCTCACTCAAATAAACTCCTATGGCAGACTCACTCACATGTCTAACATCAGCAGTCCCATTTTACAGTACACAGGACTTGTAAGGGTCCCCCAGATTAGCTCATTTAGCACAACAGCGACTATCAGTATAGCCACCATATTGTTGGTTTTCAAATGTCTTTAAGGGTAGTTTTTAATGCCCCTTAACTTACAAGATTCTCTCATCCCTGATTTCTATCCATTATGCATGCATCTATCTGTGTTTTACAGACTGCAGTCACACCAGTTTGAAGCATACTTGTCACAATCTCCATACAAGCATAGCAGAAACATTTCTAAGTATTGACCTTATTCCATGTTTCCATAGAAATAATGAGCATGTCTGTGAGGAACACAGAAAACATACAAGGGCATTTCCTGAATATGCTTTGTATGTCTCCGTGGCTGACCATGACCTCATTCTGCCCCTCCTGGGCATGTTCTGAGATCCCCGTGCTAGCATTGTGGACGTGCACAGGCGCAGGGTTTCAGAATATGGTCATAGGTGTTTTTGCAAGAAGAACACTTCCCGTGCATGTCTAAATGGCCTAGTTGTGTTATGGAATGACGTCCATAGTGAATGGTAGGATTAATCCCCAGAAGCCAGAATCAAAGTTACATGTAGAGCAGTGAAAGTGAGCAATTCTGCATATAACTTGTACACATTAGTTAGGCCAGCAAAGAAACAGGCCTCACTTTTGCATATGAGTGGCAGTGCAGTCATCACTTATATGCCTTTTCAGTGCTGCCATCTACACGCTTATTGTTCCACTGAATATACACAAAGTTGTGCTGACACTTAATTTTGTGCATTAGGCAGCTGCTGTCAGTATCAGGTTCTTGCTGGCCTAACTTACATGTGCAAGTTATACACCAAATAGCTGATTATCTTCACTCTTTGTATAACTTTTTGTGCCTGCGCTTGACCTGCCCCTAACCATACTTTCCAGCATGCACATATGGCCCAATATGCAGAAGGAGTTATCCATATAGTAGCCAACACTGTACAGATAAGTCCCCTATTCATGAATTTTCAGTAGCACTATGGTGATAGTGCCGTTGAAAATTCCTTTGGACCATCCCGGCTCTATCTGTATAGTACCGGGGCAGAATCAAACCACTTAGATATACGTACAGCAGCTAAATTTCACTGCTATCTATATAGTTCAGTGGTCATACAGTATATATATTCAGTAATGTTGACTATGGGGGTTATTTTAAAAGAGCTATTTGTGCAGTGGACGTCAGCAAATGGGCATTTTAGAAGTCGGCTCTGGAGACGTTCCTGGTGCAAGGATGTCCAAGGGGGCCTGGCAGAGGAGTGTGTGGGGCATTCGCAAGAACATGGATGTCTTTGCCTGATTTCAGAAATGCTCTGCATGTCCCACCTGCGTCAAAGGTTGTACCTGATCCAGGCATGAATAGGTATTGGAAAAGTGCTCATTTTGCCAGCTAGACATCCAGAAGGTGTGAAGAAGGAGGTATACTTATATCCCCTATATGCTCTATTTTGACAATGAATACTGATGGGGAATGAGAGCTCTATTGTCATAACAATGGATGTCTCTGTATGCAAAATAACATGTGACAGATGTCCCTGCCTTGATTTTTTGTAGCAAGCATGTCTTTGTGAATGCTGGCTTAGGCATCTGCTTTGGGGACATCTATGTTTCTACAATCAGGCTAAAATAGATATCCCTGGCCTTTTTCTGCACACTTTGCCCTGGACATTCCAGATTGTTCTTGGAAGCCCTTTCTAAAATGGCAATTCACATATATAGAGGTGTTGAGTATACACTGTGGCTAAAGTTTAAAAAATAACACTGCCTGCAGGATTTATATACAATATTGACCTAATAGATTTTCTGTACATAGCCCATGTTGGAGCTTTCTACAGATACAATTATGTATGTAACAGAGGAAAATATACAAAAACTTTAAGGCTGACAAAAGTGCCAACTGCATAAGTCTTTTGAAATATCAGATCTGTTGTTTGTTATCTGTTGCCACTCTATTTTTTACCATTTCCTTCTTTTGTTAAAGAAAACCCATAGCTAGGGAATCCCATTAGTGGAGATATTATACCTTTCCTGTCCTCACAGAAAGTAAAGTTGCTTGCCTGTAGCAGCTGCTCTCTGAGGACAGCACTAAACCTGCTGCTTTTGCTAGTTGTTGGCTTCTCCTACATTCTAGTTTGGTTAGTTTGGCAAAGAATTGAGGTAGTCCTATGTGATGATACAGGCATGGGAAAGACCCGCACATGCGCTGTGGACTGTGCTGGAAAGCTTTATAAAGGTCTAGAGCTTTATTAATTGCAGCAGCAGGCCAAGTTCCATCATATATGATATCACCCAATAGTGAGGACTGTTGTCCTTGAAGAATACTTGTTATGTTGTTGTTAAGTGCCATTGAGTCAATGTCGACTCATAGCGACCTTCTGGGTAGTCGTCCTAAACAGTTTTTCGTCTTCAGTCAGATAACTAATTGTTGATAGAGTGGCATCCATTGCTGCTGTTATTGTTTCAGTCCATCACATTGCTGGCCTTCCTTTTTTGCTTTGACCTTGGCTTGTTATAGGTGAGTGAATTTGTCTTCTGCATGCAACCTTAGAGACAAGGGGCCCGATATTCATTTGCGATGGCTATGCACCTCTAAGGCACATAGCCATTGCCGCCAAACTTTAACTCCCGATATTCAGTCTGGTGTCTTATCTGACCACTGGCATTGAATATCCAGGGTTGCCGTAGAGCCGTACATGGCACAAAAGCTAACTATGCAGCAGCGATATTCACACACTGTCCAGTTAGCTTCAGCGGCGAAAGTTAAGACAGATTTTGCTGCGCCTAACTTTCGCTACTGAGGGATTAACTGGGCAGTTGCTGTATATTGCTGCTGTACGGTTATTCCCTGGGTACCGTCCCTGGAACGCCCGTGACACACCCCGATGTTAGGCGGTTAGCATCGGGGCATATAGCGGCATTACTGTGAAATGTTCAGCTTAATATCCCGCTTAAGGGCATTTACTTGGTTTACAACTCTGTAAACCATGTAAATGCCTTGGAATATCGGACCCAAGGAGCTCTGCCACTGTGGGTTCATTGGTGCAGCTCCCCCGATGCTGATAAAGTTACACCAATAATGCACAGTAAAACGTTATATAGCCGTTGTACCATTTAAATCTGACTTTTGCTGCAGCAGTGCGTTCTGAAGGGGAATTATAATTTATTTATTTATTTGAACTGTTTTATATACCGCCCCTTCCAGCGATCAGGGGTGGTTTACATCGAACAATTAGGTTTACATAGAACAATGTATAACAATATAAATCTATAACCTATATACATGGAACATATCATCTTCCATCAATCCCAGGATGGGTATTGTGCAGGTTGGTTGATGCATAAGTATATACATAGTAGTATACATATATAATCACAGCTGTTGTGTTGGTCCGCAGGCAGTGATGAGATTTCTGAAATCCAGCCAAGGAATCTTTAATAAAGGAAGATTACTGAATAAATGAATGTGCATGGGATTTTATAAATAGGCACATACTTCTGTTATTAATAGTAATATGTATCTAAGCATTAAGCAAGGCAGATCTCTTACCATTAGGGAATTACAACATGTTCCTTTTGGATTTAAAATTGGCACAGTCAGTGTTTGTGTAATAGCAGTGTGACTACACAGCTTATTCTTTTTAAGCCACTGTGCGTTCAGTCTCTTATGCGAGTATATATATCGGTGGTGTGAAAAACTATGATTTTCAATTCTGCGCTTCACTTTTGAATCATTTGTTTGATCGTCTTAGTAACCTGTTTGCCTGGAAAATCCAGTATCGGGAAGGAGGAAATTAAAGCAAAGCTTCTTCATGGAAAGTGGCTTTTCCTAAAGGAAGCTGTTCTTGCTCTTCTCTTTCCCATCCCGATGAAACTAGGTCACTGGCTTTTGGCATTCACCCAAGTAAGGAGATTTATTTGGCGCTCAAGCACACCAACTAGAAATAGTGATGCAATGTCAGCAAGGCCACTTTTCATTTCATGAACATAATTTTCTGTGCCCTGGAATTAATTTATTCACTGACCTGTTAATAACTACAATCCATCACTGGCTTACAGAGGCAGAGGAAGCATCTGGAAATAGTCATGATCACCCTTTTAGGTGATTCATTATGGGATTGTGATTCAGTATAGCATTTTGGGAGTTTTTCTAAGCACGCTTGGCAGATTATGAGAATCTGTTGACTACCTGGGTTGAACAAGATTGGGCTGTTGCTGGTTGGTGTAGTGAATAAGAAATGAGGTGTGTAAGCCATCCTCAGTGCTTGCTTTTATCTATGGATGTGGAAAATGTGCCTCAAGGTAGTATGCTGGACACACAAAGCTACTTTCCCATAGATATTTTATTTATTTATGTTATTTTATTTATTTAAACTTATTTCTATATCACCTTTCTACAATTCAAAGCAGTTTACATATAACTGGTAACTTGAACAGAGATGATTATGCAATCTGTTATACAATGTGACATTGCAACATAAAAAAATATAACAAGGGGATAAGGGGAGGCAGATTTTTAAGGGGGGATTGTGGGATATAATTTATGAACACTTTGGTAAAGCATTTACAATTTACAGTTTGAGTACTGATAAAGGGGATGGAAGGATACCCCTATGAGGAAAGGCTTGAAAGGTTAGGGCTCTTCAGCTTGGAAAAGAGGTGGCTGAAGGGACATATGATAGAGATCTATAAATTAATGAATGGAGTGGAACAGGTAAATGTAGATCAGTTGTTTACCACTTCAAAAACTGGAAAAACTAGGGGACATGTAATGAAGCACATTTAAGACTAATCAGAAAAAATATTTTTTTATTCGATGCATAATCAAACTCTGGCATTTGTTAACCACAGAATGCAGCAACAACTATTAGTGCAGCTGGGTTTAAATAAGTTTTAGACAAGTTCCTGGAGGAAAAGTCCATAAACCATTAAAAAGTGGACTTTGGAAATCCACTGCTTACCCCTGGGATTTGCAACATGGAATCTGTGTACCTTTCTGAGAACCTGACAGGTACTTATGATCTGCATTGACCACTGTTGGAAACAGGAAACTGGGCTTGATGGCCACTTTGCCTGACCCATTATGGCATATCTTAATGTATCTGACCTATTGTAAGGAAATATGAACAAAGAGGATTCTTATTTTATGCAAGCTTTGCAGTGCAGAATTATTATTGATTTCATTTCAATATATAAAAAGGAGAAATCAAAATTAGGCTGGGAGAGAGTCACTAGGTTTATATCCATTAAGTACAATCAGAAATTTCTTCCCAGTTAGGTTGGATTTTTAAAAAGTAACTCCATAAAGAGTTGTGCTTTATTTCCTAACTGACTCTGCAAAGGAAAATATGATGCTTTGAAGAAATGAGATCAATATGCTTTAAAAGAGGAAGATAGATATTTTTGTATGAAAATATATCATTACATGATAAGTAAGGGTTTGACAGAAAAGCCGGATGAATCCTTTGTAGAGCTGTATGAATCCTGTCTAGGTATCAGGGGCAGGGGTGGCGGAAGGGCTTTTTCTTTGGGTGAGCCCAAGTCCTGCCTTAATTCCGCCCAAGCCCTACCCCATGGGCAGAGACCCTTCCTGTAGGCAGACAGGAAGGATCTTTGCTGTGATCATGGCTTTTCTTCTGCCTGTAGAGGATGGGATCCCCATCGGCAGACTGCTGCCTCCTGTCCATGATCATTGCAAAGATTCTTGCAGACAGATAGGATCTTTGCAATGATCATGGATGGCAGGCAGTAGGCTACCCACGGGGATTCCATCCCTACAGGCAAAAGAAGAGAAGCTGTGATCACAGCTGCAGGGATCCGATCTCCCATGGAGAGACAGGCAGATGCTTTCCTTCTTCTATCAGTGGGGGATGGGATCACCGTGGGCTGACTGCCATGTTGCGATTTTTGATGGGGCCAGGGTCCATGTGGCCCCACTCTTTTCTTATGTCAAGGTTTAGGGGATGCTATCTAGATTAGATTCCATGCTCACTACCAAATTACTAGATAAACCGATCTTGATAGGAGGAAGACCTGGGTGGGGAGTGGGAACGATCAGATTGGAAAAAAGAATATGAAACCACAGCTAAAGTTTTGATGTCTGCAAGTGATCTTGAAAACGTGTATAAGAGTTTAAATCACATGGATCTAAGCCCACTAAGACTGAATAAAATCGTTCAGGGCTACAGTCCATTGTACTGGCATGGGTGTGATCAAATGGGAGCATATGTGTTACAGCTGCCAGAGGGTCAGGCAATATTGGGTGTGAATAAGTCTTTAGCCAGATTGGGTAGGATGTGGGCAGCCAAATCAGAGCTGGCACAAGCATGGAAGCAAGTAAATGCAGCTAAGAGGGAGAGTGTGATTAGATTTATTTTATTTATTTATTTATTTTTATTTATTTAACAATTCTTATATACCACGCTATTTCTCATCAGTGCGGTTTACATCGAAACAATAAACACTTGGACATACAAATAGTCCTACGTTTACAGAAAACAGGAATTTGAACATGGATTAACTGGGGAAACTATATACATTTGAGATTTAGCTACAGGTAATTAACAGGTTGGGCTCATAACAAGGTTTTGCTGTCAAGTTTAGCTTACAGCGTGTTTGTACTCTGTTGGTAAAGAAAAGTTAGTGAGCTGAAATATCGTATGGGGTAGAATTAGATTGTAGTTTTATTGTGAATGTGGTGACTAGATGACTAGAGGGCATGTTTACTAAAGTGCATTAGCTGGTAGCACAGAGTTTAGTGTGAGTTTTACATGTGTTTGGGCCATACAGCAGCAAGGAGCACACAACCCAAGAGAGAGCATGCTAAAAATCCCACACAAGTAGCATAGCACACATATAGGTGGGGTCAAAGCAGACACAGGGTGGAGAGAGGGCAGAGTCAGGGTGTGCCGCTGTGGCAGGAATAGTAGTCATGTGCTAGCTATATAATCATGTAGCTAGCACAGTCACAGCTAACGGCAGCTCTGAACAGGAGCTAGCTGTACTCCCCATGCTCCCACATGCTGACAGCGCAATTGATACGTGTGGTTCAACACAAGTGTTAAGAAATATGAAAAGCAAAAACATTGGAACAATAGGGGATATGAGTTGAATATCAAAGCACATTCCTAGGCCATCATTTTGGGGGTGCTGCATGGTACAGCTGACATAGAAGTGGAACACACCAGCCTGATAATCTCAACACCAGGGCCTGCAGGTCTGCGGTCACCCTGCTGGGACAGTGAGCAAACATTCATGGTCACAGCAAAAGCTGTTCTGATGGACTGCTGTTCATGTCTGCATATGAACTGAATAGGTTTCAGAGGGCTGCTGGTGTTGTGTGCTGTGGAGGTGTCACGACATAGGGCCTATGCTCTGTGCTGCAGTAAGTACTGGCCTCAGAGGCAGAGTTGGAGGCAGCAGAGTACAGTGGGGCAAGGGCATGCAAATTAGCTGCTGCAATTCATGGCTAAATGATGGTGTGGCAGCACAGGAACTGCCTGACCCCAGGCCCCTCTGCATGAGGATACATGTGGCAATGAATACATGTACCTCCATGCAGCGGGGCCCCTCTGCATGGAGCTCACTGATCGGTGTCCTCTGCCTGACCCCCTTGCCCATGGGCTGAGGCTATTCATGGTCCTGGGGGGTTCTTTTGATCCTTCTAGTTCTGGTGGGCTGTTGTGTCCATGACTACTGGGCTGCTCTGTCTGGGGACTATAGGATTTACCACCTCCATGTGGTGTACTACAGCATCTCCATGTAGTGTATTCCCAGAGCCACTCCCAGAAGGAGGGGCATGGGGGCCCTCTATGGTTGGATGACTGTGACCCCCCCCCCCCTTTAGGTGCTGTTGGATCACAGGGGTGGATATTCTATACAGTGGGTAATGGGGTGCTCTTTCACACGATGGCCCCCATGAGCAGGCTGCTTGGTCTCCAGATCATCCTGATCCTTGTTCCACCTAACTCCAATATGGGGAATTAACTCCACAATGACTAAATCGGTGCCGAAGCCATGATCAGAGAGAGGAATGAGCTGTGGAGCCCATCCCCTATCCCCACCACTTTCCACTCCTACCCCCATCCCTCACCACCCCCTATCCCCATTCTTAACCTCTACCAGCCATGCGCCTTGACTCTGCTCTCTCTCTGCCCATTCTCCACTGTAATCTTGCATATTTTTGTTCTGCACTGGAAGTACAGGATTTTTAGCATAGTCACCTTTGGGCCATGTGTTCCTTGCTACCACGCAGCTCAAACGCATGGGAACACTGTGCTGAAAGCCATGTGACTGACTAATGCATTTTTGTAAATATGCCCCTTTGTATGATGGTATATAAATATGATCTATAATTAAATGCTGATACAGAGTCACTGCAATTCCTAGAATGACATATAGGCCCTGATTCTGTAAGGTGGATAGCAGGCTGCACATCTTGCTGTATTCCTCTTCCCATCCACCCTGCAAGCACAGAGCCACTGTGTGTGCCACATGGGACAGAGGTGGCTCGGGGACGGAGAGTGGGAGGATCGAGGGTGGGACCGGCACCTGGACGTAGAGGGTTGAGTCCGGTCACGGCCCTGTTTGTCCTGGGAGCACCAGGGGGACAGTCAGATTATACCTCGGAGGTGGAAAGCACAGTTACTTACCTGTAACAGGTGATCTCTGGGAACAGCAGGAATAAGTCTTCACATATAGGTATCGTCAGTACCGACGGAGCCTGCGCGGGAACGCTCCCCAGTGTCCAGTAAGAAAGCTTTTGGGAGCATCCCACAGTGCCTGTGCGCTGCCTTCCCGCCTTTCCCAACCGCCTCTCTCCAGTTCGAGTTTTAAAGCTGAGACAAAGAGAGAGAGAGGAAAGGAAAGATAGAGAGATACAACTCCTAGGGGAGGTGGGTGGGTTGTGAAGACTTATTCCTGCTGTTCCCAGAGATCACCTGTTACAGGTAAGTAACTGTGCTATCTCCAGGAACAAGCAGGAATGAGTCTTCACATATGGGGACTCCCTAGCTGCAGATGCCAGGGAGAAACCCCAGGTTGTGTGTCCTTGAAAAGGACTCTACCTCCCCCCATGGATCTCTGGCATCCGACCAGGGTAGGTGGGTAGGAGTTGATTAGGATTGGAACAGGTGTTTGAGAACAGCCTGAGCAAACGAGGCATCCCGGCAGGAGTCCTTGTCCAAACAGTAATGGGCTGTGAAGGTATGAACCGAGGCCCAGGTGGCCGCTCGACAGATTTGGTCGATGGACACAGAGTTTAGATGAGCCATTGAGGCTGCCATGGCTCTCACATTGTGAGCTGTGACATGGCCCTCCAGAGAAATGTTCCTACTCTGGTAGGCAAAAGAAATACACTGAGCAATCCAGTTGGAAAGTGTTCTCTTAGAGACTGGAAGTCCTAAATGAGAAGGATCAAAAGCAACAAAGAGTTGAGAAGACTGTCTATGTTGCTGTGTTCTTTGTAAGTAAAAAGCGAGAGCTCTCTTATAATCCAAGGTATGAAGATTCCTCTCTGCACTTGATGCATGAGGTCCTGGAAAAAAGACAGGTAAATATACCTCTTGGTTCAGATGAAAAGGCGAGACCACTTTGAGCATAAAGTGTGGATTGGTCCTGAGGACTACCTTATCATGATGGAACCTTGTATAAGGTGGATTAGCCACCAAAGCTTGCAACTCACTGATGCGGCATGCTGAGGTGACTGCAATGAGAAAAATAACTTTCCAAGAAAGAAATTTCAAGGAGGTGGTGGCTAAAGGTTCAAAGGGTGGCTTCATAAACTGGCCAAGAACCAGGTTTAAGTCCCATGCCACTGGAGGTGGTCTAAGTGGAGGAGTGGCCTAGTGGTTGGGGCAAGGTACTTCAGGCCGGAAGGTCGGGGGTTCACATCCCACTAGAGGACAGCAACCTTGGGCCGGAAGGACTGGGGTTTCTAGTCCCACAGGTGCTCCTTGTGGTCTTGGGCAAGCCACTTAACCCTCCATAGCCCATGTTCCCTGTAAAATAGTTATCTCCAAGTTATAATGCCCTGTTCAATGTAATTTCAGTTTGTTCAATGTAAAAACCGCCTTGATATCATGAAAGGCGGTATATAAGAAATGTTAAATAAATAAATAAATAAATAAATAATGGGAGGTTTAGTTAAAAGAAGGCCTCTCATGAATCTTGCTATAAGAGGATGAGAGGAAATAGGTTGTCCATTGAGAGGCTTGAGGGACGCTGCAATAGCACTCAAATGGACTCTTACTGAATTCGTTTTCAGACCTGCATGGAATAGATGCAGGAGATACTCTAGTAGAGAATTCAGAGGTATTGCAAGAGGGTTTAGACCCTTCCCTGAACACCAAATGGTAAATCTTTTCCATTTGAAAGCATAGGAACGTCTAGTAGAAGACTTTCTAGAGGCATGAATAACATCTCTGACTTGCTGAGAGAGATGAAAATCTTGAAGGTCTAGGCCCTCAGCAACCAAGCCCTGAGATGGAGAGACTGGGGGTTTGGGTGCCACAACGTTCCTTCTTCCTGGGATAGAAGGTCTGGTGCAGAGCCCAAGTCCAGGGAAGGAGCTTGAGAGAGATACAGAAGTAGAGGGTACCACACTTGGCGTGGCCAATGTGGTGCTATGAGGATCATGGTCCCTTGATCTCTCTGAAGCTTGAAAAGTGTTTTGGGAATTAGGGGAACTGGTGGAAAGGCATAAAGGAAGTCTTGACCCCAGTGAAGGAGGAAGGCATCCTTGGCCTGAACTCCCTGACACGGAATTCTGGAACAGAACCGGGGAAGTTTGGCATTCCACGGCCTTGCAAAGAGGTCTTTGTCCGGGGTTCCCCAAATTCGAAAAATCCTGGATACCTGGTCCATGTGGAGGGACCACTCGTGTGGAAGCAGAATTCGACTGAGTCTGTCTGCCCAAGAGTTTTGAATGCCTGGAAGATATACTGCCAGAAGATGGATGTGATGCTCTCTGGCGAAGGCCCACAGTCGCAGAGCTTCATTGCAAAGCGACAGAGAGCCAGTCCCGCCCTGCTTGTTTACATAGAACATGGCTACTTGGTTGTCCGTATGGATGAGGACTGTCCTGTAGCTGAACAGGGAATGGAACACTCTGAGAGCTAAGAAAATTGCTCTGAGTTCCAATAGATTGATATGCAGAGAAGTCTCCTGTGGAGACCAGATGCCCTGGGTGGAGAGATCCTGAAGATGAGCTCCCCAACCCATTGGAGAAGCATCTGTTGTAAGAGTTGCTTGGGGTAGCGACTGCTGAAAAGGGGACCCCAGTAACAGATTTGGAGAGGACTTCCACCACTGGAGAGACCAAAAAAGGTGACTAGAGTTTGCTATTTTGTCTGACAGGCAACCTGATGCCTGAGTCCATTGAGCTGCCCTCATGTGAAGGCGAGCATATGGAACCACATGCACGGTGGATGCCATGTGGCCTAATAGTTGTAACATCTCTCGAGCAGTTAAATGGGACTTTAACTGTATCTGGGAGGCTAACTGCACCAAGCGTAGGCAACGGGCCTGAGGAAGATAGGCCCTTGCAGTTGTGATGTCAGCAAGGCCCCTATAAACTCCAGAGACTGAGTAGGGGTGAGATTGGATTTTGGGATGTTTATTACCAGTCCCAAATACTGAGGGACACGCATTGTGCAGGTTAGACAAGTCTGGGCCTCTGAATGGGATGGAGCTTGAATGAGCCAGTCGTCCAGATATGGGAATACGAATATTCCTAGAGTGCGCAGAAATGCAGCTACCACTGCCATGCATTTCGTGAACACCCTTGGTGCAGAGGCCAGACTGAAAGGAAGCACCTTGTATTGGTAGTGCTTTCCTTGAAAAAGGAACCGAAGGAACCTTCTGTGTGTTGGATGGATGAGGACATGGGTGTACGCATCCTTGAGATCTAGAGAACAAAGCCAGTCCTGACTCTGAAGGGATGGAAGCAGAGCACCTAGAGAAACCATTTTGAATTTCTCCTTGAATAGAAACTTGTTCAATTCTCTGAGATCTAATATGGGTCTGTAGCCCCCTGTTTTCTTTGGAATAAGAAAATAAGGGGAGTAGAACCCTGAGCCCTGTTGAAGAAGAGGTACTTCTTCTATTGCCCCTTGGGCAAGAAGGGTAGCAATCTCCTGACCCAGAAGGTTGAGGAGAGATGTTGGAGAATTGAACTGTTTCACCATGGAGTGAGGAGGAAGGCTTAAGAAATGAAGCTTGTACCCTTCCCTTATGATGGGGAGGGTCCATTGCTCTGCTGTGATTTGCTCCCATCTGGGAGCAAAGTAAGTTAACCTTCCTGGAATGGTGAGGGGCTCTGGTTCTTCCAGAGCTAGAAAGGCTAAGTTCTCTAGTTGCAAGTCAAAGGCCCTGAGGAGGCTGAGGCTGCTGGGCTGTGGCAGGCCTGGCAGCCTTTGACTTGGCCTGTTTAGGTGGCTGCTGACGCTTTGCAGCAAAACGACCTGCGGAAGATGCCTGCTGAGCATAAGCAGGATAATATCTTCCCTTTTTAGAAAAAAGATGTCTTCTTGAACAATCTTTTCTTAACAGGAGCAGAGGTAGACTTTGAAAGTCGATCCAAAGCAGAGTTCTCAGCATCCATCTTAGTGGCCTTTGCTTGCCAATCCTTGCCAAAAAGGTTTTCACCTGTACAAGGAAGATTTCCCAATTCATCTTGGACCCAGAGTTCCAAATCATAGGCCTGTAACCAAGCAATTCTCCGTGCACCTATGGCAATAGCCGAGGCTCTGCTTACACACTCAAAAGAGTCAAAGGCTGCACGGTTGGGAAATTTGGAAACATCTTGGGCATGTTTGAGCAAAGTGAGAAATTCCTGCCTTTTGTCTTCTGAAATAAAAGGAGTTAAAGTCTGCAGATGATCTGTGACTTCTTTTAGAAACATCCCCATATAGAGACTATAGGAGTTGATTCTGGCAGCAAGCATATTAGCTTGGAAAACCCTTCGGCCAAAAGCATCTAGGGTCCTACATTCACGTCCTGGAGGATTATATGAGTGTCTCTTTGCACTCTTCATTTTCCTCATGGCAGACTCTATCACAATAGAGTGGTGAGGAAGCTGAGTCTTATGAAAGCCAGGACAAGGAGGGACACGGTACATGGTGTCTAACCTACGAGAATGAGGAGAGGTGATGAGAGGAGTCTCCCACATGCCCAACATGAGATCATGGAGAATCTCATGAATAGGTAAGGTAGCTGCTTCTTTAGGAGCCTTAGGATATTGCAAAATATCTAATTGCTTGGCTCTAGGCTCTGACTCAGGGGCCACTGTAATGGAGAGGCCCCTAGCCATTTCCCTAATGAAGTCTTGAAAAGACAAGTCTTCTGGAGGAGACATTCTTCGTTTTGGAGAAGCAGACTCCTGAGGAAGAAGTACCGGTGCCTCGACAGAAGCCTCCGACTCATCAAAGTCTTCGGAGGAATCGAAGTATCGCCTGTCTGGATGCTCCTGTAAAGCCCGATACGCATACCGAGTTGGATCGACATCGGGAGTAAGCGGTACCGGTTCGGTACTGATGGGCATCATAGGACAGGGCACCATTGCAGTCGACACCGAAGCCAATGTCGATGCAATCGGTACTGGCACCAGGAACGATGCCGGTGCCGGAGTCGGTACCGGCAACAGAGATTGTTGCGGTACCGGAGGAGTCGAAGCCTGCATAAACGCCGTTAGGGTGCGCTGTATGGACAGAATCTTCTGATCCATCGACGCCACCAGAGTCTGGATGTCGGTACCAGTGGAGGCCACCGGTACCCCAGAACACGGCAACAGGTGATCGGTCGAGGCCGAGCCATCGATGTCAACCTGTGACCCCATAGACAATGCTTTGGAAGCCGGAACTTCCCGCCAGGGTAATTTTGCCGGTGCGGAATCCTCGAGGACAAGCCCGGAGGCATCTCGATGCTTAGAGGGAGATTTGTCCTTCGAGGACCGGCTAGATTTATGTTTGGTTACCTGAGATCCATGGGAGGAAGAAGAAGCCCTGGAAGACGTCAATGCCACCGAGGCTGCATCAGAGGGAAACAGGGTACTGAGCTTGGCTGCTCGGTTCTGCCGACCTCTTTTAGACATCATGGTACAGGACACATAATCCGTGATGGAATGGTCAGGACCCAAACATTTTAGACACTAATCATGGGTGTCAGTGACAGAAATAGTACCGCCACATTTTGTGCACTTTTTGAACCCAGAAGCAGGCTTCTCCATGAGGAGAAAAATATTCAGGCCTAAGGCCCAAACTGAAAATGCACAGTTGAAGAAAGAAAAGGGTTTTTTTTTTTTTTTTTTGAAGAAAGAAAAGAAAAGACCGGCAGTACCGGTCTGACGTCGAAGAAGGCAGACGCGACACAGAGAAATAAAGAAAAAAATAAAGAACTTCTTCTGCGGTGACAGGAACACGACCTGCTGGCTCCGTGGAAAAGAAGAATTGGAGAGAGGCGGTTGGGAAAGGCGGGAAGGCAGAGCGCAGGCTCTGTGGGATGCTCCCAAAAGCTTTCTTACTGGACGCTGGGGAGCGTTCCCGCACAGGCTCCGTCGGTACCGACAATAACGATATGTGAAGACTCATTCCTGCTTGTTCCTGGAGATTAAGTGCTCGCCATCCCCTGGATCGGCCAGCCAGCCCCACGGTAGCATCAGCGGCAGGCACGGTGAGTCCTTGCTACGCAATCCGGGCCCTGACTGGCCCCGTTGGGGGTCAGGCGGTGGGTAAAGGGGGACAGCACTGTGGTGGGCTGGTTGGAAGGCATTGAGGACGTCCCCCAACCGACTGCAGGGGCACACCGGGCTGTCTCTGAGCCCTATCCTCCACCCATGGAAGCGACTTGCTCCCGCAGTGCAGAATCGAGTCCTAATGGGGCCATCCTACTCGGGGCTGTCCAGACGGCCATCAGACTCATAATGGAATGGGGGGCTAGAGAGATTTGAATGCAATGCAATAGGAAACATTCTGTGTTACAATGTTGGCCCGCCAAGGTACCTGGACCAATGCGTATAAAAACGCTGTGTGAAAGCAGGTGCCCTTTACATGCACATTTTTCAATAAAGAGCCCTTAAATAAAATATGACAAAGGAAAATGATCTAGATGCAAATTTTTGATGGTGCCTATTTGCTCTGGGACTTCGGCTACTTTGCTTGTACTTGCATCCAGTTTGGGTAAATGACATCAGTTGCTCTAAATGTTGTACACAGTAGTACTAGTCATTTCCTAAATATGTTCAAGGATGTGTGTGGGAGGAGAATATGTTCCAAGAATTAGCTAAATAAGAACGTTAGTTTCATCTGACTGCTGAACACCTCAGTAAAACTGGCAATTTCACATTTGCGGACAGCATTAAGGCTCTTTTTAGGAAGGAAGTTGTTTGTCGTTTCATTGTGCAAAACATTCCCAGCCACCTTAGTGCTTGCATTCAAACAAAGTTGGTGAAGTGTTGATTGTACTTCTAAAGAATAGCATGGAATAGTGCAGACCAAACCTGCTTTATAAGATGGCATTTATCATGTAAGTAGCATTATTTAATCTTAGACTGGAATTTTGAAGGAAAAAAAGTACTTCAAAACATTGCACAGATACAGGGTAATTTTAAAGGGACACCTAGTTAAAGCATGTTTAAGGCGTCTATATTAAGCCTATTTCATAAATAGGGCTAGACACCTACTTGTCTTTACGAAACATTAGTGTAGGAGACACAGTGTATGCTTAAATTGTAGGAATGGACATTTGCACCAACCCTGGAGCTAGTATAAATGTCAGCACCTATATGTTTTTCAATTACATGTGTAAATGATATTAATCTAGGGGCATGCTTGCTTGATTTGCTCATGCTCCATTCAAACTCCACTGATAGGCACACCTACGAGCAACATACGCACACTTTTCTGCTGGTCTTTCTCTTATAAGAGGTCCTTTATGCATGCATGTGATCACATGCAAAGGGGGATGACTTTCTAAAATTATCTTCATATTGTGCTCTGAAAGTTAAAAGATGCCCTAAGTGAAACGGACACATGGTTTGTTCTAGGTTTGGACTGGTTAAAAAAATAAAGTACATCATAATGGTGCAAACATCTTTAAAGTGGTACCTAAGAATAGTTTCATGAATTCAAACACATATGTAGCCTCCCTCTCCGATGTCCTCGCTGAGAAAGTGAGACGTGCGGCTTGTTGTGGGTGCTGCAGATTCAGCTGCAGGTCCATTCCTAAGTGACGTAGAAAAACATGCATTAGGGGCTTTTGGGATTATTCCAAAAATGCTTCTCACACCCAAGTGGTGTACAAACAAAATAATCTTTACTTAATATGCAACTTCTTCAGTACTGGCATTTTAGGTAGCTGATTGGTTCCCAGATATGCTATTGGAGGGAGGAGTGGCTTAGTGTTTGTGGCAAGTTGCCTTGGGGCAGGGGTTCAAATACTGCTTGAGGACAGCAACCTTGGGCTGGAGGGACTGGGGTTTCAAGTCCCACAGCTATTCCTTGTGGCTTTGGGCAAGCCACTTAACCCTCTGTTGTCTCAGGTACAAAAAAGATTGTGAGCCCTTTGGGGACAAGGGAAATATGTACTGTACCTGAATGTACACTGCTTTGACCCAGTCAAAAACAGTATATAAGCATTGCTAAATTAAAGAAATATTGGCCAACTAAACAAAAGATAAACTCATACAAGCTTCCAAAACAGGATTTTCTTCTGGCAGGAAAGAGATCTTAAGAGTGAGATCTATCATCTATACTTGGATTTGGGGAAGTAGCCCAGTGGTTAGAGCAATTTGCTAAGAAGCAGGGAGCCACACTACAGATCTCTGTCTCCTGCTGATGGTCCTGGTGACCTTGAGCAAGACATTTTACTTGCCATTACCTAGAGGCCTTTGTGTTAAAATCCAAAAAGTTTCACAAGTGAGGGGATGAGCAGAAGCTCTGATGGTCGATAGATTTAGCATGCAAATCCTGTTTGCACGTTTAGAGAAGTTTGCCCTTTGCAATTGTAAACTTCAGCATTTATTCCACAGATGGCAGACGTTAATTTGCACTCTGCTAAATCTAAACCCCTCACTTATTTAAATTCAAGATTAATGAGCTGCTGCAACACAAAAGTATACCCAACTGCTCATTAATTCTAAATTTTCTAAAAAGCAGCACACAAACTGTTCTTCACATGACAGTTTTAACAATAAGATTACTGCACTCCAAGAGGAAAATACTACAGATTTGTATATTTGCCTTTTAGACTGTAAGGAAGGGACCTAGCAACTGTACCTGAATGTAACTCACTCTGTGCTTGGCCTTGGAAAGCCAAATAATTAAATCCAGATTCAAAGTCCACTTTTACTATTCCTCATTGCTAGAACAAAGAGAGAAAAAAAAGCTATTGACAAAAGATTTTGAAAACCCATTTCGTTTTATTGCCCCTCCCAAAAAATCAGAGTAGATTTTACCAATCCCTTTCTTTGGGCATGTAGGTACTCCCAATAGCCCACTATACATTAGATACCACACTGCCACACTATAGAGATCTCTCCTCTGTTCTCAGAGCAGTCCCTGCTGGTCCTCTCCCAAGGGGCTATGCTTATCATCACAGCATTCCATGGTCTTTTAGGGAGGTGGGGGGAACTAGATTTAGATCACGTCTTTCTCAGATGTTCAAGGAAAGCTACATTCAGGCACTGCAGGTATTTTCCTGTCCCCGGAAGGCTTGCAATCTATGTTTTTTTTTGTACCTGAGGTAATGGAGGGTTAAGGGGCCGATGCAGTAACATCAGTGCACACTTAGTTGGCGTGACGTCTGCATATATTTTTTCTGCGCCACAATGCAGAAAGAGGATTGGCGTGAAGTAAGGAAGCTCTGCAAGAGTGCCTTCTCCACCTGCAAACCTAGGTGCCCTATTTTAAAATATCCTTCATAAAAGCAATTGTGAAAAGCACTTCCATGGGTAAAACGCTTTTTAACTTGCAGAAATAGGCTTTTATAAAATTATTCTCCTAAGATGCATGTAAACGTAACTACCATTGGCAGGGATGGGGAGGGGTTAGCATTTACACACTCACTTACAGTATGTGCATAACTGAACACTGGCAATTGATACACGCCAAAGAGCAGGTGTAAATATATGTGCACAAGTACTCGCGTATAAAGGATTGATTAGAATAGTCACTGGTACTTGCGCAGGGAAAAAGCATGCATATCGTTTATGCATCTGTGCAGTTCTAAAATTCCCCCCTAAGTTAGTAAGGGAACTGAGAAGTCCTTATACATATTTTTCCCTTTGCAATGCATGTATTAGAAGACATAGGAATGTTCAAGGAAATTAATGGGTAATGTGTGTATTTAGCAAACATTTCTAGGGATATTGTTTCTGTTGAAAGCACTGAGGGGACAATGAAATAATATTACCACTAAAACATGTGAATTAATAATTAATTAGCGCATACTCTGAACACTAAAAATTAGGGGTCAATATTCACAACAACTTGGTTAGCAGGACCTGTTAACTGGATGAGTGTCAGTCAGAGGGGTATTCAGTGGCACTATCTGGCTATCCCCTCTGACCACCGTGCCACTATCCAGATAGTGCTGGGGAGGTTTGCGGGTGGAGGCGAGGCAGAACGAGCACTTTACTGGATAGCGACGATTTTCAGTGCCACTATCTGGTTAGCAATTCACATACTGTAGGATAGCAAAAAAGCTGTCCTAAGTGCTAGGCAGATTGCCTGACCAGATAGTGGCTGATTATTGCCACTCTCTCTATGGAGGTCATTTTAGAAGCAGTCAGATGTGTAAATGGCAGCATTTGCATATCAAGATTACATGCACATGCAAAAAGCAATTTTGGAAAGTCACTATTTGCACGTGTAGAACTCCTGGAATGAAGAGATTTCAAGGGGCCATGGTGGGAGTGTGGTTAAGATGGGCCAAAAATCTAGATGTGCATGCCCCATTTAACAAGGGGAATACTCGTAAATGCACATCGGCATTTATACCTACCCTGAGGCACGCACAAGTGTCGTCTTGAAAGGGCAGATACAAAGACTGATGGCATGACTCCCGTCACCTTTCTATAGCCTTCTCAACAACAGCACATGTCTCCCTTCACCCCCTGACACCCTCACAACAATTCCCCACAGCTAATGCCCCCCCAGCAACAGCACACGTTCTGCCACACCAGATACCCTCCTGATAAGAGCACATGTAGCCTCCAACCTCTGACACCCACCCAGCAACAACTCATGCTCCACCAGCCCCCACTGGCGGTCCCTGATGGTCTAGGTGGAACAAGAGTGAGCCCCAGTTACTCCTGCTTCTTTCAGGTCCTGGTTGAAAATGTTATCATTGTCCCTGTACTACTGCTAGGGGTCAAGATGCCCGATAAGGACATTTCATAGCTTGGTATTTGGCAGTTTGACCCCTAGCAGTAGTATGATAAGCGCATTGCTAGGCATCAAGGGTGCCATTTTGAACCAGGAGCTGAAGGAGCAGGAGTGACTGGTGGTTGCTTCTGCACCCCTAGATTACCAAAGTGCTCCTGCCCTATCCGGGCAGTGGGAGCGGGAGAAAGCCCGCCCAGAAATCCACCTCAAAAGCGGCGTCCCTACCGAGAGGGACCCGCTGTGCTGCCCGCAAGCCAGGCTTCTCCCCCACTGTACTCCTGCCCTATCGGGGCAGTGGGAGTGCTCCTGCCCTATCCGGGCAGTGGGAGCGGGAGAAAGCCCGCCCAGAAATCCACCTCAAAAGCGGCGTCCCTACAGGGCGCGCCCGCGCCTGGCGGGCCCGCGCCTGAGGGCCTCGCCAGAGGGCCCTTTGGCGTGGCCCTTAGGCGGTGGCCACTGGCGGTGAAAAAAGGAGTCCCTCACCACCAACACGCCGATAAAGCTGCGTCGCTTCCGCCAACCACGGGAACGGATCCCCCACATCGCTGAACACACCTGTGAAAGGCAGCCCCGGCTTGAGCTCCCCAGGACGGGTTTGAGCTCGCCAACTAATATCCCCACGCTCCTCGAGCTCTACAAGCTGGGTAGAGCACACCAACTCTCAACAGCAACACCAACAAAACCGACCAGGTGAGTCTCACAAACTCATTCAACAAGGACAGCGAACTGTATGAAATCTGTGCACACCTCATCTGACATCAGAAACTGCAAGCAAACATCACACAGAACACCACAGCATACCACCATGATCGCTACATGGTTCCTACCATTCAGCCTCCTCCTCACACATATCCTTTCACCAGACCCCCACCTCCACTACCTACACCATAACCCACAATGGCACCCACCCTCTAACTGGCATTACACAGTTCCACAATACAATCACCCCGCCACACACAGCACATCAACATCAAGAAGAAAAGACGCACACAAATCATACCCCCTCGCACAATTTTCAACGGAGTCACACAACACTACAGAGCAAATGGCCATAGAGCTCATAAACGCGAGGTCCATATGCAACAAGATACACACACTAGCAGACCACATAGAATATCACCAACCAGACATTCTCTGCATTACAGAAACCTGGCTCAATCCCACCGACTCAGTTCTCCTCAATCAATTGGTACCAGACATCTACACTGCTTACAATTGCCCACGCACCCACAAACGCGGAGGAGGGGTTCTTATAATAGCAAAGAAAAACATGAAGTTCAAAACACACAGCTCCACCGACACACCACAAAGCAACACGCTCAGCATCATGAACAAACACATGGCACTCTGCCTAACCTACAGAGCACCCCGAGCCACTCCTGATGAACTGGCAGCAACGCTCGAAACAGCATGCGCCCTCACAGCAACTAACAGACCACCATCCTGCTAGGTGACTTCAACCTCAAGTCCACCAACACCAAAGATGCAGATGCCTTCCTCCAAGCAATGACAGCCCTTCAATACACCCAAATCATCAACGCCCCCACACACAGACACGGCTCTACACCTGACCTCATATTCGCAACCAACTCCCTAACTTCAAGAGGACTAATCTCAACACCTTCCATCACCCCAGTCCCCTGGTCTGATCACCACACAATCAAGATCACACTGCAACTTCAAAAAGACAATCACAACGAACAAACCAACAATTCCCACATACGAAGGCGATTCAAGAAATTCGACAGAGACACCTTCCTACTGGACACGTTAAATCAACTGTCAACAGAAACAGACAACCTGGAGACTCAAATAATCAACTGGAACAACACACTATCCAACGCCGCCACAGCTACTGCTACCAGACCAAAGGAACACTGCAACAACAAGAGACATCACAAGCCCTGGTACTCCTCAACCATAAGACAAGAGAAAAGAGAACTCAGAAAGATCGAACGGAGATGGAGAAAATCCAAGACACCAGAAAACCAGCAGATATACCTAACAAACCAAAGACTATACACCGAACACATCAACCAATCCAAGAAAGAATACCATACAAACATGATAAACACCTCCATAAACAAACCCAGAGAGCTCTTCGACATAGTGAAAATCCTCACAAAGGAACAGAAAACAGAAGAGGAAATACAAATAGACCCGCAAAAATTTGCTGATCACATCAAAGACAAATTTCACTCCACAGAACCAACTGCAACCAGCTCTGCTACCCAGCCTGATTCTCACCCCAAGACATGGGACACTTTCTACCCGCCCTCAACAGAACAGCTCTCCCACATCATCTCAGCAATCAGAACAAGCACCGCCCCCACGGACCCTTGCCCAGTATCATGGATAAAGGCCACCAAATCAAGCCTCATCCACATCATACACGACATTGTCCTCAACTCACTCACCCAGGGTCTCCTGCCAGCTCAACTTAAACTGGCTACAGTACGCCCAATACCGAAGAAAACCACCCTCGACAAGAAAGACCCTGCAGCATACAGACCAATATCCAGCATACCTTTTCTGGCAAAAATTATAGAAAAAGCAGTGCAACAACAACTACAGGAACATATTGACGACCACGCTCCTCTAGACGACAACCAGCACGGCTTCCGCCCCCAACATGGAGTTGAAACACTGCTGATCTACCTCATAGACAACATCCTCAGAGTCATAGACAACAACACTAAAGGCATCCTAATGATCTTCGTCGACATCTCCTCCGCTTTCGACACGGTTGACCACCTAACCCTCCTGGAAAGACTAAAGGAAATTGGACTTCATGGTACCACGTTAAAATGGTTCCAATCCTACCTCACCGACAGGCAGCTACAAGTCAAGATAGGCCACAACACCTCTCAACCCATAAAAATCCGCCAAGGAGTACCTCAAGGATCCGCCCTCTCGGCACTCCTGTTCAACATATACATCCAACCGATATGCGACATCCTGAAAGCGAACAACATTCAATACACCATCTACGCAGACGATATCATGATATACACAC